>CM029021.1:101874656-103074656 GCA_016801055.1 Panax notoginseng
TATTTTGTTAATTAATTAAAAGTACAAAAATTCAAATTATATCATTAAAATACTAAAATCATAACATATTTACATCATTTACATCATAACATAACATATTATCATATTTACATCATTTACATCATATTTACATCATAACATATTTACATCATTTAATCAAAATACTAAAATTCAACTACTAAAATACTAAAATTTTACTCAAATACTAAAATTTTACCATAGTTGTATAACATATCAAAATACTAAAAGTTTACCATAGTTGTGAGACCCCAGATTTTTATGAATAAATATTTAATTTTCTCGAAATAATTTTTTAAATATTATGGTGTGGATTTGATATAATGTTATAGTTGTGGGTAGTATTTATAAATTTTGCAAAGTACGCAAGTTGTTATATAATATTCGATTGGTCGGGAAATATTCATTTTAACAGGGAATATTCGTACAACGGCACAATCTTTGGTGGACCCCCACAACAGAATTATTGTCGGATTGAGAAAACGACAAAAATACTTTATGAAAATAACGGCGGAAGTTTTACCGTTAACTGTTGAAACACCCGATGTTAAAAGTACAGTAATACGCGTGGTTGCATAGTAGCACACGGTATTGATTATTGATGCTTATGTGAGAAGTCACTCAGTTATACTCAATTATTGCTACAATAATTGCTGCATCATATCTATCATATTATTGATTCAATTATTGTCACAGTATCATCTGCATAAAATATTTTTATTAAATCAATACTTGAGACGACAAAGTTATTCATATTATAAATTACAATATTTACAATGTCAAGAAGTTCTGTCAAGAAGAGGTTTGGTCACCTAATTGTGTGCCAATAGGGAGAAATCCTTATTGGAAAGTCCCCTCTTTCCTGGGAACTACCTGATTGATAAATATTGTGAGCTATAATATTAATGATGAATGTTATTCGGAGTTAAATTTGGAGAAGCGGACATGATATTTGAGTCCGGAACGACGAAATTAGTAAAAATAGTCTATAAACACAAAATTTTCCGGGATTCACTATTTGGTCAAAAAGTCAACAGTTGACTTTTTCGGGAAAAGTCAAACTTCAAAATTTCAAAATTTATATTTTTGATAAAAATAGTTTCACTATGTTAGAATTGTTTGTGTTAGTGAAAATCGACATTTATTCCGATGATAATTGATGTCTATGGGTTATATCGATAAATCGAGTAATTTATCGGATAAATGAGCAATTAATTGCTACTAATTCACATGCTTATATAACTATTTGTTCACATATGTGTACTATTGAATCACATTATTTACTATTAGGGGAGTTGGTGCAAGATTGATAATACTTGCATGACTAAGTTAAAAATTGAGATATAGATGGAGGTACTATACTGTAATTCGTATTTTTCACATTATTATACTATTGATTCACATTATTTACTATTAGGGGAGTTGGTGCAAGATTGATGATACTTGCAGGACTAAATTATAAATGAAAGAAAAGTTGGAGGTATTGTACTGTAATTTTCGAACCCCAAAATGTGCAATTATCGAAACTATATTTTTCTATAAATAGAAATTCATTCTTCCTTCATTTCTCACCAATTCACAAAAGCTTTAGAACGATTATTATAGAGAGAAATTATAGAAAGAAGAAGAGAAGTCTGCTACCTCACTATTTCAGTATCCAGTTTTTCTAAATGTAGGGAATATTATTTGTTGCGCTCGTAGGGAGTATTATTTCTTTCTTATCCATGAAGAGAACTTCTATTATTCCATTCTTTATTATTTTGTTAGAATAACCTGTATACGCGGGCTACCCTATACTTGGTGAAATTCTTCTGTTGTTCCATTTTTTATCATTCTGTTAGAACATCCTGTCTGTGCGTTCTACGCCGGACCTGGTTCCATCTTTATTATTCTGTTGGAACATCCTGTCTGTGCATTCTACGCCGGACCTGTTTCCATCTTTATTATTCTGTTGGAATATCCTGTCTGTGCGTTCTACGCCGGACCTGATTCCGTCTTTATTATTCTGTTGGAATATCCTGTCTGTGCATTTTACGCCGGACCTGATTCAGTCTTTATTATTCTATTGGAATATCCTGTCTGTGCGTTTTACGCCGGACCTGATTCCGTTATTTATTATTCTGTTGGAATAACCTGCCTGTGCGGTCTATCGCATGCTTGGTGATTTCTTTTGTTATTCCATTCTTTATTATACTCAGTTGGTAAAGTTTTGACTCCTATACTCCATGAAATTAGTGGAATATCCTTGATATTTGCACTTCATCCAGTATCTTTTCATAGAAATATTATTCTGAGCATTCTTAAATTTTACTCTACAAAGCAGTATTATGTTGACAATTTGGACGTTCTTAGTTACTGGATAAAATAATTCTTGAACTTATTTTATTGAATTCTTATATCATTGTCATCATCCTTATGTTTATATTTTGTTGAAAGTCATATGTGGCCTATAGTGCATAGATGGACTTGGTATGATTATGACCAGGGATTATTCGGTGTAATCATAACCGTAATGTTACAAATGATGTGGTAAAAGTCTTCATTAGCCTGTAGTGCATTGATGGACAGTTGTTGGCATGATCATGACCATTAATGAATACACAAATATTCTTGGCCCGTAGTGCATGGATAATTGTGGTCGTGATACTAAAGAATATCCTTGGCCGTAGTGCAGGGGTGATTCGATGATGTGGATTATTTATTAAGCTGAGTCCCAGCGATAAAAGTGATGAAAAACTTCTAAATCATAAAAGATAGTAGTTTTTATTCTCTACTTGACTCTTTTAATGGATTGCTTGTTCCGCTGCAGTTAAACTTGATGGTTGTTATATTGTATCAGTTTAACACTGTTGAAAGCTAACGATAATATATTCTGCATTATCTTAGTCATAATTATTTATTTAAAAATTATTCATCATTTTTTGACGTATAAATAAATTTAAAATATGTGACGCCCCCAAAATTAGGTATACATCACCCATCTTGGGTCGCCAGATACATGGTACAGAATTTAAATACAACTTACTAATACAACTGTCGTGTACAATACGACAAAACATAAACTGTGAGTTTGAATACAAATATTATCTACTAGAGATTATACAAACTCAAAAGGAGTCCTCATTACAATTATTATCACACTATTTCACAGAATAATGAGGACTACTAATGCTATCCTCTGGACCATCACTCCGTTTCCCGACTCGTCCCAGCTATATTCTCATTTCTTGAAGAGAACAGTGAAAGGAAGGGTGAGCTCAACTAGCCCAGTAAGAAATATTATGACTAAGATAATGCAGAATAAATTATTATTAGTCTCCAACAATGTTAAACTGATAAAATATAATAGACATCAAGTTTAACTGCAGCGGAACAAGCAATCCAATAAAAGAGTCAAGTAAAAAATAAAATCTACTATCTTTTATGATTAAAAAAAAGTTTTTCATCACCGTTATCGCTGAGACTCAGCTTAATAAATATTCCACATCATCGAATCACCCCTGCACTACGGCCAAGGATATTCTTTAGTATCACGACCATAATTATTCATGCACTACGGGCCAAGAATATTTGTGTATTCATTAATGGTCATGATCATGCCAACAACTATCCATTAATGCACTACGAGCCAATGAGAACTTTTACCACATCATTTGTAATATTACGGTCATGATTACACCGAATAATCCCTGGTTATAATCATACCAAGTCCATCTATGCACTACAGGCCACAGATGACTTTCAACAAAATATAAACATGAGGATGATGACAATGATATAAGAATTCAATAAAATAAGTTCAAGAATTATTTTATCCAGGAATTATTAACGTCCAAATTGTCAACATGATACTGTTTTGTAGAGTAAAATTCAAGAATGATCAGAAGAATATTTCCATGAAAAGATACTGGATGAAGGGCAAATATCAAGGATATTCTACTAATTTCATGGAGTATAGAAGTCAAAACTTTAACCAACTGAGTATAATAAAGAATGAAATAACAAAAGAAATCACCATGCATGCGGTACTTCGCATAGACAGGTTATTCTAACAGAATAATAATAACGGAACCAGGTCAGGTGAAATTCACACCGACAGGATGTTCCAACAGAATAATAAATGCGGAATAATTAATGATGGAACCAGGTCCGGCGTATAGCACAGACAGGATATTCCGACAGAATAATAAAGGCGGAATAATAAAAATGGAACCAGGTCCGGCGTATAGCACAGACATGATATTCCGACAGAATAATAAAGAATGGAATATTAGAAGAATTTCACCATGTATGCAGCACTTTGCATAGACAGGTTATTCCAACATAATAATAAAGAATGGAATAACAGAAGTTCTCTTCATGAAGATGAAAGAAAGAAATAATATCCCCTACCTTTGAAAGAAACTGGATATAGGAGTAGTGAGGTAGCAGGTTTCTCTTATTCTATAGATTTTCTCTCTACAATTTCTCTCTATAATAATTGCTCTATAGCTTTAGTGAATTGGTGAGAAATGAAGGAAGAATGAGCTTCTATTTGTAGGAAAATATAGTTTCGATAATTACACGTTTTGGGGCTCAAAAAATTACAGTACAATACCTCCAACTTTTCTTTCATTTTTAATTTAGTCCTGCAAGTATTATCAAACTTGCACCAACTCCCCTAATAGTAAATAATGTGAATCAATAATAAATCATGTGACTCAATAGTTCTAATCATGTGATAAAAACAATTACAGTATAGTACCTCCATCTATACCTCCATTTTTAACTTAGTCATGCAAGTATTATCAATCTTGCACCACCACCCCTTATAGTATAAGAATGTGAATCAATAGTACCCCGTGAATAATAACTCATGAATAGTAACTCGTGAACAGTAACTCGTGAATAGTACTCCAACACGAAAAGTACCCCAAATATTCGAGTGAATAATATTTGGGTGAATAGTAATTTAGGTGAATAGTAACTTGTGAATAGTACTCTGACACAAAAAGTGTCCCGAATACCCGATTGAACAATACTGAGTGACTTCTCACATAAGCATCAATAATCAATACTGTGTGCTACTATGCAACCACGCGTATTACTGTACTTTTACTACCGGGTAGTTCAACAGTATTAACGGTAAAACTTTCGCCGTTATTTTCATAAAGCATTTTTGTCGTTTTCTCAATCCGATAATAATTCCGTTGTGGGTCCGCCAATGATTGTGTCGTTGTACGAATATTCCCTGTTAAAACGAATATTCCCCGACCAATCGAATATTATATAACAACTTGCGTACTTTGTAAAATTTATAAATATTACCCACAACTATAACATTATATCAAATCCACACCATAATATTCAAAAATATATTTCGAGAAAATTTAATCTTTATTCAAAAAATCTGGGGTCTCATATACGGTGCCCGCATAGTGTTTACATAGTAAAAATTTTTTTATATAAATAGAATATATTATATTTTATTTAAAAGATTTTTCTTTAAATATGGACCGTCAGATTAAAGTAAATCAATCTGGACCGTTCATGGATTAGTTACTATGCATTCTATTTTTCTATAAATAGAAGCTCATTCCTTCATTATTTTCTTATGAATTCACTGAACTCTAGAGAGAGAAACTATAGAGAGAGACTATAGAGAGATAGAAGAAAAGTTTTCTACTACTTCACTACTCTTATATCAAGTATTATTTTACGGTAAGGGATATTATTCTTTTGTATTCAAGAAGAGAACTTCTGTTATTCCATTTCTTTATTGTTCTGTTAGAATAACCTGTATACGCGGACTACCCTATACTTGGTGACATTCTTCTATTATTCTATCCTTATTATTCTGTCGGAATATCCTATCTGTGCTATACGCCGGACCTGGTTCCATCTTTTATTATTTCGTCTTTATTATTCTGTCGGAATATTCTGTCTGTGCTATACGCCGGACCTGGTTCCATCTTTTATTATTCCATCTTTATTATTCTGTCGAAATATCCTTTCTATGCTATACGTCGGACCTGGTTCCATCATTTATTAGTCTGTATTTATTATTCTGTTGGAACATCCTGTCGGTGTGAATTTCACCTGACCTGGTTCCGTTATTATTATTCTGTTGGAATAACCGGTATATGTAAAGCACCGCATGCATGGTGATTTCTGTTGTTATTTCATTCCTTATTATTCTGTTGGAACATCCTGTCGGTGTGAATTTCACCTGACCTAGTTTCGTTACTTATTATTCTGTTGGAATAACCTGTCTATGCGAAGTACCGCATGCAAGGTTATTTTTTTTGTTATTCCATTCGTTATTATACTCAGTTGGTTAAAGTTTTGACTTCTATACTCCATGAAATTAGTGGAATATCCTTGATATTTGCGCTTCATCCAGTATCTTTTCGTGAAAATATTCTTCTGAGCATTCTTGAATTTTACTCTACAAAGCAGTATCATGTTGACAATTTGGACGTTATTAGTTCCTAGATAAAATAATTCTTGAACTTGTTTTATTGAATTCTTATATCATTGTCATCATCCTCATGTTTATATTATGTTAAAAGTCATCTGTGGCCTGTAGTGCATAGATGGACTTGGTATGATTATGACCAGGGATTATTTGGTGTAATCATGACCGTAATGTTACAAATGATGTAAAAATTAAAAGTTCTCATTGGCCCGTAGTGCATTGATGGACAGTTTTTGGTATGATTATGGCTATGGATTCTCTTCGGCCAAGGAAGCAAAGATGAATTGTTTTATGGCATGATCAGGACCGTTGATGAAAACACGATTATCTTTGGCCCGTAGTGCATGGATAATTCGTGGTCGTGATACTAAAGAATATCCTTGGCCTGTAGTGCAGGGATGATTTAATGATGTGGATTATTTATTGAGCTGAGTCTCAGCGATAAAAGTGATGAAAAACTTTTTAAATCATAAAAGATAGTAGATTCTATTCTCTACTTGACTCTTTTAATAGATTGCTTGTTCCGCTGCAGTTAAACTTGATGTCTATTGTATTTTATCAGTTTAACATTGTTGGAGGCTAATGATAATTTATTCTGCATTATCTTAGTCATAATATTTCTTACTGGGCTAGTTGAGCTCACACTTTCTTTCACTGTTCTCTTCAGGAAATGAGAATATAGCTGGGACGAGTCGGGGAACGGAGTGATGGTCCAGAGGATGGCACTAGTAGTCCTCACTATTCTGTGAAATAGTGTGATAATAAATGTAATGAGGACTCCTTTTGAGTTTGTATAATCTCTAGTAGATAATATTTGTATTCAAACTCACAGTTTATGTTTTGTCGTATTGTACACGACAGTTGTATTAGTAAGTTGTATTTGAATTCTGTACCATGTATCCGGCGACCCAAGATGGGTGATGTATACCTAATTTTGGGGGCGTCACAGTTGGTATCAAAGCTTAGGGATATGATCCCTGGCTAAGATGTGAGATAAGAACTATGAGGGGAAAGACGGGGAATTCCTTCGCTAGTATGACCTATTTAATTGGTCGGTCAAAGTATAGGGATAATATGTGATATGTTAATTAACCCTTGTTTTGTGGCAGTGTTTGAAAATGGCATCCGAGAATGTTGAGATTATCAATGGAGCACAGGAGACCGTTGAGTCTCCACAGATCAATAATTAGGATAATGTGCAACCAGAGGACAATACTCCTCATGAAAACAATAACACCGATGAAATGGTGAATGATGGGATGGTCAGAGGCTTTATGCAATTCATGCAACAACAGGCGAAGGCAGCTCCTGTCCAAAATACAGGTAGAAATATTGATAACTCTCGGACGATCACCGCTAAGCAGTTTAAGGAGCAATTCATGCAACAACGGGCGAAGGCAGCTCCTGTACATAATGCAGGTGGAAACAATGGTAACCCACGGTTGGTCACCGCTAAGCAGTTCAAGGAGCTGGGACCACCGAAGTTTTTGGGAAAGCCAGAACCACTTAAGGCGAAGACATGGATAAAGCAGATTACCAAGATATTTGATGTCTTAGAACGCTCAAAGAAGCAAAAGGTTCCATTCGCCACCTTTATGTTGCGCGAAGAAGGAGATCATTGGGGGAAATCTGTAAAACGTACCCAGCCTGACGCACTCAAGATGTCTTGGGAGAAGTTCCAAGAATTATTCAACGACAAGTACTTTCCTAAAAGTATTCGTCACATGAAGGAGGTAGAATTCATCAAGCTGGAGCAAAACAATATGACCGTGTCGCGGTACAAGGCTAAGTTTGCGGAGTTATCCTGGTTTGCATCCCATTTGGTTGATAATGAGGAACGAATGACGCGAATATTTCTGCGAGGTTTGAAACCCAATATACGTCAATACCTCATTTCTCACAAACTTTGTTTATATTCAGATGCTGTGAATAGGGCTCAATTATTGGATAGCGATAATGAGTCAGCACAACCAAAAGGCAACGACCAACAATACGATAATAATCATACCGGTGGCAACGGTCATCGGAACAACGATAACCATCGTGGGGGATATTATCATGCCAAGAATGATAACCATTTCGGTGGTAATCATGGCCAAGATAATAAGAATGGACATTTTAAGAAGAGAAGGTTCAACAATGACGTGAAGACGTCGGCACCAGCACCCGTTTCAAAGGAAGAAGAACGCCCATCGGTCGTATGTTTCAAATGCGGACAAGAGGGACACATCC
Organism: Panax notoginseng; assembly: GCA_016801055.1. Taxonomy (NCBI): domain Eukaryota; kingdom Viridiplantae; phylum Streptophyta; class Magnoliopsida; order Apiales; family Araliaceae; genus Panax; species Panax notoginseng. Next base: position 101,883,364 of record CM029021.1, read on the forward strand.
GTCCAAATTGTACGCAGTAATCCAAAGCGTGTTTTAATTGTGGAAGAGAAGGTCACCTAGCTCGATTTTGTCGTATTGTGAAGTCAAGTCCAGCTGGGATAGTGATGTCAAAGGATGTCCCAGACAAGCCAAAGCCGGTAGTTTAAGAGAGAGCATTTTTTTTTTCTCGTGACGAGGAACCTGAATAAAATTATCATGGGTAAGTTAATCATAAGCTCTTACGAAGTCTATACCGTGTTAGATACCGGTTCTACTCATTCTTTTATTTCACCTAGTTATGTTCAATGTTTGTACTTAACTCCGGAGAAGTTAAACTTTGATTTATCTATTGAAACTCCATTGGGAGAAACCTTCGTTACCTCCACTATTTATAAATCTTGTTTGATTCAAATCGACACTTTCATGTTACCTGTCGATCTTATCTCTTTGAAAATATTTGCCTTTGATGTGGTTTTTTTTTAAACGATTGGTTAACTACTCATCATGTTTTTCGTAAAGTTGTTAGCTTTCATATTCCTAACCAACCTATTATGCGAATTCAAGCAACCAAACCACTAAATTTAATCATTGTCATATCAAGCCATAAGTAAAGAGCCCCGATCCTTTTGTTGATGACTTCCTTGTGTGGAATGCACCAAAGTCAGACTTTCTGTAGGTGACGTCGTGAATGACGATGACAAGTTGATAGGTATCATTGTGAGGTGCTATCTAGGTTAAGGGATAGAAGTTACAGTTGGTATCAATGTGACGTACTATCCAAGTCTTGGATGAGAGTAACAGTTTTGAATGATATTTCTGTCATTAATAAATCTCTTGACGTATTCTTGAAGACTTCCTAGCCTACCCTAGAGCGTGGAATCGAATTTTGTATTGACCTCAGTACAAAAACTCATTTCTTAAACCCTCAAAATATTTATTCAACTAAAACGAACGTAACATGCGCCAAAAACGTTGACTCGAGCTATTGAAGATTACGATCGTACTATTCAATATCATCGTGGAAGAGCTAACCTGGTAGCTGACGTGTTGAGTTGAATATCGTATGCGTTTACAAGTGCGATGTTGTTAACACAAAAACTCATTTCGTATAACTTACAAATGATGAAGATAGAGTTAAAGACTCTAGAGACCCACGTGAAGATAACGAATATACAAGTAAAATCGACTTTAATCGATAAAGTTAAAGACGCTCAAGCTACATACCCGAATTTGATGAATGTGAAGTAGAAGGTTCAAGAGGGTGTTATTCTAGAAGCAAGAGTTGCTGAAGAGAGGAAATCTCAACCCTCGATTTAATTTGCCCATTTGAAATCCTCGATTGAGTAGGAACTGTGGCTTATAGACTCGTTTTACCGCCAAGTATGTCGCGTGCTCATAACATTTTTAACGTATCAATGTTACGTAAATATGTGGATGACCCGAACCACATTATTAATTTAGAATCGGACGAGATAGAGGATGATTTAACGTATGAGATCTCGTGTTAAAATCTTGGATAAGAAGAATCGTATCCAACCACTACAAAAAAATGGGCCTTTAGCAACGATTTTTCGGGCAACGACTTTATAAGTCGTTGCTAAAAGTATATGTTTAGCAACGAAATTTGTCTTTCGTTGTAGATTGTGTCAGACTTTCACTTTTTGCAATGAAATCCATAAGTCGTTGCAAAATTTCGTTGCCAATTCATTGGCGGAAAAAAAATTCGTTAGAAATTCGTTGCAAAATTTTAGGCCACTTGATTTCCCGTCATCGTGGGCAACGAAAGTTTTTTTGTTGCTAAAAATGGGGCCTTAGCAACGATTTTTCAAACAACAGCTTTATAAGTCGTTGCTAAAAGTGTATGTTTAGCAACGAAACTTGTCATTCGTTGCAGATTGTGTCAGTCTTTCACTTTTTGCAACGAAATTCATAAGTCGTTGCAAAATTTAGAAACAAAATTCGTTAGAAATTCATTGCAAAATTTCCAACCACTTGATTTCTCCTCATCGTGGGCAACGAAAGTTTTGTTGTTGCTATATTTCGTTGCCTAATATGGACCACATTCATTGGCAACAATTTTTATTTTCGTTGCATATCTTATATAACTTTTTGCAACGACTACTAAAATGTTGCATTAAATTAAGATAATCCCAATAAGCATATTTTTGTAAGACCATATTCGGTATTCGGAGAATTGTCAAAAAATATTCGTATTTAGTATTTAAAAATTATGTCCAAATGTGAAACATATTCGAACACGTGACCTATCATTTGGAACTTTGGTCTTTTAACCGCTAGAGCAACACAAGTTATCGGTTAATATCTTGCGAGGATTAATATTTGTATCAAAACATGAGGTTTTCCCCATATATTCCTTTCTTCTTCTTCACTACATACCATTAATATAATCTCAAGAAGTTATATACTACAATAATAATAATAATAATAATAATAGTAATAATAATAATAATAATAATAATAATAATAATAATAATAAAAATAATAATAACAATAACAATAAAGTTGCACCAATGGTGTGTAAGTTTTTTTTAACTCTCATTTTTCAAATTCTCCTTTTTCTTGACTTGTAAATTTTTTTATAATCAAATATTAATTTCTCTTTATATATTGAATTAGAGGGTGTTTGGCAATTACTTATAAGTTGGTTAAACTAAGTTATATGTCATTTGTTATTATTTAGTGTTTGACAATAACTTAAATTTTAACTTTTTTTACTTATAAGTCATTATTAAATTTTTTTTTCATGCTTCATGTGCTATATTTTTTATTATTATTACTATTACTATTATTATAATTATTATTATATTTACTATTATTATTACTACTATTATTATTATTACTATTATTATTAATTTTTATTATTATTATTATTAGAATAATTATTTCTAATCTTATAATTATTATTTTTATTATTATAATAATTATTATTGTTACTATTATTATTGTTATTATTGTTGTTATTATTATTACTATTATAATAATAATTATAATAATAATAATAATAATTATAATAATTATAATTGTTATTATTAATTATAATTATTATTACAATTACTATTACTATTAATATTATTATAACTACTATTATTATTATTATTGTTATTATTAATCATTATTATAATTACTATTATTGTTAATTATTATTATTATTATAATTATTACAATAATTATAATAATAATTATTACAATAATTATAATAGTAATAATAATAAAAAAAGTCTGGACCAGCCCGCGGGCTTTTAAAATATAAAATAACATAATACTCTCCTTGAGAATTGAACTCTAGACCCCCCACTCTCCTTAAACAAATGCTCAAACCAACTAGCTATAAGGATTTTTTTTTATTATAAAGTCAGTTATCCGACACTAAAATACTAAAAATACTAATTACATATTTACATCAAATACTAAAAATACTAATTAAAATATACTAAAATACTAAAAAAAATCAAATTAAAAAAATACTAAAATTAAAAAAAATACTAAAATACTAAAATTCAAATTATTTTGTTAATTAATTAAAACTACAAAAATTCAAATTATATCATTAAAATACTAAAATCATAACATATTTACATCATTTAAATTATAACATTACATATTATCATATTTACATCATTTACATCATATTTACATCATAACATATTTACATCATTTAATCAAAATACTAAAATTCAAATACTAAAATACTAAAATTTTACTCAAATACTAAAATTTTACCATAGTTGTATAACATATCAAAATACTAAAATTTTACCATAGTTGTGAGACCCCAGATTTTTATGAATAAATATTTAATTTTCTCGAAATAAATTTTTAAATATTATGGTGTGGATTTGATATAATGTTATAGTTGTGGGTAGTATTTATAAATTTTGCAAATTACGCAAGTTGTTATATAATATTCAATTGGTCAGGAAATATTCGTTTTAACAGGGAATATTCGTACAACAGCACAATCATTGGTGGACCCCCACAACAGAATTATTGTCGGATTGAGAAAACGATAAAAATACTTTATGAAAATAACGGCGGAAATTTTACCGTTAACTGTTGAAACACCCGGTGGTAAAAGTACAGTAATACGCGTGGTTGTATAGTAGCACACGGTATTGATTATTGATGCTTACGTGAGAAGTCACTCAGTTATACTCAATTATTGCTACAGTAATTGTTGCATCATATCTATCATATTATTGATTCAATTATTGTCACAGTATCATCTGCATAAAATATTTTTATTAAATCAATACTTGAGACGACAAAGTTATTCATATTATAAATTGTAATATTTACAATGTCTAAAAGTTCTGTCAAGGAGAGGTTTGGTCACCTAATTACGCGCCAATAGGGAGAAATCCTTATTGGAAAGCCCCCACTTTCCTGGGAACGACCTGGTTGATAAATATTGTGAGTTATAATATTAATGATGAATGTTGTTCGGAGTTAAATTTGGAGAAGCGGCCGTGATATTTGAGTCCGGAACGACAAAATTAGTAAAAATAGTCTATAAACATAAAATTTTTCGGGATTCACTATTTGGTCAAAAAGTCAACAGTTGACTTTTTCGGGAAAAGTCAAACTTCAAAATTTCAAAATTTATATTTTTGATAAAAATAGTTTCACTATGTTGGAATTGTTTGTGTTAGTGAAAATCGACATTTATTCCGATGATAATTGATGTCTAGGGGTTATATCGATAAATCGGGTAATTTATCGGATAAATGAGCAATTAATTGCTACTAATTCACATGCTTATATAACTATTTGTTCACATATGTGTACTATTGAATCACATTATTTACTATTAGGGGAGTTGGTGCAAGATTGATAATACTTGCATGACTAAGTTAAAAATTGAGGTATAGATGGAGGTACTATACTGTAATTCATATTTTTCACATTATTATACTATTGATTCACATGATTGAACTATTGATTCACATTATTTACTATTAGGGGAGTTGGTGCAAGATTGATGATACTTGCATGACTAAATTATAAATAAAAGAAAAGTTGAAGGTATTGTACTGTAATTTTCGAGCCCCAAAACGTGCAATTATCGAAACTATATTTTTCTATAAATAGAAGCTCATTCTTCCTTCATTTCTCACCAATTCACAAAAGCTTTAGAGCGATTATTATAGAGAGAAATTATAGAAAGAAGAAGAGAAGTCTGCTACCTCACTATTTTAGTATCCAGTTTTTCTAAAGGTAGGGAATATTATTTGTTGCACTCGTAGGGAGTATTATTTCTTTCTTATCCATGAAGAGAACTTCTGTTATTCCATTCTTTATTATTCTGTTGGAATAACCTGTATACGCGGGCTACCCTATACTTGGTGAAATTTTTCTGTTGTTCCATTTTTTATCATTTTGTTGGAACATCATGTATGTGCGTTCTACGCCGGACCTAGTTCTGTCTTTATTATTCTGTTGGAACATCCTGTCTGTGCGTTCTACGCCGGACCTGGTTCCGTCTTTATTATTCTGTTGGAATATCCAGTCTGTGCATTCTACGCCGGACCTGATTCCGTCTTTATTATTCTGTTGGAATATCCTGTTTGTGCATTTTACGCCGGACCTGATTCCGTCTTTATTATTCTGTTGGAATATCCTGTCTGTGCGTTTTATGTCGGACCTGATTTCATTATTTATTATTCTGTTGGAATAACCTGCCTGTGCGGTCTATCGTATGCTTGGTGATTTCTTTTGTTATTCCATTTTTTATTATACTCAGTTGGTTAAAGTTTTGACTCCTATACTCCATAAAATTAGTGGAATATCCTTGATATTTGCGCTTCATCCAGTATCTTTTCATGGAAATATTCTTCTGAGCATTCTTGAATTTTACTCTACAAAGCAGTATCATGTTGACAATTTGGACGTTATTAGATACTGGATAAAATAATTCTTGAACTTGTTTTATTGAATTCTTATATCATTGTCATCAACCTCATGTTTATATTTTGTTGAAAGTCATCTGTGGCCTATAGTGCATAGATGGACTTGGTATGAATATGACCAGAGATTATTCGGTGTAATCATGACCGTAATGTTACAAATGATGTGGTAAAAGTCTTCATTGGCCTGTAGTGCATTGATGGACAGTTGTTGGCATGATCGTGACCATTAATGAATACACAAATATTCTTGGCCCGTAGTGCATTGATAATTGTGGTCGTGATACTAAAGAATATCCTTGGCCATAGTGCAGGGGTGATTCGATGATGTGGATTATTTATTAAGATGAGTCACAGCGATAAAAGTGATGAAAAACTTCTAAATCATAAAAGATAGTAGTTTTTATTCTCTACTTGACTCTTTTAGTGGATTGCTTGTTCCGCTGCAATTAAACTTGATGGTTGTTATATTGTATCAGTTTAACACTGTTGAAGGCTAACGATAATATATTCTGCATTATCTTAGTCATAATATTTTCTACTGGGCTGGTTGAGCTCACCCTTTTACTTTTACTGTTCTCTTCAGGAAATGAGAACGTAGCAGGGACTAGTCGGGGAACGGAGTGACGGACCAGATGATAGCATTAGTAGTCCTCACTATTCTGTGAAATAGTGTAATAATAATTATAATAAGCACTCCTTTTGAGTTTGTATAATCTCTAGTAGACAATATTTGTATTCAAACTCACAGTTTATGTTTTGTCGTATTGCACACGACAATTGTATTATTAAGTTGTATTTGAATTTATGTACCATGTAAGTGGCGACCCAAGATGGGTGATGTATACCTAATTTTGAGGACGTCACAATAGTTTTATAACATATGAAAATACTAAAAGTCACTTACCCGATACTAAAATACTAATTACATATTTACATCAAATAGTAAAAATACTAATTAATTAAAAAATATTAAAAAAATTAAATTAAAAAAATACTAAAATTCAAAAAAATACAAAAGATGATATATTGAGATATAAATTTCAACATAGATTTACCAGCCATAAAATAAGTCATGTTGTTGCATGCATGTATTTACCAACTTTAGAAACTAAAAAGTGTTTACCAATGCGATAATTAAAATTTTAGATAATAATAAAATAATAATAATTATTATTATTTTAATTATTTTAATTATTATTATTATTATTTATTATTTTAATTATTATAATTATTACAATTATTATTATTATTACAATTATTAGTATTATTATTATAATAATAATTAATAATACTAATAATTGTAATAATTATATTTAATTGTAATAATAATAATAATAATAATTAAAATAATAATAATAATTAAAATAATAATTAAAATTAAAATATGAGTGATCTGACAAATTGTTTGTATTAAATGTCAATGTATATGAATATATGATTTGAAAAAAATTGTTTGTATTAGATCAATTATTATACTTACCCATGGGTTTTTTAAAATTTAAATTTAATTTGATCGAGTCCTATAACAATAAAAAGAAAAATCTGTCAAAATATTAAATTTTATTCGAAAAGCATTGATGCCCACGTGACAATTATTTTGTTAGGGAAAAATTCTTCATTACTTTGCTTGAAGTAAATCTTAGAAAATCAATGATATATTTTCACAAAAATATTTCTAATTTTAAAGATAGATATTAAATTAATATAAATAATTTTTAAAATTTTAAGTATATATTCTATTAAAGGTACATGTTAATCATTTTAATTACATTAACTAAAGTTTAAAATTATAAACTATATTTGGTATACATATATACATAAATATTTTTAGAATTATATAGAGGTACAAATCATACGTTTAGAATTACATATTTGATGACGTGGTTGCCACATGGAACATTTGTTAAAATTAATTAATACATATATTAATCAAGACTTAAATATAAAATATATTCTAAATAAAACAATATATACCATTTAATCAAAACAAAAAAAATATTAAAATTCAAAATAAAAAAAGCATAACATATTTACATCATTTAATCAAAATACTAAAATTCAAATTATTTTGTTAACTAATCAAAACAACTAATTAAATAAAATAAATTGTATAACATATTTACATCATTTAATCAAAATACTAAAATTCAAAACATAACATATTTAATTCAAATACTAAAAATACTAATTAAAAAAATACTAAAATACTAATTAAAAAAAATACTAAAATACTAAAAAAAATCAAATAAAAAAAACTAAAATTCATCATTTAATCAAAATATTAAAATTCAAATTATTTTGTTAACTAATCAAAACAACTAATTAGATAAAATAAGTTGTATAACGGGATAATAGACTTTTTAGTCACTGTACTAGGGCCTGATTTTCATTGTGGTTATCGAAACTTTTTTTTTTGTTACAATCGAATTACTGTACTCTAAAAAATTATAAAATGGTCATTCCGTTCAATTTCCGTCCAAAAAATTGACGAAAGTGCTAACTGTGCATAAAACTCCAATTTTTTTTACTAATGTAGACGAGGTTGCTGACGTGGAGGGCAGAAGGCTTGCCTTAAAAATTTTCTTAAAGAAAATGTTGCTCACGAGTGTCAAACTCCAAACTAGAAACCTTATTTTCTAACAAAATCCACTTGACCAACTACCTATCATGCTAGAATTTATGTAACACTAATATTTATACCACTAATAATAATTATTATTGTAATAATAATTATTATTTTACCAAAAAAATATCGTTTGAACTATTATACTCTTACCAATAATAACATATTTTAAATTTACTTATACATCAAAAAATGATGAATAATTAATTATAAATTTTTAAATAAATAATTATATTATTCATTAATTTTTAATTTACTTACTTTTTATAGTTGATTAAGTATTACCATACACCATGCTACTACTACAGCTATTACATTAATTAATCGTAAAAATTTATATGGTTAAACTAAGTGACTCAAAGAAAGTTGTGTACATATATGGTTAAACTGCTTATATACTTTTATAAATAAAAACTTTAACTATGCATACATAAAGAATACCTAAAAGTAAAAGATTTTGCAAATTTTCTTGTGATTTGGTATTATGAAACAATTTTATTTATAAATAAAAAATTAGTACTATATTTTTACACGATTTTAATTCACTCTATCTTTTTGAATACTAAAATTTATTACTTTAATATCTTCAAATAATATATTTTGAACTCTTTCTATATTTATTTAATCAATTGGAGAAATCTGCTCTCTCTTGTAGCAAAACATTTACTTAATTTTTTTTCCCTTTTGGTTTCAAAACCTTTACATTTATAATAACAATAATTAAAATAGTAATTAAAATTAAAATTTTAAATAATAATAATAATTATTATTATTGTAATTATTATTATTATTATTTTAATTATTATTATTATTATTATTAAAATAATAATAATTAAAAGTGTGTGGGCCTTTCTTTTATTTGGTCTGAATTTGAACTCCAACCCCAAAGGGAATACAATATGAATGTAATTAGAAATACATTTATATAAATAAAAATATTATTTTTACGATTAATTAATGTAATAGTTGTAGTAGTAGTATGGTATATGATGATACTTAATCAACTAAAAAAAGTAAGTAAATTAAAATTTATTGAATAATATAATTATTTATTTAAAAATTATTCATCATTTTTTGACGTATAAATAAATTTAAAATATGTGACGCCCCCAAAATTAGGTATACATCACCCATCTTGGGTCGCCAGATACATGGTACAGAATTCAAATATAACTTACTAATACAACTGTCGTGTACAATACGACAAAACATAAACTGTGAGTTTGAATACAAATATTATCTACTAGAGATTATACAAACTCAAAAGGAGTCCTCATTACAATTATTATCACACTATTTCACAGAATAGTGAGGACTACTAATGCTATCCTCTGGACCATCACTCCGTTCCCCGACTCGTCCCAGCTATATTCTCATTTCCTGAAGAGAACAGTGAAAGGAAGGGTCAACTAGCCCAGTAAGAAATATTATGACTAAGATAATGCAGAATAAATTATCATTAGTCTCCAACAATGTTAAACTGATAAAATATAATTGACATCAAGTTTAACTGCAGCGGAACAAGCAATCCATTAAAAGAGTCAATTAGAAAATAAAATCTACTATCTTTTATGATTAAAAAAAAGTTTTTCATCACTGTTATCGCTGAGACTCAGCTTAATAAATATTCCACATCATCGAATCACCCCTGCACTACGGCCAAGGATATTCTTTAGTATCACGACCACAATTATCCATGCATTACGGGCTAAGAATATTTGTGTATTCATTAATGGTCATGATCATGCCAACAACTGTCCATCAATGCACTACGAGCCAATGAGAACTTTTACCACATCATTTGTAACATTACGGTCATGATTACACCGAATAATCCCTGGTCATAATCATACCAAGTCCATCTATGCACTACATGTCACAGATGACTTTCAACAAAATATAAACATGAGGATGATGACAATAATATAAGAATTCAATAAAACAAGTTCAAGAATTATTTTATCCAACAATTATTAACGTCCAAATTGTCAACATGATACTGTTTTGTAGAGTAAAATTCAAGAATGATCAGAAAAATATTTCCCATGAAAAGATACTGGAAGAAGCGCAAATATCAAGGATATTCTACTAATTTCGTGGAGTATAGAAGTCAAAACTTTAACCAACTGAGTATAATAAAGAATAGAATAACAAAAAAAATCACCATGCATGCGGTACTTCGCATAGACAGGTTATTCCAACAGAATAATAATAACGAAACCAGATCAGGTGAAATTCACACCGACAGGATGTTCCAACAGAATAATAAATGCGGAATAATAAATGATGGAGCCAGGTCTGGCGTATAGCACAGACAGGATATTCCGACAGAATAATAAAGACGGAATAATAAAAATGGAACCAGGTCCGGCGTATAGCACAGACATGATATTCCGACAGAATAATAAAGAATGGAATATTAGAAGAATTTCACCATGTATGCAGCACTTTGCATAGACAGGTTATTCCAACATAATAATAAAGAATGGAATAACAGAAGTTCTCTTCATGAAGATGAAAGAAAGAAATAATATCCCCTACCTTTGAAAGAAACTGGATATAGGAGTAGTGAGGTAGCAGGTTTCTCTTATTCTATAGATTTTCTCTCTACAATTTCTCTCTATAATAATTGCTCTATAGCTTTAGTGAATTGGTGAGAAATGAAGGAAGAATGAGCTTCTATTTGTAGGAAAACATAGTTTCGATAATTACACGTTTTGGGGCTCAAAAAATTACAGTACAATACCTCCAACTTTTCTTTCATTTTTAATTTAGTCCTGCAAGTATTATCAAACTTGCACCAACTCCCCTAATAGTAAATAATGTGAATCAATAATAAATCATGTGACTCAATAGTTCTAATCATGTGATAAAAATAATTACGGTATAGTACCTCCATCTATACCTCTATTTTTAACTTAGTCATGCAAGTATTATCAATTTTGCACCACCACCCCTTATAGTATAAGAATGTGAATCAATAGTACCCCGTGAATAATAACTCATGAATAGTAACTCGTGAATAGTAACTCGTGAATAGTACTCCAACACGAAAAGTACCCCAAATACCCGAGTGAATAATATTCGGGTGAATAGTAATTTAGGTGAATAGTAACTCGTGAATAGTAACTTGTGAATAGTACTCCGACATAAAAAGTGTCCCGAATATCCGATTGAACAATACTGAGTGACTTCTCACATAAGCATCAATAATCAATTCCGTGTGCTACTATGCAACCACGCGTATTACTGTACTTTTACTACCGGGTAGTTCAACAATATTAACGGTAAAACTTCCGCCGTTATTTTCATAAAATATTTTTGTCGTTTTCTCAATCCGACAATAATTCCGTTGTGGGGTCCACCAATGATTGTGCCGTTGTACAAATATTCCCTGTTAAAACGAATATTCCCCGACCAATCGAATATTATATAACAACTTGCGTACTTTGTAAAATTTATAAATATTACCCACAACTATAACGTTATATCAAATACACACTATAATATTCAAAAATATATTTCGAGAAAATTTAATCTTTATTCAAAAAATCTGGGGTCTCACAAAATATGTTATTATTGGTAAGCGTATAATAGTCAAAACGATATTTTTTAATCAAATTCTTTAAATAATCCAAGAAAATGTAAACATAACATAAAATTATTTTAATTTATTTCATAAATAATAATAATAATAATAATAATAATAGCAAAAAACCACAATATGTGATTCAGTCCACAATTTTCACCAACCCTAGTCTCTCTTCCTCCCCTCATTTCTTCCATAGCAGCCGCACGATACCACGATACTAGAGAGAGAAAACTAAAATAAAAAGTTTTTTAAAGAGAAAGCAAAAATGGTCTCTGGGTCAGGGATCTGCGCAAAGAGGGTAGTGGTGGACGCTCGCCACCACAGCTGGGAAGATTGGCTTCCATTCTGGTCAGAGAGCTTTTGAATGGACAGAAAGTTGTGGTGGTCCGGTGCGAGGAGATTTGCCTCTCCGATGGACTTGTCTGCCAGAAAATGAAGTACCTCAGGTTTCTGCGTAAGCGCATGAACACTAAGCCTTCTCATGGTCCCATTCACTTCCGTGCCCCTGCTAAAATCCTCTGGCGCACCATCCGTGGGTTAGTTTTTACTTATTTTAACTCATTCAGTTCTAATAAATCTTATAAATTATTTGGGAGTCATAAAAAAAAAAAAAAAATTGCCTTGATCACTACCCTTGTCACCCGGGAAGGATTGAAAATTTATAGTTCCTGTCAACTACGGCGTTTATTTGGTCACTGTCTATGTGCTGTGCATGGTTGGTGCGACTCTCTCTCTATATACATACACTACATTTGAGGCCATATATATATATATATATATATATATATATATATATGTTGCATTTACTCTAAACCTTGCCTTGTGGCTTCTGGGTTTGGTATCTAGTGATAGAACAGAATACAGAGTATAGTATTATTGTTTTGTATATATATATACATATATATATTTCTCCTCTTCTGTACCTAGCAGTTGGTATTAAATTTTGACAATTCCTTACAACTTGGATATACACAATCAAGAAAGTGACCACCAGTGACTATTTAAAGAATTGATAGTTTAGTTACCCTCAGGTGACAATATTTACCATTCAGACCCAACTAATCAAATCATGAATGAAACTAGTTATTAAAATTCTATACCAGTCGAGTAGAGTATAATTTTACTTAAAGTCTATTCGTATTTTTATTTTAACTCATTTTAATGTTTAAATTTGAATTATTAATACATATTTATTTGAACACTAAGCCTTCTCATGGTCCCATTCACTTCCGTGCTCCTGCTAAAATCCTCTGGCGCACCATCCGTAGTTTAGTAACACCAAGTTATTTAAAATTTAAAGATAATTAATCTTATAATTAGTTGTACTTAATATAAACTACATGAATTAATGTTAATTTTAAATTTTGTCATATTTAAAATTGAATGTTAAAAAGTTAATATTAATTTTATAATTTAGGGAGAAGGCAGTATTTCATTGGATTGGATAATTGAGTTGTTTGTCCCAAAAAGAACAAATCATTGTACTTGTGCATTGGACAGAGGATCCTCTGCAAGGTTGCAAATTTGTTGCCTACATTTGATCATTGTACTTGTGCATTGAATGCATGAAATGAATGCAGCCGTACATTTGATCAATGTGAGACCTATGAAAACAGAAGTTCACGTGAATTGTAGGATAAAAGAATAAGACCTCGTGCACCATGTGAAATATGATCCTGCTAGATGTATTCAGTTGTTTAAGTTGTGGAATAAAAAATCTTGTTTGTAAGTACTAACTTAGATGGATCAAGGTTTTGTAAATATGTTTCCTCGAAAGGTCAAATATTGGTGAATCAGGTTATTCATTGAATGGATTTAAAGTAGGATACTTCTTAAAAACTGTATCTGTATTGGACCTACAACAACATGATATATGTACCTATGCAGTGCTTTTTAAGTACATCGTATCTTTCCTTCCTAAAATCCACGCCAAATTCTTATTTTATGTGTCTAGCATTTTTGTTATCATGACGTTGTAGTGTGGTAAAAAAATCTGCTTTTTCTATATGCGTCTTCAGTTCATATACAAAGAACAAGTTATGAGCATGCTTATATATATATATATATATATATATATATATATGTGGGTCCAGAAGCAAAGTATTTTCCTTTTTCTGTTTCTGTATGTACGTGGACAACTGAATTTGTTTTTACCTCGAACATGGTTGCACTTTATTAGCTGGTTTCTCTAACCCAACACTGTTGAACAGATGAATCTTATGTTGGGAGATATAACACGTCTTCTGGACCTTATATGGTCATGGATATCACCTTCTGAAGATGACCTAAATGTCTTCAGGTAAGTTCTTGTAACTTGTTGTGGTTGAGGGATGGTTTTCACTGTTAAATGATTCTGTTTCTATAATTTGACGTATATCGTGAAAACTTTCCATATCCTAGCTGTGATATTAAGGAGAGGCTTGTTAGTTTCCTCCAAAAAGGAAACTATGCTGATATTTCTCGCAAGGTTTCTCGGAGTGAATTTTCGAATGTAGGTTGTTGTTCCATATACAAAATTACATTCCCCCCCCCCCCCATATGTAATGAAACATCTGTATGAAGTCCAATTGTGACAAGCCAAATGCACATTTTCTAGTCACAAAGATTCACTTGGATAGTGGAAAAGCTGTATATTTATGCTCAAGTTCCATTGCACTTGTCAGGCCTCATGGTGATCCACAGATGATACGGTTTGGTGCACATTTAGTGCTTGTGCTAAGATATTTACTTGTAGAAGAAATGAGGGATGCTTTCAAAGAGAAGATAATGACTCTTGGTGACCTCATTCTTCACATGCAAGTGATTATGTTACTTTCTGTCATAGATTAATGTACTTGTGTGATTGTGCTCTGATTGTGCACCTTGAAATTCAATAAATAATAGTAGTCCATTTTGAAGAAATCTTAGATAATAATATTTTATCTCTCTGACGGCTTTCTTATTATGAAGTCTTGATTTCATTCATCAGTATTGTTTCACTCCTTAAGTGTTCTCTTACATCTAAAGAAAGTTAAATGTGAAATTAAGTCATTATTGAAGCACTACAATATCTATCAGATTGTAAAAGCAGGGCATAAGTATTATATATTGAAAAATAAATTTTACTCTTTGGTCCTCAACTTCTAGGTCAGATCCAATTCTTTGAAGATGCTGTTTTGGTTTTAATACGAAAGTGCATTACCTTTCAAATTAATGATAACCCATCCCCTTATTAAATTGAATGCAATGATGGGAAATATTTTTGGCAATGGAAAGTGTAGTACTTGTTCTAACTTGTGTTATAACCAGGTTGGAGAGTGATTATGCTTGTGGTTGTTGAATGTGACTGAATTCTAATTTGAGGTCAACATATAATAATAATCTACAAGTCTTGTAACAGAAAATATGTTTACCATTATGCTTACTGAAATTAATTCATGAAATGACCGATTAAGATTTAAATTTTTTCTTGTAACAGAGCAATTATATAGTCGCAATGAAGGTTCTTTTTTTATTTGGATTTGTAGCAAAAGATATTGTGATTGCCTATTTGTCTTTTTCTGCTTATGAGCAATACGGTGTACATTAGTACCACGTAGCAACTCTATTGTCTTTGTGTATTGATTTTGGCATTAAGTGTCTCTGATGACCAATTTGATTCATTTTTCTGACTTGTTATTTTGTTTAAATATGTGCAGGAAGACTGCTTCTACGACCTGTCTTACAATACTGGGTATCAACTTACGAAAGACAAGGGATGAAATTATGAAGTGTACTCTCTATATATGTAGATATATACTTTGATTGAAGAACTGTGGTAGCTTTAGATGGTTAATTGTAAAGATAATGAATGATTATGTAGTGGATGATTTTATTAAGTTAATAATATTTTAGTTTTTTGTATTTTTGTTATTATTTGCTATGGAGACATTGAGCCAGCCAGTTTTTTTGTATTTTTGTCATTTTGATTTGACAACAATATAATTCGTTACCTAAGCATTGAACAAGTTTTAATATAGTAACAATTTTTTTATACATTTAACAACAAATTTTCGTTATTAATGGCATTAAAAATATAATATTTGACAACAAAAAATTTACTAATAACAACGGAGAGGATATTGTTGTTAATACTAAAATAAAAGGTAACATTTTTTATCGTTGCAAATCATATCAATTTTCGTTGCACATATAAAGAAACAGCAACATATAATGTCGTTGCTAATCGACGACTTTCGTTGCTATTGAAAAATAACCAGCAACAAATATTTTTGTTGCTGATTCAGCATAATGTCGTTGCCAAATAATATAATCAGCAACGAAAATCGTTGCTAAAAAATTTACATTCCGCAACGAAAGCAAGCTTAGGCAACAATTTTTATAATTTACTGCAACGAAAAATGTCGTTGCAAAATGGTGTCAATTGCAACGAAAATGCATGGTCGTTGCAAAAAAAAAAAAGAGTTCATTTCGTTGCCAATTAGCAAGCTTTTGCAACGAAATGGGGGTTTTAGCAACAAAATTTTAATTATTCTGTAACAATACATTTTGTTGCTAAAGGATCGATGTCTCTATACGAAAGCCAAATTTCGTTACAAAATGTATTACTTTTGACAACGAAAAAAATACGTTCGTTGCGGAACAATTAGCAACGCTCATTGCGCAACGAAAGACGCAACGACAGTAAAGTCGTTGCTAAAACCCTTTAGCAACGAAATTTGACACCTTTAGCAACGAAAATCGGTTGTTGCTGAAGCCCCATTTTTTTGTAGTGAACACTCAAGGGTTATACCTCAAGAGTTAGAATCTGAAATGAAGTCAAGGCATCCTCACCTGTTCGCCATACCAGGTACGTAAGTAAATTTCGAGGGCGAAATTCTATAAGGAGGGGAGATTGTGAAATGTAAGACCCCAACTTTTATAAATAAAGATAAATTTTATATAAATATCATTTTTGAATATTATGGAGTTAATTTGATATAATGTTATAGTTGTGGGTAATATTTATAAATTTTGCAAAGAACGCAAGTTGTTATATAATATTCGATTGGTCGGGGAATATTCGTTTTAACAGGGAATATTCGTACAACGACACAATCATTGGTGGACCCCACAACGAAATTATTGTCGGATTGAGAAAACGACAAAAAAATATTTTATTAAAAATAACGGCGGAAGTTTTACCATTGTTACTGTTGAACTACTCGGTAGTAAAAGTACAGTAATACGTGTGGTTGCATAGTAGCACACGGTATTGATTATTAATACTTATGTGAGAAGTCACTCAGTTTGATTCAATTATTGTCAGTTAATAATATGAATTATTTAGCGATAATGACGTTTTGTTTTATTCGTATTATTAACATAATAAAACAGAAACATCTTTTTATATAAAATAGAATACTTTATTAAAATTATTCTATAAATAGAATATATTATATTTTATTTAAAAGATTTTTCTTTAAATATGGACCGTCAGATTAAAGTAATCAATCTGGACCGTTCATGGATTAGTTACTATGCATTCTATTTTTCTATAAATAGCAGCTCATTCCTTCATTATTTCTTACGAATTCACTGAACTCTAGAGAGAGAAACTATAGAGAGAAACTATAGAGAGAGAAAAGAAGAGTATTCTGCTACTTAACTACTTCCTTATTTCAGCTCTTCTTTAAAACGGTAAGGGATATTATTCTTTTGTATTCAAGAAGAGAACTTCTGTTATTCTATTTCTTTATTATTCTGTTGGAATAACCTGTATATGCAGAATACCCTATACTTGGTGACATTCTTCTATTATTCTGTCTTTGTTATTCCGTTGGAACATCCTGTCTGTGCTTTACGCCGGACCTGGTTCCGTCTTTATTATTTTTCTGTCGGAATATCCTGTCTGTGTGTTTTACACCGGACCTGGTTCCATTATTTATTATTCTGTCGAAATATCCTGTCTGTGTGTTTTACACCGGACCTGGTTCCATTATTTATTATTCTGTCGGAATATCCTGTCTGTGCGTTTACGCCGGACCTGGTTCCATTATTATTATTCTGTTAAGAATAACCTGTCTGTGCGGTCTATCGCATGCATGGTGATTTCTTTTGTTATTCTATTCTTTATTATACTCAGTTGATTAAAACTTTGACTTCTATACTCCATGAAATTAGTGGAATATCCTTGATATTTGCGCTTCATCTAGTATCTATTCATGAAAATACTCTCCTGATCAGTCTTGAAGTTTACTCCACAAAGCAGTATCATGTTGACAATTTGGACGTTATTAATTCTTGGATAAACTAATTCTTGAACTTGTTTTATTGAATTCTTATATCATTGTCATCATCCTCATGTTTATAAAATGTTGAAAGTCATCTGTGGCCTGTAGTACATAGATGGACTTGGTATGATTATGACCAGGGATTATTCGGTATAATCATGACCGTAATGTTACAAATGATGTGGTAAAAGTCCTCATTGGCCCGTAGTGCATTGATGGACAGTTGTTGGCATGATCATGACTATTAATGAATACACGAATATCCTTGGCCGTAGTGCAGGGGTGATTCGATGATGTGGATTATTTTATTAAGCTGAGTCACAGCGATAACAGTGTTGAAAAACCTTTTAAATCATAAAAGATAGTAGAGTTTATTTTCTACTTGACTCTTTTAATGGATTGCTTGTTCCACTGCAGTTAAACTTGATGTCTATTATATTTTATCAGTTTAACATTGTTGAAGGCTAATGATAATTTATTCTGCATTATCTTAGTCATAATATTTCTTACTGGGCTAGTTGAGCTCACCCTTTCTTTCACTGTTCTCTTCAGGAAATGAGAACGTAGCTGGGGCAAGTCGGGGAATGGAGTGATGGTCCGAATGATAGTATTAGTTAGTAGTCCTCACTATTCTATGTAATGGTGTGTTAATAAATGTAATGAGGACTCCTTTTGAGTATGAATACTCTCTAGAAGATAATATTTGTATTCAAACTCACAGTTTATGTTTTGTCGTATTGTACACGACAGTTGTATTAGTAAGTTGTATTTGTATTCTGTACTATGTATCTGACGACCCAAGATGAGTGATGTATACCTAATTTTGGGGGCGTCACAGTTGGTATCAGAGCTTAGAGATATGATCCCTGGCTAAGATGTGAGAATAGAACTAGGAGGGGAGAGACGGGGAATTCCTTCGCTAGTATGACCTACCTAAGTTTATTTGCATGGTATTTAGTTGGTCGGTCATAATATAAGGATAAAATATGACATATCAATTAATTTTTGTTTTGTGGCAGTATCTGAAAATGGCATCTGAGAATGTTGAGAATAGCAATGGAGCACAGGCGATTATTGATTCACCACATATCAATAATCAGGATAATGTTCATCAGGAAGGTGACAATTCTCATGCAAACAACAACACTGACCAGATGATGAATGATGGAATGTTCAGGGGATTTATGCAATTCATGCAACAACAGGTGAAAGCGGCTCCTGTCCACAACGTAGGTGGAAATACTGGAAACTCTCTGGCGGTCACCGCTAAACAGTTTAAGGAGCTGGGACCACCGGAGTTTAAGGGAGAACCCAAACCACTTGTAGCTGAAATATGGATAAAGCAGATCACCAAGATATTTGATGTCTTGGGTTGCTCCGAGGAGCAAAAGGTTCCCTTTGCCGCCTTTATGTTGCGAGGAGAGGCAGATTACTGGTGAGAATCGATAAAGCGTACTCAACCTGCCGCACTGAAGATGTCTTGGGAGAAGTTCCAAGAGCTGTTTAACGACAAATACTTTCCCGAGAGTATTCGTCACATGAAGGAGGTGGAGTTCATCAAATTGGAGCAGAATAATATGACTGTGTCGCAGTACGAGGCAAAATTTGCGGAGTTATCCCGGTTTGCGTCCCACCTGGTGGATAATGATGAAAGAATGACGCGGATGTTTTTAAGAGGTTTGAAGCCGGAGATACGTCAACATCTTGTTTCTCATAAATTGTGTTTGTATTCAGATGTTGTAAAAAGGGCTCAGTTGGTGGAGCGCGATAACGAGACAACGCAACCAAAAGAGAGCAGCCGGCAAAATGATAATATCAGTGAGAGTAGTCATCGAAGCGGTGACAACAAGCGTGGAGGGAATCAACAGGCCAGAAATAGTAACCACTTCGGTGGTAATCAGGGCCAAAACAATAAGAGTGGGCATTTCAAGAAGAGGAGATTCAACAATGATGGAAAGACGTCAGCACCAGCACCTGTCGTTAAGGAAGGAGAACGACCACCTATCATATGTTTCAAATGCAGAGGGGAGGGGCACATCAGTCCAAACTGCGCGATGCCGTCCAAAGCATGTTATAATTGTGGAAGAGAAGGTCATTTAGCCCGATTTTATCGTTTACCGAAGACAAATTCAGCTAGGATGGAGGCACCAAAGGCCGTCCCAGAAAAGTCAAAACCGGTTGTGCAAGGGAGAGCGTTTGTTGTGAACTCCCAGAAAGCAAGGAACGCGAATGAGGTCATCACGGGTAAGCTTATCATAAACTCTAACGAAGTCTATACTTTATTTGATACCGGTTCTACCCATTCTTTTATTTCTCCTACTTACGCTCATCGATTAAGTTTGATTCCGGAGAAATTAGACTTTGACTTAGCAGTTGAAACTCCATTGGGAGAAACCTTCATTACATCCATGATTTATAAGTCTTGTTTGGTTCAAGTTGGTACCCACACATTACCTGTCGATCTTATTTCATTAAAAATACTTGCATTTGACGTGATTCTAGGGATTGATTGGTTAACTACTCATCATGCAAAAATTGATTATTTTCGTAAGGTTGTTAGCTTTCATATTCCTAATCGACCTATTATGCGAATTCAAGCAACCAAACTATTAAAATCAATCGCTGTCATCTCAAGCCATAAAGCTATTCGTTTATTGAAAAACGGATGTCAAGCTTTCTTAGCTCATGTCACAGATCTAAACAAAAATACGTCAGCTTTGAATGATATTTCTGTTGTTAATAAATTTCCTGACGTATTTCCCGAAGAACTTTCTGGCCTACCCCCAGAGCGTGAAATTGAATTTTGTATCAACCTTGAACCCGGTACAAAACCCATTTCCAAAGCCCCATATCGAATGGCTCCTATTGAACTTCAGGAGTTAAAGACCCAACTGCAGAAATTGTTAGACATTGGTTTTATTCGTCCTAGTACTTCTCCTTGGGGTGCTCCTGTTCTGTTCGTGAAGAAGAAAGATGGGAGTATGCGACTTTGTATTGATTATCGGGAGTTGAATCATGTCACCATCAAAAATAGGTACCCATTGCCACGTATTGATGACCTGTTTGACCAGTTGCAAGGAGCACAATTCTTTTCAAAGATCGATCTTCGTTCTGGATATCATCAGCTGAAGGTTAGAATTGAGGATATTCCAAAGACTGCCATCAAAACTCGGTATGGGCATTATGAATTCTTAGTTATGTCTTTTGGATTGACTAATGCTCCTGCTGCCTTCATGGATATGATGAACAGGGTATTCAAGGAATATTTGGATCACTTTGTGGTCGTCTTTATCGATGACATCCTTGTTTATTCCAAAAGCCGTGAAGATCATGAGCAACACTTGAGGTTGGTACTCCAAAAGCTTCGTGAATACAAACTTTATGCCAAGTTGAAGAAATGCGAGTTCTGGCTGGAAGAGGTAGCATTCCTTGGGCACGTAGTATCAAGTCGTGGAATATCGGTTGACCCGGCAAAGATTGAAGCTATTCAAAGCTGGGAGCAACCTAAATCAGTGACCGAAGTACGTAGCTTTCTTGGTTTGGCTGGTTATTATCGGAGATTCGTGGAAGGATTTTCTCGAAGCGCTACTCCATTAACTCAGCTGACTCGGAAAGATACAAAGTTCGGTTGGAGCGAAGAATGTGAGTAGAGTTTTCAAGAACTCAAGAGGAGACTCATTTCAGCACCTGTTCTAACAATACCATCTGGCTCGGAGGGATTTGTCATCTACAGCGATGCTTCGAGCAAAGGGTTGGGATGCGTTCTCATGCAACATGGAAAAGTCATAGCCTATGCATCAAGACAACTCAAGGAATATGAGAGGAATTATCCTACTCATGATCTAGAGTTGGCAGCTGTTGTCTTTGCACTTAAAATTTGGAGGCATTACTTGTGTGGGGAGAAGGTGGAGATCTTTACGGATCATAAAAGCCTGAAATATTTCTTCACTCAAAAGGAACTCAACATGCGACAACGACGTTGGCTTGAACTGTTGAAAGATTATGATCATACCATTCAATACCATCCTGGAAAAGCGAACGTGGTAGCTGACTCATTGAGTAGAAGATCATATGCAAGTACGAGTGCGATATTGTCAACACAAAGACCCATTTTGTGTGATTTGCAAAGGATGGAGATAGAGTTAAAGACTCCAGGGACCCATGTGATGATGGCGAATATACGAGTAGAACCGACTTTAATCGATAAAGTTAAAGCTGCTCAAGCTACAGACCTGGAGCTGATGCGTATAAGGAAGAAAGTGCAAGAAGGTGCTATGCCGGAAGCAAGAATCGATGAAGAAGGAATACTTCGAGTCAACTCCAGACTTTGTGTTCCTAACAACCCTGATTTAAAGTATGAAATCATGATGGAGGCACACAACACACCGTTTGCAATCCATCCTAGAAGTACCAAAATGTATCATGATCTTCGTCATACATTTTGGTGGAGCAATATGAAGAGAGAGATAGCGTTGTTTATCTCAAGGTGTCTAACTTGTCAACGAGTCAAAGCGGAGCATCAAGTACCAAAAGGTCCATTGCAACCACTTGAAATTCCAGAATGGAAGTGGGAGCACATTACCATGGATTTCGTTACCGGTCTTCCTAGGGTTTCTCAAGGTATTGATGCGATTTGGGTCATTGTTGATAGATTGACCAAGTCTGCTCATTTCTTACCGATACGAGAAACTTATACACTTGAACGTCTTGCTCGTATATACATAAACGAGATTGTAAGACTGCATGGTATGCCAGTATCCATAGTTTCTGACCGAGACCCAAGATTCACTTCACGATTTTGGGTTAGTTTACAAAAAGCTATGGGCACGGATTTATGATTTAGTTCAGCATATCATCCTCAGACGGACGGACAATCAGAGAGGACTATTCAAACTCTAGAAGATTTATTAAGACTCTGTGTCTTTGACTTCAAGGGAAGTTGGGACAAGTTCTTACCATTGGTGGAGTTTTCCTACAACAACAGTTATCAAGCAAGTATTGGCATGGCTCCATTCGAAGCATTGTATGGAAGAAAATGTCGTTCTCCAGTATGCTGGGATGAGGTCGGTGAAGCAACGTTGTTGGGACCAGAGTTGGTACGTATGACTACAGAAAAGATTCAAACGATCCGACAACGTATAAAAACCTCACAAGATCGACAAAAGAGTTATGCTGATCTTCATCGAAAGGACGTGAAATTTGATGTAGGAGATCATGTGTTCTTACGTGTTGCTCCATGGAAAGGAGTTACGAGATTTGGAAAGAGAGGAAAGCTCAATCCTCGATTCATCGGTCCATTTTTAATCCTCGATCGAGTAGGAACTGTGGCTTATAGACTCGCTTTACTGCCATGTATGTCTCGTGTTCATAACGTTTTTCACATATCCATGTTACGCAAATATGTGGAAGACCCGAACCACATTATTGAGTTAGAACCGGACGAAATAGCGGAGGATTTGACGTATGAAGAAGTTCCTGTTCAAATCTTGGATAAGAAGGAACATATTCTATGCTCCAAGGTTATACCTCAAGTCAAAGTTTTGTGGAGAAACCACGATGTTGAGGAAATGACTTGGGAGTTAGAATCTGAAATGAAATCAAGGTATCCTTATCTCTTCGACATACCAGGTACGTACCCTAATTTCGAGGGAAAAATTTCATAAGAAGGGGAGGTTATAAGACCCCAACTTTTATAAATAAAGATGAATTTTCTATAAATATCATTTTTGAATATTATGGAGTTAATTTGATATAATGTTACAGTTGTGGGTAATATTTATAAATTTTGCAAAGTATGCAAGTTGTTATATAATATTCGATTGGTCATGGAATATTCGTTTTAACAGGAAATATTCGTACAACGACACAATCATTGGTGGACCCCACAACGGAATTATTGTCGGATTAAGAAAACGACAAAAAAATATTTTATTAAAAATAACGGCAGAAGTTTTACCATTGTTACTGTTGAACTACTCGGTAGTAAAAGTACAGTAATACGTGTGGTTGCATAGTAGCACACGGTATTGATTATTAATGCTTATGTGAGAAGTCACTCAGTTTGATTCAATTATTGTCAGTTAATAATATGAATTATTTAGCGATAATGACGTTTGTTTTATTCGTATTATTAACGTAATAAAACAGAAACATCTTTTTATATAAAACAGAATACTTTATTAAAGTTATTCTATAAATAGAATATATTATATTTTATTTAAAAGATTTTTCTTTAAATATGGACCGTCAGATTAAAGTAATCAATCTGGACCGTTCATGGATTAGTTACTATGCATTCTATTTTTCTATAAATAGCAGCTCATTCCTTCATTATTTCTTACGAATTCACTGAACTCTAGATAGAGAAACTATAGAGAGAAACTATAGAGAGAGAGAGAGAAGAAGAGTATTCTGCTGCTTAACTACTTCCTTATTTCAGCTCTTCTTTAAAACGGTAAGGGATATTATTCTTTTGTATTCAAGAAGAGAACTTCTGTTATTCCATTTCTTTATTATTCTGTTGGAATAACCTGTATATGCGGAATACCCTATACTTGGTGACATTCTTCTATTATTCTGTCTTTGTTATTCCGTTGGAATATCCTGTCTGTGCTTTACGCCGGACCTGGTTCCGTCTTTATTATTTTTCTGTCGGAATATCCTGTCTGTGTGTTTTACACCGGACCTGGTTCCATTATTTATTATTCTGTCGGAATATCCTGTCTGTGTGTTTTACACCGGACCTGGTTCCATTATTTATTATTCTGTCGGAATATCCTGTCTGTGCGTTTACGCCGGACCTGGTTCTATTATTATTATTCTGTTAAGAATAACCTGTCTGAGCGGTCTATCGCATGCATGGTGATTTCTTTTGTTATTCCATTCTTTATTATACTCAGCTGATTAAAACTTTGACTTCTATACTCAATGAAATTAGTGGAATATCCTTGATATTTGCGCTTCATCTAGTATCTATTCATAAAAATATTCTCCTGATCAGTCTTGAAGTTTACTCCACAAAGCAGTATCATGTTGACAATTTGGACGTTATTAATTCCTGGATAAACTAATTCTTGAACTTGTTTTATTGAATTCTTATATCATTGTCATCATCCTCATGTTTATAAAATATTGAAAGTCATCTGTGGCCTGTAGTGCATAGATGGACTTGGTATGATTATGACCAGGGATCATTCGGTATAATCATGACCGTAATGTTACAAATGATGTGGTAAAAGTCCTCATTGGCCCGTAGTGCATTGATGGACAGTTGTTGGCATGATCATGACCATTAATGAATACACGAATATCCTTGGCCGTAGTACAGGGGTGATTCGATGATGTGGATTATTTTATTAAGCTGAGTCACAGCGATAACAGTGTTGAAAAACCTTTTAAATCATAAAAGATAGTAGAGTTTATTTTCTACTTGACTCTTTTAATGGATTGCTTGTTCCACTGCAGTTAAACTTGATGTCTATTATATTTTATCAGTTTAACATTGTTGAAGGCTAATGATAATTTATTCTGCATTATCTTAGTCATAATATTTCTTACTGGGCTAGTTGAGCTCACCCTTTCTTTCACTGTTCTCTTCAGGAAATGAGAACGTAGCTGGGGCAAGTCGGGGAACGGAGTGATGGTCCGAATGATAGTATTAGTTAGTAGTCCTCACTATTCTATGTAATAGTGTGTTAATAAATGTAATGAGGACTCCTTTTGAGTATGAATACTCTCTAGAAGATAATATTTGTATTCAAACTTACAGTTTATGTTTTGTCGTATTGTACACGACAGTTGTATTAGTAAGTTATATTTGTATTCTGTACTATGTATCTGACGACCCAAGATAGGTGATGTATACCTAATTTTGGGGGCGTCACATGAAACCCCAGATTTTATGAATAAAGAATTAATTTTCTCGAAATAATTTTTTTATATTATGGTGTGAATTTGAGATAATGTTATAGTTGTGGGTAATATTTATAAATTTTGCAAAGTATGCAAGTTGTCATATTATATTCGATTGGTCGGGTAATATTCGTTTTAAACAGGAAATATTCGTACGACGGCACAATCATTGGTGGACCCCACAATAGAATTATTGTCGGATTGAAAAAACGACAAAAATATTTTATTGAAAATAACGGTGGAAGTTTTACCGTTGATACTGTTGAACTACTCGGTAGTAAAAGTACAGTAATACGCGTTGTTGCATAGTAGCACACGGTATTGATTATTGATATTTATGTGAGAAGTCACTCAGTTTTGTTCAATTATTACTACAATAGTTGTTGCATAGTATCTCACATTATTTGATTCAATTATTGTTAATTTAGAAGTTTTTGTTTTATTCACGTAATAAAATAGAAACATCTTTTTATATAAAATAAAATACTTTATTAAAGTTATTCTATAAATAGAATATATTGTATTCTATTATGCATAGTATTTTGCATAGTAAAATCTTTTTATATAAAACAGATTACTTTATTAAAGTTATTCTATAAATAAAATATATTATATTTTATTATACATAGTGTTTGTATAGTGCCCGCATAGTGTTTGCATAGTAAATTTTTTTTTATATAAATAGAATATATTATATTTTATTTAAAAGATTTTTCTTTAAATATGGACCGTCAGATTAAAGTAAATCAATCTGGACCGTTCATGGATTAGTTACTATGTATTCCATTTTTCTATAAATAGAAGCTCATTCCTTCATTATTTTCTTACGAATTCACTGAACTCTAGAGAGAGAAACTATAGAGAGAGACTATAGAGAGATAGAAGAAAAGTTTTCTGCAACTTCATTACTCTTATATCAAGTATTATTTTACGGTAAGGGATATTATTCTTTTGTATTCAAGAAGAGAACTTCTGTTATTCCATTTCTTTATTGTTCTGTTGGAATAACCTGTATACGCGGAATACCCTATACTTGGTGACATTCTTCTATTATTCTGTCTTTATTATTCTGTCGAAATATCCTGTCTGTGCTATACGCCGTACCTGATTCCATCTTTTATTATTCCGTCTTTATTATTCTGTCGGAATATTCTGTCTGTGCTATACGCCGGACCTGGTTCCATCTTTTATTATTCCGTCTTTATTATTCTGTCGGAATATCCTTTCTGTGCTATACGTCGGACCTGGTTCCATCATTTATTATTCTGCATTTATTATTCTGTTAGAACATCCCGTCCGTGTGAATTTCACCTGACCTGGTTCCGTTATTATTATTCTGTTGGAATAACCTGTCTATGCGAAGCACCGCATGCATGGTGATTTCTGTTGTTATTCTATTCCTTATTATTCTGTTGGAACATCCTGTCGGTGTGAATTTCACCTAACCTGGTTCCGTTACTTATTATTCTGTTGGCATAACCTGTCTATGCGAAGTACCGCATGCATGGTGTAACGACCCCAAAATCCATACAATTTAAATCTCAACTTTTACATCATTATTCGATATTAAAAACACTAAAATTGCGGAATATTTAAAACTTTTATACATTTCCTTCTTTCATGCCCTGAATCGCAACCTTTACATTATATCTCTTTGATTCAATCTTATATCATGAATCGTTACAACAAAATGACTATACAAAGTCTTACATCATAACTAAATATCCATATACATTGGATAACTCAACTTACAATTCAACATGTTACGTTCAAAATATGAAATATATTTCTCATAAAACATAAGTAATCTTCGTGAATATAGATCTCTATAACTCACTTAGCACATATCTTTAACTTAAAATCTTGACCTGCAAAAGTGGTTATTTGCAAGAGTGAGCTCGACAGCCCAGCAAAGTCTAACAGTTTTCATGCATCACATAACACATAATAACATGCTCGATATACATCTCATTAAGGTAACATGGCATACATGCTTTTAATTCATATAGCAAATATAAAGATTGAGTTCCTTACTCAATCATCATTACTTAGCCAAAACAATGCAGTCATATATTGACTTAAACATTTTATGATTTCAACTTGTATAACATATCATACAATTTAAAATAGTTCATCAAGTCCACGTAACAAATAGGAACCGAAAGACTTGCCTTGATCGTTGTTTACCAATAACAGTTTAACAGCTTACAGTTATCTGCACTTCACGTGCCCTACACAATTATATAATTATACACATTAACTATTAGTCACATAACAACACATAGTAATTGTAATGTAAACTCTACTCCATATCTCATAATCTTTCCTATTAATTAACACACAATGTTCAATTAGATTGTGTTAACTTTTCGACTTATGTAATATTCGAAATTCATTAAAGTGTTCAAATTTTGCTAGGAATCATTATTGGTTTTATATTAAACCAATTTCATACTTTATAATATCCATTTCATTTGGCTAAAAACACTTTTTACATTCATTAATAATTATCACGGCGTTTCGACATTTATTCGTCACACGCACGATTTGCATCTTTTGTGTATGCTTACTATGCTTCTATAACTTATCTAATACATCATTATATTAATGTTAAGCATCATTATATTTACTAACATTCATGTTTTATAACTTAGAACAACATCTTTTATCGTCAAGAGCACTACACTAGCATACGTGCATGTCTGACGCCCTCCGATTGCCTTCGAAAACACAACAGTCCTAAAGATGACCATTTTGACCCTTTATAACGATTTCAAATTGAAAACCTTAAAGAATAAAAGTTGTAGGCCTATTCGTCCTCGTTCTGAATCATCTTAAATCGCATCAATCAGAGTTCGTATGAAAAAGTTATACTTATTTTAGTAAACTACGTCCGGTCAGTTTTTTTTTTCAAAATTTTGGCTTGACAGAACACCCCCCCGCCGAGGCGGGGGTTTTTGCACTAGGGGGCCCTGCCAGGGCGGGGGTCACTGCTGCGATTATGCGATTTTAGCTCTAGAACACTACGAAAAGCCAAATTAGGCCTCCAAACTCCTTTATAACAACCATACCAAACTACCCAATGAGTAAATAGGTTTACATAAACATAATCTAATGTTTCTAACACGTTTCTAACCATATAAACAACGTAAACATCAAAGATTACAACTTTTAATTTCACTATTTCTCTTCTTTCTTCTTCTTTTAACATTCATAGCGAAATTATTCACTGTGAATTCGTTTTTAAACCAATTCAAGTAATTCCAATTGTGATAAATCATATTCTTAACATACTAACACAATACACAATCAATTTCAATAATAAATCATAACCAAACATCAATTTAATAGTTTAAAAAGCCATTTTCCAGAAATTATTTCATAAAAAAATATTATGAACCCAATTCCTCTTGTTTATCAAAATTACATGGATTGAATTGCTAGAACAACCATATAACTCATAATTAAACACTATGAACATGATTTCATCATGTTCATCATATCTTTGTGAATTGAAACTTTTGAACAACTATAAAACTCTAAAACTATGAAAACATAGAAGAACATGATTTTAAAACTTGTTTTTACAATACTTGTATTGTGAAAATCCTTTGATGGCATACAATCACATATGAACACCATATATACATATAAATACATAATCATGAAAACCTAATTTTACAAAGACTAAATACATAACATCTTAATTTAGTATAAGTGTTAGTTTGATACCTTTCTAGGTTGAATTAGGAGAAAATATGGAGATGATGAAAGCTTTTCTTTTGTTTTCTCAAGGTTTTCCCTTCTTCTTCTTCTTCTTCTTCTTCTTCTTCTTCTCTGCATTCTCTCTTCTTCTCTTTGTTCTTAGTTTAGACTTAGGTTTAGAAAACTAACGTAACTTAGTGTATATACAATATACATATAACACATATAATTATAGAATATGTAACTCCCAATATAATTACATATACTAATTATCAATTTAATATATAAGTTACAAAATTAGAATTTTAAAAGCCCCAAGGCTTGTTTGGCAAAGCCATATTAAAATAATGACTTAATCATTCCTTAAGCCTTATTTGGCAAAACAAGATTAAAATAAGAATTTCAAAAGCTCTATGGGTTTGTTTGGTAAAATCAAATTAAAACTCTTTTAATTTATTTTCATAAGTCACTTATAATATAGTTTATTGTCCCACATTGTTTACTTGGATTTCCATATCCAATCTTAATTAAATAAACTAATTACCACATACTAAATAACTTTCCCACTTGACCAAATATCACAAAATTATAATCTCATTATAATTTTATTTAATAACTTAATATACCACCTTAAATTATTAAATTAAAACAATAATATAACATCTCATGTTATATTATAACTCTCTAAATTATAAATTAATTTAATTTAGAATATTATCTAATGAATTTAGATTAGTAAATATTTACTAGCAACCATTACATCAATAAAATATTTCTCTCATCAATTTCAACAATAAGCGCATCAAATAAATATTTATATATTAATAAATATTTAATATTACAATTTGAAATTTCGGATCGTTACATCCTTCCCTCCTTACAAGGATTCTGTCCCTAGAATCACAACTCAAATAATCAAATCGTCACATTCTTCCCTCCTTATAAGGATTCCGTCCTCAGAATCACCGAAACCCTACCTTACTCAGGTTTTCGCCAAATCTCTTCGTTGAATAACTTCAACACATTACCTTAATATAGGTTTTATATTTCCTACTCCCACCATTCTTCAAAATAAATTCTTGTAAGTTTTATTTCATAACCTTTACTCAGACTCAATTATATTTGAGTATTACATATTCTTTAACCCGTTCATTTCCTTTTTTTTTTCTTTAAGGATCGTTATCATGAACACTCGGGATATTACATTCACCCATTCTTCTAAGAATTTCGTCCTCGAAATTTTATCAATGAATATTCAATCTATCAAAATAGATTTTACGTCACTACTTCATTCATTCATTGGTTTCTATAACTACTTCCTTTCCACAATTATCATTCTACAACTATTAACTTTTATATTAAAAGTTTCACATTATTCTTTGATAACTTATATCGTTCTCACTTCAAAATCTCTTTTCTCACTTATTCAACATATTCATCATTTAGTGTCGTATTCTACGACTCACTTCTTTCTAAGGAATATCATCCTTATCACATTCACCTTTTAGAATATCAAGAATCTTCCACAATTGCTCAATAATTGGAAAGCGATATGAATAACATGAATTTAAAAGATTCTAAATCATGCTGAGGGTCATAAGACCACGAACTATATCCATAGTTGTAAGTAATCTTTCAACTTCAACTTTAACAGTCATAAGACTATAAGGACCCCCGTACTTAGGGTGTTAAGCCCTTCGTACGATGTATTGTGCATAAACATTTAAACGCTATGCGTATGTCCATAGTTATAAGTAATCTTTCAACTTAAACTTTAACAGTCATAAGACTATAGGGACTCCTCGTACTTAGGGTGATCAGCCCTTCGTACAATGTATTGTGCACAAACATCTCAACGCCTCCGCGTAATCCCCTATAAAAGGGTTGTTCATCTCAGCTTTTCAACATCTGAATTCGCACAAAAATAATTTGGTTTGGCATAACTTCTCAAGAAACGCATGCATTTCATAAACATCTTTCAATATTTGTCTAGCTGAATCAAATAGCATAGACCTCTACAACAATTCGAACATCAATCGAAATATACATATACATACATACATACATATGTATTCTCATATCTTAAACAAATCTCAAAAATCTTTTTATAACGTCATGATACCGCACTGTATTTACAGTCCGTTGAGAATTCCGTCATTTGTTGATTTTATCATACTACATCATACCATAGTGGGCTGACGATCCTTAGATCACATCCAACACTAGGTAATACTGCATTGATGACTCCATCGTTTTTTTTCATCTTTGCACCAGGTTACATGATGCATTAATGATATAAAATACATTTTGATATATTACAAATCATTTTTGTCTAGCCGAAGCAATTAGCATAGACATACGAATAATAGTATTGTTGTTAAAACTCATTGGTTCCATCATTTGATCCAATATTTTTTAAAAAAATAGAAGTGTAAACATCAGCACGAAGTCAATAAATTTCGAAAGTCTAGCATAGCTAGTAGATTTAGAATACCTATGCTTCCACTATCAACTCCACTTTCTATAATAATCCATTGCTTAATAGGTCTATCTATTCCTATCATCCTCAATACTCCATTCACACTTAATTACACCCAGTTCGTCAAACTTACCACACGTTATGAGTTCAGGAACTTGCCACAATCATATGAGTTTAAGAACTTATCCTAGTCAGACCATAGGCGTCCATTCGCTGAGGGGTTCAAAAACATACCATATAATTATGAGTCACGAACCTACCATAAGTATGAGTTTTAAGAACTCGCACTTAACCTTATAATATTCTCTAACTAGACTCTACCTATCGGTTATACACATGAGAAAAGAATCACCTTCTCAACAGGCATATATCAAATAGCGCGACACAAACATTCCAATGATTATCAATGTGATAAACTGAGTGCAAGCACAAAACCCTCGCCCATACAAAGGTTTGTACAACTTAGCCATCACATGAGTCCTCAATTGAAATCCCACCTAACTCTATTTTGCTTATAACTTGCTCTTTACCCGATACGAATTCCTCGTATCACATCATCTATAACTCCTCATGAGTTATCTCGTACTATTTCATAGTACTCCATCTTCATAGCATTAAGCTATTATTATTCAAACATTATAGACCATCTTTCTTCTATAACTTAAACAGATCACGTCGTGATCTTATTCTATAATCATCTCCCTTAAAATTCTTTTCTTAACTCGTGATCGTTTTGTTTTACGATCCTCTTTCTTTTCTTTCATTTACGACATTTTTCGTTATCTTGGCTATTGGAGTTAGGTAACTCCCATTTCTTATCTTTATATCTCTTAGATTCTTCTTTGAATCTTCTTGTTTAAAAAAAAAAATTCTTCCTTTAAGAATTTCTAACTTCATTTACATCGCTCAAAATTTCATTCGAGTTCTACACTTTCATCATACGTGTCCATTTCTATACTTGGTACACATTGAGTTTCTAACAGTTTCAATATGGTAAGCTGAGTGGTTTCCCACAAACAACCAACAAACTAGGTTTCGAGTTGCTAGTTCGTATATACCTCTGCTCTATGAAGGAATCGTTTAGCCCAGATACCATACATCAACTACTAAAGAGTACAATTGCACCATACTTAAATATAACTCTTTATTCTTAACTTCCTTACCATTCTCTTTTTATAGACATTGTCTATTTGTTATCACCTTACATCCTTATTATTGGAGTTGGGTAACCCCACATTCATATTCCTTATACCTCCGCGAGATTCTTCTTTGAATCATTTCACGTAAGTTTTATCCCTTCTTTATACGTTTCTTACATCACTTCTTATTGTTCAAACTCTATTTGAGTTTATTCGTTCATTATCTTCACCTCTCTTCTCTAAGGTTATAGCCTACGGTACTCCTACCTAAGGCTTCTAACCTACAGCTCTGATACCAACTGTAACGACCCCAAAATCTATACAATTTAAATCTCAACTTTTACATCATTATTCGATATTAAAAACACTAAAATTGCGGAATATTTAAAACTTTTATACATTTCCTTCTTTCATGCCCTGAATCGCAACCTTTACATTATATCTCTTTGATTCAATCTTATATCATGAATCGTTACAATAAAATGACTATACAAAGTCTTACATCATAACTAAATATCCATATACATTGGATAACTCAACTTACAATTCAACATGTTACGTTCAAAATATGAAATACATTTCTCATAAAACATAAGTAATCTTCGTGAATATAGATCTCTATAACTCACTTAGCACATATCTTTAACTTAAAATCTTGACCTGCAAAAGTGGTTATTTGCAAGAGTGAGCTCGACAGCCCAGCAAAGTCTAACAGTTTTCATGCATCACATAACACATAATAACATGCTCGATATACATCTCATTAAGGTAACATGGCATACATGCTTTTAATTCATATAGCAAATATAAAGATTGAGTTCCTTACTCAATCATCATTACTTAGCCAAAACAATACAGTCATATATTGACTTAAACATTTTATGATTTCAACTTGTATAACATATCATACAATTTAAAACAGTTCATCAAGTCCACGTAACAAATAGGAACCGAAAGACTTGCCTTGATCGTTGTTTACCAATAACAGTTTAATAGCTTACAGTTATCTGCACTTCACGTGCCCTACACAATTATATAATCATACACATCAACTATTAGTCACATAACAACACATAGTAATTGTAATGTAAACTCTACTCCATATCTCATAATCTTTCCTATTAATTAACACACAATGTTCAATTAGATTGTGTTAACTTTTCGACTTATGTAATATTCGAAATTCATTAAAGTGTTCAAATTTTGCTAGGAATCATTATTGGTTTTATATTAAACCAATTTCATACTTTATAATATCCATTTCATTTGGCTAAAAACACTTTTTACATTCATTAACAATTATCACGGCGTTTCGACATTTATTCGTCACACGCACGATTTGCATCTTTTGTGTATGCTTACTATGCTTCTATAACTTATCTAATACATCATTATATTAATGTTAAGCATCATTATATTTACTAACATTCATGTTTTATAACTTAGAACAACATCTTTTATCGTCAAGAGCACTACACTAGCATACGTGCATGTCTGACGCCCTCCGATTGCCTTCGAAAACACAACAGTCCTAAAGATGACCATTTTGACCCTTTATAACGATTTCAAATTGAAAACCTTAAAGAATAAAAGTTGTAGGCCTATTCGTCCTCGTTCTGAATCATCTTAAATCGTATCAATCAGAGTTCGTATGAAAAAGTTATACTTATTTTAGTAAACTACGTCCGGTCAGTTTTTTTTTCAAAATTTTGGCTTGACAGAACACCCCCCCGCCGAGGCGGGGGTTTTTGCACTAGGGGGCCCTGCCAGGGCGGGGGTCACTGCTGCGATTATGCGATTTTAGCTCTAGAACACTACGAAAAGCCAAATTAGGCCTCCAAACTCCTTTATAACAACCATACCAAACTACCCAATGAGTAAATAGGTTTACATAAACATAATCTAATGTTTCTAACACGTTTCTAACCATATAAACAACGTAAACATCAAAGATTACAACTTTTAATTTCACTATTTCTCTTCTTTCTTCTTCTTTTAACATTCATAGCGAAATTATTCACTGTGAATTCGTTTTTAAACCAATTCAAGTAATTCCAATTGTGATAAATCATATTCTTAACATACTAACACAATACACAATCAATTTCAATAATAAATCATAACCAAACATCAATTTAATAGTTTAAAAAGCCATTTTCCAGAAATTATTTCATAAAAAAATATTATGAACCCAATTCCTCTTGTTTATCAAAATTACATGGATTGAATTGCTAGAACAACCATATAACTCATAATTAAATACTATGAACATGATTTCATCATGTTCATCATATCTTTGTGAATTGAAACTTTTGAACAACTATAAAACTCTAAAACTATGAAAACATAGAAGAACATGATTTTAAAACTTGTTTTTACAATACTTGTATTGTGAAAATCCTTTGATGGCATACAATCACATATGAACACCATATATACATATAAATACATAATCATGAAAACCTAATTTTACAAAGACTAAATACATAACATCTTAATTTAGTATAAGTGTTAGTTTGATACCTTTCTAGGTTGAATTAGGAGAAAATATGGAGATGATGAAAGCTTTTCTTTTGTTTTCTCAAGGTTTTCCCTTCTTCTTCTTCTTCTTCTTCTTCTTCTTCTTCTTCTCTGCATTCTCTCTTCTTCTCTTTGTTCTTAGTTTAGACTTAGGTTTAGAAAACTAACGTAACTTAGTGTATATACAATATACATATAACACATATAATTATAGAATATGTAACTCCCAATATAATTACATATACTAATTATCAATTTAATATATAAGTTACAAAATTAGAATTTTAAAAGCCCTAAGGCTTGTTTGGCAAAGCCATATTAAAATAATGACTTAATCATTCCTTAAGCCTTATTTGGCAAAACAAGATTAAAATAAGAATTTCAAAAGCTCTATGGGTTTGTTTGGTAAAACCAAATTAAAACTCTTTTAATTTATTTTCATAAGCCACTTATAATATAGTTTATTGTCCCACATTGTTTACTTGGATTTCCATATCCAATCTTAATTAAATAAACTAATTACCACATACTAAATAACTTTCCCACTTGACCAAATATCACAAAATTATAATCTCATTATAATTTTATTTAATAACTTAATATACCACCTTAAATTATTAAATTAAAACAATAATATAACATCTCATGTTATATTATAACTCTCTAAATTATAAATTAATTTAATTTAGAATATTATCTAATGAATTTAGATTAGTAAATATTTACTAGCAACCATTACATCAATAAAATATTTCTCTCATCAATTTCAACAATAAGCGCATCAAATAAATATTTATATATTAATAAATATTTAATATTATAATTTGAAATTTCGGATCGTTACATCCTTCCCTCCTTACAAGGATTCTGTCCCTAGAATCACAACTCAAATAATCAAATCGTCACACATGGTGATTTATTTTGTTATTCCATTCGTTATTATACTCAGTTAGTTAAAATTTTGACTTCTATACTCCATGAAATTAGTGAAATATCCTTGATATTTGCGCTTCATCCAGTATCTTTTCATGAAAATATTCTTCTGAGCATTCTTGAATTTTACTCTACAAAGCAGTATCATGTTGACAATTTGGAAGTTATTAGTTCCTAGATAAATTAATTCTTGAACTTGTTTTATTGAATTCTTATATCATTGTCATCATCCTGATGTTTATATTATGTTGAAAGTCATCTGTGGCCTGTAGTGCATAGATGGACTTGGTATGATTATGACCAGGGATTATTCGGTGTAATCATGACCGTAATGCTACAAATGATGTAAAAATTAAAAGTCCTCATTGGCCCGTAGTGCATTGATGGACAGTTTTTGGTATGATTATGGATATGGATTCTCTTCGGCCAAGGGAGCAAAGATAAATTGTTTTATGGCATGATCAGGACCGTTGATGAAAACACGATTATCTTTGGCCCGTAGTGCATGGATAATTCGTGGTCGTGATACTAAAGAATATCATTGGCCTGTGGTGCAGGGATGATTTAATGATGTGGATTATTTATTGAGCTGAGTCTCAGCGATAAAAGTGAGGAAAAACTTTTTAAATCATAAAAGATAGTAGATTCTATTCTCTACTTGACTCTTTTAATGGATTGCTTGTTCCGCTGCAGTTAAACTTGATGTCTATTGTATTTTATCAGTTTAACATTATTGGAGGCTAATGATAATTTATTCTGTATTATCTTAGTCATAATATTTCTTACTGGGCTAGTTGAGCTCACCCTTTCTTTCACTGTTCTCTTCAGGAAATGAGAATATAGCTGGGACGAGTCGGGGAACGGAGTGATGGTCCAGATG
The DNA here is from genome assembly GCA_016801055.1 of Panax notoginseng. Classification (NCBI taxonomy): domain Eukaryota; kingdom Viridiplantae; phylum Streptophyta; class Magnoliopsida; order Apiales; family Araliaceae; genus Panax; species Panax notoginseng. The sequence continues at coordinate 101,921,303 of CM029021.1, forward strand.
ATAGTATTAGTAGTCCTCACTATTCTGTAAAATAGTGTGATAATAATTGTAATGAGGACTTCTTTTGAGTTTGTATAATCTCTAGTAGATAATATTTGTATTCAAACTCACAGTTTATGTTTTGTCGTATTGCACACGACAGTTGTATTAGTAAGTTATATTTGAATTCTATACCATGTATCTGGCGACCCAAGATGGGTGATGTATACCTAATTTTGGGGGCGTCACAACGTGCCCAAGGAATACTCCTTCCTCAAGCCAGAACTCGCATTTCTTCAACTTGGCATATAGCTTGTTTTCACGAAGCTTTTAGAGTATATGAGGATGTCATCAATAAAGACAACCACAAAATGATCCAAATATTCCTTGAATACTCGGTTCATCATATCCATGAAGGCATTAGGAGCATTAGTCAATCCAAAGATGTGAGACCCCGAATTTTATGAAATAAAAGTATTCAATTTTTCTATTCTGGTAAATAGTTAAATTGATAAAAGTTTAAAGTTAAAGGTAATATTTATAAATTTTGCAAAGTATGCAAGTTGTTATATAATATTCGTTTGGTCGGGGAATATTCTTTTTGTCGGGGAATATTCGTACGACGGCACAATCATTGGTGGACCCCATAACGGAATTATTGTCGGATTGAGAAAACGACAAAAATACTTTATGAAATAACGGCAGAGGTGTTACCGTTAAAACTGTTGAACTACCCGGTAGTAAAAGTACAGTAATACGTGTGGTTGCATAGTAGCACACGGTATTGATTATTGATGCTTACGTGAGAAGTCACTCAGCTATACTCAATTATTGCTACAGTAATTGCTGCATCATATCTCTTATATTATTGATTCAATTATTGTCACAGTATCATCTGTATAATAGGTTATATTATTTAAACAATAATTGAGACGACAAGTTATAAATGATTAATAATTGTTGAAAGATTAAATATGTGTTGATTAAAAATAAAATGATTTCTGGTAATTTTTATTCAACCCTTGATGTATATAAAGAGTCTATTATGAGACGTTTGTGGTAAGTTTAATTATTTATGGGGGGCCATATGTCATCATCTAAGAGTCTCTTTCATAAATAGTAATTACTTTCGTAAATAGTACTTACCTTCGTAAATAGTAATTACCTTGGTAAATAGTAATTACCTTCGTCAATAGTAATTACCTTCGTCAATAGTAATTACCTTGGTAAATAGTAATTACCTTCGTCAATAGTAATTACCTTGGTAAATAGTAATAAATCTTCTATAAATAGAAGTCTAGGGATTCATTATTTTTCACGAATTCGTTCAAGCTATAGAGAAAGAAAGTATATAGAATAAGAGAGAAAGAAGAAGAGTATTCTGCTACTTCACTTATATCCAGTTCTTCAAAGGTAGGGAATATTATTTATTGTACCCGTAAGGGGTGTTATTCTTTCTTATTCATGAAGAGAACTGTTGTTATTCAATTGCTTATTATTCTGTCGGAATAACCTGTATACGCGGTTTACCCTATACTTGGTGACATTCTTCTATTATTCTGTTGGAACATCCTGTCTGTGTATTTTACACCGGACCTGGTTCCGTCTTTATTATTATTCTGTTAGAATATTCTGTCTGTGTGTTTTACACCGGACCTGGTTCTGTCTTATTATTATTCTGTCGGAATATCCTGTCTGTGCTATACGCCGGTCCTGGTTCCATTTTTATTATTCTGTCGGAATATCCTGTCTGTGCTATACGCCGGACCTAGTTCCATCATTTATTATTCCGCATTTATTATTCAGTTGGAACATCCTGTCGGTGTGAATTTCACCTGACCTGGTTCCGTTATTTATTATTCTGTTGGAATAACCTGCCTGTGCGGTCTATCGCATGCATGGTGATTTCTTTTGTTATTCCATTCTTTATTATACTCAGTTGGATAAAACTTTGACTTCTGTACTCCATGAAATTAGTGGAATATCCTTGATATTTGCGCTTCATCCAGTATCTTTTCATGGAAATATTCTTCTGAGCATTCTTGAATTTTACACCACAAAACAGTATCGTGTTGACAATTTGGACGTTAATAATTTCTGGATAAAATAATTCTTGAACTTGTTTTATTGAATTCTTATATCATTGTCATCATCCTCATATTTATATTTTTGAAAGTCATCTGTGGCCTGTAGAGCATGGTAGGACTTGGTATGATTATGACCAGGGATTATTCGGTGTAATCATGATCGTAATGTTACAAATGATGTGGAAAAAGTCCTCATTAGCCGTAGTGCATTGATGGACAATTTTTGGTATGATTATGGCTATGGATTCTCTTTAGCCGTAGTGCAAAGATGAATTGTTTTATGGCATGATCAGGACCGTTGATGAAAACACGATTATCTTTGGCCGTAGTGTATGGATAATTCGTGGTCGTGATACTAAAGAATATCCTTAGCCGTAGTGCATGGATGATTCGATGATGTGGATTAATTATTGAGCTGAGTCCCAGCGATGAAATATTAATTCATGGATGTGATAATAATGAATATCCTTGGCCGTAGTGCATGGATAATTCATGGATGTGATACTAACGAATATCCTTAGCCGTAGTGCATGGATGATTCGATGATGTGGATTAATTATTGAGCTGAGTCCCAGCGATGAAATATTAATTCATGGATGTGACACTAACGAATATCCTTGGTCGTAGTGCATGGATGTTTCGATGATGTGGATTAATTATTGAGCTGAGTCTCAGCGATGCAATATTAATTCATGGATGTGATAATAGTGAATATCTTTGGCCGTAATGCAAAGATGAATTAATGATTACGAGCAGGAATGGTGATTTGGTATAACCATGATTTTTGATGTTTCAGGTAAAGACAGGTGATGAAAATTATCTTCGTCCTTGATGCGAAGAGGAATTTAGAATCACCATTGTGATTATGAGTTATTCACATGATCGTGAACGGGAATTGTTGACTGATGTTACAAGGATAAAATATTATTGGTGGACTTTTAACATAGAGAAGATAATAGACCTTATGGTCTATTTGACTCTTCTAATGGATTGCTCGTTCCGCTGTAACTATGGTTGAAAAGTTTTATCATCTACCATATGTTCTAAATCTCTGATTTATTATTGATGAAAGTTATTGATAATTTAATTATCTTTATTCATGATATTCTTTACTGGGCTAGTTGTGCTCACCCTTTTGCTTCATAATTTCTTTTCAGGTAATAAGAGTGTAGCTGGGTCGAGCGAGGGTAACGGGGAAATAGGACGGTGGTCTTTAGCTGTGGAGGTTCTCCCTAAGCAGTGTAGAAAAGTGTTGTATACATCATTTAGTTGTTATATTTGGTGAATCAACTAGGGTGAGACGAACCCAACGTTGGAAGGGTGTTTTGTCACTATCATACAAGATGTTTGATGACGTACAACCTCGTATCATCATAAGACAGGGATGTGCTCATCCACTTGCTGAGTATATATACAAGCACTACCTATATAATCTTGGTGTTTGTTTGGAGCATAATTCACGATTAGAGACAGTGGAGATAATGATAAATCAAGAGAAGACTCACCATTGGAAAGAATATGATAGTAATTTCTCATTTTCTTTGGGGTCTATTAGGTCAACCAAGGATAATTCTGTGGCCATATGATATCTATAATAACCTAGATGCATGGCCTCCCATGTACGAAGGTTTCATTGAGCACTTCCCAAAGATTTTAATTTCTAAAACAGTATTTGACTATACTTTTGTGTAAAGTATCATTGTAAGGTTGTGGTCGAGGTACCCTGAGAGTTACATACATTTGTATTAAAACTCACAGTTAACTGTGGTCGTATTCTATACGACAGTTCAACAATTGTATAAATAAAGTTATATTTAAATTTTGTACCATGTATTTGGCGACCTAAGATGGGTGATGTATACCTAATTTTGGGGGCGTCACAAAAGACATGACTAGGAATTCTTAATGCGCGTACCGAGTTCTGAAAACAGTCTTTGGAATGTCATTAGTTTTAATCTTTAACTGATGATATCCGGAACGAAGATCGATTTTTAAAAAGAATTTAGCGCCTTGCAACTAGTCAAACAAGTCATCAATGTGAGGTAACGGGTACCTATTTTTGACGGTGATATGATTCAACTCTCGAAAATCAATACAAAGTCGCGTACTCCCATCTTTCTTCTTTCAAATAAAATCGAAGCACCCTAAGGAGACGTACTAGGATGAATGAAACCGATATCTAACAACTCCTGCAGTTGAGTTTTTAACTCCTGAATTTCACTAGGAGCCATTCGATATGGGGCTTTGGAAATGGGTTTTGTACCGGATTCAAGGTCAATACAAAATTCTATTTCACGCTCTGGGGGTAGGCCAGGAAGTTCTTCAGGGAATACGTCAGGAAATTTTTTAATAATAAAAATATCATTCAAATTTGACGTATTTTTATTTAAATCTATGACATGGGCTAAGAAAGCTTGACATCCATTTTTCAATAAACGAATAGCTTTATGGCTTGATATGACAGTGATTGACTTTAATGGTTTGGTTGCTTGAATTTACATAATAGGATTGGTTAGGAATTTGAAAGCTAACAACCTTATGAAAACAATCAATTTTAGCATGATGAGTTGTTAACCAATCAATCCCTAAAATCACATCAAATGCAAGTATTTTCAAAGAGATGAGGTCGACAGGTAACATGAGGGTGCTGATTTGAATCAAACAAGATTTATAAACAGTGGATGTAATGAAAGTTTCTCCCAACGGAGTTTTAACAGATAAGTCAAAGTCTAATTTTCCAGAGTTAAATTTAAACGTTGAGCGCAAGTAGGAGAAATAAAAGAATGGGTAGAACCGGTATAAAATAAGGTATAGACTTCGCAAGAGTTTATGATTAGCTTACGCGTGATAACCTCGTTCGGGTTCATTGCTTTTTGGGAGGTCACAACAAATGCTCTCCCTTGAACTACCAGCTTTGACTTGTTTTGGACGACCTTTGGTGCCTTTATCCCAGCTGGACTTGTCTTCACTACACGACAAAATCAAGCTAGGTGAACTTCTCTTCCGTAATTGTAACACGCTTTGGATTGCTGCGTTCAGTTTGGACTGATGTGTCCCTCCCCTCCGCATTTGTAACATATGACCGGTGGTCGTTCTCCTTCCTTGAAAACATGTGTTGGTGTTGCTGTCCTCCCATCATTATTGAATCTTCTCTTCTTAAAATTTCCACTTGACTCATTTCTTCTATTATCTTGGCCAAGGTTACCACCAAAGTGGTTACCATTTCTGGCATGTTGATTTCCTCCATGTTTGTTGTCACCGCTTTGATGACTGCTACCACCGGTATTATCATTTTTTTGGATAATATCTCTTGGTTGGGCTGACTCATTATCATGCTCCAATAACTGAGTCCTATTCACAACAAGGGACGGAGCTAGGCTTCATTACAGGGGGCTATGGCCCCCCAAGATTTTAAAATTTTTTAAGTACTAAGGGCCACCCACTTGAATTATGAGATTAAATTTGTGTTTTGTGGGCCTTGTATCAATCCATTTTATTTCATTATCTCCAATTCTCCACTACACTCTTGTTTTACTTTTTCCCTAATATTCGCCATTCCATTTCCGCCCCCAGCCCATCCGCCATTTTGTCCCTGCCTCCTTGGTTTCCAGCTTGAAGATGAAAGCAGACAAGTAGAGATTCTTTACTTTATTCATTCTCTATTCTTTACTTTATTCATTCTTTACTTTTCACACACACACACACACACACACACACACACACACACATATATATATATATATATATATATATATATGTATGTGCAGAAACAAATTGGGGTTTAAAATTGTTGATACGCGGAGTTATCAATTCAATCTATGTTCGTTTATGTGTTATAATTTGTCATTGCGTATTTGCGTTGTTAGATTAGCTTTTATTGAGATTTATATGCACTCCCAAGTCCGAAATAATGCTAGGAATTAGGATTGGTGGATATAATAGACTATTTCGTAAATACAGTGGGATTGTGGACCTGTGGTTAGAAGAAATAATGCCAGGAATTAGGATTGGTGGGAATTATTTTCTGGAGTTGGGACTTGGGAAGCTCAATTGCATAGCCTTTTATCTTGAAAAGTCTGAAGGCTGGAAGTTTGATTCCCCCCCCCCCCAAGATCAAATCCTGGCTCCGTCCCTGTTCACAACATCTGAATACAAGCAAAGTTTATGAGAAATGAGGTATTGACGTATTTCGGGTTTCAAACCTCTTAGAAACATCCGCGTCATACGCTCTTCATTATCTACCAAATGGGATGCAAATCGGGATAACTCGGCAAACATAGCCTCGTACTGCGACACAAACATATTGTTTTGCTCCAGTTTAATGAATTCTACCTCCTTAATGTGACGAATACTTTTGGGAAAGTACTTGTCGTTGAACAATTCTTGGAACTTCTCCCAAGACATCTTCAGTGCGACAGACATAGTACGTTTTACAGATTTCCACCAATGATCTGCCTCTCCTCACAACATAAAGATGGCAAAGAGAACCTTTTTCTCCTCAGAGCATCCAAAGACATAAAATATCTTGGTGATCTGCATAATTCACGTCTCTTCCTTAAGTGGTTCTGGCTTTCCTAAAAACTCTGGTGGTCCCAACTCTTTGAATTGCTTAGCAGTGACCATCCGTGAGTTTCCAGTGTTCCCATTTGCATTTTGCACGGGAGTCTCTCTCGCCTGATGTTGCATGAATTGTAGAAAGCCTCTGAACATCCCATCATTCATCATTTGGTCTATGTTGTTGTTTACTTGAGGATTATCGCATTCCTGATGCACATTATCCTGGTTATTGATCGTCGATTACTCAACAGTCTCATGTACTCCTTTGCTTATCTCAACATTTTCAGATGTCATTTTCAAACACTACCACAAAATAAGGGTTAATTGACATGCCACATATTATCCCTATATTCTGACCGACCAATTAAATAACAATTAAGCTTAGGTAGGTCATACTAGAAAAGAATTTACTCGTCTCTCCCCTCCTAGTTTTAGCCTCACATCTCAGCCACGGATCATATCCCTAAGCTTTGACACTAACTGTGATGCCCCCAAAATAGGTATACACAACCCATTCTGAGTCGCCAATTATATGGTACAACATTCTTATACAAATTTCATTAATACAATACGATAAACGTAAGCTGAGAGTTTTAACACGAATATTGTCTCGTAGATAATATCTAAACTCAAATGGAGTCCTCATTATAATTATTATCACACTATTTTATAAAATAGTGAGGATTACTATAGCCACCATCTCGGACCATCACTCCGTTCCCCAACTAGTCCCAACTATATTCTTATTTCTTGAAGAGAACAATGAAAACAAAAGGTGAGCTCAACTAGCCCAGTAAAGAATATTATGACTAAGATAATGTAGAATAAATTATCGTTAGCCTTCAACAATGTAAAACCGATAGAATATAATAGACAACAAGTCTAACTGCAGCGAAATAAGAAATCCATTAGAAGAGTCAAGTAGAGTATAATATCTACTATCTTCTGTGATTTAAAAGTTCATCATCAATATTTTATCACTGTAACACAGCTCAATAAATAATCCACATCACTGAATTATCCACGCACTACGGGCCAATGATATTCATTAGTATCACATCCACGAATTATCCATGCACTACGGGCCAAGGATATTCGTTATTATCAGTAGTGGTCATGATCATGCCAACAACTGTCCATCAATGCACTACGGGCCAATGATGACTTTTAACACATCATTTGTAACATTAAAATTATGATTATACCAATACATGGTCATAATCATAACAATCAACAGTCCATCTATGCACTACAGGACAAAGATGACTTTCATCAAAATATAAGTATGAGGATGATGACAATGATATAAGCATCAATCAAATGAAATCAAGGATAAACATTAAAGTTTTTTAATTTATCCAGAGTTTAAAAATGTCCAAAATGCCAACATGATAACTGCTTTGTGTAGTAAAATTCAAGAATAATATCAAAAATAATTTGGACAGAAAAAAATCAAATTTTGTCCCGGGTGAATAGTACCCGAGTGAATAGTATCCCGTGAATAGTACTTAGTGAATAGTACCCCGTGAATAGATCAAAATTTAACAAGAATGTTCAGAAAAATATTCTTGTGAAAAGATACTAGATGAAACACAAATTTCAAGGATATTTCAAGGAGTATAGAAGCAATACTTAACAAAAGGAGTGTAGAATTTGGAATCTGAAACGAAATAATATTACTTACATACTATAAAGTATGGGAAAAAATATTATTTCTTACGAATATTGAACAAAAATAATATCTCTTACCTTAAAAGGAGAGTACTTTTGACTGGTATAGCGGATATATTCTTGAAGAAAACTTATACTGTTTTCTACGCTCAAAGCTTCCCTAAACTCTAAAGAAACACGCTCAATATTATAGAAGAAGAATTCTCTGATTCTGGTGTTATTTTCATTTATAAACTAAGCATCCTATTTATAGGTGAATGGCAGGATACTATTTAAGAAAATAATCACGAACTGCACAGGAAAAAGAATTCACAGGCGCAATTTATCAGCACATTTTTGAGACAACCAATGAGAGAGTGCCCTCCCATGAAGGTAACTAGCAAAGTGGGAGATGTAGACCAATGAGGGGGCGCCCTCTTTTGAAGGTAATTAAGTTTGGGAGATATGGACCAATGAGAGGGCGCCCTCATTCATAATGCAGTGAATAGTAGCTGCATTATTTGAAAAGTTGGCCAATAAAATCCTAACATATGAAATAATGAACAAACACTAATTTGAAAGGATAATTGAACAAACATCTTTCACTCATTAATTATTATTCTTATCTTTAATTAACGTGATCTTTATTCATTATTAATATTATATTTCACAATATTAACAACCAGGTCATTCCCAGGAAAGAGGAGACTTTTCGATAAGGACTTCTCCTTATTGGCACGCAATTAGGTGACCAAACCCTATTCCTCGAGAGAACTTTCTAGACATTGTCAATAATAGAAATAATAGTATGAATAACGGGTGCAAATAATAGCACTCAATTATTAATTTAATAATATAAAATATTGTGCAGATGATACTGTGACAATAATTGAATCAAGAATATGAGATAATATGCAGGAAATATTGTGGAAATAATTGAATAAAACTGAGTGACTTCTCACGTAAGCATCAATAATCAAAGATATGCAATACCGTGTGCTACTAGGCAACCATGCGTATTAATGTACTTTTATCACCGGGTATTTCAACAGTTAACGGTAAAAATTTTGCTGTTATTTTTATAAAAAGTTAATTCTGTAATTTTCTAACTCCGACAATAATTTCTTTATGGGGTCCACCAATGATTGTGTCGTCGTACAAATATTCCCTGGTAAAAGGAAAATTTTCAGACCAATCGAATATTTTATGACAACTTGCTTACTTTGCAAACTTTATAAATATTACCCATAACTATAACATTATATCACATCCACACCATAATATTCAAAATGATATTTAGAGAAAAAAAAATCTTTATTCATAAAAGTTGGGGTCTTACAAAACTCTGTCCATTTCAGCCTTTAACCTCTTCTAGAGTGCTCCAAACTTGGATATTTTTCTTTCTAAACACTTGTAAGCTAATATTCTACAACATATAAACATTTATCATGTAGAGACTGAGTTTTCAAGCTCCAAAAGCGGTCTGAAGTCTTCTTGGTAGCCCACTGTAAGATTTTTCAGATTTTAATGTTTTCTACTCCTTTAATATATATATATATATATATATATATATATATATATATATATATATATATATATATATATATATCGAGATTGTCACTGATTAGTTACGCTCGGATCGTTTTGGGTAAAATCTAATTACGCACAACACGCACGTATACGTGGTCAACAAGTAATAAAGTGTAAGTAGAGTATCATTCCCACGAGGAATTGTTTAATAAAAATCCCCAAGTACTAACCCGTAACCAACTCAATCTTATTTAAACGAATGAATTTCAATTTATAAGTAAACTAATTCTAATTACCACTAGATAAATTAAGATTACGGAGATTTAAGATCACAACTTCACTTATTGCTTCATTTAAGTTAACACACTTCTCATCAATTATTCTCTATCCTGAATTGTTAATCAAGAACACTAAAGCAGATAAAATCACCTATCGATGCATAATACTCATACTTACTTAAATCCACAGATGATAGAATTAAGCAAGACACCCGAATTAACTAATCCACTATATCTCTATGTGAATTACAATTAAAAAGGATTTAAAGCACAAGTTCTCTATAAGATTACATATGGCATAACGACATATCTCTATCCTAAACAAGAATCATAAATTCCATCTATTCAAAAATCACAACACATGCTATCATGATAAGATCTAAATCAATACTTCATCTCTCGAGTTCATATAGATTATCACGGTAATTGTTAGCTAGGCAATTAAGCAATTAAGTCCAAATCACAATAGACAATCCCCACGATAGAACATGATAATTGATAGCGAAGCATATTAAAATAAACTACATAATAAGATCCATTGTAATCTTAAACAAAGAATTAGTTCATGATTATTGAATTAAAACGAAGAATCCATAATTGAATAAACAATAAAAGACAAAGATAGGAAGATAGAATCTGTTGTCTGCAGATTTTATGCTCTCTCCTTGCTCATACTTTGAATCTTCAATGGTCTCCAAGTTGCTTCAATCTTCAAACTTACTAAGAACTAGGATTTTGATCTAATATACTCTAATTTAATCTAATGGAATCCTCTCTCTCCCCTCTACTCTATGTGATTCTCCTCCTTTTATATGCCTCTTTATATGTCTTTAAGTCCTCTTGGAAGTCCTTGAGTCAATCGGATCGAAATAATCCTTCGCGGACTCAAATTTGGCCAAAATTCGCCTTTTCTGCGCATACCCCCGCCCCGGCGGGGGTTTATACTTGTAAAGGGCCCGCCCCGGCGGGGGTCCCTACTGTTTTCCAGCTGGTATGCCCGCCCCGGCGGGGGTACCTTTTCTTCTCTGACGTCCTTTGGAAAAACGGCCATAACTTTTGATCCAAGAAGAGTTACGAGGCCGGCCACCTATCAAATCGAAGATATCGACAAGTTCTACAACTTTCATTCTTTGAGATTTGAGAAATAACCAACGGATGAAGGTCAAAATTGGGCTGGAAGGGACTACTATGCAAATGGCCACCCAAAACAGTGAAGTTCAACGTCCGTTGGTACAAATGTCATAACTCTTGCATCCGAACTCCGATTGAAATGATTCAAGTTGTTACGGAAAGCTAAGAAAAAGCTCTACAATGTAAGCAAGTTCCAAGCCAAAAACATAAAATGAACATGAAAGCCCAAACAATGTCCGATTTGCTTTTCTTTGTAATTTCATACCAATTCTTTGCGATTTCAGCTCCCAAGCATACAATCTACAAAATGAACACAAAATGCATGAAAAGTAACTAAGAAACATGAGATTAAGCCACTAATTCAAGTAAAAGATACCGGATAAGTAGATATAAAACCTACTTATCAAATACCCCCAAACTTAAACCTTTTCTTGTCCTTAAGCAAAAACACAAAACAACAATGCTAAGCAATGCAACTAATCTACATGCCTACGAATTTAGTAGTAATGACAGAAACAAGTCTATTTAACCGGCCTTGGAGAAATCAAGTAAACATGATAATACATCATATCAAAACTCATCAGTAATTTCTCAATCAATCATCAAATCTTAAACCATTATTACTGATATAGTGCGTGTGTGCTCAACATCCATGCTAACTGATATAATGCTAGATACAACACATACTAGATCTCTTTAAAGGCATCATACAATGAAAACTCACAAAATTTACTAACAAGCTAAATCCAACTAATGTCAAACATCCACCAAATTCAGGAGTCCAATCCGGGATACTTATGCTTTACTTTGTATTACGGGGGCTTTTTGCTCTTTTTCTGTCTTATTGTTTTTTTTATTATTATTTCTTTATCATGACTGTGCAATGTCTCATTCCATTAGGCTAACAGTGCTACCCCTTAGCGAGCTTTCGATCAATGTCTCCCAGACCATAAAGACCTTAGGGTGCTAGGTGTAAAGACACTCCATCGGGCGTACTTGCTCAAGTAACAAAGGTCCCGAAACAAGACTAGCCACAATAATTTTTTTTCATCATTTTTTTTTCTTTTTTGAAGCTTATATATCCCAAATTTTCCCCTCAAACTTAAGTTTTTGTCTAAATTTAGTCATCTCCGCCTTTTCATGTCTTTTATTCATTCAAACTAGTATTATCCTTAAGAAGTCAATTATGTATCAATTTAAACTTAATCAGTCAACAAAGTTATCTCTAACGTGCTAACCTTGATTATACCAATTTTAAACAGGAAAAGATCTAATTCATAACAAAAAAATCACGTTAAAGCTCTAATAATTAGTACTATACTTGTCTACTCAATTCCAATTTCATCATTGGCCGAAATAAACATAAACTATCTAACAACTGGATTCATGCAAATGAACATAGTAGCTAACTAATATTTTTGAATTTTTGATTTTTGATTTTTTTAACAAGAAACTGCATATAATGCTATTCAAACTATACTACTATGCAACTACTTATGCAGTTGTACTACATGAATGTAAACATATAATAATCCTAAACTAAACAAACATGACAACTTATGCAAAACTAAAACAACTACATTAAACATGCAAAACTAAACTAATTAACTCCCCCAAACTTAACAATTACAATGTCCTCATTGTAAAATAAAGCATGAAGTGGACGAGGACTTCCCTGTATCATTTAAGCTTGTGGTGATGGTGGCGTTGGCGGCGACGATCATTTTTCTATCCATTGAACCTCCAATACATGCAATGAAGAGAGACAACATGGATTAGATTATAAGAGAACTTAATAAGCAAATTAACTCCTAATTTTTTGACCAACTAACAACACTAATTAAACTAGTAACACATATAAATATAAAAATTTCTGGGTTGCCTCCCATTCAGCGCTTGATTTACAGTCTTTCAGCCTGACTTTGTCTAGTCAACGCTATCCAATTCCTCTTCGAAAGTTGAGGAACCCTCCATCCATCGGAAATAATGTTGCTTTTGGTAGGTTCCCATTTGTGATAGCCAATGCATTAAAGTCACCTAGCATTCTTTGTTTAGATAAGATCATATTTGAGAATGTTGAACATCTAGGTGTTTTCTCTATTGTGTCTGTAAATAGATTCTGGCATTGAAGCTTGTCAGACACAACAATCTCTTCTTCTATCTTCTCTAGCTCATCACACCATGGCTTCGAAGTTGTACTCGCTTTTACGTCACAAGGAGTATTGCCGACGACATGACTACCTAGCGCACAAGGTTTTGCAAATCTAACCAGATCCTTGAACTTTGGTGGAGAAGGCACTTGAGGCATTAATAACATCGGCTCATCCTCGTTAGTACTCATAGTTAGTTCTTCACCGACCTTGTTTTCATTATCCCCACTTATCTCCTCTTTTTCAATATCTCGTGGCTCATCCAGTTGTACATTTAGCTCAGGCACTTCATCAATCTCGGAATCCTCGTCATAACACCAATTGTTTTTAGGACAGTTGTTCAGGGCTTTGAGCATTTAATCCATCCGGCTCTGCAGATTTTGAATTGATATCTCTATATTCTGAATTGGCCGCTCTTGATTAATCCTCCTTTCTTCATTTATTGCTACAAACTTGGACAACAATTCCTCCAACCTTGAATTATCTGTCTCAGTCTCGGAAGCCATGTATTGAGGACCATAGGTTGAGGTAGTGACGAGTTGTTCCATCCGATTATTAAAAATTTGGTTTGACAGCTCTTGGCTAATCCTCATCTCCTCTAGGTTTGCTATATCCTTCGATATTACATCCCTCGGATTTGGCTTTTCTTCTTGTGGCAATGGAGGTGGACATGAAAATTTTGGTGTGTATGTTGGATTTGGAGCGTAGTATTGGTCTTCATAAGTATCGCTCCATGATGAATCCGGGTGATACCCCCAAACTTGATGATAATTAGCATATGTATAATCATTAAGGTATTCACCACCGTGTTGTCCCGACCCAAAACTAATGGTGCATTGATGACTCGGATGATCACCAGCATAATAATTATAATTAACTGTTATTCTTCAATTACGTTGGGCTGCAACAACGTACAACCTCCTTGAAAGTGTCTCAAGCTGCGCTGATAATGCAGAAAATACGTTGGGATCATCCATCCCCGCTCCCCTTGGCTGAGTCATTCTCGTATACGACCATTGATAATTAAATTCCGCCATGGTACCTGAAAGGAAAGAAAAATAGGAAGAGAATTAAATAAAAAGAAAAAAAATTTAAATTAAGACTAATTTGATTGAAGCTAATATTGGCAAAACTAAATTAACTAATTCTCCGGCAACGTCGCCAAAAACTTGTTGGGTAAAATCTAATTAATTACACACAACACACAAGTATACGTGGTCAACAAGTAATAAAGTGTAAGTAGAGTATCGTTTTCACGAGGAATTGTTTAATAAAAATCACCAAGTACTAACCCGTAACCGACTTAATATTATTTAAACAAATGAATTTCAATTTATAAGTAAACTAATTCTAATTACGACTAGTTAAATTAAGATTACGGAGATTTAAGATCACAACTTCACTTATTTTTTCATTTAAGTTAACACACTTCTCATTAATTATTCTCTAACCTGAATTGTTAATCAAGAACACTAAAGCAGATAAAACCACCTCTCGATACATAATACCCATACTCACTTAAATCCACAGATGATAGAATTAAGCAAGACACCCTACTAATCCACTATATCTCTATGTGAATTACAATTAAAAAGGATTTAAAACACAAGTTCTCTATAAGATTACATATGGCATAAGGGCATATTTCTATCCTAAACAAGAATCATGAATTCCATCTATGTAAAAATCATAACACATGCTATCATGATAAGATCTAAATCAATACTTCATCTCTCGAGTTCATATAGATTATCACGGTAATTGTTAGCTAGGCAATTAAGCAATTAAGTCCAAATCACAATAGACAATCCTCACGACAGAACATGATAATTGAAAGCGAAGCATATTAAAATAAACTACACAATAAGATCCATTGTAATCTCAAACAAAGAATTAGTTCATGATTATTGAATTAAAACTAAGAATCCACAATTGAATAAACAATAAATGACAAATCTAGAAGAAGATAAGAAGATAGAATCCGTTGTCTACAGATTTTATGCTCTCTCCTTGCTCCTACTTTGAATCTTCAATGGTCTCCAAGTTGCTTCAATCTCCAAATTTACTAAAAACTAGGATTTTGATCTAATATACTCTAATTTAATCTAATTGAATCCTCTCACTCCCCTCTAATATATGTGATTCTCCTCCTTTTATATGCCTCTTTATATGTCTTTAAGTCCTCTTGGAAGTCTTTGAGTCAATCGGATCGAAACAATCCTTCCCGGACTCAAGTTTGGCCAAAAATTTGCCTTTTCTGCGCATACCCCCGCCCCGACGGGGGTTTATACTTGTAAAGGGTCGGCCCCGACGGGGGTCCCTACTATTTTCCAGTTGGAATGCCCACCCCGGAGGGGGTTTTGTGAAGGAAAAGCCCGTCCCGACGGAGGTACCTTTTTTGCTCTGACGTCCTTTGGCAAAACGACCATAACCTTTAATCCAAGAAGAGTTACGAGGCCAGCCACCTAACAAATCGAATATATCGACGAGGTCTACAACTTTTATTCTTTGAGAATTGAGAAATAACGAATGGATGAAGGTCGAAATTGGGCTGGAAGTGACTACTATGCAAATGGCCACCCAAAACAGTGAAGTTCAACGTCCGTTGGTACAAATGTCATAACTCTTGCATCTGAACTCCGATTGGAATGATTCAAGTTGTTCCGGAAAGCTAAGAAGAAGCTCTACAATGTAAGCCAAGTTCCAAGCCAAAAACATGAAATGAACATGAAAGCCCAAACAATGTCCGATTTGTTTTTCTTTACAATTTCATACCAATTCTTTGCGATTTTAACTCCCAAGCATACAATCTACAAAATAAACACAAAATTCATGAAAAGTAACTAAGAAACATGAGATTAAGCAACTAATTCAAGTAACAGATACCGTATAAGTAGGTATAAAACCTGCTTATCAATCATCGATCCGTTGCTTTTTCTCTCTTTTATATATATATAATTATATATATAGACTTAACTCGAACAGTCGAGCCTGAATCAAATATTCGTGACTTTTACTCTCCTTAATATATATATATATATATATATATATATATATATATATACATTCCATAGGCCTGCCTGAATTTCAAATTTATATATATATATATATATATATATATATATATATATATATATATATATATATATTTGAAATTCAGGCAGGCCTATGGAATGTATTTATATATATATATATATATATATATATATATATATATATTTACTGCTTTTAAATATCTACTTTAACTGCTTTTGCAATGTAAATCCTCAGTATTCCAGCCTGTGGACTAGATTTCTCTAAATATAGTCATCTCTAACTTTTAACCGGTTCAAAAGTGGCTAAACTGGAACCGTTGAAGCTAGAATGACCTAGATTTATTTAAATCTAGTTTTCTTTCTAGTTTTTGTAAATATTACTCAATCATGTGAGCCTAGGAGCCATGAGGTCAAATATTCAACTCACGAATCTAGATCTGGTTCCCACGTGGACAGCAGGTAGCTTGTAAATTATTTATGGTGTCTGGACATCCTTGGATGGCTTTCATGCCCATACGGAGCCCGACACTGCTATGTATTTTATTTTCTCGAGGATGCTTCGCATCTCGAAAATAAAATAAAATCAATCCGAATACGGAATAAAGTGGAAGTATCAAAGGCCTTAATTACTATTGAGCATAAGGGTTTGAAAACCTGTTTTCCAAAACATCATTGGTATATCTTGCTTAAAAATGAAATTTTATACAAATCAAACCCTTAGTATATAGGTGCAAACGAGACATAACACTACTTCCAGATAATTGCACATAGGCCCAATAAACACACACACAAACATGTAGATTAATTACGGAATGAAAAAGTTACGGTAACCGGGTTTCACGGATGTCGGGGGGTTCCTAACACTTTCCCCTCACTTAATCAAGCCCCCGAACTCTATGAATCTTGGTTTCCAAGGCCTGTTAAACAGAGCCCAACCATTGCGCCTTTGTGTAAACCTTTTCAAAAATTGGTTGAGTTGGTATAACCATTTCAAATCTACCAACTGGCGACTCTAATTTTCAAATCGTCGACATTTATATGTTGGACCCTTTCAAACTAGCCTTTTCAAATAAAACACAACAAAATAGAGAACATAAAGGGCAAGAATAGAAAAGAGTAAAATTTTCTCAACATCGATAGGTAGCGACTCTGCTGGGGACAGTAGAGGGCTTAAGTCGCTGTTCAACCTTTTCAAAAACCCTTCTTATCTGCTTGTGTGTGAATGCTACATTTACATTGAATGGATGTGTATGAATGCTTTATTTACCGCACTCTAGTGCCTCACACAATTTCTGCCTGTGGTATTAGTGCTTCACTCAATGCCATCATTTCATACGGTGAGACACGATGTATGTGAATGTATGTTGTATGATTCCTCCGCCAGGAGGAAAACCCGTCTGTGTTTGATTACTGGACTTAAGGGAGACTAATCCCGCGAGCCTCTTGAAAGGCACCACTTAGATCCACTCCAATTAAAAGATCAGATTAACTTCCCATCCAGTAAATTGGATTGATCTGGGAACCTTCATGTCGAAAAGCCGTGAGAGTAGCCTAAGATAGGTCAGCCTCTAATAAACCAAATGCGAAGGAAAGTCTCTTCATGCCTTTCCCTTTAAATTCCATGTAAATTCAAATTTGATGTAAATTCTATGTAAATTCTATGCAAGTCCCAATGTAATGTAAAGAAGAATGTAATTATGCATTTCTTTCCCTATCAAAACCTGTCATGCTATCTTGTCATCAAAATAACTGACATCTGTTTTATAGGAAAAAATTTAAAAACTTTTAAAATAGACACATTGCATAGCATGCAACTTCTTAATGTTTATCCAGACTAAACTACATAGTCTTTTTGTAGGGAAACAATTGGCCCCGTTACCCGTTCAAAGTCCAAAAAGGCACAAAGCCAACCTCCAAACATGGCTACAAGTGCTCAACCTAAAACTATTCCTATTTCTTAAGAGGAGTTCGAGGGACTAAGAAATTAGATAGTAGAATTGGTTGTCTTTCTGAATGAGCTAAACAAACAAACTCAGAGTCCATAAATACCCATTCAAACAGAATCCTCTACATAAGGAGGAATCCAAGGTACTGACAAAGAAGTACAGATACCTGAGTTTCAAACTGAAAGGTTCAACAAAACCCCTGAAATCACCCATCTTAAAGAAGATCAAGAAACTGGTGATATTCAGAAAAAAGTCCAACAAATGGAAGAAATCATCCGGTCAATCAAAGGGACTGGAGCGCATGAAAGCATGACTTATTCAGACCTTTGCATCTTTCTAGGGGTTTATTATCAAGACAAGTTCAAAACTCCTGATTTTGAAAAATATGACGGATTGGGAGATCCTTACACTCACTTAAAATTGTTCATTGGAGAACCTGGATCCTATGCCGAGGATGAAAAACTGAGAATGCAGTTATTTCAAAAGAGTCAAACTGGAGAAACCGGAGCATGGTATGCCAGATTGGACAATTCCAAAATTCATAGCTGGGAAGAACTAGCTCATGCTTTTCTAAACCAATACAGTTTTCAAACACAAATAGCTCCAGATAGGTATCAAATTACCAAAGTTAAAAAACAAGACACTGAGTCATTCAGAGAGTATGCCCAAAGATGGAGGCATCTGGCTGCTGAAGTAATCCCATCCATGATAGAGACTGAGATGGTAATAACCTTCATAGACATTCAAGAAGCTCTATTTTATGAGACTGTCCTAGCAGGCATAGGAAAACCATTCTCAGAAATGATCAAACACGGAGAAATGGCTGAGATGGGGTTAAAATCTAGGAAGATTAAAGACCTCACTACTTTAGAAGTTGTGGCCGATCACATTCAAGCTAGAAATTAATGGAATAACCCCTGGAGGACCCATAAAAAGAAAGAAGAGGATGTCTCATTGGTGTTGTAAGGACAAACTAAGAGAGTTTCAAGCACAATCCTCAAACCCTCCATTTCAAAAAGTTAGAGAGGTCAGACGTCAAAGCGTTTTCACACCCTTAGAGGACTCATTGGAAAATATATTCAAGCTTCTAACAACACAAAAAATAATTGTCCAACTCCTTCCACCAACCAATCAAAGTGGAAAAAATTATAATACACGCAAGAAATGTGTTTATCATTCTGGAGCTCTGGGTCATGAAACCCAAGATTGTTGGTCCCTAAAACATAAAATCCAGGATCTGATAGACAGTGGTGAGATCGTGGTAACAAAGAAAGACCAACCACATATGCAAGATAACCTTCTCCCTCAACACAATGAAGGGAATGCCAACATGATCAAAAAGGGAGTGAAGAAAGTTCCAATTACCTTAGATATGTGGGTGGTTCTTGTGACGCCCCCAAAATAGGTATACAACACCCATTCTGAGTCACCAAAATACATGGTACAGAAACAACTACATCTTTACCGTTACAACATAAGAACTGTGAGTTTAAATACAAATATTGTCATCTAGACAATATCCACACTCAAATAAGTCCTCATCACAATTATTGATACATTATTTCACAAAAATGGTGAGAACTACTAAAATAACTTCTAGAACCATCATTCCATACCCCGACTAGTACTCGCTACATTCTCGCCTCCTGAGAAAAATGGAACAAAAAGGAAAAGGGTGAGCTCAACTAGCCCAGTAAAGAACATTATGACTAAGATAATACAGAATAAATTATCGTTAGTCTTCAACAGGGAAAAATCTAATAGAATACAATAGACAACAAGTTTTAAATCAATAACTGCAGCAAAAATAGCAAACCATTAGAAGAGTCAAGTAGAGAATGAGTTCTACTATCTTCTAAGATTTAAAAGTCCATCATCAATATTTTATCCCTGTAACAACAATCAATAACCATCTTTAATCAAATATTCATCTTTGCACTACAGGCCAAAGGTATTGATTTGTATCACCAGTCGGTCATATTCATCTCAACACCTGTTCATCTTTGCACTACGGGCCAAAGATATTCATCAGTTAATCATTCATCTTTGCTCTACAGGCCAAAGATATTCAGTAATATCATCATTTAGGACTGAGGATGATGAAAAAAAAAATATCTTAAAAAAAACGAATCCAGTGAAACAAAATAACAAATATTAAGGATTCGTATTTCGATTTATCCATGTCCAAAAATACCTTATAATTATTCATAGTGAAGTAAAATTCAAGAATGATCAAAACATGGATACAATCAAAGCTAGTACCCAGAATAGATATTTTGGACGAAAAGAAGAAAATTTCATTTTCGGTGAATAGTAACTCGTGAATAGTAACTCATGAATAGTAACTCGTGAATAGTAACCCTGACGTGAAAAGTTCCAAATTTGATAAAAATTTTCAACCAATGTTTTGGCATAATGATATTGAAGAAATAATATCATTCTCGAATAAAATAACATCCCTTACCTCGTAAAGACAGTACTTCTGGTCGGAATATCGGTATAAGGCTGAAAGAAACTTGCTCTGATGAATAGAAACTCTCAAAGTATCTAAATACTCACAAAATACACTCAATAATCTAGAGAGAGAAAGAGAGAAAACTTGTTTCTGGTGTGATTTTCAATTCTAACTTAAGCACCTATTTATAGGAAAATGCTAGAACGCCAAAAGAGACTAAAATAATAAAATATTAATATTTCAAACAACAATTCTACGTATGCTATCAATGACCAAGACCAGCCCCTCAATGCTGAAAATTTCAGCAGCCCATGTGTTGTACCAACCAAAAGTGGGTCCCCCCATAAATTTAATAAAAATCATTTTATTTTTCAAAACTTTAATAATTCATAGAAAATAACCCTTTTATCAGAAAATTCGAATCTCGCGAATTTTTATAGGAAATTCAATTCTCTACAACTTTACAGAAGAAAGTTTTTCTAAATTCCAAACAGAAATTGACCGAAATCCATAATCGGGTGATTTTATAGGCTATAATCAAATTTCAGTCAAGAAATGGGATCCACCGACACACAAAACATGTGTTAATCATTTAATAAAAAAAATACTCTTCCTCCTCATATACTCATATATCCCACACTCATTGTAAAACTATCACCATTATTATATTATTAAATAAATTATTTTATCAGAAAAGATAAAATATCATTTTTTTTAATAATTGTCACTTAAAAATTTTCTCCATCTATATCCACATAAAATTAATATTTTTCTCATCATATAAATCAATAATTAATTATTCACAAATAATATTACAGAATCACAGTACTGGCAACCAGGCAATTCCCAGGAAAGAGGGGGCTTTCCAATAAGGATTTTTCCTTACTGGCGCGCAATTAGATGACCAAACCTCTCTTTAGACAGAACTTTCTAGACATTGCCAATAATGTTATCTAATAATATTATTTAAATAATATGAATTATTGATCTGATAATGAAAAATACTGTGTAGTGACAATTATTGAAACAACAGTAATATAAAATATCAACGCAGCAATTATTGAATCAATAAAATAAAATACTGAACAGTAATTACTGTAACCATTATTGAGTAGTGCCTTCTTACGTAAGAATCAATAATTGGTGCAATACAGTGTGCTACTGTGCAACAACGTGTATTACTGTGTTTTAACCACCGGGTATTCCAACAGTATTAACGGTAACAACTACGCCGTTATTTATAAACAACTTATATTTGTCATTTTCTTCATCCAATCGCTTTTCGTTATGGGGCCCACAAAAGACTGCGCCGTCGTACGAATATTTCCCGACAGAAAGAATATTCCACGACCAAATGAATATTCCCCGACAACAATGAATATTTTATAACCACCTGCTTATTTGAAATATTTGTGCATTTTACCCATAACTAACCTCGTTAATCAATTTAACCCTTACTATTTCAAAATAATAAATAGAGGGAATTTAAATTTCATTTATTAATAATTTGGGGTCTTACAGTTCTCCCCAAACTAGCAAAGATAATTTCGATAAATGGGATTATTCAGAATTTTGGTTTATGATAGAACCGGAAATGAAGTCTATTAATGAGTGGGTTACTCAACTGGAAGAACTGGTGATACATCAGCACCAAGTTACACGCCAGATGCTTGGTTAAGAGCATGCAAGCCTCCTCTCCCTAATCACAAAAAATCAATAACAAGCCCAAGAGAATGAAACCTTGGAAAAAACTTTCAAGAAATGTAAGATCTCAGGCTCGTTAGGACTATGCAAACCAAAGGGAAGATTAAAGGGAAGTTCACCCCGTTGGGTCAACCAATAGAAGAAATCTTGCAGATGTTGATCAATGAAGGGAAGATCACAACACTGCTACCCCCAACTAATCCACGTTCAAAGAGATTTGATGGTACCGAGGTATGTCAATGCCACTCCAACACTCGTGGTCACAACACTGATAGCTACTGGGCACTTCGTCATCTCATCCAAAATATGACTGACAGCGGTGAGCTACAAATGGCAGACAATGACACCGTATTTCCTCCAAGAACATAAAGATGGAGGGAAGTTATAGCAGTCATATCCTCTGAAGGAGAATTGTTTGCAACACCTCTTACAATTAAAGGAATGAAGCTCAAAGGAGTGAAAAACCCTTTGAAGGTGGTTACACTAGAACCATTGGTATTTCCATTCAGGCCATAATATGCTATCATCAACCTGAAATGGAACTATGGGGAGGTTAAGGGATCAACTTCAAATCAACCTGATGCATTGTCAAAGGAAAACCCACTGTATCTACCTCAGCGAGTGATAAAAGTTGTCATTAAATCCAAGGGGAAAGTGACTGAGGAGAAAATTGAAGAATTCCTCTACAAGATGGGACATAATGAAGCCAAGATGGTGCAAAGCTTGAAAGAAGCACCTCAACGGATATCTATTCTAGACTTGGTATTCTTTTCTGAAGATTATCACAAGGTCTTAATGAAGGTATTGGAAGAAGCTCACCTACCAAAGACGGTGGAGACTGAAAAGTTTCATCATTTGGTAGATCACATTTTCAACAGCAATGTGATATCTTTCACTGATGATGACATACCACCCAAAGGGACGGGTCATTACAAGGTATTGCACATAGCATAGCAGTGATGTCTTCAGGATATGTGGTCAGAGGTGTGTTAATAGATGGATGATCTTCCTTGAACATCTGGCCCTATGCCACATTAGAGAGAATGAAGATCAATCCCAACTAGATTCGAAGCAACCACATAGTCATAAGAGCCTTCGATGGGTCTCGACGAAATGTTATAGGAGAAATTAAATTTCTAGTGGAGATTGACCCACATACCTTTTACATATCCCTTCAAGTGCTCAACATCACCACATGATATAATTTGCTGTTGGGAAGGCTTTGGTTCCATATGGCAAGAGCCGTTCCATCTACTCTTCATCAACATGTCAAATACATCATCAACGGTAATCTGGTCACTGTCAATACTGAACCAGAATATATTGTCCATGTCCAATGTGATATGCCTCTAATAAGTCTCAATGAAGGAGTTGAGCCTGTCAATTTTCAAGCCCTCAAGGTGAGCAACACTCACTATCAACCTATCGAGGCACCATCTTTAAAGCCCAGAATTTCCACCGAAGTAATGTCGGCTAGTCAGGAAATGATATCCTTGGGTTTCTAGCCAAGACAAAGGTAAGGGAAGAATCATCAAGGAATCAGAAGTCCAATTCAAATTTCTAGCTAGACAGGGAATGTGAGGACCCCAGATCCGGGTCCCAAATCACCGCGAATCTGGTACAATCAATTCTATAACTATTGCGGAATATATAAACATAAATTGTTTATACATTAAACTTTACACACTAACCCCAAGGTCGAGAACCTTCACATATACCTGAATCAATATCCTATCTAACATAAAATGTTATTATTATACAATACTGTTACAAATCTAGCTGAACACATAATCCCAGGCAGATCTTGGCTTTGACTCTTCCTTGTATCCGACGTATTTGCCTTGATCTGCAATGATATAGCAAGGGTGAGCAACATGTTTGCCCAACAAGTTTAAGTTTAATAAATCAAGGATATATCATGATAGAAAGATTTGAACAATAAGCTGGCTATAATTCTATAATATAATTGAGAACTAGCATGAACAAACTTTCATAGCTGAACGAACATTGAGCATGAACATATCAAGTATATCTGGACCGAATGGTAATGAAGGTGATCAGCCTTTCATACCTGATGAATACATGTAATATGCACATTGTAAGACCCCAACTTATTATAAATAAAATCGAATTTCCTCTAATTATTATTGTGAATAATAAGGTGTTAATTTGATATAATGCTTTGGTTATGGGTGAAATGTGCAAATTTTGCAAAATAAGCAAGTGGTTATAAAATATTCATTGTGTCGGAGAATATTCGTTTGGTCGTGGAATATTCTTTCTGTCGGAGAATATTCGTACGACGACGCAACCATTTGTGGGCCCCATAACGGAATAACTGTCGGATGAAGAAAACAACAAAGTTTGAGTTTTTATAAATAACAGCGTAATAGTTACCGTTAACACTGTTGGAATACCCGGTGGTTAAAATTCAGTAATACGCGTGGTTGCACTGTAGCACACGGTTTTGCACAGTATTGTTGAATTATTGATTCTTACGTAAGAATACACAACTCAATAATTGTGACGCCCCCAAAATTAGGTATACGTCACCCATCTTGGGTCGCCACTTACATGGTACATAAATTCAAATACAATTTAATAATACAACTGTCGTGTACAATACGACAAAATTACAGTACAATACCTCCAACTTTTCTTTCATTTTTAATTTAGTCCTGCAAGTATTATCAATCTTGCACCAACTCCCCTAATAGTAAATAATGTGAATCAATAGTTCAATCATGTGAATCAATAGTATAATCATGTGAAAAATACGAATTTTAGTATAGTACCTCCATCTATACCTCTATTTTTAACTTAGTCATGCAAGTATTATCAATCTTGCACCAACTCCCCTAATAGTAAATAATGTGATTTAATAGTACACATATATGAATAAATAGTTATATAAGCATGTGAATTAGTAGCAATTAATTTCTTATTTATCCGATAAATTACCCGATTTATCAATATAACCCCTAAACATCATTATCATCGGAATAAATGCCGATTTTCACTAACACAAATAATTCCAACATAATGAAACTATTTTTATCAAAAATATAAATTTTGAAATTTCAAAGTTTGACTTTTCCCAAAAAAGTCAACTGTTGACTTTTTGACCAAATAGTGAATCCCAGAAAATTTTGTGTTTATAGACTATTTTTACTAATTTCGTCGTTTCGGACTCAAATATCACGTCCGTGTCTCCAAATTCAACTCTGAACAACATTCATCATTAATATTATAACTCACAATATTTATTAACCAGGTCGTTCCCAGGAAAGAGGGGGCTTTCCAATAAGGATTTCTCCCTATTGGCGCGCAATTAGGTGACCAAACCTCTCCTTGACAGAACTTCTAGACATTGTAAATATTGCAATTTATAATATGAATAACTTTGTCATCTTAAGTATTGATTTAATAAAAAATATTTTATGCAGATGATACTGTGACAATAATTGAATCAATAATATGATAGATATGATGCAACAATTGCTGTAGCAATAATTGAGTATAACTGAGTGACTTCTCACGTAAGCATCAATAATCAATACCGTGTGCTACTATGCAACCATACGTATTACTGTACTTTTAACACCAGGTGTTTCAACAGTTAACGGTATAACTTCCGCCGTTATTTTCATAAAGTATTTTTATCGTTTTCTCAATCCGACAATAATTCCGTTGTGGGGATCCACCAATGATTGTGCCGTTGTACGAATATTTTCTGTTAAAACGAATATTTCCCGACCAATCAATATTATATAACAACTTGCGTACTTTGCAAAATTTGTAAATATTACCCACAACTATAACATTATATCAAATCCACACCATAATATTCAAAAATATATTTCGAGAAAATTTAATCTTTATTCAAAAAGTTGGGGTCTTACAACCTCCCTTTCTTATGAAATTTCGTCCTCGAAATTAGGGTGCGTACTTGGTATGTCGAAGAGGTAAGGAAATCACAAAGGGTTGAAAATTAGATTTTAGTAAAAATAGAGTATGAAATTCAATTGACCATATCTCCTATTATATTTCGAATTTTTGAGTGTGGTCAAGTTCTAGAGTTAGATCTATGAGTTTTCTAACTTAATCAAGTGGAATCACTAGAAAAGGTGTTGTAGATTTTCGTGTGGACTGATTTTAGCAAAGGAGTCAAAAACTGAAATTTCCAAAAAGGCTACTGTCCAAACTTTTAAAAGGGCATTTTCGGCCACTTAAATTATGAGAAAAATTTCGGCCTTTTGGGACATGAAAATATATGGTATAAAGTACCTCCTGTCCCAAAATGAGCTCATTCCGACTTAAAATGAACAAGTTATGACTATTTCAATATTTAGGTTCTTCCGACGAAAAATGCTATAACCAGAGTTCTATAACTCTGATGACCATGAAATTTAAACTGGAAGCTCATATTAACATGTGTAAGATCCTGCCAAGATTTGGGAATTTATGGAGTTAAAATTGAGGTAGCTAATTTCTTAAGGAATTAATTATAAATTGATTTTTGAAAAATAGTAAATGAATTTTAAAAATTCTGAGAAAAATATATGTTCAATATGGGACTATATTCTGCCTAATCCCAGAAATGAATAATTTTTGGGACTGATTTGATATTTTTCATGAAAATAGTTTAGTTACGAACATATGAGTTAAATATGTTATGTGAAGTTGAAGAATTGGTAAATAGGATTTTAGGGCTTGAAAATCCTATATAAGGTATATGCAGATTTTTGATAAGGGATTTGATCATTAGTGATGAAATCTTATGAGTATGACATTTTTGAATGATTAAATGCATTATTTGGTAAAATGTAAATAATTAAAATAAATTGTTTATAAGTTTAAGAAGTGATTAAAATATTGTTATAATATTAACAATATTAGATTATGAGTTTATTAAGTGATTGATAATATTTGGATAAATTAAAGTCTTTAATATTTATCCTTGTTTTCGTTTGATTAATGCTTATATTATGTTGAAAGTCATCTTTGGCTTACGTGCACAGATGGACTTGGTATGATTATGACCATGAATTATTCGGTATAATTATGACCGTAATATGACGAATGATGTGGTAAAAGTCCTCATTGACCTGTAGTGCATTGATGGACAGTTATTGGTATGATTATAACCATGGATTATTCGGTATAATCATTACCATTGATGATTACATGAATATCCTTAGCCATAGTGCAGGGATGATTTGATGATGTAGATTATTTATTAAGCTGAGTCTCAGCGATAAAATATTAAATATACACTTTTAATTCGTAAAAGATAGTAGATATCATGCTCTACTTGACTCTTCTAAAATACAGTTGTATGTCTTTGGCCTGTAGTGCAAAGATGAATTGTTAATGAATATCTTTGGCCGTAGTGCGAAGATGAATTTATTAGTATGATTATGAACAAGAATTGTGATTTGGTATAACCATGATTTTTGATGTTTCAGGTGAAGATAGGTGATGAAAATTATCTTCGTCCTAGGTGCGAAGAGGAATTTAGAATCACAATTATGATTATGAGTTATTCATATGATTGTGGACAGGAATTGTTGATTGATGTTATAGGGATAAAACATTATTGGTGGACTTTTAACATGAAGAAGATAATAGACCTGATGGTCTATTTGACTCTTCTAATGGATTGTTCATTTCACTGCAACTGTGGTTGAAAAGTTTTATCATCTACCATATGTTCTAAATCTCTGATTTATTATTGATGAAAGCTATTGATAATTTAATTATCTTTAGTCATGATATTCTTTACTTGGCTAGTTGTGCTCACCCTTTTGCTTCACAATTCCTTTCAGGTAATAAAAGTGTAGCTGGGTCGAGCGGGGTATTAAGAGGATTAGAACAGTAGTCTATAGCTGTTGAGGTTCTCCGCAAATAGTATAGAAATAATTTTGTTGAGAACTTTAGATAAGTTTGTCGTATTGTATACGTCATTTGATATTTAATTTTGGTGAACCGAATAGGGTGAGGTGAACCCAACTTTGGAAGGGTGCTTTGCCACTATTATACAAGATGTCTAATGACATACAACCTCGTGTTATCATAAGATATGGTTGTGCACATCCACTTGCTGAGTATATCTACGAGCACTACCTATATGATCTTGGAGTTTATTTGAAATATAATTTTCACTTGGAGACAACGGAGATAGTTATATGTCAGGAGAAGACTCACCATTGGAAAGAAGATGATAGTAATCTTCTTGTTTTTCTTTGGGGACTTTTGGGACAACCAAGGATAATTCTGTGGACATATGATATCTATCATAACCTAGACGCATGGCCTCCCATGTACGAAGGTTTCCTTGAGCACTTCCCAAAGATTTTAATTTCTAAAACAATTTTTGACTATACTTTTATGTAAAATACCATTGTAAGGTTGTATTTAATTTTTATAGTGTGATATCTGGCGATTCAAGATGGGTGATGTATACCTATTTTGGGGGCGTCACAGTTACAGTAATTACTGTTCAATATTTTATTTTATTGATTCAATAATTGATGCGTTGATATTTTATATTATAGTTGTTTCAATAATTGTCACTTCATAGTATTTCCCATTATCAGATCAATAATTCATATTATTTGAATAATATTATGAGATAGCATTATTGGCAATGTCTAGAAAGTTCTGTCAAGGAGAGGTTTGGTCACCTAATTGCGCGCCAGTAAGGAGAAATCCTTATCGGAAAGCCCCTTTTTTCCTGGGAACGGCCTGGTTGTCATAATTGTGATCTGTAATATTATTTGAAAATAATTAATTATTGATTTATATTATAAGGAAATATTTATTTTATGTGGATATAAATAATGGATATAATTATTGTGGTTATAAATGAAGAAATTAATGTTAAGGTGTTTTATCAGTATTTTGTCGGAATGAAGGTATTAAAAATTATCCTTTTCTGGATTTCAGATATTTTCTGGTTGGAATTTAGAAAAACTTTCTTCTACAAAGTTGTAGAGAATTTGATTTCGTGTGGAATGGACATAAAATTAGTATTTTTCTGATAAACGGGCTATTTTCTACGAATTACTGAAGTTTCGAACAATAAAATAATTTTTATTAAATTATGGGTGGGACCCACTTTTGTTTTAACATGTGGGTTGCTGGGATTTTTTTTCTTCAGAAATGGCATGCTAGTCTTGGTCTTTGGGCATGCGTAGAATTGGTTTTAAAATAATAATATTTTATTATTTTAGTCTCCTATGGCGTTCTAGCATTTTCCTATAAATAGACGCTTAGGTTAGAATTAAAAATCACACCAGAAACACGTTTTCTTTCTCTCTAGATTATCGAGCGTATTTTTACGAGTATTTTGATACTTTCAGAGTTTTGTTCGGTACAAGCTTACCTCAAAATCAGAAGTACCGTTATTTTGAGGTAAGGGATGTTATTTTCTTCTTAAATGATATTATTTTCTTCAATATCATTATGCCGAAATATTGGTCTGAACTTTTTATCAAATTTGAAACTTTTTGTGTCGGGGTTACTATTCATGTATACGACACTATTCACGTATACGACACTATTCACCGAAAAATAAAATTTTCTTCCGAGTATAGGGATAATATATGACATGACAATTAATCCTTGTTTTATGGCAGTATTTAAGAATGGCAGCTGAGGACGTTAATAATGGAGTGAATGAGACCGTGGAGACACCTTTAATCAACACCCAGGGGAACGTGAAACATGAAGGCAATATTCCTCCTGTAAACAACACTACCGAACAAATGATGAATGATGAGATGTTTAGAAGATTTTTGCAGTTCATGCAAAATCAGACGAGGGAGACTCATGCACAAAATACGGGTGGAAATGATAGCAATGCGCAGCTTGTCACAGCCAAGCAGTTTGAGGAGTTGGGACCACCAGAATTTATTGGAAAGCCGGATCCGATCAAGGCGGAAACTTGGGTCAAGCAAATTACCAATATATTTGATGTCTTGGGATGCACGGAGGAACAAAAGGTTCCATTCGCCACCTTTATGTTCCACGGTGAGGCAGACTACTGGTGGGAGTCTGTGAAGCGTACCCAGACTGCCGCACTCAACATGTCTTGAGAAATGTTTCAAAACTATTTAATGACAAGTACTTTTCTGAAAGTATTCATCATATGAAGGAGGTGGAGTTTATCGGACTGAAACGAAACAACATGACGGTGTCCCAGTACGAGGCAAAGTTTGCAGAGTTATCCAGGTTTGCACCTCATTTGGTCGAAAATGAGGAACGAATGACGAGGATGTTTCTGAGAGGTCTAAAGCCCGAGATTCGGCAATATCTTATATCACATAAATTTTTTTTATATTCAGATGTTGTAAACATGGCTCAATTATTAGAGCGAGATAATGAGTATGTGCAACAGAGGGACCACAACCAGAGTCATACAGGTGGCGGCAGCCATCGGGGCAATGAAAACCAGCAGAGACGAAAGCATTCGGACAAAAGTGGTAACCACTCTGGTGGTAATCGTGGCCGTGATAATAGAAGGAGCGAGTCGGGAGGAGATTTTAAGAAGAGAAGGTACAACAATGATAACGTGAAGACGTCATCACAAACATTAACTGTTTCTAGGGGAGGAGAACGAGCACCAGTCGTTTGTTACAAATGCGGGAAAGAGGGACACATCAGCCCAAACTGCCCACAATAATCCAAGGTGTGTTATAACTGTGGAAAGGAAGGTCATATAGCTAGAGATTATCTAGTTGTGAAACCAAGTTCAATGGAGATGATGACTCCAAAGGCTATCCCAGACAAGTCAAAGTCGGTGGTTCCTGAAAGGGCATTTGTCTTGACTACCCAAAATGCGAGGAACCCAAACGAGGTGATCACGGGTAAGCTAATCATAAACTCTTGCGAAGTTTATACCTTATTAGATACTGGTTCTACCCATTCTTTTATCTCTCCTACTTGTGCTCAACGTTTAAACTTGACTCCGGAGAAATTAGACCTTGACTTATCTGTGGAGACTCCGTTAGGAGAAACTTTTATCACATCTACTGTTTATTAATCTTGCTTGATTCAAGTTGGTACCATCACATTACCTGCCGATCTTATTTCGTTGAAAATTCTTACATTTGATGTGATTTTAGGGATTGATTGGTTAACCACGCATCATGCTAAAATTGATTGTTTTCGTAAAGTTGTTAGTTTTCATATTCCTAACCAACCTATTATGCGAATTCAAACAACCAAACCATTAAAGTCAATCACTATCATATCAAGCCATAAAGTTATTCGTTTATTGAAAAACGGAAGTCAAGCTTTCTTAGCCGATGTCACAGACTTGAACAAAAACACGTCAGATTTGAATAAAACTTCTGTTGTTAGTGAATTTTCTGACGTATTTCCTGAAGAACTTCCCGGTCTACCCCCAGAACGTGAAGTTAAATTCTTTATTGACCTTGAACCTGGTACAAAGCCCATTTCTAAAACCCCATATCGAATGGCTCCTATTGAACTTCGGGAGTTAAAGGTTCAACTACAGGAGTTGTTGGACATCGATTTCATTCGTCCTAGTACATCTCCTTGGGGTGCTCCTATGTTATTTGTAAAGAAGAAAGACGGGAGTATGCGACTTTGTATTGACTACCTAGGATTAAACCATGTCACTATCAAGATAGGTATCTGCTACCTCGCATTGATGACCTGTTTGACCAGTTGCAAGGAGCACAATTCTTTTCAAAGATCGATCTTCGTTGTGGATATCATCAGCTGAAGATTAAAACTGAGGATATTCCAAAGACTGTTTTCAGAACTTGGTATGAGCATTATGAATTCTTAGTCATGTCTTTTGGATTGACTAATGCTCCTGCTGCTTTCATGGATATGATGAACCATGTATTCAAGAAATATTTGGATCAGTTTGTTGTTGTCTTTATTGATGACATCCTCATCTATTCCAAAAGCTGTGAAGATCATGAGCACCATTTGAAGCTGGTACTTCAAAGACTTCGTGACAACAAGCTTTATGCCAAACTGGAGAAATGCTAGTTCTGGCTTGAGGAAGTAGCATTCCTTGGGCACGTGGTGTCAAAACATGGAGTATCTGTCGACCCGGCGAAGATTGAAGCCATACAAAGTTGGGAGCAAGCAAAGTCGGTGATCGAAGTACGTAGCTTTCTGGGCTTAGTTGGTTACTATCGGAGATTTGTGGAAGGATTTTCTCGAATCGCTACTCCGTTAACTCAGCTGACTCGTAAAGATACAAAATTCGGTTGGAGCGAGGATTGTGAGAAGAGTTTTCAAGAACTCAAGAGGAGACTCATTTCGGCACCTGTTCTGACAATGCCATCTGGTTCGGATAGATTTGTTATCTACAGCGATGCTTCAGGCAAAGGGTTATGATGTGTTCTCATGCTACATGGGAAAGTCATAGCCTATGCCTCGCGACAACTCAAAGAATATGAGAGGAATTATCCTACTCATGATTTTGAGTTGGCAGCTGTCGTTTTCGCGTTGAAAATCTGGAGACACTACCTGTATGGGGAGAAAGTGGAGATCTATACAGATCATAAAAGCCTCAAATATTTTTTCACCCAAAAGGAACTCAATATGCGGCAACGACGTTGGCTCGAGATGTTGAAAGATTACGATCATACCATTCAATATCATCATGGAAAAGCAAACGTAGTAGCTGACGCATTGAGTAGAAA
The DNA here is from genome assembly GCA_016801055.1 of Panax notoginseng. Taxonomy (NCBI): domain Eukaryota; kingdom Viridiplantae; phylum Streptophyta; class Magnoliopsida; order Apiales; family Araliaceae; genus Panax; species Panax notoginseng. The sequence continues at coordinate 101,954,496 of CM029021.1, forward strand.
ATTATATGCGGGTACGAGTGCAATGTTATTAACACAAAGGTCCATTTTGTATGATTTGCAAAGGATGGAGATAGAGGTAAAGGCTCCAAGTACCCACGTGATGATATCAAATATACGAGTAGAATCGACTTTAATCGATAAAGTTAAAGCTGCTCAAGCTACGAACATAGAGCTGATGCGCATGAAGAAGAAAGTGCAAGAAGGTGCTATTCCAGAAGCAAGAATCGATGAAGAAGGAATACTTCGAGTCAACTCCAAACTTTGTGTTCCTAACGATTCTGACTTGAAGCATAGAATCATGATGGAGGCACACAACACACCATTTGCAATCCATCCTGGGAGTACCAAAATGTATCATGAACTTCGACATACATTTTGGTGGAACAATATGAAGAGAGGGATCGCGGAGTTTATCTCGAGGTGTTTAACTTGTCAACATGTAAAGGCGGAGCATCAAGTGCCAAAAGGTCCATTGCAACCACTTGAGATTCCGGAATGGAAGTGGGAACACATTACTATAGATTTCGTTACGGGTCTTCCCAAGGTTTCTCAAGGCATAGATGCAATTTGGGTTATTGTTGATAGATTAACTAAGTCTGCTCATTTCTTGCCTATACGGGATACTTATTCCCTTGAACGTCTTGCTAGTATGTACGTGAATGAGATTGTGAGATTGCATGGCATGCCAGTATCCATAGTTTCGGATCGTGACCCAAGATTCACTTCACGATTATGGGTTAGCTTGCAGAAAGCTATGGGCACGAATTTACGATTCAGTTCGGCATACCATCCTCAAACGGATGAATAATCAGAGAGGACTATTCAAATTTTTGAAGATCTATTAAGACGCTGTGTCCTAAATTTTAAAGGGAGTTGGGATAAGTACCTACCATTGGTGGAATTTTCCTACAACAACAGTTATCAGGCAAGTATAGGCATGGCTCCATTCGAAGCATTGTATGGACGAAAGTGTCGCTCTCCAGTATGTTAGGATGAGGTGGGAGAAGCAACGTTGTTGGGACCAAAATTGATACACATGACTACAGAGAAGATCTAAATGATCCGACAACGTATACAAACGACACAGGATCAACAAAAGAGTTATGCGGATCTTCATCGAAAAGACGTGGAATTTAATATTGGGGATCATGTATTATTACGTGTTGCACCATAGAAGGGAGTTACAAGATTTGGGAAGAGAGGAAAACTCAATCCAAGATTTGTTGGTCCATTTGAGATTCTTGACCGAATAGGAAATGTGGCCTATAGACTCGCATTACCTCCAAGCATGTCTCATGTTCATAATATTTTTCACATATCTATGCTTCGTAAATAAGTGAAAGACCTGAACTACATTATTGAGTTAGAACTAAACGAGATAGCCGAAGATTTAAAGTACGAGGAGGTACCTACTAAGATCTTGGATAGGAAAGAGCATGTCCCACGCATGAAGGTAATACCACAAGTTAAGATTTTATGGAGGAACCATGCTATTGAAGAAATGACCTGGGAGTTGGAATCAGAAATGAAAGCTAGGTATCCTAACCTTTTCGAAACACTAGGTACATACGTCAATTTCGAGGATGAAATTTCATAAGGAGGGGAGGTTGTAAGACCTCGACTTATTATAAATAAAATCGAATTTCCTCTCATTATTATTGTGAATAATAAGGTGTTAATTTGATATAATGCTTTGGTTATGGGTGAAATGTGCAAATTTTACAAAATAAGCAAGTGGTTATAAAATATTCATTGTGTTGGGGAATATTCGTTTGGTCGTGGAATATTCTTTCGATCGGGGAATATTCGTATGACGGCGTAGCCATTTGTGGGCCCTATAACGGAATAACTGTCGGATGAAGAAAACGACAAAGTTTGAGTTTTTATAAATAATGGCGTAATAGTTACCGTTAACACTGTTGGAATACCCAGTGGTTAAAATTCAGTAATACGCGTGGTTGCACAGTAGCACACGGTTTTGCACAGTATTGTTGAATTATTGATTCTTACGTAAGAAGACACTACTCAATAATTGTTACAGTAATTACTGTTTAATATTTTATTTTATTGATTTAATAATTATTGCGTTGATATTTTATATTATTGTTGTTTCAATAATTGTCATTGCACAATATTTCCCATCATCAGATCAATAATTCATATTATTTGAATAATATTATGAGATATCATTATTGGCGATGTCTAAAAAGTTCTGTCAAGGAGAGGTTTGGTCACCTAATTGTGCGCCAGTAAGGAGAAATCCTTATTGGAAATCCCCCTCTTTCTTGAGAATGGCTTGGTTGTCATAATTGTGATTCTGTAATATTATTTGAAAATAATTAATTATTGATTTATATGATAAGGAAATATTTATTTTATGTAGATATAAATAATGAATATATTTATTGTGGTTATAAATGAAGGAATTAATGCTGAGGTGTTTTATCAGTATTTTGTCAGAATGGAGGTATTAAAAATCATCCTTTTGTGGATTTCAGATATTTTCTGCTTGGAATTTGAAAAAACTTTCTTCTACAAAGTTGTAGAGAATTCGATTCCGTGTCGAATGGACATAAAATTCGTATTTTTCTGATAAACGGGCTATTTTCTATGAATTACTGAAGTTTCGAAAAATAAAATATTTTTTATTAAATTATGGGTGGGACCCACTTTTGTTTTAACATGTGGGCTGCTGGGATTTTTTTCCAGAAATGGCATGCTAGTCTTGGTCTTTGGGCATACGTAGAATTGGTTTTAAAATAATAATATTTTATTATTTTAGTCTCCTATGGCGTTCTAACATTTTCCTATAAATAGACGCTTATGTTAGAATTACAAATCACACCAGAAACAAGTTTTCTTTCTCTCTAGATTAACGAGTATATTTTTGTGAGTATTTTGATACTTTGAGAGTTGTTGTTCGGTACAAGATTCCTTCAGCTTTATATCTGATATTCCGATCAGAAGTACCGTTATTTTGAGGTTAGGGATGTTGTTTTCTTCTTAAATGATATTATTTTTTTCAATATCATCATTATGCCGAAATATTGGTCTGAACTTTTTATAAAATAGTGTATCAATAATTATAATGAGGACTCCTTTGAGTTTGTATACTCTCTATTAGACTATATTTGTATTCAAACTCACAGTATATGTGTTGTCATATTTTGCACGACAATTGTATTACTGAGGTTGTATTTATTTTTGTACCATGTATTTGGCGAATCAGAATAGGTGATGTATACCTATTTTCAGGCGTCACACACATAGTACGATTCAACAATTCATAGACATGATAATCAACAATGATTAACCACAAGTTAAAAGAATAGTTCAAGAAAACTTGCATGATCGGTTGATTACTGTTACGCAACCTATTTTGCTTTGTCTGAAGACCTGATACTAATAATATCGATTTTCAAGTTAGAATATTATCATCACATTATAATACTATTATATATAATTATAGAATAACCTAAACACATAACACATAACCCTATCAGTCTATACAACACATAAGACCTAGTATCAAGTCAAACTATTGAAGTCTGAGTTGAATTCGGCACAATTCTGACATCCTGACGGCCTAGTCGGATAAATATCGAGCCTAATATCACTAAAACTCGGTCTAAACGCTTCACAATTAACTTAGATAATTTTATTATTAAACAAAATATTTTTCATAAGCTCATAATAATTTTTAAATAATTATTATCATTTATTACGATTTTTCAATCATTAATAACATATTTATATGAATTAAATACCACTTAATTCCATTATCATTAATATTTATTTAGTATTAAATATTAATAAAAATCATAACATAATATTATAATATATTTATAATATATCAAAATATTTTTAATACCTTAAAATCATATTTATATGATTTTTAAACCTTTAAATCCATTATCCGATAATTGTCATTAATATTAAATATTAATGTTTTTCATGAAAAAAAATCAAAAGTTATATTTTATAACTTAAAATATTTTTATAACCTTTAAATTATTTTTATATAGTTTTTAAATCAATAATTCTATTTTTCCATAATTTATTTAATACATTTATTAAATAAATTAATTATCATTAATATTAATTAATTAATGAAATTCATCATAAAATATCAAAAGTCATTAAAAATAACTTAAAATATTTTCATATACTATAATATAAGTTTTCATGACTTTTTAAGTATTAAAATCGTTTCTAAATAATTTATTTAATATTATAATTAAATAAATTAAATATAATTAATATTCCAAAAATATTAAATATTAATGAAATATATTCAAAATAATTAAAAACCTATTTTTTAGGTTTTAAAATAATTTTTAGGAATTTAATATTATTTTTTAATAATTTTAAACTATTTTTCTCTATTTATTTAATAAAAATAATTAATTTTGTAAATAACTGTCGCTAAAGATGATATAGGCGACAAAATCGTCGCTGAATGTGTTCTTGAGTGTTCTTGAGCCTGCCCAGATCTTCATAGTCCGTTAATAAGGTGCATAGTTTGACCAGTGGTAATTCTTTGAGCCTTAAGATTCTGGGCTTGCTTTTCCACTAATGTTGTAGTATTCATGACACACTACAACCTTAATCAACTTTCATGGCCAATACATAACACCACAACAAGATCTAAGCTACCAAACATCTTGTCAGACGTGTTCTTGAGTTTCTGGGAACCCAGAAACTCAAGCAGTGTCCAAGGTCCATTTTTGAGCCTTGATTAATCCATTCCCTGTCATGTTTTAAGTGGTTGTATGATGCCAGATTGTAGTACGTATGTCGTAGAACAACATCATAACACTAAATCAATCTAACGACATCACATGTGCAAGATCAAGGCTGGTCAAAGCACTGCCAGAATCATGTTCTTCACGAATCTGGGTTTTCCAGAAATAGAACCCAGTCAGTTGGTCAACCTAGGTTTGACCATGATTAATTTTCATTATAGTCATAATCTGAGTAATATAAAAGCATGGATGTGTAGTCCTCATGTCAATCTACAAATATAATACAACAACATGGTCTAAAACACAAACATAACCAAGATCAAGGCCCTGCAAAACGTTGTCAGTGGTTTCTGGAAAGTCTGGGTTACTCATAAACCAGTTTCCATGATCGGTGAACTACGTTTGACTGCTTATAACATGAAATCTAGACATGATCCAATCCTGATTCAAGTTTCAGATCAAATCCCTTACAACATACTACAAGTCTATAACTTAAAACAGAACAAATCATTAATAAGGAAGGATCTACAGCCTCTGACATATGGCTGTCAGTCAACTTTTTCAAGTTTTTCCAGATTTTTGAAAACTTGATTTTCAAGCACTTTGATGTTATGGAAATATGTTCTAGCAACCCAGATCCCTAAATAAAACCCTTATACACATGTCTAACCAACAAAGAACAACATCTAACATTAAACTCATGGATTTTCAAGTTTAGGGTTTTATACCTCTTTAACCTTGATCTTTGATTTCTGTCCTTGATGATCTGATATATGAGAGCTAAGAGATGTTCTTGGCTTTCCTTAACATTTAGTTCCTCTCAAAATTTTCGGAGGAGAGAGAGAGAAAAGACTTGGCAAGACTAGCAAGTAAAATAAGTTTATTACATAACTTTTTAACTTTTGATTTTGGTTCAATGAATTGGTATGATATAATTGCTGATTTGCTGAGAGTTAGAGCACAAGGCTAGAACTACGGTTGGTGAACAACCAATAATAGGGCTAGATCTACACTCCAACTATTAAAGAATACAAAAGGGTAAAATGGTCATTTGATTTCCAATTTTAATGCCAAAGATATCATTTAATCAAACCTTTAGGGTTTGACCCTAAGGTTTTGGAAAAATTAAAATTTTAAGATTTTCTAATTAGATTTTTTAAAAAGAAAATTAAGATTTCAAAATCATAATTAGGGTTTCCTAATTATATTAAAAATTTCCTAATCACATTCAAGCTTGCTAATTAGGATTACTATTTCCCAATTAAAATTGCTAATTTAGCAATTAGATTCTATAATTGTACATTAGGGTTTCCAGCTGAACAATTAGGATTTTCTAATAATCAATTAGGGCTATCCCTAAGTAAATATATAATCAATCACATAAAAGCATTTATACTTATCTTCAAGCTCCCAAATTAGGGTTTTAATAATCCGAATTAGGGTTTCAGATTCCCGAAACTGAAATTAGTGTTTCTAGAACCGGTTTCTTGGGTTTCTTATCAGTCATTAGGGTTTTCTAACTGAACGTTGACGCTCTTAATATATACTTAGGGTTTGCCATATATATAATTATCTAGTTAACCCTTGACCCTTAACCCTAAATTGTACACATAAATCCACATACACAGAATATATACACTTATTCACTTAATGCTGAATAATTCATCACAAAAATTTTTAAATCCACAAAATTCCTTTCCAGAAATGTCAAATCCATTCACTTATTTTCTGTCTAGGTTTATTATCCAACATTTAATCCCTCATTTAAGATTTAAATAATTTTCTAAATTCTCGGGTCGTCTCATTCACCCATTCTTCTAAGAATTTCATCCCCGAAATTCAAATTACACCTTATACCTTTCGTAGACAGTGTCATATGCTACCAAATACATTCCTCACAAGAGTAAAAATTTTCAAATAGTGATGAGGAGTTATATAAACTATTGTCTATCATTTTCGAAAAGGTTATACATAAATTCATCCGTAAAATCGTCATACTTACAGACACATAGGGTAATTAGCCCGATATGCCCAGTACTGGCCAATTATTGCTGGTTGGAACAATTTTTCCCCGTTCCTTGTATCCCATCCGCCTTAGGCGCACAAAAATTATCTTACCTCAGTCTTTAGCGAAATCCGCACCAAAACAATTTGGTTCGGGAAAATTTTCAAAGAACGCTTAGGATTTTCATAAACGTTGGTCTAGTCGAATCAAGTAGCATAGACTCATACCAATAATGCTATTTCAATTGAGATATTTAGGTATAGCCAAACCCCGTTGACAAATTAAAATTTTAAAATTACTTTGAAAATGACGTCATGATGCCGTACTGTATTAACAGCCCGTTTGAGAATGCCGTCATCGAGTGACTTTGCCATAACACATCATACAATAGTGGAATAACGATTTTAGATCAAATTCAACACTAAGTATTCCTGTATTTACAACTCCATTAACTTTTTATCATCTCTGCACCAGGTTACATGGTACATAAGTGATAAATAAAAATATATTTTGATATTTCAAATCATTATCGTCTAGCAGAAATAAGTCGCATAGACTATACTTTAAACCGTTCCAAAACCATTGCAAATCAGTTTTATCATCCTAACAGGTAATGATGTATCAGTGGCCTGAAGTCCACACATACATAATGGTCACCAGGAGTTGAGAATAAAAATTCATTTTCAAAAAGCACATAGTGCGTATTCAGCTTGATGTCAAAAATTTCGAAGTCTAGCATAGCTAGCAGATTTAGAAAAAACCTATGTCTCCACTAATAATCCATTGCCTATTAATACTATCTATTCCTATTATCCTCAATACTCCTTTCACACATATCTACCCAGTTCGTGAAACTTACCACACTTATGAGTTCAGGAACTTGCCACAATCATATGAGTTTAAGAACTTGTCCTAGTCAGACCTTTGGCGTCCATTCGCTGAGAGGTTCATAAACATTTCATATAATTATGAGTCACGAACGTACCATAAGTATGAGTTTTAAGAACTCGTACTTAACCTTATATTCTCTAACTATACCCTACCTATCTGTTATACACCTAAGAAAAGAATCACCTTCTCAATAGGTATATAGCAAATATCGCGACACACACATTTTAATGATTATCAGTACCAAAAACTATGTGGTTTTTACACCAAGTACAATTCCCCACCCATAATAAGGAATCATACAACTCAGCTGATGATATGAGTCCTCAATTGAAATCCCCACCTAATCTTAACTCTCTTCTCAATACGAATTTCATTTAATCCGTATTCATAATCATTTCTTGATTTCGTACCAATTCATAGTACAACTGACACACAACAATCTTTGCTGTAAACTTTTCAATCATTCGCTTGATCCTTCTCCATACTATAACCTTATCAGATCACGGGGTGATATCATCTTATATATTATGCTTCATTTCTAAACTATGATCGTTTTGTTTTACGAACTCCTATCCTTGTACTTTTAGTCTTTTAGACTACCTATTCATTACTACTGTTCACCTTTATTATCAAAGTTAAGGAACTCCATATCTTTTATAACCCGCAGAGATTCATCTTTGAATCTTACCGACCAAATAACTCTATGTGAGTTAGATCTTATCCTAATCATTGCAATTATTAGTCTTAGGTAAACCTACCTAAGGTTCATAACCTACAACTTTGATACCAACTGTGACGACCCCAGATCTGGGTCCCAAATCACCGCGGATCTGGTACGATCAATTTTATAACTATTGGGAAAGATATAAACATAAATTGTTTATACATTAAACTTTACACACTAACCCCGCGGTTGAGAACCTTCACATATACCTGAATCAATATCCTATCTAACATAAAATGTTATTATTATACAATACTATTACAAATCTAGTTGCACACATAATCCCAAGCTGAACTTGGCTTTGACTTTTCCTTGTATCCGACATATTCGCCTTAATCTGCAGTGATATAGCAAGGGTGAGTAACAGGTTTGGCCTACAAGTTTAAGTTTAATAAATCAAGGATATATCATGATAGAAAGAATTGAACAATAAGCTGGCTACAATTTTACAATATAATTGAGAACTAGCATGAACAAACTTTCATATCTGAACGAACATTGAACATGAACATATCAAGTATATCTGGACCAAATGGTAATGAAGATGATCAGCCTTTCACACCTGATGAATACATGCAATATGCACAGAGTACGATTCAACAATTCTTAGACATGGTAATCAACAATGATTAACCACAAGTTAAAAGAATAGTTCAAGAAAACTTGCATGATCGGTTGATTACTGTTACGCAACCTATTTTGCTTTGTCTGAAGACCTGATACTAATAATATCGATTTTCAAGTTAGAATATTATCATCACATTATAATACTATTATATATAATTATAGAATAACCTAAACACATAACACATAACCCTATCAGTCTATACAACACATAAGACCTAGTATCAAGTCAAACTATTGAAGTCTGAGTTGAATTCGGCACAATTCTGACATCCTGACGGCCTAGTCGGATAGATATCGAGCCTAATATCACTAAAACTCGGTCTAAACGCTTCACAATTAACTTAGATAATTTTATTATTAAACAAAATATTTTTCATAAGCTCATAATAATTTTTAAATAATTATTATCATTTATTACGATTTTTCAATCATTAATAACATATTTATATGAATTAAATACCACTTAATTCCATTATCATTAATATTTATTTAGTATTAAATATTAATAAAAATCATAACATAATATTATAATATATTTATAATATATCAAAATATTTTTAATACCTTAAAATCATATTTATATGATTTTTAAACCTTTAAATCCATTATCCGATAATTGTCATTAATATTAAATATTAATGTTTTTCATGAAAAAAAATCAAAAGTTATATTTTATAACTTAAAATATTTTTATAACCTTTAAATTATTTTTATATAATTTTTAAATCATTAATTCTATTTTTCTATAATTTATTTAATATATTTATTAAATAAATAAATTATCATTAATATTAATTAATTAATGACATTCATCACAAAATATAAAAAGTCATTAAAAATAACTTAAAGTATTTTCTTATACCATAATATAAATTTTCATGACTTTTCAAGTATTAAAATCATTTTTAAGTAATTTATTTAATATTATAATTAAATAAATTAAATACCATTAATATTCCAAAAATATTAAATATTAATGAAATATATTCAAAATAAGTAAAGACCTATTTTTAGGATTTAAAATAATTTGTAGGAATTTAATATTAATTTTTAATAATTAAAAACTATTTTTCTCTATTTATTTAATAAAAATAATTAATTTTTTAAATAATTGTCGCTAAAGATGCTATAGTCGCTGAATGTGTTCTTGAGTGTTCTTGAGCCTGCCCAGATCTTCATAGTCCGTTAACAAGGTGCCTAGTTTGACTAGTGGTAATTCTTTGATCGTTAAGATTCTGGGCTTGCTTTTCCACTAATGGTGTAGTATTAATGACACACTACAACCTTAATCAACTTTCATGGTCAACACATAAAACCACAACAAGATCTAAGCTACCAAACATCTTGTCAGACGTGTTCTTGATTTTTTGGGTTTTCCAAAAACTCAAGCAGTGTCCAAGGTCCCTTTTTGAGCCTTGATTAATCCGTTCTCTGTCATGTTTTAAGTGGTTGTATGATGCCAGATTGTAGTACGTATGTCATAGAACAACATCATAACACTAAATCAATCTAATGAAATCACATGTGCAAGATCAAGGCTGGTCAAAGCACTGCCAGAATCATGTTCTTCACGAATCTGGGTTTTCCAGAAATGGAATCCAGGCAGTTGGTCAACCTAGGTTTGACCATGATTAATTTTCATTCTAGTCATGATTTGAGTAATCTAAAAGCATAGATATGTAGTCCTCATGTCAATCTACAAATATAATACAACAACATGATCTAAAACACAAACATAAGCAAGATCAAGGCCCTACAAAACGTTTTCAGCGGTTTCTGGAAAATCTGGGTTACCCAGAAACCAGTTTCCATGATCGGTGAACTAGATTTGATTGCTTATAACATGAAATCTAGACATGATCCAACCCTGATTCAAGTTCCAGATCAAAGCCCTTACAACATACTACAAGTCTATAACTTAAAATAGAACAAATCATTAACATGGAAGGATCTACAGCCTCTGACATATGGCTGTCAGTTCTAGATTTTTGAAAACTTGATTTTCGAGTACTTTGATGTTATGGATCTATGTTCTAGAAACCCAGATCCCTAAATAACACCCTTATACACATGTCTAACCAACAAATAACAACATCTATCATAAAACTCATGGATTTTCAAGTTTAGGGTTTTATACCTCTTTAACCTTGATCTTTGATTTCTGTCCTTGATGATCTGATATAGGAGAGCTAAGGGATGTTCTTGGCTTTCCTTAACACTTAGTTCCTCTCAAAATTTTCGGAGGAGAGAGAGAGAAAAGACTTGGCAAGGCTAGCAAGTAAAGTAAGTTTATTACTTAACTTTTTAACTTTTGGATTTGGTTCAATGAATTGGTATGATATAGCTGCTGATTTGCTGAGAGTTAGAGCACAAGGCTAGAACTACGGTTGGTGAACAACCAAAAATAGGGCTACATCTACACTCCAACTATTAAAGAATACAAAAAGGGTAAAATGGTCATTTTATTTCTAATTTTAATGCCAAAGATGTCATTTAATCAAACCCTTAGGGTTTAACCCTTAAGGTTTAACCCTAAGGTTTTGAAAAATTAAAATTTTAAGATTTTCTAATTAGATTTTTAAAATAGAAAATTAAGATTTTAAAATTATTATTAGGGTTTCCTAATTATATTAAAATTTTCCTAATCACATTCAAGCTTGCTAATTAGGATTAATATTTTCTAATTAAAATTTCTAATTTAGCAATTACATTCCATAATTGTACATTAGGGTTTCCATCTGAACAATTAGGGTTTTGATAATCCGAATTAGGGTTTCGAATTCTTGAAACTGAAATTAGGGTTTCCAGAATCGGTGTTTAGGGTTACTTATCAGACATTAGGGTTTTCTAACTGAACGTTTGTAGACACTCAAAATTTTCTACACACTTGTCATTGACATTGTAGGAGGGAAGATTCGTCTGTCAAAGATAACCCTGGAAGACAGCTCATATCCAGTCCGGATACTACTGGGAGTTCAATCTCAACCCCGGAACACACACCGAGAGTATCAGTTCCAACCTCGGAGATAACCCCGAGGCATGCAGTTCCAATACCGGAAATTTCATCGGAGAAGGCTGATTCATCTCAGAGATAACCCTGAGATATTCAGTCTCAGTCCCAACACTGGGAGTAGTAGTTAGCAACCTTGGAGATAACCCCAAAGAGTGCAGTTCTGGAGATAACCCCAAAAATGCTTGTTTCAAATGCATGCAATCAGCTTCAACCTCGACACTCACACCGAGGCACTCAGTACAAGACCCGGAGATAACACAGAGAAGACAAGCACACCTCAGAGATGACACTGAGGACGTTCAACACCTGTAGCAGTCCAATCTCAGAGATAACCCTGAGTAACGTCTGTTTTATCAACCCAAATCGGAGATAACCCCGGTGAAGGGCAAAGTCGTCATCTTGCCACCTTGACGTCACATCGCACCCTCTTAACATTTTATGCATACATTTCTACACAGTAATGTCCCACAAGAACCAAGAAGGTCTAATCCTGAGTGACTATTGCGCAGGGCAACGAATAAAATTTGAAGCTTGAAGACCAGAGGGCATGGTTCCATCTTCCTGACTTTGTACAACCTCTAATCCCACGTCATTTCACAACTCTCGACAACGACGGTCCTAAATAGGTCTTACATACCTCAGTCGGATGCCTGGATTGCAATTCTGAAAGTTCGAGCGGGCATTATAGTGCATGCGTGCACGTACTTTGAGACGGCAAGACCCGCGAAGCCCAGGGCACCCCGGGCAGGCGCAGTTACATCTGTTCCCCCCTCTATAAATAGAGGGCTTGGGATGGTCATTTTAAAAAAAGAAAAGGCGAGGAAGCCCTGTCAAATTTACTCTGTACTCACCCTACACTGAGTGTTTTCTCATTTTAAACACTCGTGAGCTCACATATAGCTTCTATTTGTACCGGCGGGAGCCGAGTGTTCATCAATTTAAAGATATAAAAGTCTTCTTTGGCAGCCCACTGTAAGCCTTCTCACACACTTTAAAGCCTTTCTCTTCATCTTTGAACACACCATTCTTCACGTTGAGAGTCATGTTACGTGTGTATGCCCGGACTTCAATACGTGGTTTCATTTCAGTTATATATATATATATATATATATATATATATATATATATATATATATATATATACACACACTATATATATATATATATTTATATATATGGACTAACATTATCGAGTTATGCCTTAACTGAGCCTAGACTTATGTCTGGAGCGTTTATTTGCTTTCGTATATATATATGGTAAGGATAAAGAGCATTCTCCTTAAATAGCATTCCTCCTTAAATAGCATTCTTTTATTAAAACTACGTCGTTTTGGAGGGACGCGGTGATATTTTTGTAAATACAATGCCACCGCGTATTTACAAAAATGCCACCGCGTCCCTCCAAAATGACGTTGTTTTATTAAAAGAATGCTATTTAAGGAGGAATGGTATTTAAAGAGAATGCTCTTGATCCTGACTATATATATATATATATATATATATATATATATATATATATATATATATATATATATACTTTGTTCGATGATCCTGGATTTTACATCCGGTGCGTTTACCGCTTATATATATATATATATATATATATATATATATATATATATATATATATATATATATATATAATCCCGCCTGGAGTTTACTTCGTGGCGGTTGATCGTCTTTACAGTTTTCTTTACTTTTCATCCCGCCTGGAGTCTACTTTGTGGCGGTTGATTGCTTTTATAGCTTTATTTACATTTTTGATCCCCCATGGAGGTGCTTCGTGGTGGCTGATCATGTCTGTATATATATATTTACAGCTTATATATATATACACATGCTTACTGCTTTTCAATCAATTGCGACATCATTTGAGCCTAGGAATCATGTGATCACAGATTCAGTCTACTGGATCTAGATTCGGTTCCCGTGATGGACATTTTCAGCTGTTAGCAGTTTGTAAATTTATTCACGGTGTTTGGATTTCCTCAGATGGTTTTCATGCCCACAAATAGTTCGGCACTGCTTTGTACATTATTTTTTTAGAAGATGCTTCGCATCTCGAAAATTAAAAGCAATCCAGCCGAACACTTGATAAAAATGGAAGTGTAAAAGGTCTCAATTACTATTGAGCACAAGGGTTTGAAAAACCTCTTTTATAAAACATCACTGCCATATCTTGTTTAAAACTGAATTTTTACACAAATTCAAACCCTGTGTATACAGGTGCGAACGAGGCCTCACACTACTTAACCGAACTTGACCAAGTTTTCTGGGTTGCCCAGAATACTGAAGAACACGAAGAACAGCTTCCAGCTGTACTTTGACCAGACTAAATAGAGACCTTATAATTACGATTTGTTTAAGTTTGTGATATGTATATATATATATATATATATATATGTGTGTGTGTGTGTGTGTGTGTGTGTGTGTGTGTGTGTGTGTGTGTGTGTGTGTGTGTGTGTGTGTGTGTACCCTGACACATATACTACATGTTACAACAAACACAACACACATCCAATGCATAGAATCAAAGATATTGAAGCCACAAAACCGTTGACCGGTTATGACCACTGTTCTGGGTTGCCCAGAAACTCAAGAACAACTCTGACAGTGACTTTGAGCCTCTATAACTTCCTATTATATGTAGGTTAAAGCCTGAAATTTGATTCTTGATGTACTACTGTAAGAGTACTATAACACCAATACTTGATTGAACCCAAAAATGAAAACAATAGTTAGATAAACCACGGTCAAACTAGTCCCTCTAGCATGACCAAACGGTTGCCCAGAAACTCAAGAACACCTACAACGACACTTTATGTCACTGAAGAGCTTTAGCGATAAATAGAAATTGATTTTTCTAAAAATAAATTATAAAATTTAGAAATAATTAATAAATAAATATAAATAAATACAAAAAAACTTTTAAAAATTATATTAAATAAATATAATTAATTTTTGATATTTTTACATAAATTCGATAAATATTTTATTTTATTTGGATATTATTAATAATTAACTTAATAATAAAATAATTAGAATAATTACTTATAAATACTAAATAATTATTGAAAAATAATATTAATGATATAAAAATCATAATAAATGATTATAAATTATTTCAAAATAATAAATAATGTTTTTTTAAAATTTTTAAGTAAATATTAATTATCTAAAAATAGAAATAAATGATTTAAAAATTATTTAAAGGAGAAATAAATATTTTAAAAATACTTTAAAACTTCTAAAAATTATTATAATAGATATATAAATTATCTAAAAATATAATAAATTTTATAAATAAAATTTAGTTCATATATCAACTTATTTCGTATTCGGTAAAGACATTTAACACCAAAACTTTATCGAATCTAACCCGATCTTATATAAATGCTATATTTGAGTATTGTTACCAATACTAACGTGTTAGATTTATATATATGAACATCGTAGGTATTTATTAAACGAATTGAGTAGCATAACTTGACTGATCTACGCTCAGGCAAGTTCTTCTTAAACCTTAACTTACTTATGCAAAATTTCTCAACCTTATTTTTTCATTGAACAAGATTTTTATCTTGATATGTTGTTGATATAATATACTACACCTGCAATTGAATTACCTCTTGTTGAAAGGTTATTGCTATAGCTTCAGCATAACTAAGAAATGAATTGTTTATTCATATTAATTGTTAAGCTTAAATTGTTGTGTCAAACTAAATTGTTTGGTAATACATCATATTCTAAAGTTGGGTATCCCTTATGGGATCATTCGGTCGATAATATATTGACACTAATTTGGGTGCATTTGAGCACTGGTAGGATGAGATGCATACTCCTAAGATGTTGAATGGACTGATCCCCTATCTCATATCTAAACAAAATTTCTAAGTCTGTGTGACTGATAGAAATATAAATCCATAGTGAAATGGTAACAACTATCAGTCATAATTTGAATTGTTGCATTTCTTCAAATCATATATTATTATAAATACAAAACTTGTTGAGCATGTCATAGCTCACCCTTGCAAATTATTCCCTTTGCAGTTTTAGATGGTAACACTGGAACATCTGGAGTAGATAAAGGGAAGCATCCCTGCTTAGATTAGATTATATTCTTGTCTAGTTGAATACTTTGTAATAAGAAACTTGTTATGAGAATCATGTAATCGAACCTTAATATATATATATATATATATATATATATATATATATATATATATATACATATATATATACACACACACACACACACACACACACATACATATAACATCTGTTATTTCCGCAACCGTGTTTTCTTACATATGTAGATGTAAATTTAGAATTTTTTGAATCAAGTTGAGATCAATGAGAACTATTTATCTGAGTGAAGATATTAGTAATATGGACTGTTCATGTTATTACTGATATTTTGGATTTCGAATAAATAGTTACTATCGATACAATAGAATAAATTCGATTGGCATAGACTATACATCTGGGTGATGATATTAGTAATATGGACTGTTCATGTTATTACTGATATTCTGGATTTTCGATAGATAGATTCTATTCGCAGACATAGTTCATACATCCAAGTGAGGGTATCCAAACACAGTAATAGTTCTCCTAAGAATTATCATCTATTATGGGATACTGTGTGTGACGCCCCCAAAATTAGGTGTACGTCACCCATCTTGGGTCGCCACTTATATGGTACATAAATTCTTATACAACTTACTAATACAACTGTTGTGTACAATACGACAAAACATAAACTGTGAGTTTGAATACAAATATTATCTACTAGAGATTATACAAACTCAAAAGGAGTCCTCATTACAATTATTATCATACTATTTCACAGAATAGTGAGGACTACTAATGCTATCCTCTGGACCATCACTCCGTTCCTCGACTCGTCCCAGTTATATTCTCATTTCCTGAAGAGAATAGTGAAAGAAAGGGTGAGCTCAACTAGCCCAGTAAGAAATATTATGACTAAGATAATGCAGAATAAATTATCATTAGCCTCCAACAATGTTAAACTGATAAAATACAATAGACATCAAGTTTAACTGCAGCGGAACAAGTAATCCATTAAAAGAGTCAAGTAGAGAATAGAATCTACTATCTTTTATGATTTAAAAAGTTTTTCATCACTTTTATCGCTGAGACTCAGCTCAATAAATAATCCATATCATTAAATCATCCCTGCACTACAGGCCAAGGATATTCTTTAGTGTCACGACCACGAATTATCCATGCTCTACGGGCCAAAGATAATCGTGTTTTCATCAACGGTCCTGATCATGCCATAAAACAATTCATCTTTGCACCCTTGGCCGAAGAGAATCCATAGCCATAATCATACCAAAAATTGTCCATCAATGCACTACGGGCCAATGAGGACTTTTTTCACATCATTTGTAACATTACGGTCATGATTATACCAAATAATCCCTAGTCATAATCATACCAAGTCCATCTATGCACTACAGGCCATAGATGACTTTCAACATAATATAAACATGAGGATGATGACAATGATATAAGAATTCAATTAAACAAGTTCAAAAATTAATTTGTCCAGGAACCAATAACGTCCAAATTGTCAACATGATATTGCTTTGTAGAGTAAAATTCAAGAATGCCCAGAAGAATATTTCCACGAAAAGATACTGGATGAAGCGCAAATATCAAGGATATTCCACTAATTTCATGGAGTATAGAAGTCAAAATTTTAATCAACTGAGTATAATACAGAATAGAATAACAAAAGATATCACCATGCATGAGGTACTTCGCATAGACGGTTATTTCAACAGAATAATAATAACGGAACCAGGTCAGGTGAAATTCACACCGACAGGATGTTCTAACATAATAATAAATACGAAATAATAAATGATGGAACCAGGTCCGGCGTATAGCACAGACATGATATTCCGATAGAATAATAAAGACGGAATAATAAAAATGGAACCAGGTCCGGCGTATAGCACAAACAGGATATTCCGACAGAATAATAAAGACATGAAATAACAGAAGTTCTCTTCTTGAATACAAAAGAATAATATCCCTTAACATAAAATAATACTTGATATAAGAGTAGTGAAGTAGCAGAAAATTTTTCTTCTATCTCTCTATAGTTTCTCTCTCTAGAGTTCAGCGAATTCGTAAGAAAATAATAAAGGAATGAGCTTCTATTTATAGGAAAATGGAATGCATAGTAACTAATCCATGAATGATCTAGATTGATTTACTTTAATCTGACGGTCCATATTTAAAGAAAAATCTTTTAAATAAAATATAATATATTCTATTTATATAAAAAAATTTTACTATACAAACACTATGCGGGCACTATGCAAACACTATGCATAATAAAATATAATATATTCTATTTATAGAATAACTTTAATAAAGTATTCTATTTTATATAAAAAGATTTTACTATGCAAAATATTATGCAGACACTATGCAAACACTATGCATAATAAAATATAATATATTCTATTTATTGAATAACTTTAATAAAGTATTCTGTTTTATATAAAAAGATTTTACTATGCAAAATACTATGCATAATAGAATAGAATATATTATATTTATAGAATAACTTTAATAAAGTATTCTGTTTTATATAAAAAGATGTTTCTGTTTTATTACGTTAATAATACGAATAAAACAAAACTTCTAAATCAACAATTATTGAATCAAATAATGTGAGATACTATACATCAACTATTGTAGCAATAATTTGAACAAAACTGAGTGACTTCTCACATAAATATCAATAATCAATACCGTGTGCTACTATGCAACAACGCGTATTACTGTACTTTTACTACCGAGTAGTTCAACAGTATCAACGGTAAAACTTCCGCCGTTATTTTCAATAAAATATTTTTGTCGTTTTCTCAATCCGACAATAATTCTGTTGTGGGGTCCACCAATGATTGTGCCGTCGTACGAATATTTCCTGTTTAAAACAAATATTCCTTGACCAATCGAATATAATATGACAACTTGCATACTTTACAAAATTTATAAATATTACCCACAACTATAACATTATCTCAGATTCACACCATAATATAAAAAAATTATTTCGAGAAAATTAATTATTTATTCATAAAATATGGGGTCTCACAATCTCCACTCTTTGTAGAATTTTGCCCTTAAAATTTACGTACGTACTTGGTATGTCGAACATGTGAGGATACCTCGACTTCATTTCAGATTCTACCTCTTGAGGTATAACCCTTGAGTGTTGGATACGATTCTTCTTATCCAAGATTTTAACACGAGATCTCATACGTTAAATCATCCGCTATCTCGTCCGATTCTAAATTAATAATGTGGTTCGGGTCATCCACATATTTACGTAACATTAATACGTTAAAAACGTTATGAACACGCGACATACTTGGCGGTAAAACGAGTCTATAAGCCACAGTTCCTACTCGATCGAGGATTTCAAATGGGCCAATTAAATCGAGGGTTGAGATTTCCTCTCTTCGTCGATTCTTGCTTCTAGAATAACGCCCTCTTGAACATTCTTCTTCACATTCATCAGATTCAGGTATGTAGCTTGAGCGTCTTTACCTTTATCGATTAAAGTTGATTTTACTCGTATATTCGTTATCTTCACGTGAGTCCCTAGAGTCTTTAACTCTATCTTCATCATTTGCAAGTTATACGAAATGAGTCTTTGTGTTAACAACATTGTACTTGTAAACGCATACGATCTTCTACTCAACACGTCAGCTACCACGTTTTCTTTTCCACGATGATATTGAATAGTACGATCGTAATCTTCAACAGCTCGAGTCAACGTCTTTGGCGCATGTTACGTTAGTTTTAGTTGAAGAAATATTTTGAGGGTTTAAGAAATGGGTTTTGTACTGGTGTCAATACAAAATTCGATTTCATGCTCTGGGGTAGGCTAAGAAGTCTTCAGGAATACGTCAAGAGATTTAGTAATGATAGAAATATCATTCAAAATTGTTACTCTCATCCAAGACTTGGATAGTACGTCACATTGATACCAACTGTGACTTCTATCCCTTAACCTAGATAGCACCTCACAATGATACATATCAACTTGTCATCGTCATTCACGACGTCGTCTACAGAAAGTCTGGCTTCGGTGTATTCCATACAAGGAAGTCATCAACAAAAGGACCGGGGCTCTTTACTTATGGCTTGATATGACAATGATTGAATTTAGTGGTTTGGTTGCTTGAATTCGCATAATAGGTTGGTTAGGAATATGAAAGCTAACAACCTTACGAAAAACATGATGAGTAGTTAACCAATCATTTCAAAAAAAAAAAACCACATCAAAGGCAAATATTTTCAAAGAGATAAGATCGACAGGTAACGTGAAAATGTCGATTTGAATCAAACAAGATTTATAAACAGTGGAGGTAACGAAGGTTTCTCCCAACTGAGTTTCAACAGATAAATCAAAGTTTGACTTCTCCGGAGTTAAATTCAAACATTGAACACAACTAGGTGAAATAAAAGAGTGAGTATAACCGGTATCTAACACGGTATAGACTTCGCAAAGTTTATGATTAACTTACCCGTGATAATTTTATTCAGGTTCCTCGTCATGAGAAAAAAAATGCTCTCTCTTAAACTACCGGATTTGGCTTGTCTAGGACATCCTTCGGCATCACTATCCCAGTTGGACTTGACTTCACCATACGATAAAATCGAGCTAGGTGACCTTCTCTTCCGCAATTAAAACAAACTTTGGATTCTTGCGTACAGTTTGGACGGATGTGTCCTTCTTGTCCGCATTTGAAACATACGACCGATGAGCGTTCTTCTTCCTTTGAAACGGGTGCTGGTGCCGACGTCTTCACGTCATTATTGAACATTCTCTTCTTAAAATATCCATTCTTATTATCTTGACCATGATTACCACCGAAATGGTTACCATTTTTGGCATGATAATATCCCCCACGATGGTTATCGTTGTTCCGATGACCGTTGCCACCGGTATGATTATTATCGTGTTGTTGGTCGTTGCCTTTTGGTTGTGCTGACTCATTATCGCACTCCAATAATTGAGCCCTATTCACAACATCTCAATATAAACAAAGTTTGTGAGAAATGAGGTATTGACGTATATCGGGTTTCAAACCTCGCAAAAATATTCGCGTCATTCGCTCCTCATTATCGACCAAATGGGATGCAAACCGGGATAACTCCGCAAACTTAGCCTCGTATTGCGACACGGTCATATTGTTTTACTCCAGCTTGATGAATTCTACCTCCTTCATGTGACGAATACTTTCAGGAAATTACTTGTCGTTGAATAATTCTTGGAACTTCTCCCAAGACATCTTGAGTGCGTCAGGCTGGGTACGTTTTACAGATTCCCACCAATGATCTCCTTCTTCACGCAACATAAAGGTGGCGAATGGAACCTTTTGCTCCTATGAGCATTCCAAGACATCAAATATCTTGGTAATCTGCTTTATCTATGTCTCTGCCTTAAGTGGTTCTGGCTTTCCCAAAAACTCCGGTGGTCCCAGCTCCTTGAACTGCTTAGCGGTGACCAACCGTGGGTTGCCATTGTTTTTACCTGCATTATGAACAGGAGCCGCCTTCTCCTGATGTTGCATGAATTCTAAAAA
The DNA here is from genome assembly GCA_016801055.1 of Panax notoginseng. Taxonomy (NCBI): domain Eukaryota; kingdom Viridiplantae; phylum Streptophyta; class Magnoliopsida; order Apiales; family Araliaceae; genus Panax; species Panax notoginseng. The sequence continues at coordinate 101,976,142 of CM029021.1, forward strand.
GCTCCTAAACGTACCGTCGTTCGTCAATTGATGAACAGGAGGATTATTGCCATCCTGTTGCACATTGTCCTGATTATTGATCTGTGGAGACTCAACGGTCTCCTGTGCTCCATTGATAATCTCAACAATCTCGGATGCCATTTTCAAACACTGCCACAAAACAAGAGTTAATTAACAGATCACATATTATCCCTATACTTTAACCGACCAATTAAATACCAAATAAACTTAGGTAGGTCATACTAGCGAAGGAATTCCCCGTCTCTTCCCTCCTAGTTCTTATCTCACATCTTAGCCAGGGATCATATCCCTAAGCTTTGATACCAACTGTGACGCCCCCAAAATTAGGTATACGTCACCCATCTTGGGTTGCCACTTATATGGTACATAAATTCAAATACAACTTACTAATACAACTGTCGTGTACAATACAACAAAACATAAACTGTGAGTTTGAATACAAATATTATCTACTAGAGATTATACAAACTCAAAAGGAGTCCTCATTACAATTATTATCATACTATTTCACAGAATAGTGAGGACTACTAATGCTATCCTCTGGACCATCACTCCGTTCCTCGACTCGTCCCAGCTATATTCTCATTTCTTGAAGAGAACAGTGAAAGAAAGGGTGAGCTCAACTAGCCCAGAAAGAAATATTATGACTAAGATAATGCAGAATAAATTATCATTAGCTTCCAACAATGTTAAACTGATAAAATATAATAGACATCAAGTTTAACTGCAGCGGAACAAGCAATTCATTTAAAGAGTCAAGTAGAGAATAAAATCTACTATCTTTTATGATTTAAAAAGTTTTTCATTACTTTTATCGCTGAGACTCAGCTCAATAAATAATCCACATCATTAAATCATCCCTGCACTACAGACCAATGATATTCTTTAGTATCACGACCACGAATTATCCATGCTCTACGGGCCAAAGATAATCGTGTTTTCATCAACGGTCTTGATCATGCCATAAAATAATTCATCTTTGCACCCTTGGCCGAAGAGAATCCATAGCCATAATCATACCAAAAACTGTCCATCAATGCACTACGGGCCAATGAGGACTTTTTCCACATCATTTGTAACATTACGGTCATGATTATACCGAATAATCCCTGGTCATAATCATACCAAGTCTATCTATGCACTACAGGCCACAGATGACTTTCAACATAATATAAACATGAGGATGATGACAATGATATAAGAATTCAATTAAACAAGTTCAAGAATTAATTTATCCAGGAACCAATAACATCCAAATTGTCAACATGATACTGCTTTGTAGAGTAAAATTTAAGAATGCTCAGAAGAATATTTCTACAAAAAGATACTGGATGAAGCGCACATATCAAGGATATTCCACTAATTTCATGGAGTATAGAAGTCAAAATTTTAATCAACTGAGTATAATACCGAATGGAATAACAAAAGATATCACCATGCATGCGGTACTTCGCATAGACGGTTATTTCAACAGAATAATAATAACGGAACCAGGTCAGGTGAAATTCACACCAACAGGATGTTCCAACAGAATAATAAATGCAGAATAATAAATGATGGAACCAGGTCTGACGTATAGCACAGACATGATATTCCGACAGAATAATAAAGACGGAATAATAAAAATGGAACCAGGTCCGGCGTATAGCACAGACATGATATTCTGACAGAATAATAAAGACATGGAATAACAGAAGTTCTCTTCTTGAATACAAAAGAATAATATCCCTTACCGTAAAATAATACTTGATATAAGAGTAGTGAAGTAGTAGAAAACTTTTCTTCTATCTCTCTAGAGTTCAGTGAATTCGTAAGAAAATAATGAAGGAATGAGCTTCTATTTATAGGAAAATGGAATGCATAATAACTAATCCATGAACGGTCCAGATTGATTTACTTTAATCTGACGGTCCATATTTAAAGAAAAATCTTTTAAATAAAATATAATAAACTCTATTTATATAAAAAGATTTTTACTATACAAACACTATGCGGGCACTATGCAAACACTATGCATAATAAAATATAATATATTCTATTTATAGAATAACTTTAATAAAGTATTCTGTTTTATATAAAAAGATTTTACTATGCAAAATACTATGCAGACACTATGCAAACACTATGCATAATAAAATATAATATATTCTATTTATAGAATAACTTTAATAAAGTATTCTGTTTTATATAAAAAGATTTTACTATGCAAAATACTATACATAATAGAATATAATATATTCTATTTATAGAATAACTTTAATAAATTATTCTGTTTTATATAAAAAGATGTTTCTCTTTTATTACGTTAATAATACGAATAAAATAAAACTTCTAAATCAACAATAATTGAATCAAATAATGTGAGATACTATGCAACAACTATCAAAGCTACAGTTGGTATCAAAGCTGTTGGTTATGAAGCTTAGGTAGGAATACCTGAGACCAATAACCGCAGTGATAATGATAAGTACTAACTCACATAGAGTTAGTTGGTCGGTATGATTCAAAGATGAATCTCGGCGAGTGTAAAGACATAGAGTTCCCTAAATCTGATAATAAAGTTGAACAGTAGTGATGAATAGATTGAGTCTAAAAGACTGAAAGTGCAGTGATAGAAGATCGTAAAACAAAACAATCAAGATATAGAACTGAATTATAATATATTCGATGAGATCATCCCGTGATCTGATAAGGTTATGACAGTCAGAAAGAATCAATCTGATGATGGAAAAGTTTACAGCAAGATTGCTGTGTATGAATTGTGCTATGAATTGGTACAGATCCAGAAAATAATTATTAATACGGATTGAATGAAATTCGTATGGAGAAGGGGGTTAAGATTAGGTGGGGATTTCAATTGAGGACTCATGACAGCAGCTGAGTTGTATGATTCTTCGTATGGGAGTTGAATTGTACTTGGTGTAAAAACCACTTAGTTTCTGGTATTGATAATCATTGAAAAGTTTGTGTCGCGTTGTTTGCTATATGCGTGTTGAGAGGGTGATTCCTTTCTCGTGTGTATAACAGATAGATAGGTCATAGGTAGAGGATATAAGGTTAAGTACGAGTTCTTAAAATTTATACTTATGTGACATTCTTGACTCATAGTTATATGAAATGTTTATGAACCCCTCAGCGAATGGACGCCAAAGGTCTGACTAGGACAAGTTCTTAAACTCATATGAGTGTGGCAATTTATGAACTCATAAGTGTGGTTTGACGAAACTGGGCATAGTTGTGTGTGAATGGAGAATTGAGGATTTTAGGAACAGATAGATTGTTAAGCAAATATTTATTAGTGGAGACATAAGTTTTTCAAAACTCCTAGCTATGCTAGACTTCGAAATTTTGACATCAAGCTAAATACGCACTATGTGCTTTTAAAAACAAAATGTAGACTCGTAATCATTTTTGAAAATGATTTAAAGTACAGTCTATGCTACTTATTTCGGCTAGACACAAATGATTTGAAGTATCAAAAGTTATTTTTTATTTATCACTTATGTACCATGTAACCTGGTGCAGAGATGATAAAAATGATAGAGTCATCAATGCAGTACTACTTAGTGTTGGATGTGATCTAAGGATCGTCAGCCCACTATGGTATGATGTAGTATGATAAAATCACTAAATAACGGAATCCTCAAACGGACTGTAAATACAGTATGGTATCATGACGTCATTCTCGAAAATATTTTAAAAAATTTTAATTTTACCAACGGGGTTTGGCTACACTTAAATAATTCGATTGAATTGAATTATTGATATGAGTCTATGCTATTTGAATCAGCTAGACTAATGTTTATGAAAACTCTAAGTGTTCATTGAAAGAAATTTCCCGAATCAAATTGTTTTGGTGCGGAATCCAGTAAGACTGAGGAAAGAAATTTTGTGCGCCTAAGGCGGATAAGAGGAACAAATTGTTTCGACCAGCAGTACGTGATCAGTACAGGGCATATCGGGCTAATCACCATTTGTGTCCGTAAGTTATGACGGTTTGCGGATGAATTTCCATAAAACCTTTGTGAAGATGACAGATAAATAGTTTATGTAATTCCTCAGTACAATTTTAAAATATTACTCTTGTGAGTGATGTACCAGGGTAGCATGTGATGATATGTATGAATGGTGTAAGGTATATGGTATACGGTGTAAGTTAAATTTTGGGGACGAAATTCTTAGAAGAAGGGGTGAATGTGACAACCCGAAAATTTAGAAAATTTATTAAAATCTTAAATGATTGATTTAAGGTCAAATAATAGACCTAGACAGAAAATAAGTGTATGTGTTTGATATTTTCAGGAAGGAATTTTGAGAATTTAAAATTTCTTTTGGTGAATTATTTAGGATTAAGAGTATATGTGTATATGTTTTGTGTATGTATGGTGTAACTTGTAATTAGGAGTTAATAAATAATATATATATATATATATATATATATATATATATATATATATATATATATATATATATATATATATATATTACGCGGGAAAGATAAAATTATTGGGAATAATTTGCGTAATGAAGCAAAAAGATGCGGGTTAAGCATATAATATTTATATATACTTTACCCAAGAGTATTAGAATAAAAGATATTATATTTATCGCAATATCTTAAGGAAGTAAATAAATTCTTAATTGAATTTATGTTAATGCGAGAAAGATATTATATTAATATATATTGGGTATGTAAATAATTGTATTTGCATAAGAAATTATGTGTAACATATTTATATTTGTAATTATCAAATAAATATGTAATTTAAGTAAGTTATGTTATGTTTTATATAATTCATATATCAAATATGGGATATATAAATTATATGATTCCAAGAGGGGGAGTGCACCCGGCACATGTAGGAGGAAAGGAGCATGTGATTGTTTTTTTTATTTTGTCAAAGCAATCATCCAAGTGTCTCCTTCTTACTTAGCCATAAATATTTTACCAAGATTTGCACACAAGGAGAGAGAGAAGATGAAGATGTTGGCAGATATTATATAGATATACAAGTTATATATCTACACATGTTTTACCCATATACAAATATCCTCTCTCTTTGGTAAAATGAGTTTTACTTCATTTGTTGCTAAACTTCCACAAAAGCTAGAGAAAGAGAAAGAAGAAAAATAGAAAAGATAGAGAGAGTGAGAAAGGGATGTCGGCAGCTTCTTAAGGGAAGGAGAGGGGAGGAATTGAGCCTTAAGCATTCCAAGTTCATCTCATAATTTGGAACAAGAAGAAAGATTGCATCAATGCAAGGTATAAAAATTATTAAACACAACTCTAATTAGTTATGTGTTTGATTTTTGTCAAAATAATGAATTATGATCTTGAACTCTAAATATCTTAGATCTACATATTTTATAGTGTATTATGTATGGATCTAATCATTTTGGATGCTAACAAGCGTGATCAAGAGAAAGAAAAGCAAAACAGTTTTAAAAATAGAAAAACCTTAAGAAAATTAGTGGACTGCTGCCACAAAAAGGAAATTTCGGGATTAGTTAGATGTTCCAGAAAATTCTGGGCTTTTGATATGTTGTAGTACACTGAATAAGCTTTCCATAGACTCTGAAACGGACTAAATCCGATATCGGAGGAGAGAGTTATGACATTTCAAAGTAGTAGTGTCAAAACTGTCCAACAAGTACGGTGCATTCCACTTGAACGGAATTTCTGGGCTGATGTGTTCGGAATTTGGAAACAAGTCAGTAGGGAAGAGTTATAGTCTCGGAAGATAGCTTCGCGTGGGATCAAGAATCGCCTAAAAATATTTTAAAACGAAAGAGTTATGACTATTTTAGCGAAAGAGGGTAAATCTGGGAAATAGATAAAAACGGTTGCGAGTGGACATTTTGGGGGTCTGTTTTAGGCTGCCTAAGAGGTCCGAAATTACTGGGTTATATTTTTTAAAAATACTTTGGTATACCATGTATAACATATCCAAAGTTGGGAATTTTCTGATAAATGAGCAAGGCGTGAGAAAATCACAAAGTGAGCTATTAAAAAATTAGTATAAACCAAGTCTCACATCTACTAAATTGAGAACTTCACCCTTTTCTAAATCTATAAATAGAAGAGCTTGACCTTTGTTTCATTCACCAACAATAAGGGATCCAATTTTGAGAAATACTTTGTTGTGGGATGACTTTTTATAAAGATCTCCTTAGTTAAATCTTGGTCGAGTACGTATTCAGTTTGTGGAATTCGTATTTTCGGGTATGTTTTTTTTTAATTTTTTTAATGTTATTATTTTAAATATTGTATTTAGTTGTTAGTTAAAGTTTGAATTTTTGAAGTTTAGTTAGTTTTGTTAATAAACTAGTTAGTTTACTATGTTTATTTTGGCTTGGAATTGATTATGTAAATGAGTTATTTTCAACGACTTTTGATATTTTGTGATGAAATTTATTAATAATTTATTATTAATGGTAATTAGTTTATTTAATAAATATATTAAATAATAATGGAAAAATAAAGTTAATGGTTTAAAAATCATATAAAAATGATTTAAGTATTATAAAAATATTTTGAGTTATAAAATATAACTTTTGATATTTTGTCATGATAATATTGATATTTTATTATTAATATCAATTATCGGATAATGGATTTAACTGTTTAAAAATCATATAAATATGATTTTAAGGTATTAAAAATACTGTGATATATTATAATTATATGATTATTATATTATGATTTTCATTAATATTTAATGATAAATAGATATTAATGATTAAGAAATTATGTGGTATTTAATTTATTTAAATACGTTATAAATGATTGGAAAATCATGATAAATGATATTAATTATCTGAAATTATTGCAAGTCTATGAAAATGTTTTGACTGATAAGAAAATTATCTGAGGCATGGTTAAATGTTTAAGCAGAGTTTAATTGAACTTAAACTCGTTGTTTGTCCGATTAGACAGTCGGGATGATAGAATTGTGCCGGTTTCAATTCGGACAGCAATAGTTTGACTTGATGCTATGTCTTATGTGTATAATAGACTGATAGGATTATGTGGTAATGTGTTTAGGTTATTTTATACTGTGATGATATTATTCTAATATTGAATATTTATATTATTAATATTAGGTCCCAGACGAAGCTTATTATATTGCGTTACAGTAATTAACGGTTCAGGCAAGTTTCTTTTTACTTAACTCTACTAAGAGTGGTTTCATTCGGTTATGCTTATGGTTAATCATTTCTGATTGCCATGTTGAATTGTACTATGTACATCTTGCATGTATAAGTCAGGTATGAAAGGCTGATTGTCGACGTCGGGATTTTTTGGGTGTCCCTTTCCGTTACTTGTTCTTTGGTGTTCCCATTTTAAGTGAGATTTGTGTGAAAAATAAGTGAAAAAGGTCTGACATGTATAATGTCGACGATGGGACTGTTAAGAGTCGCCAGTTAGTTTTTTAAATGGTTGTACCAACACAACCGAGAAAAGGTTTGCACATTGACCCAATGATGTGACACTGATATACGGGTCGACGAAATCGAGATTCATTTTAGGGTCTGGGGACTTGGTTATGCGTGGGGAAGGTGTTAGGCACCCCCCGACATCCGTGTTACCACGATGACCGCCTCTTTTCAAGAAACTGTTATTTGAATGTGTATGTGTGTGTGTGAGAGTCAATGTGCTGCTATATGAAAGATTTGCGAGGCCTGGTTGAACCTATATACACAAGATTTGAATTTATGTAAAAATTCAGTTTTAGCAAGATATAGCAATGATGTTTTATAAAAGAGATTTTTCAAACCCTGATGCTCAATAGGAATTGAGGCCTTTTACACTTCCATTTTTTATTAAATGGGCGGCTGAATTGATTTTATTTGACGAATGCAAGGCATCCGTATGAAAATAATGTACAATAATAATGCCGACTTCCTTGTGGGTATGAAAACCATATGAGGAAAATCAGACATCGCAGAATAATTTACAAGCTGCTTACAGTTGAAAATGTCCATCACGGGAACCGAATCTAGATCCAATGGGATGAATCTGTGATCACATGATTCCTAGGCGCACAAGATATTGCAATTTGTATGAAAGCAATAAGCATGTATATATATATATATAAAAGCGGTAAATATATATATATATATATATATATATATATATATATATATATATATATATATATATATATATATATATATATATATATATATACAGACAGGATCACCAACCACGAAGTATATCTATGGGGGATCAGAAATGTAAATAAAGCTGTAAATACGGTCAACCACCACGAAGTAAACTCCAGGCGGGACAGAATGTAAATAAAGCTGTAAATGCAGTCAACTGCCACAAAGTAAACTCCAGGCATGACGGAATGTAAATAAAGTAATAAATACGGTCGACTGCCACGAAGTAAACTCCAGGCAGGACGGAATGTATATATATATATATATATATATATATATATATATATATATATATATATATATAGGGAGAGGATCAAGAGTAGAACTCTTAAGTAATAGAACTCCCTTAAATAATAGAATTGTATCAAAACGACGTAGTTTTGATAAGACGCGGTGGTATTTTTGTAAATACGCAGTGGCATGGTATTTACAAAAATGCCACCGCGTCTTATCAAAACTACGTCGTTTTGATACAATTCTATTATTTAAGGGAGTTCTACTACTTAAGAGTTCTACTCTTGATCCTTTTTGTATATATATATATATATATATATATATATATATATATATATATATATATATATATATATATATATATATATAAAAGCGAGTAAATGCACCGGATGTAAAATTCAGGCTTATCGAACAGAGTTCGACAACAGTTCATATATATATATATATATATATATATATATATATATATATAAAAGCGAGTAAACGCACCGGATGTAAAATCCAGGCTCATCGAACAGAGTCCGACAACAGTTCATATATATATATAAAAGCAGGTAAACGCACCAGACCGAAAGTCCGACACGCAGTTGATATATATATATATATATATATATATATATATATATATATATATATATATATATATATATTAAAGCAAGTAAATGCTCCAGACCGAAGTCTAGGCTCATCGAACAAAGTCCGATAGACAATTGATATATATATATAAGTATATATATATATAAAAGCAAGTAAACGCTCCAGACCGAAGTCTAGGCTCAATCGAGGCATAACTCGATAATGTTAGTCAATATATATATAAATATATAGATATATAATATATATATACAGACTAGAAATAAACTGCGGACCGAAGTCCGGGCAAAAGCAAGCAACACGACTCTCAACGTGTAGAAGGGTGTGTGCAAAGATGAAGAGAAAGACTCTAAAGTGTGTGAGAAGGCTTACAGCTGACTGATAAAAGGGCTTCTATATCTTTAGAGTGGATAAACACTGGGCTTTTTTGGGTACAAAAGGGGCTATATATGAGCTCACAGGTGTTTGAAAGTGGGAAAATACACTGTATAGCGAGTGCAGAGCAAATTGTGCAGGGTTTCCCCGTCTTTTTTCTCTTAAAAATCAGCACCCCAAGCCTCTTATTTATAGGCAAAGGGAGCCGCAGGTACCTGCGGCTCAGCCGCAGGTGTACCAGAGGCGGGTCGGGTCGGCCCGGTCCCGTTGGGTCGGTTCGTCTCGAAGTACGTGCACTTAGGCAATGCAATGTCCACTCGAATTTTGAGTAGTGCAATCCGGGCATCCGTTCGGAGGCATTCTGTACCTATTTTGGACTGCCGTTATCGAGAGTTGTACGATGGTATGGGATTAGAGTTTGTACGAAGTCTTTGAAGATGGGACGATGCCCTCCGGTCTTCAAGCTTCCACTTTCATCCATTACCTCGCATAATAGTCACTCGGGATTGGTTATCCTTGTGGGACATCGTTGTGTAGAGACGAGACGTGGCATCGTGTTGGACGAGATGGCGATGTTGCCCCTCACCGGTGTTACTGCCGGCTTGGGCGGGTAAGCAGTTGTTGCTCAGGCTTCGCTGAGGTTGGACTGCTGCATTTGTTGAAGGTCCTCATTGTCATCTTTGAGGTATGCCTGTCTTCCCGATGTTATTGCCGGGTTGGTACAGTGTATCTCGTTGTGAGCGCCGAGATTGAAGCTGATTGCACTTGTAACAAGCATTTTCGGAGTTAGTGCCGAAATTGCATTCCTTGGGGTTATTACCAAGGTTGGTGGCTATTCCCATGGTTGGGACTGAGACTAGATACCTCGGGGGGGTTATCTCCGAGATTAATCGGTCTTCTCCGGTGTGTGTGTTCCGGTATTGAATCTGCAGGTCTCGGAGTTAGATCCGAGGTTGAAACTGTTACTCCCAGATTGCGATCCGAGGTTGATTCTGAACTTCCGGTAGTATCCGGTGTGGATTTGGATTATCTTTCAGGGTTCTCTCATAAAAGACGAATCTGTCCTCCTGCAATGTTAGTAATAGTGGTACAGAAAATTTCGAGTGTCTACAGATGCCCCTCTTTATCATACTCATGCATGGCGATGCATGGGTAGGATAAAGATTCCTAGACGCATGAATACGGATGTAACTATCGAACGGTCCTCAATGCTTCGACGGGTTTACTTGTCGTTGGCTGAACTAACGTCAAGGCTACTTGACCTCCGTTGATAGACATGTCAACGGATAAATGTGTTGTAACCCCCACCGGGGATATACATTGTAACCCCCGTCGGGGACTCACTGGGGACGCATGAATACGGATGTAACTATCGAACGATCCTCAATGCTTCGACGGGTTTACTTACCGTCGGCTGAACTAACGTCAAGGCTGCTTGACCTCCGTTGATGGACATGTCAACGGATAAATGTGTTGTAACCCCTACCGGGGATATACATTGTAACCCCCGTTGGGGACTCACGTTGTAACCCCCGTCGGGGACTTACGTTGTAACCCCCGTCGGCGACTCACGTTGTAACCCCCGTCGGGGACTCACGTTGTAACCCCCGTCGGGGACTCACGTAGGGTAGCGACCCGGAGTCAGCGGCATCAGACCTAGATAAGGTATTGCCGAATGTGATTCGCAACAACTGAGGTCATTGGTAGGGTATACCTTGTGTTCAGGCGATTACCAATGAGTGATGCGCAGATGCAAAGTCTCTTCTGAGAAGACCAGGATTGTATGCTGTTTTGCTCAATCGCGTGGCATTTTTATTCCCGATTTGACATTTCTAGCATATGGGAACTCTGTTTCAACTCGAACTGGACCGAGCCGGAGGGATGGGACCCACATAGAGGAGCCGCAGGTACACCTGCTGCAGCCGCAGGTAGGCCTACGGCCAGGCGTGGATGAATAAATCTAGCAGGCTGCCTTTCACAAGTCACTTTCAACTTGTTTTGTGACGCCCCCAAAATTAGGTATACATCACCCATCTTGGGTCGTTAGATACATAGTACAGAATACAAATACAACTTACTAATACAACTGTCGTGTACAATACGATAAAACATAAACTGTGAGTTTGAATACAAATATTATCTTCTAGAGAGTATTCATACTCAAAAGGAGTCCTCATTACATTTATTAACACACTATTACATAGAATAGTGAGGACTACTAACTAATACTATCATTCGAACCATCACTCCGTTCCCCGACTTGCCCCAGCTACGTTCTCATTTCCTGAAGAGAACAGTGAAAGAAAGGGTGAGCTCAACTAGCCCAGTAAAAAATATTATGACTAAGATAATGCAGAATAAACTATCATTAGCCTTCAACAATGTTAAACTGATAAAATATAATAGACATCAAGTTTAACTGCAGCGGAACAAGCAATCCATTAAAAGAGTCAAGTAGAAAATAAACTCTACTATCTTTTATGATTTAAAAGGTTTTTCAACATTGCTATCGCTGAGACTCAGCTTAATAAAATAATCCACATCATCGAATCACCCCTGCACTACGGCCAAGGATATTCGTGTATTCATTAATGGTCATGATCATGCCAACAACTGTCCATCAATGCACTACGGGCCAATGAGGACTTTTACCACATCATTTGTAGCATTACGGTCATGATTACACCGAATAATCCTTGGTCATAATCATACCAAGTCCATCTATGCACTACAGGCCGCAGATGACTTTCAACAAAATATAAACATGAGGATGATGACAATGATATAAGAATTCAATAAAATAAGTTCAAGAATTAATTTATCCAAGAATTAATAACGTCCAAATTGTCAACATGATACTGCTTTGTGGAGTAAACTTCAAGACTGATCAGGAGAATATTTTCATGAATAGATACTAGATGAAGCGCAAATGTCAAGGACATTCCACTAATTTCATGGAGTATAGAAGTCAAAGTTTTAATCAACTGAGTATAATAAAGAATGGAATAACAAAAGAAATCACCATGCATGCGATAGACCGCACAGACAGGTTATTCTTAACAGAATAATAATAATGGAACCAGGTCCGGCGTAAACGCACAGACATGATATTCCGACAGAATAATAAATAATGGAACCAGGTCCGGCGTAAACGCACAGACATGATATTCCGACAGAATAATAAAGAATAGTATAATAAATAATGGAACCAGGTCCGGTGTAAAACACACAGACAGGATATTCTGACAGAATAATAATAAAGACGGAACCAGGTCCGGTGTAAAACACACAGACAGGATATTCCAACAGAATAATAGAAGAATATCACCAAGTATAGGGTAGACCGCGTATACTGGTTATTCCAACAGAATAATAAAGAATGGAATAACAGAAGTTCTCTTCATGAATATAAAAGAAATAATATTCCCTACCTTAAAAGAACTGGATATTGGAAAAGTGAAGTAGCATAATACTTTTATTCTCTCTCTCTTATTCTCTCTATACTTTCTCTCTCTATAGCTTGAATGAATTCGTGAAAAATAATGAAGCCCTAGGCCTCTATTTATAGAAAAACTGAGGGTGGCTCTTGATCTTAACGAAGGGTCAAATGACTCTTGGTCTTAACGAAGGGTCAAATGACTCTTAGTAATATTGAAGGGACAACTACTATTGACGAAAGTAATTACTATTGACCAAGGTAAATACTATTGACGAAGGTAATTACTATTGACCAAGGTAAATACTATTGACCAAGGTAAATACTATTGACGAAGGTAATTACTATTGACAAAGGTAAATACTATTGACCAAGATAAATACTATTGATGACGGTAATTACTATTGACGACGGTAATTACTATTGACGAAGAGACTCTTAGATGATGACATATGGCCCCCCATAAAAATAACCAAACTTACCACAACGTCTCAATTATTGATTTAATAATATAACATATTATACAGATGATACTATGACAATAATTTAAGAGATATGATGCAGCAATTACTGTAACAATAATTGAGTATAGCTGAGTGACTTCTCACGTAAGCATCAATAATTAATACTGTGTGCTACTATGCAACCACACGTATTACTGTACTTTTACTACCGGGTAGTTCAACAGTTTTAACGATTTTAACGGTAACACCTCAACCGTTATTTTTATAAAAAGATAATTTTGTCATTTTCTCAATCCGACAATAATTCCGTTGTGGGGTCCACCAATGATTGTGTCGTTGTACGAATATTTCCTGTTAAAACGAATATTCCTCGACCAATCGAATATTATATAACAACTTGCGTACTTTACAAAATTTATAAATATTACCCACAACTATAACATTATATCAAATTAACTCCATAATATTTAAAAATGATATTTATAGAAAATTCATCTTTATTTATAAAAGTTGGGGTCTTACAACCTCCCCTTCTTATGAAATTTTGCCCTCGAAATTAGGGTACGTACCTGGTATGTCGAAGAGGTAAGGATACCTTGATTTCATTTCAGATTCTAACTCCCAAGTCATTTCCTCAACATCGTGGTTTCTCCACAAAACTTTGACTTGAGGTATAACCTTGGAGCGTAGAATATGTTCCTTCTTATCCAAGATTTGAACAGGAACTTCTTCATACATCAAATCCTCCGCTATTTCGTCCGGTTCTAACTCAATAATGTGGTTCGGGTCTTCCACATATTTGCGTAACATGGATATGTGAAAAACGTTATGAACACGAGACATACTTGGCAGTAAAGCGAGTCTATAAGCCACAGTTCCTACTCGATCGAGGATTAAAAATGGACCGATGAATCGAGGATTGAGCTTTCCTCTCTTTCAAAATCTCGTAACTCCTTTCCATGGAGCAACACGTAAGAACACATGATCTCCTACATCAAATTCCACGTCCTTTCGATGAAGATCAGCATAACTCTTTTGTCGATCTTGTGAGGTTTTTATACGTTGTCGGATCGTTTGAATCTTTTCTGTAGTCATACGTACCAACTCCGGTCCCAACAACGTTGCTTCGCTCACCTCATCCCAGCATACTGGAGAACGATATTTTCTTCCATACAATGCTTCGATTGGAGCCATGCCAATACTTGCTTGATAACTGTTGTTGTAGGAAAACTCCACCAATGGTAAGAACTTGTCCCAACTTCCCTTGAAGTCAAAGACACAAAGTCTTAATAGATCTTCAAGAGTTTGAATAGTCCTCTCTGATTGTCCGTCCGTTTGAGGATGATATGCTGAACTAAATCGTAACTCCGTGCCCATAGCTTTTTGTAAACTAACCCAAAATCGTGAAGTGAATCTTGGGTCTCGATTAGAAACTATGGATACTGGCATACCATGCAGTCTTACAATCTCGTTTATGTATATACGAGCAAGACGTTCAAGTGTATAAGTTTCTCGTATCGATAAGAAATGAGCAGACTTGGTTAATCTATCAACAATGACCCAAATTGCATCAATACCTTGAGAAACTCTAGGAAGACCGGTAACGAAATCCATAGTAATGTGCTCCCATTTCCATTCTGAAATTTCAAGTGGTTGCAATGGACCTTTTGGTACTTGATGCTCCGCTTTGACTCGTTGACAAGTTAGACACCTTGAGATAAACAACGCTATCTCTCTCTTCATATTGCTCCACCAAAATGTATGACGAAGATCATGATACATTTTGGTACTTCCAGGATGGATTGCAAACGGTGTGTTGTGCGCCTCCATCATGATTTCATACTTTAAATC
Organism: Panax notoginseng; assembly: GCA_016801055.1. NCBI lineage: Eukaryota > Viridiplantae > Streptophyta > Magnoliopsida > Apiales > Araliaceae > Panax > Panax notoginseng. Next base: position 101,991,283 of record CM029021.1, read on the forward strand.
AAGGTTGTTAGGAACACAAAGTCTGGAGTTGACTCGAAGTATTCCTTTTATCGATTCTTGCTTCCGGCATAGCACCTTCTTGCACTTTCTTCCTCATACGCATCAGCTCCAGGTCTGTAGCTTGAGCAGCTTTAACTTTATCGATTAAAGTCGGTTCTACTCGTATATTCGCCATCATCACATGGGTCCCTGGAGTCTTTAACTCTATCTCCATCCTTTGCAAATCACACAAAATGGGCCTTTGTGTTGACAATATCGCACTCGTACTTGCATATGATCTTCTACTCAATGCGTCAGCTACCACGTTCGCTTTTCCAGGATGGTATTGAATGGTATGATCATAATCTTTCAACAGTTCAAGCCAACGTCGTTGTCGCATGTTGAGTTCCTTTTGAGTGAAGAAATATTTAAGGCTTTTATGATCCGTAAAGATCTCCACCTTCTCCCCATACAAGTAATGCCTCCAAATTTTAAGTGCAAAGACAACAGCTGCCAACTCTAGATCATGAGTAGGATAATTCCTCTCATATTCCTTGAGTTGTCTTGATGCATAGGCTATGACTTTTCCATGTTGCATGAGAACGCATCCCAACCCTTTGCTCGAAGCATCACTGTAGATGACAAATCCCTCCGAGCCAGATGGTATTGTTAGAACAGGTGCTGAAATGAGTCTCCTCTTGAGTTCTTGAAAACTCTTCTCACATTCTTTGCTCCAACCGAACTTTGTATCTTTCTGAGTCAGCTGAGTTAATGGAGTAGCGATTCGAGAAAATCCTTCCACGAATCTCCGATAATAACCAGCTAAACCAAGAAAGCTACGTACTTCGGTCACTGATTTAGGTTGCTCCCAGCTTTGAATAGCTTCAATCTTTGCCGGGTCAACCGATATTCCACGACTTGATACTACGTGCCCAAGGAATGCTACCTCCTCCAGCCAGAACTCGCATTTCTTCAACTTGGCATAAAGCTTGTATTCACGAAGCTTTTGGAGTACCAGCCTCAAGTGTTGCTCATGATCTTCACGACTTTTGGAATAAATAAGGATGTCATCAATAAAGACGACCACAAAGTGATCCAAATATTCCTTGAATACCCGGTTCATCATATCCATGAAGGTAGCAGGAGCATTAGTCAATCCAAAGGACATAACTAGGAATTCATAATGCCCGTACCGAGTTCTAAAAGCCATCTTTGGAATATCCTCAGTTCTAACCTTCAGCTGATGATATCCAGAACGAAGATCGATCTTTAAAAAGAATTGTGCTCCTTACAACTGGTCAAACAGGTCATCAATACGTGGCAATGGGTACCTGTTTTTGATGGTGACATGATTCAACTCCCGATAATCAATACAAAGTCGCATACTTCCATCTTTCTTCTTTACGAATAGAACAGGAGCACCCCAAGGAGAAGTACTAGGACGAATAAAGCCAATGTCTAACAATTCCTGCAGTTGGATCTTTAACTCCTGAAGTTCAATAGGAGCCATTCGATATGGGGCTTTGGAAATGGGTTTTGTACCGGGTTTAAGGTCGATACAAAATTCAATTTCACGCTCTGGGGGTAGGCCAGGAAGTTCTTCAGGGAATACGTCAGGGAATTTATTAACAATAGAAATATCATTCAAAATTGACGTATTTTTGTTTAGATCCGTGACATGAGCTAAGAAAGCTTGACATCCGTTTTTCAATAAACGAATAGCTTTATGGCTTGAGATGACAGCGATTGATTTTAATGGTTTGGTTGCTTGAATTCGCATAATAGGTCGATTAGGAATATGAAAGCTAACAACCTTACGAAAACAATCAATTTTTGCATGATGAGTAGTTAACCAATCAATCCCTAGAATCACGTCAAATGCAAGTATTTTTAATGAAATAAGATCGACAGGTAATGTGTGGGTACCAACTTAAACCAAACAAGACTTATAAATCGTGGATGTAATGAAGGTTTCTCCCAATAGAGTTTCAACAGATAAGTCAAAGTCTAATTTCTCCGGAATCAAATTTAATCGATGAGCGCAAGTAGGAGAAATAAAAGAATGGGTAGAACCGGTATCAAATAAAGTATAGACTTCGTTAGAGTTTATGATAAGCTTACCGTGATGACCTCATTCGGGTTCCTTACTTTCTGGGAGGTCACAACAAACGCTCTCCTTGCACTATCGGTTTTGACTTTTCTAGGACGGCCTTTGGTGTCTCCATCTTGGCTGAACTTGTTTTTGGTAAACGACAAAATCGAGCTAAATGACCTTCTCTTCCACAATTATAACATGCTTTAGACGGCATCGCGCAGTTTGGACTGATGTGCCCCTCCCCTCCGTATTTGAAACATATGATAGGTGGTCGTTCTCCTTCCTTAACAACGGGTGCTGACGTCTTTCCATCATTATTGAATCTCCTCTTATTGAAATGACCATTCTTATTGTTTTGGCCCTGATTACCACCGAAGTGGTTACAATTTCTAGCCTTTTGATTCCCTCCACGCTTGTTGTCACCGCTTCGATGACCGCTCTCACTGGTATTATCATTTTGTCGACTGCTCTCTTTTGGTTGCGTTGACTCGTTATCGCGCTCCACTAACTGAGCCCTATTCACAACATCTGAATACAAACACAGTTTATGAGAAATAAGATGTTGACGTATCTCAGGTTTCAAACCTCGCAAAAACATTCGCGTCATTCGCTCTTCATTATCCACCAAGTGGGACGTAAATCGGGACAACTCAGCAAACTTGGCTTCGTACTGCGACACGGTCATGTTGTTTTGCTCCAACTTGATAAATTCCACCTCCTTCATGTGACGAATACTTTCAGGAAAGTATTTTTCGTTGAACATCTCTTGGAACTTCTCCCAAGACATCTTCAGTGCGGCAGGTTGAGTACGCTTAATCGATTCTCACCAGTAATCTGCCTCTCCTCGCAACATAAAGGCGGCAAAGGGAACCTTTTGCTCCTCGGAGCATCCCAAGACATCAAATATCTTGGTAATCTGCTTTATCCATGTTTCTGCTATAAGTGGTTTTGGCTCTCCCTTAAACTCTAGTGGTCCTAACTCCTTGAACTATTTAGCGGTGACCGTCCAAGAGTTTTCAGTGTTTCCACCTATATTTTGGACAGGAGTCGCTCTCGCCTGCTGTTGCATGAACTGCATAAAGTTTCTGAACATTCCATCATTCATCATCTGGTCAGTGTTGTTGTTTGCATGAGGATTGTCACCTTCCTGATGCACATTATCCTGATTATTGATATGTGGTGAATCAACAGTCGCCTATGCTCCATTGCTATTCTCAACATTCTCAGATGCCATTTTCAGATACTGCCACAAAATAAAAGTTAATTGATATGTCATATATTATCCTTATATTATGACCGACCAATTAAATACCCTGCAAATAAACTTAGGTAGGTCATACTAGCGAAGGAATTCCCCGTCTCTCCCCTCCTAGTACTATTCTCACATCTTAGCCAGGGATCATATCCCTAAGCTCTGATACCAACTGTGATGCCCCCAAAATTAGGTATACATCACCCATCTTGGGTCGTCAGATACATAGTACAGAATACAAATACAACTTACTAATACAACTGTCGTGTACAATACGACAAAACATAAAATGTGAGTTTGAATACAAATATTATCTTCTAGAGAGTATTCATACTCAAAAGGAGTCCTCATTACATTTATTAACACACTATTACATAGAATAGTGAGGACTACTAACTAATACTATCATTCGAACCATCACTTCGTTCCCCGACTTGCCCCAGCTACGTTCTCATTTCCTGAAGAGAACAGTGAAAGAAAGGGTGAGCTCAACTAGCCCAGTAAGAAATATTATGACTAAGATAATGCAGAATAAATTATCATTAGCCTTCAACAATGTTAAACTGATAAAATATAATAGACATCAAGTTTAAGTGCAGCGGAACAAGCAATCCATTAAAAGAGTCAAGTAGAAAATAAACTCTACTATCTTTTATGATTTAAAAGGTTTTTCAACATTGCTATCGCTGAGACTCAGCTTAATAAAATAATCCACATCATCGAATCACCCCCGCACTACGGCCAAGGATATTCGTGTATTCATTAATGGTCATGATCATGCCAACAACTGTCCATCAATGCACTACGGGCCAATGAGGACTTTTACCACATCATTTGTAGCATTACGGTCATGATTACACCGAATAATCCTTGGTCATAATCATACCAAGTCCATCTATGCACTACAGGCCACAGATGACTTTCAACAGAATATAAACATGAGGATGATGACAATGATATAAGAATTCAATAAAATAAGTTCAAGAATTAATTTATCCAAGAATTAATAACGTCCAAATTGTCAACATGATACTGCTTTGTGGAGTAAACTTCAAGACTGATCAGGAGAATATTTTCATGAATAGATACTAGATGAAGCGCAAATGTTAAGGACATTCCACTAATTTCATGGAGTATAGAAGTCAAAGTTTTAATCAACTGAGTATAATAAAGAATGGAATAACAAAAGAAATCACCATGCATGCGATAGACTGCACAGACAGGTTATTCTTAACAGAATAATAATAATGGAACCAGGTCCGGCGTAAACGCACAGACATGATATTCCGACAGAATAATAAATAATGGAACCAGGTCCGGCGTAAACGCACAGACATGATATTCCGACAGAATAATAAAGAATAGTATAATAAATAATGGAACCAGGTCCGGTGTAAAACACACAGACAGGATATTCTGACAGAATAATAATAAAGACGGAACCAGGTCCGGTATAAAACACACAGACAGGATATTCCAACAGAATAATAGAAGAATATCACCAAGTATAGGGTAGACCGCGTATACTGGTTATTCCAACAGAATAATAAAGAATGGAATAACAGAAGTTCTCTTCATGAATATAAAAGAAATAATATTCCCTACCTTAAAAGAACTGGATATTGGAAAAATGAAGTAGCAGAATACTTTTATTCTCTCTCTCTTATTCTCTCTATACTTTTTCTCTCTATAGCTTGAATGAATTCGTGAAAAATAATGAAGCCCTAGGCCTCTATTTATAGAAAAACTGAGGGTGGCTCTTAGTCTTAACGAAGGATCAAATGACTCTTGGTCTTAACGAAGGGTCAAATGACTCTTGGTAATATTGAAGAGACAACTACTATTGACGAAAGTAATTACTATTGACCAAGGTAAATACTATTGACGAAGGTAATTACTATTAACCAAGGTAAATACTATTGACCAAGGTAAATACTATTGACGAAGGTAATTACTATTGACAAAGGTAAATACTATTAACCAAGGTAAATACTATTGACGACGGTAATTACTATTGACGACGGTAATTACTATTGACGAAGAGACTCTTAGATGATGACATATGGCCCCCCATAAAAATAACCAAACTTACCACAACGTCTCAATTATTGATTTAATAATATAACATATTATACAGATGATACTATGACAATAATTCAAGAGATATGATGCAGCAATTACTGTAACAATAATTGAGTATAGCTGAGTGACTTCTCACGTAAGCAACAATAATCAAAACTGTGTGCTACTATGCAACCACACGTATTACTGTACTTTTACTACCGGGTAGTTCAACAGTTTTAACGGTTTTAACGGTAACACCTCAACCGTTATTTTTATAAAAAGATAATTTTGTCATTTTCTCAATCCGACAATAATTCCGTTGTGGGGTCCACCAATGATTGTGCCGTTGTACGAATATTCCCTGTTAAAACGAATATTCCCCGACCAATCGAATATTATATAACAACTTGCGTACTTTGCAAAATTTATAAATATTACCCACAACTATAACATTATATCAAATTAACTCCATAATATTTAAAAATGATATTTATAGAAAATTCATCTTTATTTATAAAAGTTGGGGTCTTACATGTTTCTCTCTAGAAAAACCGCGTGCCACTTTCAGATCTGCTGAGTTCGAGCTGCTTTCTGCAAATTCTGTCACCGCACGAGTGTTCTACACTATCCTGGTAACGTATGCATGTATTTTTTCTAGTTTCTGTCTGTTAGATTGTGAGATATTGTACGAAATGCATCTAAACACATAGTAGTGATTATGTATGCACAAATGACTTGATAAAAAATATTCAACACAGTAAATGTTAGTATTAAACCATGCTGAACATAATGATGTGAAAAAATTTGACTTCTGAGATAGTCAAATTGGTACCTTTTTCTGCTATTTTTTGTCATATTTGAGGTTCAATGAGCAAAAGGTAGAAAGGCATAATACTCCTAGCATTGAGGTTGGCCTTATGCATGATGAGTTTGATTTTTTAATGCATATATTATGTATATGACTTTGGGGCAGGTGTGCTACTGAATGGCCACCTAGACATGCCTGTGCGCATGTGGATAGTTCTATTTTCAAAGGGGACTATGGCGAAATTTTTCAAATGTAGGCATTGGGTAGTCATGCATTCTAACTTTATCATGTATGAAAGTAAATGCATGCATGCATATAGTCATATAATGCATTAAAGAAAGCTCCAGGTAAGACATTACCACACCCTTTCTGAGGTGATTTGGAGACTTGTTGTCCAGATATTATGGATCCAGATCAGCCGAGCAGTTCTTACAGGACTGCCTCTGGGGTACGGCGGAGGGCTTCTGAAGTGCCTCGTCCCCGTTCTGTCAGACAGCCTCGTCGGTTGGTGGAGGCTGTGATTCGTCCCGTCCAGGTAGAGGTTCCAGACGTTGAGGACAAGGAGGTGGATATTGAGGATCCCGCTCTTGCTGCACCTGTCCTTCGCAAGGAGCTTCCGAGCATCCAGGTGGTGAACCCGGAGTTGCTAGGTGATTTGGGTAGACACCCATCGATGTACTTGCATGCTAATGAGGTATAGCACTAGACTTTATCTTCCTTCTTTCCTATTGATGAGGATCAAAAGGGTCCTGATACTGATCTACATTTCGTGCAGGTTCCAGGTTTTACACAGCCTCGGGGGAACTGGTTTAGCATCCACTCCATGTATCAGGCGCTTCATCCTGATTATATAGCAGTAGTGCATGAGTGGGGATTCGAGGCATTTTTCTCCATCCTTCCCCGTCGTTGTCCCTGGGGTTATCTCAGGGCATTGTCTGAGCGATGGTTTCATCAGACTCAGTCACTCCATCTGCTAGATTATGAGGTGATGATGATGCCCATGGATTGGTGATTCATCATAGGTATGGAGTTTGGAGGGGAGCCAGTGCCTTGCATGACGAACATAACCCCTACTGCTGTCCGGTCCTTGTTAGGAGTTCCAGCGGGTGCGCTCAAAGGTAGGACTGTCCGTTCAGGTCCTTTGAGTGTAGATGTTGTGAGCGGGCTATTGAGTGAGCCCATGCCTGATGATGTCCGGATCAGGGATCGCATTCTGCGGCGATTGTTCCTGATAATCATTCGAGGCTGCTTCATAGCAGATAACTCTTCCACGGTATCTTTTGCTTTGGTCAGTGCCACACACAATGTAGACCGTATAGGAGAGTATGATTGGGGCTCTTACACCTTTGCCTATTTCCTCCGGGGCATGCGTTTGCGCTCCCAGGGATTGACTGAGGCTTGACTGGGATTCTACCCATTTCTACTTATAAGTACTTCTCTTGTCTTTTCCTTTTACAAGTTAAGAGAGTTTACTGATAGCAGGTGTTTTGCCATTGTGTTGGCGGTTTTGGGCCTATGAGAGGCTTCCATGTTTACGTCCCATGAGTGTGTTAGGCTTAGATACCTATCCACGAGGACGACGATGGCACCACTCCATCTTGCCAGAAGTCCCTGTATCTGAGGGCTTCGCTCATTGCCGTATGTAGCTGGAGTTGCTGACGACCGACGCCATCACATGGCTTCCATACTCAGGGGATCATTTGATCATTGGTTTTGAGGATGGGTACCCTACTGGGGTAGAGTATTTGATTTCCATTAGGACATTTCCTCTTTTCACTGATGGAGGTTGGGAGCTCTATTTAGGAGAGCGTGCTATTAGGAGCACTACAAGAGAGATTCGTATACCGATCTTGCCTCTTGTCAGGCGTCATTGGCCTATATCACAGTCACCCGCCATTGATATTCTATTGTTGGGAGTTGACGGTTTTGATTTATCAGAGGGTCCATGTACTCAGGAGATATTCCAGCTCTGGTGGCTCCCTCGCACTATTGGGGCCCAGTCTCGTGCCACACAGTTCATGGGGGACATGGTTCCTGGATCATTGATGATGACTGATTGGGTAGCTTGTGTTCGAGCTCTGACCCATATGACTCAGATTGATAGCCTGACCCAGCAGTTAGATCGGGCACAGATATTTATACGGCATTTGGGCAAAGAACCAGCAGAGGCGAAGACATTTGTTCCTTCCGGCTCAGGTGCTAGCCCCTCAGACGACCTATTCGGTTTTGCCTGCACAGATCCTCCCCTTTATAGGCCTGACATCCCTGTTGATAGAGATCTAGTGACTCAGGAGGACTTACATCAGATGGACAGGATTGAGGATGTGGACATCGAGACCATTGTCTTCTTCTGATGTGTATTCTCGCTATATCTTTTGATAGGCCTCTGTTAGATATTGGGTGGCTGTTGTTCCCCATTCTCGCTATATCTTTTGATAGGCCTCTGTTAGTGGTAGGGCGTTTGTGCCCCATTTTCCTGTATTTGTAGCTGTATAGAGCTGATGTACTAGATGATGATATATTTAGGAATGTATGCACTGTTTTTCATTCCTTATATCATATTGCCATCCATTATCTGTTATGAATGTATCATGTTATGCATATATATGTGTGTCCAGAGATATTCGGTATTGACCCCTGGATGGTGTTATGACACGGCCCGCACAGATGTCTTCTTCGACAGTTAGCCGTATAGATCATACCCCACCATAAGTGGTGGCATTGGGTATGCGCTCGTGGTATGATAGTATGTCACCACCAGATAGGGTGACTGTAGATCTATTACTGCAGCATACCATGACCCTTTTGGCATTTTAGGTTCCTACATGATTCATAGATGGGATGCTAGAGCACTGGCGACCTGATAGGCAGGTATTTTGCTTTGGCACCCATGAGTTGACTCCTACTCTGGAGGAGTATGCACGTTTGACGATGCTGCCCCTGGATAGACCTTGCGTGCATATGGTTCTGGGAGACATGAGTAGACGATTCATGACTCTCACAGGATTGAGGCGCAGAGTAGTGCATGATGAGCTGACATCTGGCCATATGATCTCTTAGCGTTTTCTGTATGACAGATTTGGCGCGGAGGACAATTACTCACGACATTCCGGGGATTTCACCGGGCCGGAGGATCATCGGCAATTAGCCAGAGTTGATGTGCTGATGCTATGTGTACTGTCATATGTGTATATGCCACGGTATATGGATGAGATTGATATAGGTGTTATCATGGCAGTGAGAGCTCTTAGGGAGGGTCATACCATTGTGCCTATGATCGTGGCAGAGACATTGCGATCAACATCCTATTGTAGTACTTACCCGTCGGGAGTGTTTACTGGGAGCTTGGTCCTTCTGTATGTGTGGTTCATGTCACACTTGAGACGGATTGGTACCCTTAGGCGACATGGATATTGGTTTACCCATGATGTGGCCATGTCATATTCCTTTCAGCCATCGGATTGTATAGATGCTCAGTCCTGGTCCACATTTTTGGCAGACATCAGAGATCCATTTAGCATATTGCTGTGTTCGGGGCTTTGCTCACCATACAGCTTCATTACTCATGCTCTAGGCATGGATTTCCTCCCTCTGGCTGGCTTGAGGGGTATGACTACTTATCACCCATTGGCCACGATGTCACAGTTCGACCAGTTCCAGGATTTCCATCCTTTTACGGGGGCGACAGGTCAGCGTTCAGCTGCCCGATATCTTTCAGCAGAGGACCGATCTCGCGTATACGCTTGTTGGGATCATCGGGAGGTAGCTGTTTTTTCAGTGAGCAGTCTTAGTTATTCCGTAGAGTACTTCGCCTGGATAGAGACAGATGTGTTATCAGATGCAGCAGTATCTACATTGTCAGATATTGACGCAGAAGGTGTGGAGCCTGTGGAGGCCATCGATACCCACTTAAAGGAGGAGCCCACTGCTGGGTTGCCGGCATTTCTTTCGGATTCTCCTAGTACCAGTACCTTTGTGATTTAGCACTCGGCACAACATTTGGAGCAGAGTCTTCAGTTGATGACCTTCGAAAGAGATCAGATTCGATCTATAATGTTGACTGCTCTTGATGTGAGGGACATTGCTCTATCGGAGAGAGATGAGGCGTTAGATCGCAGAGATGCCGCTGTTGTTGAGCGGAATGAGGCCGTATCAGCCCTAGATGCAGTGATAGCTGAGAGAGACCTTGCCATATCTGCCTGGGATGTAGCCGTCACAGACAGTGTCGCAGCTAGGTCCTCTACCACTGATATGATTGCAAAGATGAGTGCTTACATTGATGAGCATATGGTCATCATGCAGACGGCTTCTGATTTATTAGGTCGTGTGGATACTCTCATGCAGGAGATCACAACTTTACCTCATTCTTCTGCGAGGGATGCCATGTTGGGCTTGCTAGCTCGCATATATCCAGATTTGTAGATGATCTTGTATTCACCTGCACAGACTAGCTTAGCTATTTTGTCATGTACAGTTTATATTGTATATATATAAAACATCATTATATATGATAGGGAAATATATTTTTTGAATCCCTTCCCCCTTTAGATATGCCTTGCTATTTGTTTGATATTTTTCCTGCTGCTTCAGGGCTTGTGATCTTGATGAATTCTGGATTCTTCCTTGGTGGATAGACATCGAGCTGTCTTTGGAAAGTTCAGAATGGATCATCGATCTATGTATCCCTACTATCTTTGGTGTCTTGGGACTTATTTTGGGATATCAATGTGGAAAGGAATGTGGTTTCCTCTCTGAGATTTACCGCCCCACAGATGGTTGCCAGCACTTCTATTCAGGAGAAGCCTAGTTAATTCCACCTCTTATGGTTTAGTATTGCTCTTCGAGGTATGACCGCAGCTTAGATGGTCGCCGAATCTCCTATTTGGGAGGAGTTCAGGAAATTCCACCCCTTTGGTCTGAAGCCGAATGAAATGTAGTGGATTGAAAGAGAATCCCAATATCCGTTGACAATGGTTTGTATTCTGGTAGGGGGTGAGACCGCACCATGAATGGCTGCCTACGTACTCCTATTGAAGAGGAGATCAGGTCTGCGTAGTTCGAACCTGGTGTAAGAGGTTCAACACTGTATGTATGATATGGTGTAGGAATATTTTTGATTGTTTTTGTTTTTGTAAGGAGAAGAGGGTAGAAGTGTTTTTGTTGTTTTGTTTTATTGCGACCGGGCCATGTAACATGGTTGCCTACGTACTCCTATTGAAAAGGAGATTAGGTCGATGTAGTTCGCCCCTCAGGGCGAGAGGAGAAAGTGCAATCCCAAGTGCAGGTCCGAGTGTGGGGAGGAAAAAGTTTAATCCTAGGTTAAGGATAAACTGCAGGTACGAAAAGTTTGATCCCATGTATGGGTAGCCAAACTGCAAGTGCGAGAGGTTCGATCCACGGTGGGATGACCTATAAGTGCAGAAAAGAGAGCCAGGCTGCTGGCTTGAAGAGTATGTTTCCCTGAGGGGCAAAGTGTAGAAAAGTTGTATGCAGTAAGAGGGTTCAAGAACCGAAATGACTGGTGACCTGAGGACGACGCACCAGGGTGTTTGCTGATTACTTCAGACATAATACCGTTTCACGGTGTCTAAGTTGATGAGTTGTGGAAATTCATCGCCATCCATTTCTTGCAATCTGAGAGCGCCTCCTGTCAATACTTCCTTGACAATAAACGGGCCTTCCCAGTTAGGAGCGAATTTTCCTTTGGCCTGATCTTGGTTGTCAAGAATCTTCTTTAGAACCAAGTCATGTTGTTTAAATTGCCGCAGCCGGACTTTTTTTTTGTAGGATCTGGCGATCCTTTGCTGGAATAGCTGACCATGGAAGATAGCCGCGGTTCGCCTTTCGTCTATCAGAGACAATTGGTGATACCTGTCTTGTACCCATTGGTTTTCATCCAGCTGAGCGTCGATCAACACTCTGAGAGATTCCATCTCAACTTCTATGGGGAGTACTTCTTCCATCCCATAGGTTAGAGTGTAGGGGGTTGCCCCAGTTGAAGTACGCATTGTGGTTCTGTAGGCTAACAAGGTAAGAGGCAGCAGGTCAGGCCAATCTTTGTGGTTGGCTGACATCTTTTGCATAATCTTCTTGATGTTTTTGTTAGCCACTTCAACAGCACCGTTCATCTTCGGACGATAGATGACAGAGTTAAGGTGTTTGATGCGGAATTTACGGCATAATTCCTCCATCATTTTGTTGATGAGGTTTTTGGCATTGTCTGACACAATCACCTCTGGTTGTCCATATCGACAAATGACATTGTTTCTGATGAAAGCAATGATGACTTCTTTAGTGACCCTGGGGAAGGAGGCTGCTTCTACCCATTTGGTGAAGTAGTCAATCATGGTGAAGATAAATCGGTGACCATTACCGGCTTTAGGCTCAATGGGTCCAATAACGTCCATTCCCCACATTGAGAAGGGCCAAGGTGAACTCATATTGTGGAGCTCCCGTGGAGGGGTGTGTATAGCATTCCCATAAATCTGGCACTGATAGCATCTTTTGACGTGGTCATGGCAATCAGCCTTGAGGGATAGCCAATAATGTCCCATCCTGAGGACTTTCTTGACAAGGAGGGGGCCACTCATGTGGGGGCCACAGACTCCGCCATGGCTTTCATCCATAAGCCTTTGGGCTTGATCTTTGTCTAGACACCTGAGGAGACCTAGTCCTACATCTCTTTTATAGAGCGCATCTCCACTCAAGTAGAATTCCATAGCAAGTCGGTGGATCCGCATTTTCTCAGTCAGGCTCGCCTCAGCGGGTGTAGATCCATCTCGCAGATATTCCTTGATATGCTGATACCAAGGAGGTTGGATGGGAGGTAGCTCATCCGATACTTCTCCAACGTAATTCCCATAGGCTGGGGCCTTGTGCAGGGAAATTGTGACGCTTGACAAGTGTTCCTTGTCTGATATGCGAATCAAGGAGGATAAGGTTGCTAATGCGTCCGCGAAATCATTCCTATTACGAGGAATGTGTAGAAAGGAGGTTTCTTCGAACTCCAAAGCCATCTTCAAAACCTGCCGATGGTAAGGCAGCAAATGTAGTTCCTTGGTTTGATAGACTCCGGTGGATTGTCTGATTACCAACTCCGAATCTCCAAGGACAGGTAACCGCCTGATGCCCATTGAACGGGCAAGTTTTAGCCCCATGAGACAGCCTTCATATTCAGCCGTATTGTTGGTGCTGACAAACTGTAATTTGACGACAACGGGATACTGCTCCCCTGTATCAGATATTAGGATGGCTCCAGCTCCAGAACCTTCCATGTTAACAGCTCCATCAAAATACATATTCCATGATTGGCGTGTAATGTACTGATGGTGTTGCTGCACTGTCATTACTCCTTCATCGGGGAAATTTGTTTCCAAGGGTTTGAAATCCCCTGAAGGTGCGGCGGCCAGTTGATCCGCGATTCCTTGACCTTTGATGGACTTTTGAGTCACATAAACAATGTCAAATTGTTGTAGGATCAACTGCCATCTGGACAGCCGGCAGTTCAACATGGGTTTGCTGAACACATATTTGAGAGGATCCACGCGGGATATGAGATGGGTTGTATGACCATGGAGGTAATGCTGTAACCTCATGGAAGCCCATGCTAAAGCACAACACGTCTTCTCGATCAGAGTGTACTTGTGTTCACTGCTGCTGAACCTTTTGCTGAGGTAATAGATGGCTCGTTCTTGGCCTCTATCGTCCTTCTATCCCAGCATACAGTCCATGGCATTGTCACTTATGGACAGGTACATGAACAGGGGAACATCATCCCTGGGTGGCACCAAGATAGGAGCTTTGACCAGCTATTTCTTAATTGTAAGGAAGGCATTCTGGCACTCATCATTCCATTTCATGGAGGAGTTCTTCCTTAATAACTTGAAGATTGGCTCACAGGTCGCTGTGAGTTGGGAGATAAACCTGCTGATGAAGTTGATCCTTCCCAAAAATCCCCGTATTTCCTTCTCTGTCTGAGGAATGGGCATTTCCGTGATGGCTTGGATTTTGGTAGGATCCAGCTCGATCCCTTTGTGGCTAACTAGAAATCCTAACAACTTGCCTGACTTGACGCCAAAGGCGCATTTAGCTGGATTCAACTTCAAGTTGTACTTTCGCAACCTGTTGAACAACTTTCTGAGATGGTCTAGATGTTCATCCTCCTTTCGGGACTTGACAATGATGTCATCCACGTAGATCTCAATCTCTTTATGCATTAAGTCGTGGAAAAGAGCCATCATAGCTCGTTGATAGGTAGCTCCAGCATTGATGAGGCCGAATGACAACCGTCTATAGCAAAAAGTTCCCCAAGGAGTGATGAAAGCAGTTTTCTCACGATCTTCCTCGGTAACCACGATCTGATGGTACCCCGCAAAGCAATCGGTAAAGGAGTACATGTCGTATTGAGCAGTGTTATCATTGAGAATGTGGATGAATGGCACGGGAAAGCTGTCTTTCAAGCAAGCTTTGTTCAAGTCCCTATAATCCATGAAGACTCGCACCTTCCCTCCAGGTTTAGGTACGGGCACGATGTTGGATATCCATTCAGGATATGTAGACACCATGATGATGCCAGCTTGAAATTATTTCACAATTTCTTCTTTCACCTTTAAACTCCACTCAGGTTTTAATTGCCTGAGTTTCTGCTTAACCGGCTTGAATCCCTCTTTAATGGGAAGGTGATGAAGTACAATGTCAGTGGACAAGCCCACCATGTCTTCATGAGACCATACAAACACGTCCTGGAATTGGATTAATAGAGTAACCATGTCATTCCGTTGGTTTGGGGTAAGGTCTGAACCAATTTGGATTAACTTAGGGCTTTCTAAGGTTCCGAGATTGAAAGAAGTGGTTTGATCAAGGTTGGGTTTGGGTTTGTCTTTGACCCATTCCTGAATTTCTGGAGGCACCTCAATGTCATCCTGGGGATCCATCAAGGCTGAATTCATCTCTACATCAAAGGTACAATCCTTGTGTAGGAGAGGCAACGTATCCGCAAGTACAGACACATCTAAATTCAGAGTCCTGAAACAAAATATGCTTTCACTTAGTATATATGAAATGCGTTGATCATACACAGTGTTAGCATATACTGGCAAAATAAACTGCTAATACTGTACAGAAAAGTAAGTAGTTATTATATCTATAGGGCAGAAAAGAGTTTCTGCCCACTTTACCCTTGTCGACCAAAGAAAGGAATGCTGTTCCAATTGGTAAGGGTAAAATCCGGGTGGGCTGCAGTGATGGAGGGATCGTCATCATCCTCCTTGTCCCGAATGATGGCCATTACGTCAGGGCAATCATCGTCTGGGCTATATCTGTTGGTATGTTCATTATGAATGATGATGCGCATGCCCGACATTATTCGGACAACGGTTTCCTTGATTCTCTGCTCCTCTTCTTCAATTGCGGGATCTAGAATAACAAATTTCTTTTCCTCTACCGGCTTCGGCTTAGGAAATAACATGGCCATGACATTGGATGGCACCTTTACTGGAGGTTGTGCGGACTCAGAGTCTGAAGGCGAAGCCAAACGCTATCTGGTTGAAGCTGAAGGAATATGTTAATGCTTATGAGGATTCCTGTGACTAGAGCTGGCAGAATAGCCTAGTTCAGCTGTTCCAACTTGTTTGGTCAGTCGAATGGGGTACCGGATACCCTGGCCATCTTTACCCAACCCTTGTCCTGGCTTATGACCCAACGACATCATTTCTTGAGTGGCTGACATAACCTCATCAAAAATGTGGGGTTCTGGTAGTGGTTCTCCAATAGCGTGGTATTGGGTGTTGCTTATCTCCAAAGCATGAAAACAGACTGGTTCTATGTCTGCATTGGCATTGATGAACGGAATGTCCCCGTGCTGAGGAATCTCTGGTTCAGCATTGACCGTGAACAGGCTATTGTTGATAATGTATTTCAATTGTTGGTGAAGAGTGGAGGGGACTACCCCAGCCATATGGATCCATGGTCGTCCCAAGAGCAGGTTGTATCCCGAATCTATCTTGAGCACGTGGAAGGATACGCAGAATGTATGAGGGCTAATTTCGATTGGCAGCTCAATTACTCCAACCGAGTTACGGCGGGATCCATCAAAAGCTTTGATGATAGTATGGCTACTCCGAATTCGGTTGAGATTGATGTTCATCTTCACCAAGGTGGCATACGGGCAGATATTCAGAAAGGAACCTCCATCTATTAAGACTCTAGCCACCATGTATCCGGAGGACAAGACCGCGATGTGCAACGGTTTGCAATGACCGGTCCCTTCAGATGGTATGTCATCATCAGTGAAGGATATCACATTGTTGTTGAAAATGTGATCAACCATGTGTTGAAATTTTTCTGTATCCACTGATGTCGGAAGATAGGCTTCTTCCAAAACCTTTAACAGGACCTTCCGGTGACTCTCAGAAGTTAGGACCAAGTCTAAGATTGATAGTTGTGGTGGAGCTTCCTTAAAGCTTAAAACTACCGAAGCTTCGTTATGACCCACAGCGCGGAGGAATTTTTCAATCTTCTCCATGTGTACTTTCCCCTTTGATTTGGTGGTGGAGTTCATCACTCGATGGGGAAGATACAGTGGATTTTCCTTCGACACTACAGCAGTGGTATGTGAGGTGGATCCTTCACCTTCTCCATAATTCCACGGAACCTTGGGCAAGCTAACAATAGGATATTGTGCTCTGCATGGCAAGTTGATTGGCTCGGGAGCGGCCACTTTCAAAGGATTGCTTCCTCCTTTGAGCTGGAATATTGGTGTTGTGAGAACAGTATTAATCTCTTCATCTTCAGTAGATATAACTGCTACCACACTTTTCCACTTAGTAGGGCCTGCATTTTTATTTGCACGTAACACAATGTCGTTATCTGCCAGGCGCAGTACTCCACTGTCGATTAGATTTTGAATAAGGTGGCGGAGTGCCCATCATTCTTCTGTGCTGTGACCGCAAGACTGGGAGTGGTACTGACATACTCCATCAGAGTTGTATCGTTCCGAACGGGGGTTGATTGGAGGTAAAAGGGAACTGATCCTTCCTTTATTGATTAACATGTGAAGGATTTCTTCCATGGGTTGTCCCAAATAGGTGAATTCCCGTTTGTTGGCCAAATCCCTACGGGCTTTGGCATTTGCCCTCTTCGTCACTTTGTCTTCCAGTATTTCATTTTCTGAAAGTGACGAGGGAATGTTCATGACAATAGGTAGGAGACTGGCATGCTCCTGGCTGATTAATTGCCGAGTCACTTGGTGCTGATAAGTCACCAATTCGGCTAATTGCTCAATTTGTTTGCCAAGAGCTTTGATCTTTCGTTCCATGGTGAACTGGAACTTAGCATAATCCCATCTGTCATCACCATCTTTGATGGTTTGGGAGGAATCATCGCTGAAGTTGGAACTCTGTCCACTGCTCCAATTAATCATGTTAACCTCTTCTTCCTTATGTTGAGGGAGAGGGTTGTCTTGTACATGAGGCTGATCAGATTTGGTGACTACGATCTCCCCGTTGTCTATCAGGTCCTGGATCTTGTGTTTCAAGGCCCAACAGTCCTGAGTGTCATGTCCAGGTGCCCCGAAATGATAAGCACATTTCCTAGCAGCATTGAAACCCCGTCCATTAGGGCTGGCTGGTGGAAGAAGATGTGTAATTTTCTTTTATGTTGTCAGAAGATTGAGGATGTTCTCGAGGGTATCCCCTAAGGGCGTAAACACTCGATGGCGTTTAATTTCTCCACCTTTTGGTACTAGAGGGTTTGTAGACTGAGCTGGAAAGGGAGTGTAGTCTCTCCTTTGAATAGGCATACTTTGCTTGCCTTTTTGTCCCTGTAGTATCAGGGAAACATCCTCCTCTTTCTTTTTATGGACCCTCCGGGGGTTATTCCCATAATTTCCAGATTGGATGTGATCAGCAATATCTTTGAGTGCGGCTAGGTCTTGAATCTTTCCTGACTTCAACCCCATTTCAGCCATCTCCCCATGTTTAACCATTTCAGAAAATGGTTTTCCTATGCCGGCTAAAACTCTCTCATAGAAGGGAGCTTCTTGTATGTCTATAAATGTCATGACCATTTTTGATTCTGGCATGGCAGGACTAACTTGGGCAGCCAGGCGTCTCCACCTTTGGGCATACTCTCTGAAAGACTCGTTGGACTGTTTCTTGATCTTGGTAATTTGATACCGATTAGGAGCCATTTGAGTTTAAAAACTGTATTGAGTGAGGAAGGCATGTGCTAGCTCTTCCCAACTGTAGATTTTGGAGTTGTCTAATCTTGTGTACCACGAACGGGCTTCTCCAGTTAGACTCTTTTGGAACAGTTGCATTCTGAGTTTTTCATCCTCTGCATAGGATCCTAGTTCTCCAATAAAGACTTTTAAATGTGTATAAGGATCCCCTAACCCGTCATATTTCTCAAAGTCAGGAGTTTTAAATTTTTCTGGATAGTGAATACCAGGAAAAATACATAGATCTACATATAAAACACTCCCGTGTGTTCCAATTCCTTTGATAGCGCGAAGGGTCTCTTCCATTTGGAGGACTTTCTTTTTGATGTCACCGTTGTCTGGATCTCCAGTGGGATGGGTAGCATCATGCGTTTTGTTAGTTGTATCCAACTGTGGCTCTGGTATAGTAATGACCGAAATTCCACCTTGTGTGTAGGACTCAGTATGTATGGGTATTTTCTGACCCTGTGTAGATTGGTGTAATTCTTTTAATAGAACAGCCAAATCTGTAATCTGTTTGCTTAACCCGTCGAACTCTTTGCGAGAAACTGGATTAAGTTCAGTCTGGTCGGATGACGACATGATTGACTGTAGGCCTGTTGCCTTTTTGGACTTTGACCGGGTAATAGGTCCGATTGATTCCCTGCGAAAGACTGGAATAATTTAGTCTTTAGGGAAGGTATATAATGACATGCTATGTGATGTGTTTATTTTAGGAATTTTATCCTGCAAAACGAGTGTCAGCTGTTTGTAGCATGTATGTGGAATGAAATTACAAGTATTTGTGTTTACAAGTAATTGAAATGAGAGCATGAAGAGACTTTCCTTCGTTTTGGGTTTATCAGAGGCTGACCTATCTTAGGTTACTCTTGCGACTTTTTGGCATGAAGGTTCCCAAATCATCGCAATCTACTAGACGGGAAGTTAATCCGGTCTTTCAACTGGAGCGAATTTGGGTGGTGCCTTTCCTGAGCCTCGGAGAATCAGGCTTCTCACAAGTCCAGTAATCAAACACCGACGGGATAGCCTCCTGGTGGAGGGACCACTCAACATACATTCACATACATCGCGTCTCACTGTATGCAATGATGACATGTGCGAAGCACTAATATCATAAGCAGTTTATAGTGCGAGGCACTAACATCACAAGGAGTTTATAGTGCGAGGCACTAACATCACACGCAGTTTATAGTGCGAGGCACTAACAGCAAACAAGATATGCATTCGTACACATTCATTCAAATGTAAATGCAATCATCCATACACAAGCATATAACAGTTTTAAAAATATTGTAATAGCGGCTTAAGTCCTCTTACTGGAGTTCCCAGCAGAGTCGCCACCTGTCGACGTCGGGATTTTTGGGTGTCCCTTTCCGTTACTTGTTCTTTGGTGTTCCCATTTTAAGTGAGATTTGTGTGAAAAAACAAGTGAAAAATGTCCGACATGTATAATGTCGACGATGGGACTGTTAAGAGTCGCCAGTTGGTTTTTTAAATGGTTGTACCAACACAACCGAGAAAAGGTTTGCACATTGACCCAGTGATGTGACACTGATATGCGGGTTGGCGAAACCGAGATTCATTTTAGGGTCCGGGGACTTGGTTATGAGGGGGGAAGGTGTTAGGCACCCCCCGACATCCGTGTTACCACGGTGACCGCCTCTTTTCAAGAAACTGTTATTTGAATGTGTATGTGTGTATGTGTGGGTCAATGTGCTGTTATATGAAAGATGTGCGAGGCCTGGTTGAACCTATATACATAGGATTTGAATTTATGTAAAAATTCAGTTTTAGCAAGATATAACAATGATGTTTTATAAAAGAGATTTTTCAAACCCTGATGCTCAATAGGAATTTAGGCCTTTTACACTTCCATTTTTTATTAAATGGGCGGCTGGATTGATTTTATTTGACGAATGCGAGGCATCCGTATGAAAATAATGTACAATAATAATGCCGACTTTCTCGTGGGTATGAAAACCATCTGAGGAAAATCAGACATCGCAGAATAATTTACAGGCTGCTTACAGCTGAAAATGTCCATCACGGGAACCGAATCTAGATCCAATGGGATGAATCTGTGATCACATGATTTCTAGGCGCACAAGATATTGCAATTTGTATGAAAGCAATAAGCAGGTATATATATATATATATATATATATATATACAGACAGGATCACCAACCACGAAGTATATCCATGGGGGATCAGAAATGTAAATAAAGCTGTAAATACGGTCAACCACCACGAAGTAAACTCCAAGCGAGACAGAATGTAAATAAAGCTGTAAATGCAGTCAACTGCCACGAAGTAAACTCCAGGCAGGACGGAATGTAAATAAAGCAGTAAATGCGGTCAACTGCCACGAAGTAAACTCCAGGCAGGACGGAATGTAAATATATATATATATATATATATATATATATATATATATATATATATATATATATAAAAGCGAGTAAACACATCGGATGTAAAATCCAGGCTCATCGAACAGAGTTCGACAACAGTTCA
This sequence comes from Panax notoginseng, assembly GCA_016801055.1. NCBI lineage: Eukaryota > Viridiplantae > Streptophyta > Magnoliopsida > Apiales > Araliaceae > Panax > Panax notoginseng. The sequence goes on from CM029021.1 coordinate 102,012,214, forward strand.
TATATATATATATATATATATATATATATATATATATATATATATATATATATATATATATATATATATATATATATATAAAAGCGAGTAAACGCACCGGATGTAAAATCCAGGCTCATCGAACAGAGTCCGACAACAGTTCATATATATAAGTATATATATATATATATATATATATATATATATATATATATATATATATATATATATATATATATATATAAAAGTAACTAAACGCACCGGATGTAAAATCCAGGCTCATCGAACAGAGTTCGACACACAGTTGATATATATATATATATATATATATATATATATATATATATATATATATATATATAAGCAAGTAAACGCTCCAGACCGAAGTCTAGGCTCATCGAACAAAGTCCGACAGACAGTTGATATATATAAGTATATATATATAAAAGTAAGTAAACGCTCTAGACCGAAGTCTAGGCTCAATCGAGGCATAACTCGATAATGTTAGTCAATATATATATATATAAATATATAGATATATAATATATATATATATATACAGACTGGAAATAAACCGCGGACCGAAGTCCGGGCAAAAGCAAGCAACACGACTCTCAACGTGTAGAAGGGTGTGTGCAAAGATGAAGAGAAAGACTCTAAAGTGTGTGAGAAGGTTTACAGCTGACTGATAAAAGGGCTTCTATATCTTTAGAGTGGATAAACACTAGGCTTTTGTGGGTACAAAAGGGGCTATATATGAGCTCACAGGTGTTTGAAAGTGGGAAAATACACTGTATAGTGAGTGCAGAGCAAATTGTGCAGGGTTTCCCCGTCTTTTTTCTCTTAAAAATCAGCACCCTAAGCCTCTTATTTATAGGGAAAGGGTGCCGCAGGTGTACTTGCGACTCAGCCGCAGGTGTACCAGAGGCGGGTCGGGTCAACCCGGTCCCATCGGGTCGGGTCGTCTCGAAGTACGTGCACTCAGGCAATGTAATGTCCACTCGAATTTTGAGAAGTACAATCTGGGCATCCGTTCGGAGGTATTCTGTACCTATTTCGGACCGCCGTTGTCAAGAGTTGTACGATGGTATGAGATTAGAGTTTGTACGAAGTCTTTGAAGATGGAAAGATGCCCTCCGGTCTTCAAGCTTCCACTTTCATCCATTACCTCGCACAGTAGTCACTCGGGATTGGTTATCCTTGTGGGACATTGTTGTGTAGAGACGAGACGTGGCATCGTGTTGGACAAGATGGCGATGTTGCCCCTCACCGGTGTTACTGCTGGCTTGGGCGGGTAAGCAGTTGTTGCTCAGGCTTCGCTGAGGTTAGACTGCTGCATTTGTTGAAGGTCCTCATTGTCATCTTTGAGGTGTGCCTGTCTTCCCGATGTTATTGCCGGGTTGGTACAGTGTATCTCGTTGTGAGCGCCGAGATTGAACCTGATCGCACTTGTAACAAGCATTTCCGGAGTTAGTGCCGAAATTGCATTCCTTGGGGTTATTGCCAAGGTTGGTGGCTATTCCCATGGTTGGGGCTGAGACTGGATACCTAGGGGGTTAGTCTCCGAGATCAATCGGTCTTCTCCGGTGTATGTTCCGGTATTGTATCTGCAGGTCTCGGGGTTAGATCCGAGGTTGAAATTGTTACTCCCAGATTGCGATCCGGGGTTGATGCTGAACTTCCGGTAGTATCCGGTGCGGATTTAGATTGTCTTTTAGGGTTCTCTCATAAAAGATGAATCTGTCCTCCTGTAATGTTAGTAACAGTGGTACAGAAAATTTTGAGTGTCTACACTGATCACCTTCATTACCAGTTGGTCCAGATATATTATTGTTCCTGTTCAATACTTGTTCAGTCAAAATTTTGTTCATGCTAATTCACAACTATATTGTGAAGGATAGCCAGCTTATTATTCAGACTCTTTCAATCATGATATATCTTTAAATTGTATTTAAACTTGTTGGGCAACTTTCATGCTCACCCTTGCTATATCATGATAAACAATTACAGATAAGGCGAATGCGTTCAGATACAGGAAAAGGTTAATGCCAAGTTCAGCTTGGGATAGAATGTGCAGCTAATTTGTAACAGTGTTGTATGGTAAATATGTTATATGTCAGATAGTTTTATGAATTGTGTATAAGTTAAGGTTACTCGATTTTGGGAATAGTGTGTAAAGTGTACTGTATAAACAATCTATGTTTATATCTTCTGCAACAGTTATAGAAATAGCGAACCGGATCCGCGGCGGTTCGGGGGCACTACAGTGCCGTCGTACGAATATTTCCTGTTTAAAACGAATATTTCCCGACCAATCGAATATAATATGACAACTTGCATACTTTGAAATTTTTTTAAATATTACCCACAACTATAACATTATCTCAGATTCACACCATAATATAAAAAAAATTATTTCGAGAAAATTAATTATTTATTCATATAATATGGGGTCTTACACTGTGAATTTTGGATTTATGAGAATTATATCTGATAGTTCCTTAATTTAATATAAGCTTATAATCAGATACCATGAGTGTATAGATTTAAATGCATTATATTAATTCTTAGTAAGCACTATATCAGATACCATGGGAGCATAGATATGGGGGCGTTACAGCCAACCCTAATGGGAGGGGTTTCAATGCTGCTCGAAAATATGCTTATCATGTCGGGGCACCTGGACATGATACTCAAGATTGTTGGGCCTTAAAACACAAGATCCAAGATTTAATAGACAACGGTGAGATCGTGGTCACCAAACCAGATAAACCTCACGTACAAGACAACCTTCTTCCTCAACACAAAGAGGAAGAGGTTAACAAGATTAATTAGAACAAGGGACAGAGTTCCAATTTTAACTGTGAATCATCCCAAAACATCAAAGATGGTGTTGACAAATGGGATTATGCAAAGTTCCAGTTTGCGATGGAACGAAAGATGAAAGATTTGTGTAAGCAGATTGAACAGTTGGCAAGAACTGGTAACTTATCAGCACCAAGTCACACGCCAATTAATCGGCCAGGAGCATGCTAGTCTCCTCCCTTTTGTGATGAATACTCCCCCGTCGCCTTCAAAGAATGAAACACTTGAAGACAAAGTGACGAAGAGAGCAAGTGCCAAAGCCCGTCGGGATTTTACCAATAAAAGGGAATTTACATACATGGGCCAACCTATGAAGGAGATACTTTAGATGTTGATCAATGAAGGAAGGATCACTTCCCTCTACCTCCAATTAATCCCTGTTCCGGACAGTTTAATTCTGATGGAGTATGTCAATATCAATCCCATTCTCGCGGTCACAACACAGAAGAATGCTGGGCACTCTCCCACCTCATTCAAAATCTAATTGACAGCGGTGTCATGCAGCTGGCAGACGATGATACTGTGCTATTTGAGAGTGAGAATACTTGTCCTACTAAATGGAAGGGACTGGTAGCAGTTATATCCGCTGAGGCTGATGGGACTGTCAAATCTTTTATAATACAAGTAATTCAACTCAAAGGAATTGACAATCCTTTGAAAGTGGCTGCTCCTGAGCCAATCAACTTGCCATTTAAATCACAATATCATGTTATCAGCTTACAAAAAGTCCCATAGAATTATGGAGAAGCTGAAGGATCCATATCTCATACAACTACTGCAGTGTCGAAGTAGAATCCATTGTATCTTCCCTAATGGGTGATGAAGCATGCCATCAAATCAAAAGGGAAAATACCCATAGAGAAAATTAAAAATTTTCTTCCGCACTATGGGTCATACTGAAGCCAAGGTGGTTTTAAGCTTAAGAGAAGCTCCACATCAAATTTCAGTATTGGACTTGGTTTTAACTTCCGAGGATCACATGAATATCTTACTAAAGGTTTTGGAAGAAGCCTACTTGCCGAAAGCAGTGGATGTGGAAAAATTTCAACATTTGGTTGATCACATTTTTAACAACAATGTGATATCCTTCACTGATGATGACATACCGCCCGAAGGGACTGGTCATTGCAAGCCGTTGCACATTGCGATTTTGTCCTCCGGATACATGCTAGCTGGAGTTTTGATAGATGGAGGGTCGTCTCTGAATATCTATCATTATGCTACTTTGCTGAAGATGAACGCTAATCTCAAACGGATCTGAGGTAGCCATACGATCATTAAAGCTTTCGACGGATCCCGCCAAAATTAAGTCGGAGAGATTGAGCTGCCAATCGAGATTGGTCCCCATACATTCTGCGTATCTTTTTATGTGCTCAAAATAGATTCAGGATACAACCTGCTATTGGGAAGACCGTGGATTCATATGCTTGGGGCCATCCCCTCCACTCTTTATCAGCAACTGAAATACATCATTAATGATAGCCAAGTCACAGTTGTCGAGCCGGAATGTCCTAAACAGAGTGACATACCACTCATCAGCTTCAATTCAGAAGTTGAGCCGGTCAGTTTTCGTGCCTTGGAGGTGAGCAACACTCACTACCACCCTATTGGGGCGCCACCTCTCACACCCAAGATTTCTGCTGAAGTGATGGCAGCTACTCAAGAAATGATATCTTTGGGTCATCAGCCTGGACGAGGGCTGGGTTAAAGTCATCAGGGTATTAAGCACCCGATTCAAGTGATTAGTCAAATTGGGATAGTTGGACTGGGCTATTCTGCCAGTTCTAGTCACAGGAATCCACATAAGCATCAACAGATTCCTTCAGCTTCAGTTACCCGACGATTGTCTCCACCTACAAATCCTGAGTCCACACAACCTCCGGTAAAGGTGCCAGCCAATGTAATGGCTATGTTATTTCCCAATATGATACCGGTAAAGGAGAAAGAAGTCTTTGTTCCAGATCCCAAAGTGGAAGAAGAGGAATGAAGAATTAAACAAGACATCGTCAGAATGATGTCAGGTATACGCATCATTGTCCACGATGAACATACAAATAGATACACCCTAGACGATGATGGCCCAGACGTAATGGTCATCATTCGGGAGAAGGAGGATGATGACAACCTGTTGATCGATTTCGCAATCAATGAATACGTGCAAGTATACACGGTCAACAAGTAATAAAGTGATAAGAAAAGTATCGTTCCCACGAGGAATTATTTAATAAAAATTACCAAGTACTACCTCTTAACCAAATCAATTTTATTTAAACAACCATAAATTGTGATTTTTCTAATTAAGAAAACTAAATTAATCAATTAAAACTAGATTACTCTAAAATTAATTCAAATAAATAAAGATTAAGACTTCAATATCCCCAATTATGAACTATAAACCAATTATCCCAATTATTATGTCTACTGAATTGTTAACAGGAATTCTCAAATGTCAAAAGTCCTTTTCCAAGTAATCAACTGACTTCTATTTAATCCAGATTAATCTTGCTATATTCCTATGCAAAACAAGTGAATTAAACTCCTTTCAATCCCAATTCCTTATGTGTTACATGCGGTGAACAGATATTTCCATTCAATTCATAAACCTAATTATTCACCATGCAAATAACTAAGTCACATGTTATCATGTCCAGTTCTAACCCTAGAATTTCTCTTTCAATTCCTTCTAGAGTGACAAGATAATTACTGATCAGATAATTAATCAATAAGCTCAAGATAAGATAAACAATTCACTTTGACAGAAATAATTGGAATAAATCAAATAACTAATTTATAGACATAAAAGGTTCAATTGAAATCTTAATAAAAGAGTTAGTTCATTATTAATGAATTAAAATCAAGAATCCACAATTGAATAGACATTAAAAGATAAAGTATGATAAGAGAAGAGAATAGAATTTGTTGTCAGCAAATCTGATGCTCCCCTCTTGCTCCTGCTCTTGATCTTCAATGATCTCCAAGTTCCTTCAATCTCCAAAACTAATAAGAACTATGGTTAATGTCTAATCTAAATGGGTGTATCTCTAATATAATCTATGTAATCTCATTTTATTTTATGTCTTACATCATGTATTTATAGGTTACAAGTCCAATTTTTTGCTTAGGAACAAACCCAATCCTATTTGGAGTCAAAAAGGTGTCAAAATTCTCCAAAAACGCGTTCAGGCCATCTCCAAGCCCTTCCCCAGCGCCCCAGTGCTGGGCACGATGCTCAAACACTGCCCCCCAGCACCTCGGCGCTGGTCATAGGCCAATAATAGGCACCCCGGCGCTGCCCCAAGTTCTGACATTTTCTGCTCCGACGTCCTTTGGAAAAACGGCCATAACGTTTGATCCGGGAGGAGTTACGGGGCCTGACACCTATCAAATTGAAGATATCGACGAGATCTACAACTTTCAATTTTTGAGGATTGAGAAAATCTGGGCGAATGAAGGCTGAAATTGAGCTGGAAGTAACTACTATGCAAATGACCACCCAAAACCATGACGTTCGATGTCCGTTGGTACAACGATCATAACTCTTGCATCCGAACTCCGATTGGAATGATTCAAAATGTTATGGAAAGCTAAGACGATGCTCTTCAATGTAAGCTAAGTTCCAAACCAAGAACATGAAGTAACATGAAAGGCCAAATGATGTCCGGTTTGCTTTTCTTTGCGTTTTCTTTGCTTTTCCTTACCAATAGTCGCTCACACCGCTCCCAAACGTATAACTTACAAAATAAACACAAAATGCATGAAAAGTAACTAAGACACATAAATATAAGCAACTAATTCAAGTAAAAGATACCGGGTAACTGTATATAAAATCCACTTATCAAATACTCCCAAACTTAAACTGTTGCTTGTCCCCAAGTAACATAACATAATGCAATGCAATGCAATGAAATGCAACTAATCTGTATGCCTACGAATCCAGCAGTATTTGATAGAATCAAATCTATTCACTCGACCTTAGAGCAATCAAGCAAACACGACAATACTTCATATCAAAACCAATCAACAATTTCCTAGTCAATCATCAAGTCTTAAACTGTTATTACTGGTATAGTGCGTGTGTGTGCTCAACAACCATGCTAACTGATATAAAATTAAATTTAACACATAACAAGTCTCTTCAAAGGCATCATACAGTGTAAACCCAAGAAATCTCAAAGATAGGCACGATTCAACTAAAATTAAACTCAACCAAATTCAAGGGTACATTTTTTTTACACGGTGGCTTTTTGCTCTTTTCCCGTGATTTATTCATTTTTTTTATATATACATAAATGACTGTGCAATGTCTCATCCCATTAGGCTAACAGTGTTACCCCTTAGCGAGCTTTCGACCAACGACTTCCAGACCATAAAAGACCTTAGGGCGCTAAGTGTAAAGACAATCCCCTCGGGTGTACTTGCTCAAGTAACAAAGGCCCCGAAACAAGACTAGTCACCCTGTATACCTTTGTCTTTCATTTTCTTTTTCTTTTGATATATGGTTGGTGAGTGCGCTTTACGCTCCATGTCACGCTTGTGTTTATGGGGAGTGTTTCTCCTCAACCCACCACAAGACTCAACATGTTTTTTTTTTTTTTTTCTTTTTTTTAAAGCTTATATACCCCACATATATTCCCCCAAACTTAGGTTCTTGTCTAACTTTAGTTATCACTACTTATTCTTGTCATTCTTTCATTCAAACTAGCATTATCCTTTAGAGTCCCATTGTGTATCAATTTAAACTCAATCAATCAACAAGTTGTTTTTACTGTGCTATCATTATTATACTAGTTTCAAAAAGAAAAAGATTCAATTCATAACAAGAAATCACATCAAAGCTATAATAGTCAGTATTATACTTGTCTACCCAATTCTAATCTCATCATTGGCCAAAATAAACTTAACTATAACAAACCGCTGGACTTATGCAAAATGAACATAGTAACTAACTATTATTTTTGAATTTTTTTTTATAATGAACCTAAACTATATTAACAACATATGCAAAATAACATAACATAAACATGAAACTAAACATGCAATAACGAACTAAACTAAACTCCCCCAAACTTAGCAATTACAATGTCCTCATTGTAAGAATATAGCGATAAGTAGAAGAGAACTTCCCTGTAATCAGCTAAACGTGAGGTGCTGGTGGCGATGGTAGCGACGATCATTTTCCTATCCATTGAACCTCCAATACCTGCAATGAAGAGAGACAACATGTATTAGATTATAAGAGAACTTACTAAGCAAATTAATTCCTATCTACTAAATAAACTAGTAAAACATATAAATATAAAAATTCCTGGGTTGCCTCCCAGTCAGCGCTTGATTTATAGTCTTTCAGCCTGACTTTGTCTGGTCAATGCTATCCAATTCCTCTTCGAAAGTTGAGGAGCCCTCCATCCATCGGAAATAATATAGCTTTTGGTAGGTTCCCATTTACGATAGCCATTGTATTAAAGTCACCTAGCACGCTTTGTTTAGATAATATCACATTAAAGAACGTCCAACATCTAGGTGTTTTTTCCATTGTGTCTGTGAATAGATTCTAGCATTGAGGCTTGTCAGACACAACAATCTCTTCTTCTATCTTCTCCAACTCATTGAACCATGGCTTCGAAGTTGTACTCGCTTTTACGTCACAAGGAGTATTGCCGATGACATGACAACCTAGCGGATATGGTTTTGCAAATCTAACCAGATTCTTGAACTTTGGCGGAGAAGGAACTTGGGGCACTAATAACATCGGCTCCTCCTCGTTGGTAATCAAAGTTAGATCTTCGCTGATCTCCTTTGCTTGTTTCCCAATTGTTTCCTCTCTTTCAACATCTTGTGGCTCATCTAGTTGTAGATTTTGTTCGGGCTCTCCATCAGTCTCGAAATCCATGTCATAGGGCCAGGTGTATTGAGGACGATTGTTCAACGCATGTGCTATCTGTTCCACTTGATTTTCCAGATTCTTGATCAACGCCTCTTGGTTTTGCAAATTCAGCTCTACTTGATTCATTTTCTTGTCTTATTCCTCGTTCCTTTTTTCAGAAGCTGTAATAAATTTTTCCAAGGCTTCCTCCCAATTTGAATGTTCTTCCTGTTGTAGTAGAGGTGGACACAAGAAATCCTGTGGGTATGTTGGACTTGGAGCATAAAATTGATCTTGATTGTTACTCCTTGAAAAATCCGGGTGATACCCCAAATCCTGATGATAGTTGTTGGGATATACATAATTATTGGGGTAATCACCACTATTATAAGACCCCAAATTATTAATAAATGAAATTTAATTTCCTCTATTTATTATTCTGAAATAGTAAGGGTTGATTTGATTAATGTGGTTAGTTATGGGTAAAATGCGCAAATATTTTAAATAAGCAAGTGGTTATAAAATATTCATTGTTGTCAGGGAATATTGGCTTGGTCGTGGAATATTCTTACTGTCGGAGAATATTCGTACGACGACGCAGTCTTTTGTGGGCCCCATAATGAAAAGCGATTGGATGAAGAAAATGACAAAAATAAGTTATTTATAAATAACGGCGTAGTTATTACCGTTAATACTGTTGGAATACCCGGTGGTTAAAACACGGTAATACGCGTTGTTACACAGTAGCACACGATATTGCACCAATTATTGATTCTTACGTAAGAAGGCACTACTCAATAATGGTTACAGTAATTACTGTTCAATATTTTATTTTATTGATTAAATAATTGCTACGTTGATATTTTATAATTGTCACTACACATTATTTTCTATTATCGGAACAATAATTCATATTATCTGAATAATATTATTAGATAACATTATTGGCAATATCTAGAAAGTTCTGTCTAAGGAGAGGTTTGGTCATCTAATTGCGCGCCAGTAAGGAGAGATCCTTATTGGAAAGCCCCCTCTTTCCTGGGAACGGCCTGGTTGCCAGTACTGTGATTCTGTAATATTATTTGTGTATAATTAATTATTAATTTAAATGATGAGAAAAATATTGATTTTATGTGGATATAGATGGAGAAAATTTTTAATGTGACAATTTTTGAAAATTAATATTTTATCTTTTTCTGATAAAATAATTCATTTAAATATATTATTTTAATAATATATTGATGGTGATATTTTTAGAATGAATGTGGGATATATGAGTATATGAGGAGGAAGAGTATTTTTGTGGCATTAAATGATTAACACATGTTTTGTGTGTTGGTGGACACAATTCTTGACCGAAAATTTATTATTGACTGTAAAATTGCCCGTTTATGGATTTTGGTCAATTTTTATTTGGAATTAAGAAAAACTTTCTTCTGTAAAGTTGTAGAGAATTGAATTTCCTATAAAAACTCGCAAGATTCGAATTTTCTGACAAAAGGGCTATTTATTATGAATTATTGAAGTTATGAAGTTCCGAAATAATTAATTTTTGGAAGTTTTAATTATTATTTTAAATAAAAACGTATTTTTGCAAATTAGTGGGCTCAACATGTGATAAGAATGGGCTGAATTCAGATCTTCTGAGGTGGGCTTGACAATTTTGTAGATATAATATTATTATATTCAATTTTCTGCTTTGGTGTTCTAAGTATTTTCCTATAAATAGGGTGCTTAGGTTAGAATTGAAAATCACACCAGAAACACAAGTTTCTCTCTATTTCTCTCTCTATATCGAGCGTATTCTTGTGAGTATTTGATACTTTGAGTGTTGCTATACGGTGCAAGTTTCCTTCAGCACTATATCTAGTATTCCAGTCAGAAGTACCGTCTTTTCGAGTTAAGAGATGTTATTTCTTCTTAAATGATATTATTTTCTTTAATATCATTATGCCGAAGTATTGATCTGAACTTTTTATCAAATTTGAAACTTTTAATGTCGGGGTTACTATTCACGAGTTACTATTCACGAGTTACTATTTACCGAAAAATGAAAATTTTCTTCTTTTCGTCCAAAATATCTATTCTGGATACTAGCTTTGATTGTATCCATGTTTTGATCATTCTTGAATTTTACTCCACTATGATTATTTATGAGGTATTTTTGGACATGGAATAGCTGAAATACGAATCCTTAATATTTATTATTTTGTTTCACTGGATTCGTTTCCTTTAAAATATTTTTCATCATCCTCAGTCCTAAATGATGATATAATTGAATATCTTTGGCCTGTAGTGCAAAGATTAATGATTTCTGATGAATATCCTTGGCCCGTAGTGCAAAGATGAACAGGTATTTAGATGAACATAATCAACTGGTGAATATATTTGGCCTGTAGTGCGAAGATGAATATTGATTGATGTTACATGGATAAAATGCTGATGATGGACTTTTAAATTCATAGATAATAGTAGATTTCATTCTCTACGTAACTCTTCTATGAATTATTATTTTTCGCTGCGAATATGGATTTAAAACTTATTGTCTATTGTATTCTATTAGATTTTTTCCTGTTGAAGACTAACGATAATTTGTTGTATATTATCTTAGTCATAATATTCTTTACTGGGCTAGTTGAGCTCACCCTTTTTCTTGTTGTTCCATTTTTCTTCTAAGGAGGCGAGAATGTAGCGAGTACTAGTCGGGGTGTGGAATGATGGTTCAAGACAGTTGTTTTAGTAGTCCTCACTATTTTGTAAAATAGTGTATTAATAAGTATAATGAGTACTTAATTGAGTATGAATACTGTCTAGATGACAATATTTGTATTTAAACTCACAGTATATGTGTTGTCGTATTTTGCACGACAATTGTAATAATAAAGTTGTAGTTATTTTCTGTACCATGTATTTGGCAACTCAGAATGTGTTGGATGGATTGGACCTGTTTTGGGGGGAGTCACAGTTGGTATCAGAGCTTAGGGATATGATCTCTGGCGGAGATCGGGGAATAGAACTAGGAGGGGAGAGACGATTAAATCCTTTGCTAGTGTGTCCTACCTAAGCTTATTTGTTGGTCGGTCATAATATAGGGATATTATGTGATTTGTTAATTTGTTAAATTAACCCTTGTCCTATGGCAGTATTTGAGAATGTCGACTGAGAATGTTAACAGTGGAGTAAATGAAACCGTGGAGACACCTGTACTCACCAACGAGGAGAACGTGCAACAGGCTGGCAATGTTCCTCCTGTGAACAACACCATTGAGCAGACGATGAACAATGAGATGTTTAGAAGTTTTTTGCGGTTCATGCAAAACCAGACGAAGGAGATTCCTGTTCAAAATATAGGAAGAAACAATGGCAACGCACAGCTGGTCACAGCCAAGCAGTTCAAAGAGTTGGGACCACCAGAATTTAAGGGAAAGCCGGATCCGATCATGGCGGAAACGTGGGTTGAGCAAATTACCAAGATATTCGATGTCTTGGGATGCACGGAGGAACAGAAGGTTCCATTCGCCACCTTTATGTTCCGTGGCGAGCCAGACTACTGGTGGGAGTCTGTGGAACGTACCAATCCAGCCGCACTCAGCATGTCTTGGGAGACATTTCAGAAACTGTTCAATGACAAATACTTTTCTGAAAGTGTTCGTCATATAAAGGAAGTGGAGTTTATTAGACTGGAGTAGAACAACATGACGGTGTCCCAGTACGAGGCGAAGTTTGCAGAGTTGTCCATGTTTGCACCTCATTTGGTGGAGAATGAGGAACGTATAACGCAGATGTTTCTGAGAGGTTTGAAACCCGGCAAACGTAAATATCTCATTTCTCATAAATTTTCCATCTATTCAGATGTTGTCAACATGGCTCAATTATTAGAGCGAGATAACGAGTATGGTCAACCGAGGGACCACAACCAGGATCATACCGGTGACAACAGTCATTAGAACAATGATAACCAGCGGAGAAAGAAAAATACAGACAAGAACGGCAACCACTCTGGTGGTAAGCGTGGCCATAAAAATAGAAGAAACGGGTCGGGAGGAGATTTTAAAAAGAGGAGATTCAACAATGATAATACGAAGACGTCAGGACCAGCAGTAACTGGTTCCAAGGGAGGAGAACGACTACCGGTTATATGCTATAAGTGCGGAAAAGAAGGACATATCAGCCCAAACTGCCCACAACAGTTTAAGGTATGTTATAATTATGGAAAGGAAGGACATATCGCTCGAGATTGCACTGTAGCGAAATCAAGTCCAGCGGGGATGGTGACTCAAAAAGTTATCCCAGAAAAGTCAAAGTCAACGGTTCCTGGAAGAGCGTTTTTCGTGACTGGTCAGAATGCGAGGAACCTGAACGAAGTTAGTATGGGTTAGTTAATTATAAATTTTTGCGAAGTGTATACCTTATTAGATACTGGTTCTACCCATTCATTTATCTCTCCTCCTTATACTCAACGTTTAAACTTGATTCCGGAGAAGTTAGACTTTGACCTATCTGTGGAAACTCCGTTAGGAGAAACTTTCGTTACATCCACTGTTTATAAATCTTGTTTGATCCAACTTGGCACCATCACATTACCTGTTGACCTTATCTCTTTAAAGATACTTGCTTTTGATGTGATTTTAGGAATTGATTGGTTAACTACTCATCATGCCAAAATTGATTATTTTCGTAAGGTTGTTAGTTTTCATATTCCTAAGCAACCTGTTATTCGAATTCAAGCAACCAAACCATTGAAGTCAAACTCTTTCATATCAAGCCGTAAAGTCATTCGTTTATTGAAAAATAGATGTCAAGCTTTCTTAGCCATGTTATGGACTTGAACAAAAATACGTCAGATTTGAATGATATTTCTGTTGTTAGTAAAATCCCTGACGTATTTCCTGAAGAATTTCTTGGCTTACTCCCAGAGTGTGATATTGAATTTTGTATCATCTTTGAATCCGGTATAAAACCCACTTCTAAAATCTCATATCGAATGGCTCCTATTGAACTTCAGGAGTTAAAAACCCAACTATAGAAGTTGATAACCGAGCCTCTATCTGGTGACTTCCTTTGTGGAAGGCATCGAAGCTAGACTTTTCGTAGGGGACGCCATATTCGTGCGGTATTAAACTGATAGGTGTCATTGTGATGTGATATCCAAGATTGGGATATGAGTCACAGTTGAGAGCAACCTAAGTCAGTTAGTTATCGAAATACGTAGCTTTCTGGTTATTATCGGAGATTCGTAAAAAGGATTTTCTCGAATCGCTACTCCATTAACTCAGCTGACTCAAAAAGATACAAACTTCGAATGGACCGAGGAATGCGAGAAGGGCTTCCAAGAATTCAACATGCGACACCGACATTGGCTCGAGCTGTTAAAAGATTTCGATCATACCATTCAATACCATCCTGGAAAAGCAAACGTGATAACTGACGCGTTAAGTAGAAGATCATATGCAGGAACGAGTGCGATGATGTCAAGTATACGCATAGAACCAACTTTAATTGATAAAGTTAAAGTTGCTCAAACCACAGACCCGGAGCTGATGCGTATGAAGAAGAAAGTGCAAGAAGGTGCTATTCCAGAAGCAAGAATCGATGAAGAAGGAATACTTCGAGTCCACTCCAGACTTTGTGTTCCTAACGATTTTGATTTGAAGTACAAGATCATGATGGAGGCACACAATACACCATTTGCGATCCATCCTGGCAGTACCAAAATGTATCGTGATCTTCGACATACATTTTGGTGGAACAATATGAAGAGAGAGATTGCAAAGTTTATTTCGAGGTGTTTAACTTGTCAACGTGTAAAGGCGGAGCATCAAGTGCCAAAGGGTCCATTGCAACCACTTGAGATTCCGAAATGGAAGTGGGAACACATTACCATGAATTTCGTTACGGGTTTTCCTACGGTTTCTCAAGGCATAAATGCTATTTGGGTGATTGTTGATAGATTAACCAAGTCTGCTCATTTCTTTCTGATACGGGAGACTTATTCCCTTGAACGTCTTGCTCGTATGTACATGAATGAGATTATGAGGTTGCATGGCAAGCCAGTATCCATAGTTTCGGATCGTGACCCAAGATTCACTTCAAGATTTTGGGTAAGCTTGCAAAAAGCTATGGGCACGGATTTACGATTTAGAGAAGATCCAAACGATTCGACAGCGTATACAAACGGCACAAGATCGACAAAAGAGTTATGCGGATCTTCATCGAAAGGACGTTGAATTTTACATTGGGGATCATGTATTATTACGTGTAGCTCAATGGAAAGGAGTTACAAGATTTGGGAAGATAGGAAAGCTTAATCCACGATTTATTGGTCCATTTTAGATTTTTGACTGAGTAGGAAATGTGGCCTATTGACTCGCGTTACCTCCAAGTATGTCTCGTGTTTATAATGTTTTTCATATATCTGTGCTTTGTAAATATGTGAAAGACCCGAACCACGTTATTGAGTTAGAACCGGACGAGATAGCAGAAGACTTAACGTACGAAGAGGTACCTGTCAAGATTTTGGATAGGAAGGAGCATGTCCTACGCACAAAGGTCATACCACAAGTTAAAGTTTTGTGGAGAAACCATGCTATTGAGGAAATGACCTGGGAGTTAGAAACGAAAATGAAAGCGAGGTATCCTCATCTTTTCGAAACACCAGGTACGTATGTCAATTTCGAGGACAAAATTTTATAAGGAGGGGAGGTTGTAAGACCCCAAATTATTAATAAATAAAATTTAATTTTCTCTATTTATTATTCTGAAATAGTAAGGGTTGATTTGATTAATGTGGTTAGTTATGGGTAAAATGCACAAATATTTTAAATAAGCAGGTGGTTATAAAATATTCATTGTTGTCGGGAAATATTCGCTTCATCGTGGAATATTCTTACTGTCGGAGAATATTCGTACGACGGCGCAGTCTTTTGTGGGCCCCATAACGGAAAGCGATTGGATGAAGAAAACGACAAAAATAAGTTGTTTATAAATAACGGCGTAGTTGTTACCGTTAATACTATTGGAATACACGGTGGTTAAAACACGGTAATACGCGTTGTTGCACAGTAGCACACGGTATTGCACCAATTATTGATTCTTACGTAAGAAGGCACTACTCAATAATGGTTACAGTAGTTACTATTCTATATTGTATTTTATTGATTCAATAATTGCTGCGTTGATATTTTATAATTGTCACTACACAGTATTTTCTATTATCGGAACAATAATTCATATTATCTGAATAATATTATTAGATAACATTATTCGCAATGTCTAGAAAGTTCTGTCTAAGGAGAGATTTGGTCATCTAATTACGCGCCAGTAAGGAGAGATCCTTATTGGAAAGCCCTCTCTTTCCTGGGAACGGCCTGGTTGCCAGTACTGTGATTCTGTAATATTATTTGTATATAATTAATTATTAATTTAAATGATGAGGAAAATATTGATTTTATGTGGATATAGATGGAGAAAATTTTTAATGTGACAATTGTTGAAAGTTAATATTTTATCTTTTTCTGATAAAATAATTCATTTAAATATATTATTTTAATAATATATTGATGGTGATATTTTTAGAATGAATGTGGGATATATGAGTATATGAGGAGGAAGAGTATTTTTGTGGCATTAAATGATTAACACATATTTTGTGTGTTGGTGGACACAATTTTTGACCGAAAATTTATTATTGACTGTAAAATCGTCCGTTTGTGGATTTTGGTCAATTTCTGTTTGGAATTTAGAAAAACTTTCTTCTATAAAGTTGTAGAGAATTGAATTTCCTTTAAAAACTCACGAGATTCGAATTTTCTGAAAAAAAAGACTATTTATTATGAATTATTGAAGTTCTGAAGTTCCGAAATAATTGATTTTTGAAAGTTTTAATTATTATTTTAAAGAAAAACGTATTTTTGCAAATTAGTGGGCTCAACATGTGATAAGAATGGGATGAATTCAGATCTTCTAAGGTGGGCTTGACAATTTTATAGATATAATATTATTATATTCAATTTTCTGCTTTGGTATTCTAAGTATTTTCCTATAAATAAGGTGCTTAGGTTAGAATTGAAAATCACACCAGAAACACAAGTTTCTCTCTATTTCTCTCTCTATATCGAGCGTATTCTTGTGAGTATTTGATACTTTGAGTGTTGCTATACGGTGCAAGTTTCCTTCAGCACTATATCTAGTATTCCAGTCAGAAGTACCGTCTTTCCGAGGTAAGGGATGTTATTTCTTCTTAAATGATATTATTTTCTTCAATATCATTATGCCGAAGTATTGATCTAAATTTTTTATCAAATTTGGAACTTTTTATGTCAGGGTTACTATTCACGAGTTACTATTCACGAGTTACTATTTACCGAAAAATGAAAATTTTCTTCTTTTTGTCCAAAATATCTATTCTGGATACTAGCTTTGATTGTATTCATGTTTTGATCATTCTTGAATTTTACTCCACTATGATTATTTATGAGGTATTTTTGGACATGAAATAGCTGAAATAAGAATCCTTAATATTTATTATTTTGTTTCACTAGATTCGTTTCCTTTAAAATATTTTTCATCATCCTCAGTCCTAAATGATGATATAATTGAATATCTTTGGCCTGTAGTGCAAAGATTAATGATTTCTGATGAATATCTTTGGCCCGTAGTGCAAAGATGAACAGGTGTTTAGATGAACATGACCAACTGGTGAATATCTTTGGCCTGTAGTGCGAAGATGAATATTGATTGATGTTACATGGATAAAATACTGATGATGGACTTTTAAATTCATAGATAATAGTAGATTTCATTCTCTACGTAACTCTTCTATGAATTATTATTTTCCGCTGCGAATATGGATTTAAAACTTGTTGTCTATTGTATTCAATTAGGTTTTTCCCTGTTGAAGACTAACGATAATTTGTTGTATATTATCTTAGTCATAATATTCTTTACTGGGCTAGTTGAACTCACCCTTTTCCTTGTTGTTCCATTTTTCTTCTCAAGAGGCGAGAATGTAGCGAGTACTAGTCGGGGTGTGGAATGATGGTTCAAGACAGTTGTTTTAGTAGTCCTTACTATTTTGTAAAATAGTGTATCAATAAGTATAATGAGGACTTAATTGAGTATGAATAGTGTCTAGATGACAATATTTGTATTTAAACTCATAGTATATGTGTTGTCGTATTTTGCACGACAATTGTAATAATAAAGTTGTAGTTATTTTCTGTACCATGCATTTGGCGACTCAGAATGTGTTGGATGGATTGGACCTATTTTGGGGGGAGTCACAGTTGGTATCAGAGCTTAGCGATATGATCTCTGGCGGAGATCGGGGAATAGAACTAGGAGGGGAGAGACGAGTAAATCCTTCGCTAGTGTGTCCTACCTAAGCTTATTTGTTGGTCGGTCATAATATAGGGATATTATGTGATTTTTCAATTTGTTAAATTAACCCTTGTCCTATGGCATTATTTGAGAATGTCGACTGAGAATGTTAACAGTGGAGTAAATGAAACTGTGGAGACACCTGTACTCACCAACGAGGAGAACGCGCAACAGGCTGGCAATGTTCCTCCTATGAACAACACCACTGAGCAGACGATAAACGATGAGATGTTTAGAAGTTTTTTGCGGTTCATGCAAAACCAGACGAAGGAGATTCATGTTCAAAATATAGGAAGAAACAATGGCAACGCACAGCTGGTCACAGCCAAGCAGTTCAAAGAGTTGGGACCACCAGAATTTAAGGGAAAGCCGGATCCGATCATGGCGGAAATGTGGGTCAAGCAAATTACCAAGATATTCGATGTCTTGGGATGCACGGAGGAACAGAAGGTTCCATTCGCCACCTTTATGTTCCGTGGCGAGGCAGACTACTGGTGGGAGTCTGTGAAACGTACCAATCCAGCCGCACTCAGCATGTCTTGGGAGACATTTCAGAAACTGTTCAATGACAAATACTTTCCTGAAAGTGTTCGTCATATAAAGGAAGTGGAGTTTATTAGACTGGAGTAGAACAACATGACGGTGTCCCAGTACGAGGCGAAGTTTGCAGAGTTGTCCATGTTTGCACCTCATTTGGTGGAGAATGGGGAACGTATGACGCGGATGTTTTTGAGAGGTTTGAAACCCGGCATACGTCAATATCTCATTTCTCATAAATTTTCTCTCTATTCAGATGTTGTCAATAGGGCTCAATTATTAGAGCGAGATAACGAGTATGGTCAACCGAGGGACCACAACCAGGATCATACCGGTGACAATAGTCATTAGAACAATGATAACCAGCGGAGAAAGAAAAATACAAACAAGAACGGCAACCACTCTGGTGGTAAGCGTGGCCATGAAAATAGAAGAAGCGAGTCGGGAGGAGATTTTAAAAAGAGGAGATTCAACAATGATAATACGAAGACGTCAGGACCAGTAGCAACTGGTTCCAAGGGAGGAGAACGACCACCGGTTATATGCTATAAGTGCGGAAAAGAAGGACATATCAGCCCAAACTGCCCACAACAGTTTAAGGTATGTTATAATTGTGGAAAGGAAGGACATATCGCTCGAGATTGCACTGTAGCGAAATCAAGTCCAGCGGGGATGGTGACTCAAAAAGTTGTCCCAGAAAAGTCAAAGTCAACGGTTCCTGGAAGAGCGTTTTTCGTGACTGGTCAGAATGCGAGGAACCCGAATGAAGTTAGCATGGGTTAGTTAATTATAAATTTTTGCGAAGTGTATACCTTATTAGATACCGGTTCTACCCATTCATTTATCTCTCATGCTTATACTCAACGTTTAAACTTAATTCCGGAGAAGTTAGACTTTGACCTATCTATGGAAACTCCGTTAGGAGAAACTTTCGTTACATCCACTATTTATAAATCTTGTTTGATCCAACTTGGCACCATCACATTACCTGTTGACTTTATCTCTTTAAAGATACTTACTTTTGATGTGATTTTAGGAATTGATTGGTTAACTACTCATCATGCCAAAATTGATTATTTTCGTAAGGTTGTTAGTTTTCATATTCCTAAGCAACCTGTTATTCGAATTCAAGCAACCAAACCATTGAAGTCAAACTCTTTCATATCAAGCCGTAAAGTCATTCGTTTATTGAAAAATGGATGTCAAGCTTTCTTAGCCATGTCATGGACTTGAACAAAAATACGTCAGATTTGAATGATATTTCTGTTGTTAGTAAAATCCCTGACGTATTTCCTGAAGAATTTCTTGGCTTACTCCCAGAGTGTGATATTGAATTTTGTATCATCTTTGAATCCGGTACAAAACCCACTTCTAAAATCTCATATCGAATGGCTCCTATTGAACTTCAGGAGTTAAAAACCCAACTATAGAAGTTGATAACCGAGCCTCTATCTGGTGACTTCCTTTGTGGAATGCATCGAAGCCAGACTTTTCGTAGGGGACGCCATATTCGTGCGGTAGTAAACTGATAGGTGTCATTGTGACGTGATATCCAAGATTGGGATATGAGTCACAGTTGAGAGCAACCTAAGTTAGTAATCGAAATACGTAGCTTTCTGGTTATTATCGGAGATTCGTAAAAAGGATTTTCTCGAATCGCTACTCCATTAAATCAGCTGACTCAAAAAGATACAAACTTCAAATGGACCGAGGAATGCGAGAAGGGCTTCCAAGAATTCAGCATGCGACACCGACGTTGGCTCGAGCTGTTAAAAGATTTCGATCATACCATTCAATACCATCCTGGAAAAGCAAACGTGGTAGCTGACGCGTTGAGTAGAAGATCATATGCAGGAACGAGTGCGATGATGTCAAGTATAAGCATAGAACCAACTTTAATTGATAAAGTTAAAGTTGCTCAAACCACAGACCCGGAGCTGATGCGTATGAAGAAGAAAGTGCAAGAAGGTGCTATTCCAGAAGCAAGAATCGATGAAGAAGGAATACTTCGAGTCCACTCCAGACTTTGTGTTCCTAACGATTTTGATTTGAAGTACAAGATCATGATGGAGGAACACAATACACCATTTGCAATCCATCCTGGCAGTACCAAAATGTATCGTGATCTTCGACATACATTTTGGTGGAACAATATGAAGAGAGGGATTGCAAAGTTTATTTCGAGGTGTTTAACTTGTCAACGTGTAAAGGCGGAGCATCAAGTGCCAAAGGGTCCATTGCAACCACTTGAGATTCTGAAATGGAAGTGGGAACACATTATCATAGATTTCGTTACGGGTCTTCCTACGGTTTCTCAAGGCATAAATGCTATTTGGGTGATTGTTGATAGATTAACCAAGTCTGCTCATTTCTTTCCGATACGGGAGACTTATTCCCTTGAACGTCTTGCTCGTATGTACGTGAATGAGATTATGAGGTTGCATGGCAAGCCAGTATCCATAGTTTCGGATCGTGACCCAAGATTCACTTCAAGATTTTGGGTAAGCTTGCAAAAAGCTATGGGCACGGATTTACGATTTAGTTCGGCATACCATCCTCAAACGGACGGACAATCAGAGAGGACTATTCAAACTCTTGAAGATCTATTAAGACTCTGTGTCCTAGATCTCAAAGGGAGTTGGGATAAGTACCTACCATAGGTGGAATTCTCCTACAACAACAGTTATCAGGCGAGCATAGGTGTGGCTCCATTCGAGACGTTGTATGGAAGAAAATGTCATTCTCCAGTATGCTGGGACGATGTGGGTGAAGCAACATTGTTGGGACCAGAGTTGGTACGCATGACTACAGAGAAGATCCAAACGATTCGACAACGTATACAAACGGCACAAGATCGACAAAAGAGTTATGCGGATCTTCATCGAAAGGACGTGGAATTTTACATTGGGGATCATGTATTATTACGTGTAGCTCCATGGAAAGGAGTTACAAAATTTGGGAAGAGAGGAAAGCTTAATCCACGATTTATTGGTCCATTTTAGATTCTTGACCGAGTAGGAAATGTGGCCTATTGACTCGCGTTACCTCCAAGTATGTCTCGTGTTTATAATATTTTTCATATATCTGTGCTTCGTAAATATGTGAAAGACCCGAACCACGTTATTGAGTTAGAACCGGACGAGATAGCAGAAGACTTAACGTACGAAGAGGTACCTGTCAAGATTTTGGATAGGAAGGAGCATGTCCTACGCACGAAGGTCATACCACAAGTTAAAGTTTTGTGGAAAAACCATGCTATTGAGGAAATGACCTGGGAGTTAGAAACGGAAATGAAAGCGAGGTATCCTCATCTTTTCGAAACACCAGGTACGTATGTCAATTTCGAGGACAAAATTTCATAAGGAGGGGAGGTTGTAAGACCCCAAATTATTAATAAATAAAATTTAATTTTCTCTATTTATTATTCTGAAATAGTAAGGGTTGATTTGATTAATGTGGTTAGTTATGGGTAAAATGCGCAAATATTTTAAATAAGCAAGTGGTTATAAAATATTCATTGTTGTCGGGAAATATTCGCTTGGTCGTGGAATATTCTTACTGTCGGAGAATATTCGTACGACGGCGCAGTCTTTTGTGGGCCCCATAACGGAAAGCGATTGGATGAAGAAAATGACAAAAATAAGTTGTTTATAAATAACGGCGTAGTTGTTACCGTTAATACTGTTGGAATACCCGGTGGTTAAAACAGGGTAATACGCGTTGTTGCACAGTAGCACACAGTATTGCACCAATTATTGATTCTTACGTAAGAAGGCATTACTCAATAATGGTTACAGTAGTTACTGTTCTATATTATATTTTATTGATTCAATAATTGCTGCGTTGATATTTTATAATTGTCACTACACAGTATTTTCTATTATCGGAACAATAATTCATATTATCTGAATAATATTATTAGATAACATTATTCGCAATGTCTAGAAAGTTCTGTCTAAGGAGAGGTTTGGTCATCTAATTACGCGCCAGTAAGGAGAGATCCTTATTGGAAAGCCCCCTCTTTCCTGGGAACGGCTTGGTTGCCAGTACTGTGATTCTGTAATATTATTTGTGTATAATTAATTATTGATTTAAATGATGAGAAAAATATTGATTTTATGTGGATATAGATGGAGAAAATTTTTAATGTGACAATTGTTGAAAATTAATATTTTATCTTTTTCTGATAAAATAATTCATTTAAATATATTATTTTAATAATATATTGATGGTGATATTTTTAGAATGAATATGGGATATATGAGTATATGAGGAGGAAGAGTATTTTTGTGGCATTAAATGATTAACACATATTTTGTGTGTTGGTGGACACAATTCTTGACCGAAAATTTATTATTGACTGTAAAATCGCTCATTTGTGGATTTTGATCAATTTCTGTTTGGAATTTAGAAAAACTTTCTTCTATAAAGTTGTAGAGAATTGAATTTCCTATAAAAACTCACGAGATTCGAATTTTCTGACAAAAGACTATTTATTATGAATTATTGAAGTTCTGAAGTTCCGAAATAATTAATTTTTGGAAGTTTTAAATATTATTTTAATGAAAAACGTATTTTTGCAAATTAGTGGGCTCAACATGTGATAAGAATGGGATGAATTCAGATCTTCTAAGGTGGGCTTGACAATTTTGTAGATATAATATTATTATATTCAATTTTTTGCTTTGGTATTCTAAGTATTTTCCTATAAATAGGGTGCTTAGGTTAGAATTGAAAATCACACCAGAAACACAAGTTTCTCTCTATTTCTCTCTCTATATCGAGCGTATTCTTGTGAGTATTTGATACTTTGAGTGTTGCTATACGGTGCAAGTTTCCTTCAGCACTATATCTAGTATTCCAGTCAGAAGTACCGTCTTTCCGAGGTAAGGGATGTTATTTCTTCTTAAATGATATTATTTTCTTCAATATCATTATGCCGAAGTATTGATCTGAACTTTTTATCAAATTTGGAACTTTTCATGTCGGGGTTACTATTCACGAGTTACTATTCACGAGTTACTATTTACCGAAAAATGAAATTTTTCTTCTTTTTGTCCAAAATATCTATTCTGGATACTAGCTTTGATTGTATCCATGTTTTGATCATTCTTGAATTTTACTCCACTATGATTATTTATGAGGTATTTTTGGACATGGAATAGCTGAAATACGAATCCTTAATATTTATTATTTTGTTTCACTGGATTCGTTTCCTTTAAAATATTTTTCATCATCCTCAGTCCTAAATGATGATATAATTGAATATCTTTGGCCTGTAGTGCAAAGATTAATGATTTCTGATGAATATCTTTGGCCCGTAGTGCAAAGATTAACAGGTGTTTAGATGAACATGACCAACTGGTGAATATCTTTGGCCTGTAGTGCGAAGATGAATATTGATTGATGTTACATGGATAAAATACTGATGATGGACTTTTAAATTCATAGATAATAGTAGATTTCATTCTCTACGTAACTCTTCTATGAATTATTATTTTTCGTTGCGAATATGGATTTAAAACTTGTTGTCTATTGTATTCAATTAGGTTTTTCCCTGTTGAAGACTAACGATAATTTGTTGTATATTATCTTAGTCATAATATTCTTTACTGGGCTAGTTGAACTCACCCTTTTCCTTGTTGTTCCATTTTTCTTCTCAAGAGGCGAGAATGTAGCGAGTACTAGTCGGGGTGTGGAATGATGGTTCAAGACAGTTGTTTTAGTAGTCCTCACTATTTTGTAAAATAGTGTATCAATAAGTATAATGAGGACTTAATTGAGTATGAATAGTGTCTAGATGACAATATTTGTATTTAAACTCACAGTATATGTGTTGTCGTATTTTGCACGACAATTGTAATAATAAAGTTGTAGTTATTTTCTGTACCATGTATTTGGCGACTCAGAATGTGTTGGATGGATTGGACCTATTTTGGGGGGAGTCACAGTTGGTATCAGAGCTTAGGGATATGATCTCTGGCGGAGATCGGGGAATAGAACTTGGAGGGGAGAGACGAGTAATATTATTTGTGATTCTGGAATATTATTTCCTGAGAATGGACTGGTTGCCAGTACTGTGATTCTGTAATATTATTTGTGTATAATTAATTATTGATTTATATGATGAGGAAAATATTGATTTTATGTGGATATAGATGGATAAATTTTTTAATGTGACAATTGTTGAAAATTAATATTTTATCTTTTTCTGATAAAATAATTCATTTAAATATATTATTTTAATAATATATTGATGGTGATATTTTTAGAATGAATGTGGGATATATGAGTATATGAGGAGGAAGAGTATTTTTGTGGCATTAAATGATTAACACATATTTTGTGTGTTAGTGGACACAATTCTTGACCGAAAATTTATTATTGACTGTAAAATCGCCCGTTTGTGGATTTCGGTCAATTTCTGTTTGGAATTTGGAAAAACTTTCTTCTGCAAATTTGTAGAGAATTGAATTTTCTATAAAAACACTCGAGATTCGAATTTTCTGATAAAAGGGCTATTTATTATGAATTATTGAAGTTCTGAAGTTCCGAAATAATTGATTTTTAGAAGTTTTATTTATTATTTTGAAGAAAAACGTTTTTTGGCATTTAAGTGGGCTAACATGTGATATAAATGGGCTGAGATCAGATGTCTAGAGGTGGGCTAAGAAAAATTTGATAAATATATTAATATTATATTAAATTTTCTACTTTGGTGTTCTAAGCATTTTCCTATAAATAGGGTGCTTAGGTTAGAATTGAAAATCACACCAGAAACACAAGTTTCTCTCTATTTCTCTCTCTATATCGAGCGTATTCTTGTGAGTATTTAATACTTTGAGTGTTACTATACGGTGCAAGTTTCCTTCAGCACTATATCTAGTATTCCAGTCAGAAGTACCGTCTTTCCGAGGTAAGAGATGTTATTTCTTCTTAAATGATATTATTTTCTTCAATATCATTATGCCGAAGTATTGATCTGAACTTTTTATCAAATTTGGAACTTTTCATGTCGGGGTTACTATTCACGAGTTACTATTCACGAGTTACTATTTACCGAAAAATGAAATTTTTCTTCTTTTTGTCCAAAATATCTATTCTGGATACTAGCTTTGATTGTATCCATGTTTTGATCATTCTTGAATTTTACTCCACTATGATTATTTATGAGGTATTTTTGGACATGGAATAGCTGAAATACGAATCCTTAATATTTATTATTTTGTTTCACTGGATTCGTTTCCTTTAAAATATTTTTCATCATCCTCAGTCCTAAATGATGATATAATTGAATATCTTTGGCCTGTAGTGCAAAGATTAATGATTTCTGATGAATATCTTTGGCCCGTAGTGCAAAGATTAACAGGTGTTTAGATGAACATGACCAACTGGTGAATATCTTTAGCCTGTAGTGTGAAGATGAATATTGATTGATGTTACATGGATAAAATACTGATGATGGACTTTTAAATTCATAGATAATAGTAGATTTCATTCTCTACGTAACTCTTCTATGAATTATTATTTTTCGTTGCGAATATGGATTTAAAACTTGTTGTCTATTGTATTCAATTAGGTTTTTCCCTGTTGAAGACTAACGATAATTTGTTGTATATTATCTTAGTCATAATATTCTTTACTGGGCTAGTTGAACTCACCCTTTTCCTTGTTGTTCCATTTTTCTTCTCAAGAGGCGAGAATGTAGCGAGTACTAGTCGGGGTGTGGAATGATGGTTCAAGACAGTTGTTTTAGTAGTCCTCACTATTTTGTAAAATAGTGTATCAATAAGTATAATGAGGACTTAATTGAGTATGAATAGTGTTTAGATGACAATATTTGTATTTAAACTCACAGTATATGTGTTGTCGTATTTTGCACGACAATTGTAATAATAAAGTTGTAGTTATTTTCTGTACCATGTATTTGGCGACTCAGAATGTGTTGGATGGATTGGACCTATTTTGGGGGGAGTCACAGTTGGTATCAGAGCTTAGGGATATGATCTCTGGCGGAGATCGGGGAATAGAACTAGGAGGGGAGAGACGAGTAATATTATTTGTGATTCTGGAATATTATTTCCTGAGAATGGACTGGTTGCCAGTACTGTGATTCTGTAATATTATTTGTGTATAATTAATTATTGATTTATATGATGAGGAAAATATTGATTTTATGTGGATATAGATGGATAAAATTTTTAATGTGACAATTGTTGAAAATTAATATTTTATCTTTTTCTGATAAAATAATTCATTTAAATATATTATTTTAATAATATATTGATGGTGATATTTTTAGAATGAATGTGGGATATATGAGTATATGAGGAGGAAGAGTATTTTTGTGGCATTAAATGATTAACACATATTTTGTGTGTTAGTGGACACAATTCTTGACCGAAAATTTATTATTGACTGTAAAATCGCCCGTTTGTGGATTTCGGTCAATTTCTGTTTGGAATTTGGAAAAACTTTCTTCTGCAAATTTGTAGAGAATTGAATTTTCTATAAAAACACTCGAGATTCGAATTTTCTGATAAAAGGGCTATTTATTATGAATTATTGAAGTTCTGAAGTTCCGAAATAATTGATTTTTAGAAGTTTTATTTATTATTTTGAAGAAAAACGTTTTTTGGCATTTAAGTGGGCTAACATGTGATATAAATGGGCTGAGATCAGATGTCTAGAGGTGGGCTAAGAAAAATTTGATAAATATATTAATATTATATTAAATTTTCTACTTTGGTGTTCTAAGCATTTTTCTATAAATAGGGTGCTTAGGTTAGAACTGAAAATCACACCAGAAACACAAGTTTCTCTCTATTTCTCTCTCTATATCGAGCGTATTCTTGTGAGTATTTGATACTTTGAGTGTTGCTATACGGTGCAAGTTTCCTTCAGCACTATATCTAGTATTCCAGTCAGAAGTACCGTCTTTCCGAGGTAAGAGATGTTATTTCTTCTTAAATGATATTATTTTCTTCAATATCATTATGTCGAAGTATTGATCTGAACTTTTTATAAAATTTAGAACTTTTCATGTCGGGGTTACTATTCATGAGTTATTCACGAGTTACTATTCACCGAAAAATAAAAATTTTCTTTTTTTCGTCCGAAATATCTATTCTGGATAGTAGCTTTGATTGTATCCATGTTTTGATCATTCTTGAATTTTACTCCACTATGATTATTTATGAGGTATTTTTGGACATGGAATAGCTGAAATACGAATCCTTAATATTTATTATTTTGTTTCACTGGATTCGTTTCCTTTAAAATATTTTTCATCATCCTCAGTCCTAAATGATGATATAATTGAATATCTTTGGCTTGTAGTGCAAAGATTAATGATTTCTGATGAATATCTTTGGCCCGTAGTGCAAAGATGAACAGGTGTTTAGATGAACATGACCAACTGGTGAATATCTTTGGCCTGTAGTGTGAAGATGAATATTGATTGATGTTACATGGATAAAATGCTGATGATGGACTTTTAAATTCATAGATAATAGTAGATTTCATTCTCTACGTAACTCTTCTATGAATTATTATTTTTCGCTGCGAATATGGGTTTAAAACTTGTTGTCTATTGTATTCTATTAGATTTTTCCCTGTTGAAGACTAACGATAATTTGTTGTATATTATCTTAGTCATAATATTCTTTACTGGGCTAGTTGAGTTCACCCTTTTCCTTGTTGTTCCATTTTTCTTCTCAGGAGGCGAGAATGTAGCGAGTACTAGTCGGGGTGTGGAATGATGGTTCAAGACAGTTGTTTTAGTAGTCCTCACTATTTTGTAAAATAGTGTATCAATAAGTATAATGAGGATCAAACGTTATGGCCAAATGATGAAGTATAATGAAGTAACTGCTATGCAAATGACCACCCAAAACCATGACGTTCGACGTCCGTTGGTACAACGATCATAACTCTTGCATCCGAACTCCGATTGGAATGATTCAAAATGTTCCGAAAAGCTAAGACAATGCTCTTCAATTTAAGATAAGTTCCAAACCAAGAACATGAAGTAAACATGAAAGCCCAAATGATGTCCAGTTTGCTTTTTTTTGCGTTTTCTTTGCTTTTCCTTACCAATAGTCGCTCACACCGCTCCCAAACGTATAACCTACAAAATGAACACAAAATGCATGAAAAGTAACTAAGACACATAAATATAAGCAACTAATTCAAGTAAAAGATACCGGATAACTGTATATAAAATCCACTTATCACAACCCCTCCATCACTGCAGTCCACCCGGACTTTGCCCTCGACAATTGGAGTAACACTCCTGCATTGGTCGACGAGGGTAAAATGGGTAGGAACTCTTTCTGCCCTGTAGATATCATAACTGCTTAATTTTCTATACAATATTAGCAGTTATTTTGGCAGTACATGCTAACACTTTGTATGATTAAACAATTTCATATATACTAAGTGAAAGCATATTTTGTTTCAGGACTCTGAATTTAGATGTGCATGTACTTGCTGATAAGATGCCTCTTCTCCACAAGGATTGTTACTTTGATGAAAAGTTGGATTCAGCCTTGATGAAAATACACGAGGACATTGAGGTGCCTCTGGAGATCAAAGAATGGGTTGAAGACAAACCTAAACCCAACCTTGATCAAACCACTTCCTTTAATCTCAGAACCTTAGAAAGCCCTAAGTTAATCCACATTGGTTTAGACCTTACTCCAAACCAGAGGAATGACATGGTTACACTACTAACCCAATTCCAGGATATGTTTGCATGGTCTCATGAAGATATGGTAGGTTTGTCCACTGACATTGTTCTTCATCACCTTCCCATTAAAGAGGGTTTCAAGCCAGTCAAGCAAAAGCTCAGGCGATTGAAACCTGAATGAAGTTTAAAGGTGAAAGAGGAAATTGTTAAATAATTTCAAGCTGATATTATCATGGTGTCCACATACCCTGAATGGATATCCAACATAGTTCATGTGCCTAAACCTGGAGGAAAGGTGTGTTGGGTAAAATCTAATTACGCACAACACGCAAGTATACATGGTCAACAAGTAATAAAGTGAAAGTAGAGTATCGTTCCCACGAGGAACTGTTTAATAAAAATTACCAAGTATAAACCCGTAACCAACTCAATCTTTTTTAAACGAATGAATTTCAAATTATATAAATTAAACTACTATTAAATTCAACTAGTTAAATTAAGATTACAGAGATTTAATATCACAATTTCACTTATTGCTTCATTTAAGTTAACACACTTCTCATCAATTATTCTCTATCCCGAATTGTTAATTAAGAACACTAAAACAGATAAAACCACCTATCGATGCAT
The DNA here is from genome assembly GCA_016801055.1 of Panax notoginseng. Classification (NCBI taxonomy): domain Eukaryota; kingdom Viridiplantae; phylum Streptophyta; class Magnoliopsida; order Apiales; family Araliaceae; genus Panax; species Panax notoginseng. The sequence goes on from CM029021.1 coordinate 102,042,156, forward strand.
AATACTCATACTCACTTAAATCCACATATGATAGAATTAAGCAAGACACCTTAATTAACTAATCCACTATATCTTTATGTGAATTATAATTAAAAAGGATTTAAGGCATAAGTTCTCTATAAGATTACATATGGCGTAAAGGCATATCTCTATCCTAAACATGAATAATGAATTCCATCTATGTAGAAATCACAAACACATGCTATCATGATAAGATCTAAATCAATACTTTATCTCTCGAGTTCATATAGATTATCACGGTAATTGATAGCTAGGAAATTAAACAATTAAGTCCAAATCATAATAGACAATCCTCATAATAGAACATAATAATTGATAACGAAACATATTAAAATAAACTACACAATAAGATCCATTGTAATCTCAAACAAAGAATTCGTTCATGATTATTGAATTAAAACTATGAATCCACAATTGAATAGACAATAAAAGAAAAATATAGAAGAAGATAAGAAGATAGAATCCGTTGTCTGCAGATTTGAAGCTCCATCCTCGCTCCTAGTTTGAATCTTCAATGGTCTCCAAGTTGCTTCAATCTCCAAATCAAATAAGAACTAGTGTTTTGATCTAATTTACTCTAATCTAATCTAATGGAATGCTCTCTCCCTCTCTAATCTTCCTCTAATCTATGTGTTTCTCCTCCTTTTATATGCCTCTTTACATATCTTTTAAGTCCTCTTGGAAGTCCTTGAGTCAATCGGATCGAAATAATCCTTCCCGAACTCAAATTTGGATAAAATTCGTATTTTCTGGGCATACCCCTGCCCCGGCGGGGGTCTAGGCTTGTAAAGGGCCCGCCCCGACGGGCTAGGGGCCTATTTTGCAGCTGGTATGCCCACCCCAGCGGGGGTTTTGTGAAGGAACCTTTTCTACTGTGACGTCCTTTGGGAAAACGGCCATAACGTTTGATCCAAGAAGAGTTACGAGGCCTGCCACCTATCAAATCGAAGATATCGACCAGCTCTACAACTTTCATTCTTTGCGAATTGAGAAATAATGGACGGATGAAGGTCGAAATTGGGCTGGAAGTGACTTCTATGCAAATGGCCACCCAAAATAGTGACGTTCGACGTCCGTTGGTACAAATGTCATAACTTTTGCATCCGAACTCCGATTGGAATGATTCAAGATGTTCCGAAAAGATAAGAAGAAGCTCTACAATGTAATCCAAGTTCCAAACCTAGAACATGAAATGAACATCAAAGCCCAAACGATATTCGGATTGCTTTTCTTTGCGATTTCATACCAATTCTTTGCGATTTCAGCTCCCAAGCATACAATCTACAAAATGAACACAAAATGCATGAAAAGTAACTAAGAAACATGAGATTAAGCAACTAATTCAAGTAACAGATACCGGATAAGTAGGTATAAAACCTATTTATAAAATACCCCCAAACTTAAACATTTGCTTGTCCTCAAGCAAAAACACAAAACAACAATGCTATGGAATGCAACTAATCTACATGCCTACGAATCCAGCCGTAATGACAGAAACAAGTCTATTCAGCCGGCCTTAGAGAAATCAAGTAAACATGATAATACATCATATCAAAACAAATTATTAACTTCCCAATCAATCATCAAATCTTAGACTGTTATCACTAATATAGTGCGTGTGTGCTCCACAACAATGTTAACTGATATAAAATCAAATTTAACACATAATAAGTCTCTTCGAAGGCACTATACAGTGTAAGCTCAAGAAATCCAAAAACAAGATAGATCCAACTAAAATCAAATAATTACCAATATCGAGGGTCAACATAGGATACTTATCCTTCATTTTTCATCTACGGGGGCTTTTTGCTCTTATTTCCCATTTTATTTATTATTATTATTTTTTTCTTTTCTTTTTTCTTTTTTTTTTGAATAATGAGTGTGTTTTACGCTCCATCTCACGCCTGTGTTTATGAGGAATGCATTTCACGCTTCTTCTCGACCCACCACAGGACTCAATTTATTCAACTCAATATCTTTTTTTAGAAGTTTATATACCCCAACTTTTTCCCCCAAACTTAAGTTTTTGTCTAAATTTAGTCATATCCGCCTTTTCATGTCTTTCATTCATTCAAACTAGTATTATCGTTAAGAAGTCAATTATGTATCCATTTAAACTTAATCAGTCAACAAAGTTGTCTCTAACCTTGATTATACCAGTTTCAAACAGGAAAGATTCGATTCATAACAAGAAATCACGTCAAAGCTCTAATAGTCAGTACTATACTTGTCTACCCAATTCCAATCTCATCATTGGCCAAAACAAACTGTAAATATCAAATAGCTGGACTCATGCAAGATGAACATAGTAACTAACTATTATTTTTGATTTTTAATTTTATTTAATTTTATTTTTTAACAAGAAACTGAATATAATGCTATTCAAACGATACTACTATGCAACTACGTATGCAGTTGTACTACATGAATGCAAACATAATGAACCTAAACTAAATTAACAACATATGCAAAATAACATAACATAAACATGAAATAAAGAACTAAACTAAACTCTCCCAAACTTAGCAATTACAATGTCCTCATTGTAAGAATATAGCGATAAATAGAAGAGAACTTCCCTGTAATCAACTAAGCGTGAGGTGATGGTGGCGATGGTGGCAACGATCATTTTCCTATCCATTGAACCTCCAATACCTGTAATGAAGAGAGACAACATGTATTAGAATAGCACTTGGATTGGTAAGAGAACTTATTAAGCAAATTAATTCTAATCTACTAGATAAACTAGTAAAGCATATAAATATAAAAATTCCTGGGTTGCCTCCCAGTTAGCGCATGAATTATAATCTTTCAGCCATACTTTGTCTGGTCAACACTATCCAATTCCTCTTCGATAATTGAGGAACCCTCCATCCATCAGAAATAATGTAGCTTTTGGTAGGTTCCCATTTGTGATAGCCTTGCATTAAAGTCACCTAACATGCTCTGATTTTGTATGATCTCAATCAAGAACGTCCAATGTAATGCCCCAGAAAAATCAGATTTTTGAGAATTAAATTTTTATTTTATTATGTGCGTTAAATGAATTTAATTGATTATTTATGGGAGCAAGCTAATTGAAGGTCGTTCTATGACCTAAACATATCAGAACGTCGTAGTATTTTGGCTACATGGTAGAATTAAAGTGTTTGAATTTTCAAGACAAAAATAAAAGCTTTCCGAGAAATTTTCTGAAAAACACTATTCACGCATTTCTGCTCAGGAATTATTTTTGAACTTTCGAGAAATACGTAACGATAAAATATAAAGGTGAGATGGAATATTCAATAATATTTCAGTTATGGAAAACGTAATATTTCACCCGTGGACTTAATTTGAGAACTTTAGGAAAATCAAGCGTTAAGAAGTTAGTGTAATGATTGTATAATACGTAGGTATTGTGCGAGGTAGAGTATACGAGTATGATACGAAGTATTATATGAGTATGTATAGACGATGGTATGTCGTATATGTTGACTAAGTATACGAATTAAAATACGGGATTAATATGTATATAATACGTTCTAAGGCTTTAAGCCATATGTAATTATAATTGTAGGATTATGTAGGAAGTGTATAGTTTAATTGGGATTGGGTTAAGCCCAATGTGAAATAATGTTAAAACCAAATATTGGTTATTGTAATGTCCAAAATGAATTAATGAACAAGTCCAAGTATTGTTTTATTGCAAGCCCAATGAATAAGTTAAGATCAATTAAGTTAAAAGCCCAAAGTAAGTAACCAATGGGTTATGGGATGGTTTAAACCCATGGGACAACCCATGGATGATCCAAAGTAGGGAGAAAAAAAACTTAAAGTCTAAGTAAGTGTGGTAACCAAGAAAACTTAATGACAAAGTAAACTTAATGCTTAAGTGTTGTGATGGCCAAGTAAATAAGGTGTGGAGCAAGTTAACTTAATGCCTAAGTAAGGAATAGTAAGGAGGTGGAAGGGCCTAAAAGACTAAACTACCCTACCCTACCCTTAGAAATCCTATAAATAACAAGCTTTGTTTTCATTTGTTAGTTTTTAGATTTTCCACCAATAACTTGTAGCTTATTGGCTTGAGAGAAAAAGCAAGAAAAGTAGGAGTTAGTCTTTCTTAAATCTAAGAAGCAAGAAGGAAGAACAAAGCTTAAACCAAGTGATCTTCAAGGGTAAGGTCCTAAGCCATGATTCTCTTTTCTTTCATTGATTAGAGAAGTGGGTAGTGGTAGAACATGTATGCTAAGGCATGATAAGAATGATTAATAAATGGACTTAAGCCGTAATAAGTCATGAATAAGTCATTTATACTTATATAAGTTATGAACTAAGAGGAACTTGTAAGAACTTGTAACATGTTTACATTAATGGAATTGGTATGATAAGATGAAGCAAGAATAATGTTTAGAAGTCATGACCTATCATAAGTCATGAATAATGAAAATGTAAGTAGTTTATACTTTTATAAATTACAAACTCACAAAGAACAAGTAATAACTTATTATGATATAAGTTAATGTAATATGTATATTAAGAAGTTAGTATGATTAATGAGATGTAAGAATAGTGATTAAAAGACTTAACTCATTAATAAGTCATGAGCAATGAAATCAAGTATGTTATACTTTAATATGTAAATAAGTTCATGAAGAACATGTAATGACTTCACATGAAAATAAGATGTTATAATATATAAATGGAGATGTCTATATACTGGATTGAATTCATTTGGAATAATGAACAAATCGTTAGTAATGGAGTTTTGCCGGAATTCACATGATTGGACGAGAATCGTCGAATCGTGAAATTCTCAAAATTGAAGTCGGATTTTGTGTTTGAACTTGGAAATGTTGGTTTTCGATGAAGATAAGTCGTATTTGGCATTATAGAGTTGCGGACTCAAAAATGGCCGGATTCCGACTTGAACGAAGAAACGAGCATTGAACGTTCACGAACGTTTATCGTTTTCGTTAAAAATTGACTAATAGGTGAATTTTTAGCAAACGAAGTCGAATTGATAAAATTCTTGAATAACTATGTAGAGTATGTAATTTGTGAACCGTAGGCTCTTGAATGAACCAATTCGGACTTATAACGAAGAAGTTACGAGTTCGGGAATCTCACAATTCAAAAAGTCTGTCAAAATTATTTGTGGCATAGAGTCCGCGCCGCGGTGCGACTCCCAGCCAAATAGTCGACGCCGCAGCGCCAAAGTGAGCCTCATCCCGTGAAGAGTCACGCTGCAGCGCGACTCATAACGAAGGGACTCACGCCGCAGCACCTAGTCCGGTCACCAAGCCTTAACAGGTGACGCCGCAACGCGACATAACAAAGCAACACTGGCGCCGCAAAGCTATCCTTAAAATCTAGATAGTAAAGAATGGACACAAATAGAGCATGAATGGAAATTGTTATCAATGAACTAAGGAACTTAATAAAACCTTATTAAGTTAGGATTAAACCCCAAGTATGATCAGTTAGGGTTAAAAATAAGTTAATTTTATTTGAACGGGAACGATGTACAATAAGTGTACTTAACCAATGGCAATTAAGTGTCGATTAATAATGTAAAGACGTTAGTAAGCCGTGAGAAAGGATGATTAACTCGAAACGAGTTATATTAATGAAATAATTTTTGTTAAGTTATAGAATAGAACGAATTTGGTAAGAACGATGTAAAAGCACGACGGCAAGCCGGAACCAATAATAACAAATCTAATATATGATTAGATTGAGAAGAAGGGTAAGATTATTTAGGAACCAAGTATGTTCATTCATGACCTAATGTGGTATGTTATGTGATTATGTGTTGTAGAGACCGTAAAGACTCAAAGGAAACGTAATTATACTGTAGCAGACGCTGAAGGCAAGTTTTTTTTAAACGCTTGTCTAACCTTCGTGTTAGTCAGGTTTTCAAAATGATTCAAGTTATGAGATGAATGTATGGTTTTAAAGAAAGAGTCGATGCCAATTTTAACTCGGCTAGACTAATCTTGATAGATTGATTTATTTATTTTCAAGTCTTTCAATATAGAATTGCTAACGCTATCCTACGCCAATTGTTTGGTACGGATTCAAGGTAAGCCTGAATATGAATAAACAAATATATTTTCATCGAGTATTCGATGGGCACGTGAGGTTTCCACAACTTAAACGTACACACGTTTAATGTATGTAGTGTTGATCAACATAGAGTACTATAGGCTGATCACCTAGAAGTGCTCGTAAGATATGCCGGACTTACGGACTTAGTGCCGAGTTGTCCTTTTCAAAGATATTGTGAAATGATCATGGTCTTGGACCAGAATTGATGTTTTACTGAATATTGCCATTGTTAAACGTTTTGAAGGAAAAGAAATGCTATTTTGAATTATTGATAGTACTTCGTAACTATTATCCAGTTATTGAAGATATACGATTCTTATGTTTTAAGCATGCTTTTTAAATGAAATTGTTGTACTTGCTGAGCTTGCTATGCTCACTCTTACTTGAACCATATGAATGCAGCTTAGACCGAACGGACCGAAGGATCCGACAAGGATAAAGGGAAGGCTAAGGCGAACCGGTAGATTACCTATGTAATCGTATAGTTTTGTAATGATAATATATAATATTATGACAAGAAAAAATGTAACGGTTATAAAGAACCTGGGGAATGGTAATATTGTTTGAAATATATATGATATATTCGTTCTTCGGAGGCATTTCAATTGAATGTTTGTGTGAACTGTAGCACCGTGGAGCACCATATATCAGGTTGGAAGATACCCGGATTAGGGGGCGTCACAGGTTGGTATTAGAGCATTAGGTTATAAAACTTAAGGGGGGAAGAACCTTAGGCTAATAATCTCGTTAAGGAAGAGAAGTCCGAAGGAAGTAAACTCGAACTTTAATTGAGTCAAATGAGTTAATAAGGTATTGAGGAAACTCAGCACCGAAAAATTTAAAAGATGGAAAGTAACCCTAAGGAAATTAAATATGATTTGTGCTTATACTACTGTGTGTTATGTACTAATCAACATATGTGTTATTGTAGGATGTCAATCGATAGCTTGATGTATAGAGATATTCACGCGACGAGTGAAGAAATTGTGAACAGAGTAGAGACTGTACCTATGCCAGTGGCGGAGGTACCATTAGTGATTTTAGAGGAGTCGGAGATAAAGAAGTACTTTTCTGAGGAAGACTACTCCGAGGGAGGTGTAGCTTGGACATCATACCTGAGTATGATGACCGATGTGGAGGAAGGAATGGAGTTAACATCGGTTACTATGGTGGTACCTACACTAGAGACATCACCTCCAGATGCAATGAGATCATTGTATCTGGCAGAGCTTGACATAAATGTGCAACTGAGTACAGTTGTGCAGAAACAGAATGAAGAGACTAGTGCTCTTTATATAGCGAAAGAGTCTTCAAAAGCAGATTTTGAGTCAGAGCATGATGAGAAGGTGCTCATGATAAATAAGGCTAGGAATTTTAAGAAGGAGGTCGATGAGCTTCGTAAAGAACTGGGGAAGAAGGACCGAAAGATAGCCCGGATGTCTTACATCCATGAGAGTGCTCATAAGGATTTCAAGCTAAAAGTTGCTTGTTATTCCATTGAGTCAGGACAAACCCGTCATACTATTAGTCGGGATACTGTAGCAAAGATTGCAAATGAGAAACACGAGGATGCTATTATGCATTATTAAAAGTCTAGAGTTATTAATATGTGTGTAGTGATGTAAAACCCTCTTTTGTATAAAAGGGTAGTCTTTTTGTAAAGCCCAACGTTTGGGAAGTTCAATTGAGGGATAGAAAATGTAGTAGCTTTTGGCTATGAAAACAAATTTTAAATAGTTTCGAACTATGAAGAAGCCTATGAATATAATGAAGTTTTCATTTAACATGCTTGGTTGTGGTACGACTTGTTGTTTGAAAAGCGATAACTAAGTAAGTAAGTAGATAATAATGAAAATTTTATTTTATCAGAAAATGCCGCCAAGGAAAAGACAACGTAAACAAGAAGCGGAATCACATAATGAAAACCAAGGGTATTAAAACAACCCTATACAAAGAGTTCGTTAATTTATTAACGGCTGCATTTAACCAAACAGGGGGTAGAGTACCCGCGGAACCTAGGGTAGCCAGAATGACTACCTTTAAAGAATATAAAAGTGTAGGTCTGCCGGAGTTCAAAGGAACGACGGATCCATTAGAGGTTCAGATATGGGTGAGAGAAATAGAAAAGGCGTTTGTTAGTACAAGCGCATGTGAGACGCAAAAGACTTCTTTTGCGACTTACCTGATGAAAAAGGAAGCTAACTTTTGGTGGGAGATTCACCAGGGTGGGGCTAGAACAGATGCGGTAACGTGGGAACAGTTCAAGAAGGTTTTCTTTGAGAATTATTTCCCTACAAGCATGCAAGTGAGGATGGAGATTAAGTTCTTAGAACTTAAACTAGGGGACATGACGGTTCCCCAGTATGCGGCCAAATTCAATGTATTGGCAAAGTTTGCTTCACACTAAGTGGACACAAAGGAGAAGAAGGCTCATAGGTTTGAGCAGGCCCTGAAACCCTGGCTCTATAGTAGGATTGCAGGGTTCCAAAGGGTTTCCTATGAGACCATTCTGGAGAAAGTGATTATAGCAAAAGGTGGTAGTGAGGCGTTGACTCAATACCACAAAGAGAGAAATAATGAGAGAAAGGGAGAGGGAGGAACCAAGGCAGTGAATGCAAGTGGCAGTAGGCCAAAAAGAAAGAATTTTAACTATGGGAATGCTGGAGTGGGACAAGAGGAGCCTAAGCGTAAAGTTGAAGCGTGTAAGATATGTGGAAAGACTCATATAGGAGCTTGTTAAGATATGTGGAAAGACTCATCTAGGAGCGTGTAATATATGTGGAAAGACTCATCTGAAAGGCATTTTAAGTACCTTTAAACATTAGGGTAGAGGAGGAGGAAATAACTTTTGTTAATTATATTAATGGAAATTCTTTCATGAATAATAAAGGTAAGCAAGTATCGGTAGATAAATACCGATAAAGTTGGGAGAATTTGAAGAAATTCTCGGTAGGAATGAGTTAAGTAACCATAGAACTTTAATAAATTGTTAGAATAAAAGTAATAATAGTCAGTTTTCTAAGAAAACCCATGGTAGTATTTTACGGTAATAGATCACCGGAACATTCTTATTGTCTAACCTTAGTGCAAGTTAGGAAGATGATGAGGAAGAGGATGAGTTGTTACATTTGCATATTGACTATCATAGAAGGAGTAAGCTAGCAGTTAAGAATAAATAACCATGGCCTAGGATCGATGATCTATTTTGATCAGTTGAAAGGGGCAAAGAATTTTTTTCTAATATAGATTTGTGTACAGGGTATAGTCGGTTGAAAGTAAGGAAAAGGAGGAGATACCTAAGATGACGTTCAGAACTCGTTATAGTTATGACAAGTTTCTGGTTATGTCGTGTGTGTTGACTAATGTAAGGAAGTTAGACTTTCCGTAAGGGGCACCGAGAAATTCGGTGATAAGCAGATAGGTTCTCATGTGAGGTGTTATGGTTGAAGGTACCATTAGCATCACATGATTTAAGAGGAAGGTTAAGTGAGGCACTTGTATTATCTTTATCAGATGATACAAGGAATTTTGTAGTGTATCTTGATGTTTTGCATAGATGACGAGATTGCATGCTCATGTAGTATGGCAAAGTCATTATGTATGCATCACGCCAGTTAAAGGATTATGAGAAGGTCTATCATACTTATGATCTATAATTGGAAGCTGAAGTTTTGAATTAAAAAAAATCTGAAGATGATATTTATACAGGGAGAAGTGTGAGATATACACGGACTTTAAGAGTCTGAAATATATCTCTACACAAAAGGAGTTGAATATGTGGTAGAGAGAGGACTGTGATATCTTATATTATACAGGGATGGTAAACGTAGTAGACGACGCATGAAGTAAGGAAGGGTAGGGAAAAAGTATCAAAGTTAGCGTCTCAGAATGAGTTAATAACAGAGATGGCAAGAATAAAGTTAGAAGTTTAATTACGGGGTAGAAATGTTATTCACAATGTAGACTCAATCCACGAAATGAAACGAGTTAAGTAAGTACTACTATGTAACGAAGAATGCAAGCGAATGAAGAAGAGGACGTAGGATAAATAGAAGACTAAGTATAGTCTTGTTTTGAAGGAGGAATTTGAGTTTCATATAATTCCAAGTTAAAAAGAAGGACCAATAAAAGGAAAATAGTGTAATATGTTAGTAAGTGTTAAACTTCCAACTCAGATTTTTGATAGGAAGTGGAGAGTCATGTGAAATAAGATAATACCTTCGGCGAAGGTGAAATGAAAGAACCACAATGTCAACGAAGCATTGTGGGAACTCGAGATTCAAATAAAGAAAAAAATTTCCTTAATGGTATATGTATTATTAACGAGATTCTGGGGACAGAATCCTTATAAGGGGGGAAGAGTGTAACGCCCCAAGAAAATCGGATTTTTGAGAATTAAAATTTTATTTTATTATGTGGGTTAAATGAATTTAATTGATTATTTATGGGAGCAAGCTAATTGAATGTCATTCTATGACCTAAACATATCAGAACGTCGTAGTATTTTGGCTACGTGGTAGAATTAAAGTGTTTGAATTTCCAAGATGAAAATAAAAGCTTTCCGAGAAATTTTTCGAGAAATACTATTCACGCATTTCTGCTCGGGAATTATTTTTGAACTTCTGAGAATTATGTAACGATAGAATATAAAGGTGATCCGAGGTCCCGAATCACCGCAGATCCGGTTCGATCATTCTAACACTATTACTATATTTGCGGAAGCTATAAATATAAATTGTTTATATAATACATTACACACTATTTACCAAGGTCGAGTAACCTTAACTTAATACACAATTCATAACTATCTAACATATAACATTATTATCAAACTATACTATTACAAAACTAATCGCGCACGTTAACTTTAAGCTGGAATTGTCTTTAACCTTTCCTTGTATTCGAAGACCTAATATTAGTAATATATATCTCCAATATTAGAATAATATCATCACAATATAATACTATAATATATATATATATATATATATATATATATATATATATATATATATATATATATATACATAGAATAACCTAAACACATAGCACATAACCCTAGCAGTCTATAACACACATAAGACTCGGTATTAAATCAAACTATTTCAGTTTGACTTGAATCCAACAAAATTCTAACGTTCCGACGCTCTAGTCGGAAATTTCACGAGTTTAAGTTCAATTAAACTCTGCTAACCACTTAACAATATCTTAGACAATTTTCTAAGCAGTCAAAATAATTTTAATAGACTTGTAATAATTTTTAGATAATTAATATCATTTATCATGAATTTTTAATCATTAATATCATATTTAAATGAATTAAATATCACTTAATTCTTTTATCATTAATATTTATTTAATATTAAATATTAATTAAATACATGTCAAAATATTATAATATATTTATAATATCACAAAGTATTTTTAATACTTTAAAATCACCTTTATATGATTTTTAAACCGTTAAATTCTTTATCCGATAATTGCTATTAATATTAAAATATTACTATTTTCATGATAAAATATGAAAAGTTATATTTTATAACTTAAAATATTTTTATAACACTTGAATCATTTGTATATGATTTTTAAATCATTAATTCTATTTTTTCATAATTTATTTAATATATTTATTAAATAAACTAATTATCATTAATATTGATTAATTAATGAAATTCATCACAAAATATTAAAAGTCATTGAAAATATCTTTAAATATTTTCTTATATCATAATATTATTTTTCATGATTTTTTATGTATTAAAATCATTTTTAAATAATTTATTTAATATTATAATTAAATAAATTAAATAAATTAAATACCATTTATATTCCAAAAATATTAAATATTTATGAAATATACTCAAAATAATTAAAAACTATTTTTCAGACTTTAAAATAATTTTTCTGAATTTATTAAGTATTTTTAATAATTAAAAACCATTTATTTCAATTTATTTAATTAAATTATTAATTTACTAAATAAACTATCGCTAAAAGAGCCCTATAGCGACAGACCCGTCGCTATAGGCGTTCTTGGTCTGTTCTTGAGTGTTCTTCAGACCTTCATGTCAGTCATCGAGGTAGGTAGTTTGACCGGTTCTAATTTTTTGTTCGTTATTTTTCTGGGCATTCTAACGTAATAGGTTTGTAGTAATAATGTAATACTGCAATGTCCATCAAGTTGTATGGCTAAAACATATCAATTGTGCAAGATCTAAGTTACATAAATCCATGTCAGGCTTGCTCTTGAATTTATGGGCTGCCCAGAAATTCAAACAGTACGAAAGGTGCTACTTTAGATCCTTGTATCTTTCAGTCTATGTATTGTTTGTGTGATATAATAGTTCTTTCGTGTAGAGTACATCTCAGAGCACAACTCTATAACCTTACATCAACTTAAAAACATCACCCAAGCAAGATCTGGACCGGTCAAAGTGGTGGTCCGGGACTGTTCTTGAGAAATCTGGGTTTCCCAGATTTCATCAAGAGGTTGGTGGTCAACGATCGTTTGACCTGCTACAACTTTGATCCAGTGCATGATCTGGAAGTACTAAAGGCATTTATGGGTAGTCTACATGTCAGTCTACATACATATAACAACAACATGGCCAGATCGCTTCACAGAAAGAATATCAGAGACCACCAAAAGGTTGTCAGACGCTTCTGGAATTCTGGGCTGCCCAGAAAGCATTTTTCTGTGAACGGTCAACGCCCTTTGACTACCTATAACTTTCAATCTACACGTGATCTGGGCTTGATTCAAGTTCTAGATCGCAGTCCTTACTACATACTACAAGTATAAAAGCTTTAAACACAAAAATAATTAATAGGTAAGGATCTATGAGCCCTGACATTCGACTGTCAGGCCATGTTCTAGGGTTCATAGTCAGTTTCAAAAAAACACAATTTCGTGCAACTAGATGTTATGGATATGAGATTTAACAACCAAGATCACAAAAATAAACCTTAATACATAACTTTAACCCACCAATTACAACATCAAACATCAAATCATAAAATTTTAAGATTTAGGGTTCTTTACCACTTTGAGCTTTGATTCTTGATTTCTGCCTTTTGATTCTGATGTTGGCTTGTTATGCACTGATTATGGCTCACCCTCTGTCTAAATTTCAAAAATTGAGGAGAGAGAAGTTCTTAGAAAAAAAAAATTAAAACTCAAGTAGACAATTTCTCTCTCTCTCTCTCTTAGTATATAAATTTGATACAAATAATGGATAATGAATGGCTGATTGTTGGACAATAAGTCTTATACTAGTGCTAGGTTTGGTTCACAAACTTCTTTAGGGTTAGATCTACAAGCAACCTAATAATAATGCACTAAGGGCAAAAATGACATTTTGCATTTAATTTTAATGTCATTCTAGTAAAAGGCCAAACCCTTAGGGTTTAGGATTTGGGTTTGGGTTTAAGGTTTGAACCCTTTAGTGTTTAGGGTTTAACCCTTAACTTTACAATTTAGTTTCTAACATTCTGAATTTCAGTTTTAAAAATCAAAAATTAATATTTCTAAATTATAATTAAAATTTTCTAATTATATTAAAATTTCTTAATCATAATTTAAATCTTGCTAATTAGGATTAGTATATCCTAATTAAAATTGCTAATTAAGCAATTAGGGTCAAAATGATCATTAGGGTTTATAAACCACTAATTAGGATTTCTAATAGAAAAATAATTTTCTAATTTAAAATTTAGATTTTCGTAATTAGATTAGGGTTTTCTAAATGCCTTATATCTTGGAAATTAGAATTAACATTTCCTAATTATCATTACAATTATTAAATTAACACTTAAGTTTTCCCCTATTTATAAATTAGGGTTTCTTATCCCGAAATTAGGGTTTAAAAATATAAAATTAGGGTTTGCTAATTAATTAAGCTTTACCCTAATTAATATTATAATTAATAGCAGTTGAGCAATATAATAATCATTTAAGTTCCCAGATTAGGGTTTCATACCTCGAATTAGGGTTTCAAATTTCCAGAACTGAAATTGTGGTTTTCAGAATCGGTTTCTAGGGTTTCTTATAATTCCCTAGGATTTTCTAACCGAACGTTGACGTTCTTAATATATGCTTAGAGTTTGTTACAAATATCGTTTATCTGGTCAACCCTTGACTCTTAACCACATACTATACACCTATACACATAATATAAACACGTATACACTTAATCCTGAATAATTCACCTAAATCCTTCACAAAATGTTGAAATCCTCAAAATTCTATCTTAAAAATATCAAACGCATACACTTATTTTATGTCTAGGTTCTAATACTGAACTTTAAATTAATTATTAAATTTTTTAAAAATATTCTAAATTCTCGGGTTGTCACATTCACCCATTCTTCTAAAAATTTTATTCCCGAAATTTACCTTACACCTTACACCATACTGCTTACACTATTCACACACATTATCACATGTTACCCGATACACCACTCACAAGAGTAATAATTTTTAAATTTTGCTGAGGAGTCATATAGACTATTTGTTTGTCATTTTCGTAAAGGTTTTATGGAAATTCATCCGCAAACCGTCATAACTTACACACACAAAGGGTGATTAGCCCGATATGCCCTGTACTGATCAAGTACTGCTGGTCGGAACAATTTGTTCCTCTTATCCGCCTTGGGCGCATAAACTTTTACCTCAGTCTTATTGGACTCCGTACCAAAACAATTTGGTTCGGAAAATTTCTTTCAATGGACACTTAGAGTTTTCATAACATTAGTCTAGCTGAATCGAATAGCGTAGACTTATATCAATAATTCAATTCAATCGAATTATTTAGGTGTAGCCAAACCCCGTTGGCAAATTATATTTTTTGAAAATATTTTCGGGAATGACGTCATGATGTCGTACTGTATTAACAGTCCGTTTGAGGATGCCGTTATTATATGACTTTGTCATAACACATCATACATTAGTGGAACAATGATTTTCAGATCGAATTCACACTGAGTATTCCTGCATTTACAACTCTATCAACTTTTATCATCTCTGCACCAGGTTACATGGTACATGAGTGATAAATAAAAGATATTTTGATATTTCAAATCATTTGAGTCTAGCTAAAATAAGTATCATAGACAATACTTTAAACCGTTTCAAAAATGATTACGAGTCTACATTTTTTTTAAAAAGTACATAGTGCGTATTTAGCTTGATGTCAAAATTATGAAGTCTAGCATAGCTAGGAGTTTTGGAAAACTTATGTCTCCACTAATAATCATTTGCTTAATAAATCTATATGTTCCTATTATCCTTAATATTCTAATTACACACAAATATACCCATTTCGTAAAACCACACTTATGAGTTCATAAATTGCCACAATCATATGAGTTTAAGAACTTTCCTAGACAGACCTTTGACCTCCATTCGCTGGGGGGTTCATAAACATTTCATATAACTATGAGTCAAGAATGTCACATACGTATGAGTTTTAAGAACTCGTACTTAACCTTATATCCTCTACCTATGACCTATCTATCTGTTATACACACGAGAAATGAATCACCCTCTTAACATGCATATATCAAATAGCGCGACACAAACATTTCAATGATTATCATTGCCAGAACTAAGTAGTTTTTACACCAAGTACAATTCCCCGCCCACACAATGAATCATACAACTCAGCTGTCGACATGAATCCTCAATTGAAATCCCCACCTAATCTTAACTCCCTTCTCAATACAAATTTCATTCAACTCGTATTCATAATCCTTTCCTGAATCTGTACCAATTCACACAGTAATCTTGATGTAAACTTTCCAATCATCAGATTGATTCTTATTCCATACTATAACCTTATCAGATCACGGGGTGATCTCATCGTATATATTACGATTCATTTATATACTATGATTGTTTTGTTTTACGATCTCCTATCACTGTACTTTTAGTCTTTTAGACTCAATCTATTCATCACTACTGTTCAACTTTATTATCAGAGTTAGGGAACTCTGTATCTTATAACTCACCGAGATTCGTCTTTGAATCTTACCGACTAACTAACTCTATTTGAGTTAGTATTTATCATAATAACTACGATTATTAGTCTCAGGTATTTCTACCTAAGGTTCATAACCAACAGCTTTGATACCAACTGTGAGGGCCCCGAATCTGAGGTGCCGAATCACCGCGGATCCAGTTCGACCATTCTAACAGTATTACTATATTTGCGGAAGATATAAACATAAATTGTTTATACAATACATTACACACTATTTCCCAAGGTGGAATAACCTTAACTTAATACACAATTCATAACTATTTAACATATAACATTATTATCAAACTATACTATTACAAAACTAATCGCGCACATTAACTTTAAGCTGGAACTGTCTTTAACCTTTGCTTGTATCCGACGCATTCGTCTTAATCTGCAATGTTTTATCATGATATAGCAAAGGTGAGCATAAGATTGCCAGCAAGTTTAAGTTCAATAATATAACGATATATCATGATTGAAATGATTTGAATAATTGGTTGGCTATAATTCAACAATATAATTGTGAACTAGCAGGAACAAACTTTTGACTGAAAAAAGTATATAATATGAACAAATATATATCTGGACCGAAGGGTAATGAAGGTGATCAGCCTTTCATACTTGACTTATACATGCAATATGTACAAAGTACAATTCTACAATGGCAATCAGCAATGATTATCCATAAGCTTATATGAATAAAACAACTCTTAGTAGAGTTAAGTAAAAACAAACTTGCCTGAACCGTTGATTACCGCTACACAATTTATAACGCTTTTTTCGAAGACCTAATATTAGTAATATAGATCTCCAATATTAGAATAATATCATCACAATATAATACAATAATATATATATATATATATAGAATAACCTAAACGCATAGCACATAATCCTAACAGTCTATAACACACATAAGACTCGGTATTAAATCAAACTATTTAAGTCTGACTTGAATCCAACAAAATTATAACGTCCTGACGGTCTAGTCGGAAATTTCACGAGTTTAAGTTCAATTAAACTCTGCTAACCACTTAACAATATCTTAGACAATTTTCTAAGCAGTCAAAATAATTTTTTATAGACTTGTAATAATTTTCAGATAATTAATATCATTTATCATGAATTTTTAATCATTAATATCATATTTAAATGAATTAAATATCACTTAATTCTTTTATCATTAATATTTATTTAATATTAAATATTAATGACATACATGTCAAAATATTATAATATATTTATAATATCACAAAGTATTTTTAATACTTTAAAATCACCTTTATATGATTTTTAAACCGTTAAATTCATTATCCGATAATTGCTATTAATATTAAAATATTACTATTTTCATGACAAAATATTTTTATAACACTTAAATCATTTGTATATGATTTTTAAATCATTAATTATATTTTTCCATAATTTATTTAATATATTTATTAAATAAACTAATTATAATTAATATTGATTAATTAATAAAATTCATCACAAAATATTAAAAGTCACTGAAAATATCTTTAAATACTTTCTTATATCATAATATTATTTTTGCATGATTTTTCACGTATTAAAATTATTTTTAAATAATTTATTTAATATTATAATTAAATAAATTAAATACCATTTTATTCCAAAAATATTAAATATTTATGAAATATACTCAAAATAATTAAAAACTATTTTTCAGACTTTAAAATAATTTTTTCGAATTTATTAAGTATTTTTAATAATTAAAAACCATTTATTTCAATTTATTTAATTAAATTATTAATTTACTAAATAAGCTGTCGCTAAAAGGGCCCTATAGCGACAGACCCGTCGCTATAGGTGTTCTTGGCATGTTCTTGAGTGTTCTTCAGACCTTTATGTCAGTCATCGAGGTAGGTAGTTTGACCGGTTCTAATTTCTTGTTCGTTATGTTTCTGGGCATTCTAACGTAATAGGTTTGTAGTAATAATGTAATACTACAATGTCCATCAAGTTGTATGGCTAAAACATATCAATTGTGCAAGATCTAAGCTACAGAAATCATGTCAGGCTTGCTCTTGAATTTATGGGCTGCCCAGAAATTCAAACAGTACGAAAGGTGCTACTTTAGATCCTTGTATCTTTCACTCTATGTATTGTATTGTTTGTGTGATATAATGGTTCTTTCGTGTAGAGTACATATCAGAGTACAACTCTATAACCTTACATCAACTTAAAAACATCACCCAAGCAAGATCTGGACCGGTCAAAGTGGTGGTCCGGGACTGTTCTTGAGAAATCTGGGTTTCCCAGATTTCATCAAGAGGCTGGTGGTCAACGATGGTTTTACCTGCTACAACTTTAATCCAGTGCATGATCTGGAAGTAGTAAAGGCATTTATGGGTAGTCTACATGTCGGTCTACATACATATAACAACAACATGGCCAGATCGCTTCACAGAAAGAAGATCAGAGACCACCAAAAGGTTGTCAGGCGCTTCTGGAATTCTGGGCTGCCCAGAAAGCGTTTTTCTGTGAACGGTCAACGCCCTTTGACTGCTTATAACTTTCAATCTACACATGATCTGGGCTTGATTCAAGTTCTAGATCACAGTCCTTACTACAAACTACAAGTATAAAAGCTTTAAACACAAAAACAATTAATAGGTAAGGATCTATGAGCTTTGACATTCGGCTGTCAGGCCATGTTCTAGGGTTCATAGTCAGTTTCAAAAAAACACAATTTCGTGCAACTAGATGGTATGGATATGGGATTTAACAACCAAGATCACAAAAATAAACCTTAATACATAACTTTAACCCACCAATTACAACATAAAACATCAAATCATAAAATTTTAAGATTTAGGGTTCTTTACCACTTTGAGCCTTGATTCTTGATTTCTACCTTTTGATTCTGATGTTGGCTTGTTATGCACTGATTATGGCTCACTCTCTCTCTCTCTTTCTCACTCTAAATTTTAAAAATTGGGGAGAGAGAAGTTCTTGGAAAAAAGTGAAAACTCAAGTAGATAGTCTCTCTCTCTCTCTCTTAGTATATAAATTTGATACAAATAATGGATAATGAATGGCTGATTGCTGGACAATAAGTCTTATACTAGTGCTAGGGTTGGTTCACAAACTTCTTTAGGGTTATATCTACAAGCAATCTAATAATAATGCACTAAGGGCAAAAATGACATTTCACATTTAATTTTAATGACATTCTAGTAAATGGCCAAACTCTTAGGGTTTAAGGTTTGAGTTAGGGTTTAGGGTTTGAACCCTTTAGTGTTTAGGGTTTAACCCTTCATTTGCAATTTAGTTTCTAACATTCCGAATTTCGGTTTTAAAAATCAAAAATTAATATTTCTAAATTATAATTAGAATTTTCTAATTATATTAAAATTTCTTAATCATAATTTAAATCTTGCTAATTAGGATTAGTATATCCTAATTAAAATTGCTAATTAAGCAATTAGGGTCAAAATGGACATTAGGGTTTATAAGCCACTAATTAGGGTTTCTAATAGAAAAATAATTTTCTAATTTAAAATTTGGATTTTCGTAATTAGATAAGGGTTTTCTAATTACTTTATATCTTGGAAATTAGAATAAACATTTCCTAATTATCATTACAATTATTAAATTAACACTTAGGTTTTTTCCTATTTATAAATTAGGGTTTCTTATCCTTAAATTAAGGTTTAAAAATGTGAAATTAGGGTTTGCTAATTAATTAAGCTTTACCCTAATTAATATTATAATTAATAGCACTTGAGCAATATAATAATCATTTAAGTTCCCAGATTAGGGTTTCATACCTCGAATTAAGGTTTCGAATTCCCGAAACTAAAATTAGCTTCCAGGACCGGTTTCTAGGGTTTCTTATAATTCGCTAGGATTTTCTAACCGAACGTTGATGTTCTTAATATATACTTAGGGTTTGTTACAGATATCATTTATCTAGTCAACCCTTGACCCTTAACCACATACTGTACACCTATACACAGAACATAAACACGTATACACTTAATCCTGAATAATTCACCTAAATCCTTCACAAAATTTTGAAATCCTCAAAATTCTATCTTAAAAATATCAAACGCATACACTTATATTCTGTCTAGGTTCTAATACTGAACCTTAAATTAATTAATAAAACTTTTAAAAATATTCTAAATTCTCGGGTTGTCATAGCAAGTTTTTCTTAAACGCTTGTCTAACCTTTGTGTTAGTCAGGTTTTCAAAATGATTCAAGTTATGAGATGTATGTATGGCTTTAAAGAATGAGTCGATGCCAGTTTTAACCCGGCTAGACTAATCTTGATAGATTGATTGATTTATTTATAAGTCCTTTAATATAGAATTGCTAACGCTATCCTACGCCAATTGTATGGTACATATTCAAGGTAAGCCTGAATATGAATAAACAAATATATTTTCATCGAGTATTCGACGGGCACGTGAGGTTGCCACAACTTAAACGTACACACGTTTAATGGATGTAGTGTTGATCATCATAGAGTACTATAGGCTGATCACCTAGAAGTGCTCGTAAGATATGCCGGACTTACGAACTTAGTGCCGGGTTGTCATTTTCAAAGAAATTGTGAAATGCTCATGGTCTTGGACCAGAATTGATGTTTTACTGATTATTGTCATTGTAAAACGTTTTGAAAGAAAAGAAATGCTATTTTGAATTATTGATAGTACTTCGTAACTATTATCCAGTTATTGAAGATATACGATTCCTATGTTTCAAGAATGCTTTTTAAATGAAATTGTTGTACTCGCTGAACTTGTTATGCTCACTCTTGATTGAACCATATGAATGCATCTTAGACCGAACGGACCGAATGCGCCGACAAGGATAAAGGGAAGGCTAAGGCGAACCGGTAGATTACCTATGTAATAGTATATGTTCGTAATGATAATATTTAATATTATGACAAGAACAAATGTAACGGTTATAAAGAACCTGGGGAATGGTAATATTGTTTGGAATAAATATAAGACATATTCGGTCTTCTGAGGCATTTCAATTGAATGTTTGTGTGAACTGTAGCACCGTGGAGCACCATATGTCGGGTTGGAAGATACCCGAATTTTGGGGTGTCACATCCCACAGCTAGGTGCTTTCTCTATTGTGTATGTGATCACTTTGGGGCATGGAAGCTTGTCACACACAATGGGCTCTTGGTCTATCTTCTCTTTCTCGTCCCACCATGGGTTCAAAATTGTACTCGCTCTTATGTCATCAAGAGCTTCGCCGACGACATGACTACCAAGTGGGCATGATTTTGCAAATTTGTCTGACTCTTTGATCTTTGGTGGAGACCCATTTAGATCTTCGTCGACCTCTATTTCATTATCCCCAATTGTCTCCACACTTACGATATCTTTTGGCTCATCCAGTTGCAGATTTGGTTCGGGTTCTCCGTCAATTTCGTCATCCATGTTATAAAGCCAAGTGTTTGGAGGAAGGTTGCTTACGGTTTTGGTCATTTGATCTATCTTATTCTGAAGATTTTGAATTGACCGCTCTTGATTAATCATTCTCTCCTCATTTGATGCTACGAACTTGGACAATAATTCCCCCAACCTTAAATTTTCTGTTTCAGTCTCGGAAGCCATGTATTGAGGAACATAGGTTGAGGTAGTGACGAGTTGTTCCATCCGATTATTAAAATTTTTGGTTGACAGCTCTTGGCTAATCCTCATCTCCTCTAGGTTTGCTATGCCCTTCAATATTTACATCCCTCAGATTTGGCTTTTCTTCTTGTGGCAATGGAGGTGGACATGAAAATTCCGGTGTGTATATTGGATTTGGAGCGTAGTATTGGTCTTCATAAGTATTGCTCCATGACAAATCCGGGTGGTACCCCCAAACTTGATGATAATTAGTATCTGTATAATCGTTGAGGTATTCACCACCGTGTTGTCCCGGCCCAAAACTAACGGTGCATTGATGACTCGAATGATTACCAACACAATAATTTCAATTAACTGCTATCCTTCGAGTACGTTGGGCTGCAACAACGTCCAACCTCCTCGAAAGTGTCTCAAGCTGTGCTGATAATGCCGAAAATGTATTGAGACCATTAATCCCTGCTCCCCTTGGCTGAGTCATTCTCGTATACGGCCATTGATAATTAAATTCCACCATGGTACCTGGAAAGAAAGAAAAATAGGAAGAGAATTAAATAAAAAGGAAACAAAATGTTTAAATTAAGACTAATTTGATTAAAGCTGATATTGACAAAAATTATATTAACTAATTCTCCGGCAGCGGCGCCAAAAACTTGTTGGGTAAAATCTAAATACGCACAACACGCAAGTATACATGGTCAACAAGTAATAAAGTGAAAGTAGAGTATCGTTCCCACGAGGAATTGTTTAATAAAAATTACCATGTACTAACCCGTAAGCAACTCAATCTTATTTAAACGAATGAATTTCAAATTATATAAATTACACTACTATTAAATTCCACTAGTTAAATTAAGATTACAGAGGTTTAAGATCACAACTTCACTTATTGCTTCGTTTAAGTTAACACACTTCTCATCAATTATTCTCTATCCCGAATTGTTAATCAAGAACACTAAAGCAGATAAAACCACCTCTCGATGCATAATACCCATACTCACTTAAATCCACTGATGATAGAATTAACCAAGACACCTTAATTAACTAATCCACTATATCATTATGTGAATTATAATTAAAAATGATTTAAAGCACAAGTTCTCTATAAGATTACATATGGCCTAAAGGCATATCTCTATCCTAAACACGAATCATGAATTCCATCTATGTAGAAATCACAAACACATGCTATTATGATAAGATCTAAATCAATACTTCATCTCTCGAGTTCATATAGATTATCACGGTAATTGATAGCTAGGAAATTAAACAATTAAGTTCAAATCACAATCGAAAATCCTCACAATAGAACATAATAATTGATAGCAAAACATATTAAAATAAAACTACACAATAAGATCCATTATAATCTCAAACAAAGAATTCGTTCATGATTATTGAATTAAAACTATGAGTCCACAATTGAATAAACAATAAAAGACAAAGATAGAAGAAGATAAGAAGATAGAATCTGTTGTCTGCAGATTTGAAGCTCCCTCCTCGCTCCTACTTTGAATCTTCAATGGTCTCCAAGTTGCTTCAATCTCCAAATCTAATAAGAACTAGTGTTTTGATCTAATTTACTCTAATCTAATCTAATGGAATGCTCTCTCCCTCTCTAGTCTTCTTCTAATCTATGTGTTTCTCCTCCTTTTATATGCCTCTTTACATGTCTTTAAGTCCTCTTGGAAGTCCTTAAGTCAATCGTATCGAAACAATCCTTCCCGAACTCAAATTTTGACAAAATTCATATTTTTTGGGCATATGCCCTCCCGGCGGGGGTCTAGGCTTGTAAAGGGCTCGTCTCGATGAGCTAGGGGCCTGTTTTGTAGCTAGTATGCCCACTTCGGCGGGGGTTTTGTGAAGGAACCTTTTATTCTCTAACGTCCTTTGGGAAAATGGCCATCACTTTTGATCCGAGAAGAGTTACGAGGCCTGCCACCTATCAAATCGAAGATATCGACGAGCTCTACAACTTTCATTCTTTGAGAATTGAGAAATAACGGATTGATGAGGGTTGAAATTGGGCTGAAAGTGACTGCTATGCAAATGGCCACCCAAAACAGTGACGTTCGACGTCCGTTGGTACAAATGTCATAACTTTTGCATCCGAACTCTGATTGGAATGATTCAAGATGTTTTGAAAAGCTAAGAAGAAGCTCTACAATGTAATCCAAGTTCTAAACCAAGAACATGAAATAAACATGAAAGCCCAAACGATGTCCGGATTGCTTTTCTTTGTGATTTCATACCAATTCTTTGAGATTTCAACTCCCAAGCATACAATCTACAAGATGAACATAAAATGCATGAAAAGTAACTAAGAAACATGAGATTAAGCAACTAATTCAAGTAACAGATACCAGATAAGTAGGTATAAACCTACTTATCAAGGTGCGAGTTTGTGTAGATTTTCGGGATTTGAACAAAGCTTGCTTTACGGGGTGCCATCAAATTATGGTTGCTGAGGAAGATCGTGAGAAAACTACTTTCATCACGCCTTGGGGAACCTTATGCTATAGACGGTTGTCGTTCGGCCTCATTAATGCCGGAGCTACCTATCAGCGAACTATGATGGCTCTTTTCCATAACTTAATGCACGAGGAGATAGACATCTACGTGGATGACATCATTGTCAAGTCCCTAAGGGAAGAAGACCACTTAGACCATCTCAGAAATCTCTTCAACAGGTTACGCAAGTACAACTTGAAGTTGAATCCAGCCAAATGCGCCTTTGGCGTTAAATCAGGCAAGTTGCTAGGATTCCTAGTCAGCCACAAGGGGATTGAGATGGATCCCACCAAAATTCAGGCCATCACGAAAATGCCCACTCCTCAGATAGAGAAGGAAATACGGGAATTTTTTGGAAGAATCAACTTCGTTAGCAGGTTTATTTCTCAACTCACAGCAACCTGTGAGCCCATATTCAAGTTATTAAGGAAGAACACCTCCATGAAATAGAATGACGAGTGCCAGAAGGCCTTCCTTACAATCAAAGAGCAGCTAGTCAAAACTCCCATTTTGGTACCCCCCCAAGGGATGATGTTCCCCTATTCATGTACATGTCCATAAGTGACAATGCCATGGGCTGCATGTTGGGACAGAAAGACGATAATCCTCTCACATACCCTCGGCGAGGGCATCACACATTCTCTATTAACACCCCGGCGGCGGCATCACGCATTCTAGTACATAACCCCTGCGGGGGCATTACACGTTTCATGTCGAAGTACATATCCCCGGTGGGGGTTACAATGCATTGTCATTCGCTGATACACACATCAACGAAGGTCAAGCAGCCTTGACATCATTGTAACCGTTGGCAAGTAAATCCAACGAAGCGTCGGAAGTCATCCGATAATTTCAGCTGTTGATACGCACGTTAACGATGATCAAATAGATCACCGGCGGGGGTTACAACGAATTGTTCGTTGATGCACACGTCAATGAGGATTAAACAACTCCCCGACGGGGGTTAGAACGCGTATTTCCCATTGATTCACACGTCAACGAAGGTCAAGCAACCTTGACAGTCTGCCCAATAGGGGCGTTTATCCGTTGATTCACACGTTAGTGAAGGTCAAGCAGCCTTGACAGTCAATGTAAGACCCCAAATTATTAATAAATGAAATTTAATTTCCTCTATTTATTATTCTGAAATAGTAAGGGTTGATTTGATTAATGTGATTAGTTACGGATAAAATGCGTAAATATTTTAAATAAGCAAGTGGTTATAAAATATTCATTGTTGTCGGGGAATATTCGCTTGGTCGTGGAATATTCTTACTGTAAGAGAATATTCGTACGACGGCGCAGTCTTTTGTGGGCCCCATAACGGAAAGCGATTGGATGAAGAAAACGACAAAAATAAGTTGTTTATAAATAACGGCGTAGTTGTTACCGTTAATACTGTTGGAATACTCGGTGGTTAAAACACGATAATACGCGTTGTTGCACAGTAGCACACGGTATTGCACCAATTATTGATTCTTACGTAAGAAGGCACTACTCAATAATGGTTACAGTAATTACTGTTTAATATTATATTTTATTGATTCAATAATTGCTGCGTTGATATTTTATATTACTTTTGTTTTAATAATTGTCACTACACAGTATTTTCTATTATCGGAACACTAATTCATATTATCTAAATAATATTATTAGATAACATTATTGGTAATGTCTAGAAAGTTCTGTCTAAGGAGAGGTTTGGTCATCTAATTGCACGCCAGTAAGGAGAGATCCTTATTGGAAAGCCCCCTCTTTCCTAGGAACGGCCTGATTGTCAGTACTGTGATTCTGTAATATTATTTGTGTATAATTAATTATTGATTTATATGATGAGAAAAATATTGATTTTATGTGGATATAGATGGAGAAAATTTTTAATGTGACAATTGTTGAAAATTAATATTTTATCTTTTTCTGATAAAATAATTCATTTAAATATATTATTTTAATAATATATTGATGGTGATATTTTTACAATGAATGTGGGATATATGAGTATATGAGGAGGAAGAGTATTTTTGTGACATTAAATGATTAACACATGTTTTGTGTGTTGGTGGACACAATTCTTGACCGAAAATTTATTATTTACTGTAAAATCGTCCGTTTGTGGATTTCAGTCAATTTCTGTTTGGAATTTAGAAAAACTTTCTTCTGCAAATTTGTAGAGAATTGAATTTTCTATAAAAACTTGCGGGATTCGAATTTTCTGATAAAAGGGCTATTTATTATGAATTATTGAAGTTCTGAAGTTCCGAAATAATTGATTTTTGGAAGTTTTATTTATTATTTTGAAGAAAAACGTTTTTTGGCATTTAAGTGGGCTAACATGTGATATAAATGGACTGAGATCAGATGTCTAGAGGTGGGCTAAGGAAAATTTGATAAATATATTAATATTATATTAAATTTTCTGCTTTGGTGTTCTAAGCATTTTCCTATAAATAGGGTGCTTAGGTTAGAATTGAAAATCACACCAGAAACACAAGTTTCTCTCTATTTCTCTCTCTATATCGAGCATATTCTTGTGAGTTTTTGATACTTTGAGTGTTGCTATACGATGCAAGTTTTCTTCAGCACTATATCTAGTATTCCAGTCATAATTACCGTCTTTCCGAGGTAAGGGATGTTATTTCTTCTTAAATGATATTATTTTCTTCAATATCATTATGCCGAAGTATTGATCTGAACTTTTTATCAAATTTTGAACTTTTTATGTCGGGGTTACTATTCATGAGTTACTATTCACCGAAAAATGAAAATTTTCTTCTTTTCGTCCAATATATCTATTCTGGATACTAGCTTTGATTGTATCTATGTTTTGATCATTCTTGAATTTTACTCCACTATGATTATTTATGAGGTATTTTTGGACATGGAATAGCTGAAATACGAATCCTTAATATTTATTATTTTGTTTCACTGGATTCGTTTCCTTTAAAATATTTTTCATCATCCTCAGTCCTAAATGATGATATAATTGAATATCTTTGGCTTGTAGTGTAAAGATTAATGATTTCTGATGAATATCTTTGGCCCGTAGTGCAAAGATGAACAGGTGTTTAGATGAATATGACCAACTAGTAAATATATTTGGCCTGTAGTGCGAAGATGAATATTGATTGATGTTACAGGGATAAAATGCTAATGATGGACTTTTAAATTCATAGATAATAGTAGATTTCATTTTCTACGTAACTCTACTATGAATTATTATTTTTCGCTACGAATATTGATTTAAAACTTGTTGTCTATTGTATTCTATTAGATTTTTCCCTGTTGAAGACTAACGATAATTTGTTGTATATTATCTTAGTCATAATATTCTTTACTGGGCTAGTTGAGCTCACCCTTTTCCTTGTTGTTCCATTTTTCTTCTCAGGAGGCGAGAATGTAGCGAGTACTAGTCGGGGTGTGGAATGATGGTTCAAGACAGTTGTTTTAGTAGTCCTCACTATTTTGTAAAATAGTGTATCAATAAGTATAATGAGGACTTAATTGAGTATGAATACTGTCTAGATGACAATATTTGTATTTAAACTCACAGTATATGTGTTGTCGTATTTTGCACGACAATTGTAATAATAAAGTTGTAGTTATTTTCTGTACCATGTATTTGGCTACTCAGAATGTGGCCTATAGACTCGCGTTACCTCCAAGTATGTCTCGTGTTCATAATATTTTTCATATATCTGTACTTCGTAAATATGTGAAAGACTCGAACCACGTTATTGAGTTAGAACCGGACGAGATAACAGAAGACTTAACGTACGAAGAGGTGCCTGTCAAGATTTTGGATAGGAAGGAGCATGTCCTACGCACGAAGGACATACCACAAGTTAAAGTTTTGTGGAGAAACCATGCTATTGAGGAAATGACCTGGGAGTTGGAAACGGAAATGAAAGCGAGGTATCCTCGTCTTTTCGAAACACCAGGTATGTATGTCAATTTCGAGGACGAAATTTCATAAGGAAGGGAGGTTGTAAGACCCCAAATTATTAATAAATGAAATTTAATTTTCTCTATTTATTATTCTTAAATAGTAAGGGTTGATTTGATTAATGTGGTTAGTTATGGGTAAAATGCGCAAATATTTTAAATAAGCAAGTGGTTATAAAATATTCATTGTTGTCAGGGAATATTCGCTTGGTCGTGGAATATTCTTATTGTCGGAGAATATTCGTACGACGGCGCAGTCTTTTGTGGGGCCCATAACGGAAAGCGATTGGATGAAGAAAACGACAAAAATAAGTTATTTATAAATAACGACGTAGTTGTTACCGTTAATACTGTTGGAATACCCGGTGGTTAAAACACGGTAATACGCGTTGTTGCACAGTAGCACACGATATTGCACCAATTATTGATTCTTACGTAAGAAGACACTACTCAATAATGGTTACAGTAATTACTATTCAATATTGTATTTTATTGATTCAATAATTACTGCGTTGATATTTTATATTACTGTTGTTTTAATAATTGTCACTACACAGTATTTTCTATTATCGGAATAATAATTCATATTATCTGAATAATATTATTAGATAACATTATTGGTAATGTCTAGAAAGTTCTGTCTAAGGAGAGGTTTGGTCATCTAATTGCGCGCCAGTAAGGAGATATCCTTATTGGAAAGCCCCCTCTTTCCTAGGAACGGCCTGGTTGCCAGTACTGTGATTCTGTAATATTATTTGTGTATAATTAATTATTGATTTATATGATGAGAAAAATATTGATTTTATGTGGATATAGATGGAAAAATTTTTTAATGTGACAATTGTTGAAAATTAATATTTTATCTTTTTCTGATAAAATAATTCATTTAAATATATTATTTTAATAATATATTGATGGTGATATTTTTACAATGAATGTGGGATATATGAGTATATGAGGAGGAAGAGTATTTTTGTGGCATTAAATGATTAACACATGTTTTGTGTGTTGGTAGACATAATTCTTGACCGAAAATTTATTATTGACTGTAAAATCGCCCGTTTGTGGATTTCGGTCAATTTCTGTTTGGAATTTGGAAAAACTTTCTTCTGCAAATTTGTAGAGAATTGAATTTCCTATAAAAATTCACGAGATTCGAATTTTCTGATAAAAGAGCTATTTATTATGAATTATTGAAGTTCTGAAGTTCTGAAATAATTGATTTTTGGAAGTTTTATTTATTATTTTGAAGAAAAACATTTTTTGGCATTTAAGTGGACTAACATATGATATAAATGGGCTGAGATCAGATGTCTAGAGGTGGGCTAAGGAAAATTTGATAAATATATTAATATTATATTAAATTTTCTGCTTTGGTGTTCTAAGCATTTTCCTATAAATAGGGTGCTTAGGTTAGAATTGAAAATCACACCAGAAACATAAGTTTCTCTCTATTTATCTCTCTAGATCGAGCGTATTCTTGTGAGTATTTGATACTTTGAGTGTTGCTATACGGTGCAAGTTTCCTTCAGCACTATATCTAGTATTCCAGTCAGAAGTACCGTCTTTCCGAGGTAAGGGATGTTATTTCTTCTTAAATGATATTATTTTCTTCAATATCATTATGCCGAAGTATTGATC
This sequence comes from Panax notoginseng, assembly GCA_016801055.1. NCBI lineage: Eukaryota > Viridiplantae > Streptophyta > Magnoliopsida > Apiales > Araliaceae > Panax > Panax notoginseng. The sequence continues at coordinate 102,072,008 of CM029021.1, forward strand.
TGAACTTTTTATCAAATTTGGAATTTTTCATGTCGGGGTTACTATTCATGAGTTACTATTCACGAGTTACTATTCACCGAAAAATGAAAATTTTCTTTTTTTCGTCCAAAATATCTATTCTGGATACTAGCTTTGATTGTATCCATGTTTTGATCATTCTTGAATTTTACTCCACTATGATTATTTATGAGGTATTTTTGGACATGGAATAGCTGAAATACGAATCCTTAATATTTATTATTTTGTTTCACTGGATTCGTTTCCTTTAAAATATTTTTCATCATCCTCAGTCCTAAATGATGATATAATTGAATATCTTTGGCCTGTAGTGCAAAGATTAATGATTTTTGATGAATATCTTTGGCCCGTAGTGCAAAGATGAACAGGTGTTTAGATGAACATGACCAACTGGTGAATATCTTTGGCCTGTAGTGCGAAGATGAATATTGATTGATGTTACAGGGATAAAATGCTGATGATGGACTTTTAAATTCATAGATAATAGTAGATTTCATTCTCTACGTAACTCTTCTATGAATTATTATTTTTCGCTGCGAATATGGATTTAAAACTTGTTGTCTACTGTATTCTATTAGATTTTTCTCTGTTGAAGACTAACGATAATTTGTTGTATATTATCTTAGTCATAATATTCTTTACTGGGCTAGTTGAGCTCACCCTTTTCCTTGTTGTTCTATTTTTCTTCTCAGGAGGCGAGAATGTAGCGAGTACTAGTCGGGGTGTGGAATGATGGTTCAAGACAGTTGTTTTAGTAGTCCTCACTATTTTGTAAAATAGTGTATCAATAAGTATAATGAGGACTTAATTGAGTATGAATACTGTCTAGATGACAATATTTGTATTTAAACTCACAGTATATGTGTTGTCGTATTTTGCACGACAATTGTAATAATAAAGTTGTAGTTATTTTCTGTACCATGTATTTGGCGACTCAGAATGAGTTGGATGGATTGGACCTGTTTTGGGGGGCGTCACAGTTGGTATCAGAGCTTAGGGATATGATCTCTGGCGGAGATCGGGGAATAGAACTAGGAGGGGAGAGACGAGTAAATCCTTCGCTAGTGTGTCCTACCTAAGCTTATTTGTTGGTCGGTCATAATATAGGGATATTATGTGATTTGTTAATTTGTTAAATTAACCTTTGTCTTATGGTAGTATTTGAGAATGTCGACTGAGAATGTTAACAGTGGAGTAAATGAAACCGTGGAGACACCTGTACTCACCTACGAGGAGAACGTGCAACAGGCTGGCAATGTTCCTCCTGTGAACAACACCACTGAGCAAACGATGAACGATGAGATGTTTAGAAGTTTTTTGCGGTTCATGCAAAACCAGACGAAGGAGATTCCTGTTCAAAATATAGGAAGAAACAATGGCAAGGCACAGCTGGTCACAGCCAAGCAGTTCAAAGAGTTGGGACCACCAGAATTTAAAGGAAAGCCGGATCCGATCATGGCGGAAATGTGGGTCAAGCAAATTACCAAGATATTCGATGTCTTGGGATGCACGGAGGAACAAAAGGTTCCATTCGCCACCTTTATGTTCCGTGGCGAGGCAGACTACTGGTGAGAGTCTGTGAAACGTACCTATCCAGCCGCACTCAGCATGTCTTGGGAGACATTTCAGAAACTGTTCAATGACAAATACTTTCCTGAAAGTATTCGCCATATGAAGGAGGTAGAGTTTATTAGACTGGAGCAGAATAACATGACGGTGTCCCAATATGAGGCGAAGTTTGCAAAGTTGTCCAGGTTTGCACCTCATTTGGTGGAGAATGAGGAACGTATGACGCGGATGTTTCTGAGAGGTTTGAAACCCGGCATACGTCAATATCTCATTTCTCATAAATTTTCTCTTTATTCAGATGTTGTCAACAGGGCTCAATTATTAGAGCGAGATAACGAGTATGGTCAACTGAGGGACCACAACCAGGATCATACCGGTGACAACAGTCATCAGAACAATGAAATCCAGCGGAGAAAGAAAAATACAGACAAGAACGGCAACCACTCTGGTGGTAATCGTGGCCATGAAAATAGAAGAAGCGAGTCGGAAGGAGATTTTAAAAAGAGGAGATTCAACAATGATAATACGAAGACGTCAGCACCAGCAGCAACTGGTTCCAAGGGAGGAGAACGACCATCGGTCATATGCTATAAATGTGGAAAAGAGGGACATATCAGCCCAAACTATCCACAACAGTTTAAGGTATGTTATAACTGTGAAAAGGAAGGACATATCGCTCGAGATTGCACTGTAGCGAAACCAAGTCCAATGGGGGTGGTGACTCAAAAAGTTGTCCCAGAAAAGTCAAAGTCAACGGTTCCTGGAAGAGCGTTTGTCGTGACTGGTCAACATGCGAGGAACCCTAACGAGGTGATCACGGGTAAGATAATCATAAATTCATGTGAAGTTTATACCTTACTAGATACCGGTGCTACCCATTCATTTATTTCTTCTGCTTATACTCAACGTTTAAAATTGACTCCGGAGAAAATTAGACTTTGACTTATCTGTTGAAACTCCATTAGGAGAAACTTTCGTTACATCCACTGTTTATAAATCTTGTTTGATCCAACTTGGCACCATCACATTACCTGTTGACCTTATCTCTTTAAAGATACTTGCTTTTGATGTGATTTTAGGAATTGATTGGTTAACTACTCATCATGCCAAAATTGATTATTTTCGTAAGGTTGTTAGTTTTCATATTCCTAAGCAACCTGTTATTCGAATTCAAGCAACCAAACCATTGAAGTCAAACTCTTTCATATCAAGCCGTAAAGTCATTCGTTTATTGAAAAATGGATGTCAAGCTTTCTTAGCCATGTCATGGACTTGAACAAAAATACGTCAGATTTGAATGATATTTCTGTTGTTAGTAAAATCCCTGACGTATTTCCTGAAGAATTTCTTGGCTTACTCCCAGAGCGTGATATTGAATTTTGTATCATCTTTGAATCCGGTACAAAATCTACTTCTAAAATCTCATATCGAATGGCTCCTATTGAACTTCAGGAGTTAAAAACCCAACTATAGAAGTTGATAACCGAGCCTCTATCTGGTGACTTCCTTTGTGGAATGCATCGAAGCCAGACTTTTCGTAGTAAACTGATAGGTGTCATTGTGACGTGATATCCAAGATTGGAATATGAGTCACAGTTGAGAGCAACCTAAGTCAGTAATCGAAATACGTAGCTTTCTGGTTATTATCGGAGATTCGTAAAAAGGATTTTCTCGAATCGCTACTCCATTAACTCAGCTGACTCAAAAAGATACAAACTTCGAATGGACCGAGGAATGCGAGAAGGGCTTCCAAAAATTCAACATGCGACACCGACGTTGGCTCGAGCTGTTAAAAGATTTCGATCATACCATTCAATACCATCCTGAAAAAGCAAACGTGGTAGCTGACGCGTTGAGTAGAAGATCATATGCAGGAACGAGTGCGATGATGTCAAGTATACTCATAGAACCAACTTTAATTGATAAAGTTAAAGTTGCTCAAACCACAGACCCGGAGCTGATGCATATAAAGAAGAAAGTGCAAGAAGGTGTTATTCCAGAAGCAAGAATCGATGAAGAAGGAATACTTCGAGTCCACTCCAGACTTTGTATTCCTAACAATTCTGATTTGAAGTACAAGATCATGATGGAGGCACACAATACACCATTTGCGATCCATCCTGGAAATACCAAAATGTATCGTGATCTTCGACATACATTTTGGTGGAATAATATGAAGAGAGAGATTACAAAGTTTATTTCGAGGTGTTTAACTTGTCAACGTGTAAAGGCGGAGCATCAAGTGCCAAAGGGTCCATTGCAACCACTTGAGATTCTGAAATGGAAGTGGGAACACATTACCATGGATTTCGTTACGGTTTTCCTACGGTTTCTCAAGGCATAAATGCTATTTGGGTGATTGTTGATAGATTAACCAAGTCTGCTCATTTCTTTCTGATACGGGAGACTTATTCCCTTGAACGTCTTGCTCGTATGTACATGAATGAGATTATGAGGTTGCATGGCATGCCAGTATCCATAGTTTCGGATCGTGACCCAAGATTCACTTCAAGATTTTGGGTAAGCTTGCAAAAAGCTATGGGCACAGATTTACGATTTAGTTCGGCATACTATCCTCAAACGGACAGACAATCAGAGAGGACTATTCAAACTCTTGAAGATCTATTAAGACTCTGTGTCCTAGATCTCAAAGGGAGTTGGGATAAGTACCTACCATTGGTGAAATTCTCCTACAACAACAGTTATCAGGCGAGCATAGGTGTGGCTCCATTCGAGGCATTGTATGGAAGAAAATATTGTTCTCCAGTATGCTGGGACGAGGTGGGTGAAGCAACATTGTTGGGACCAGAGTTGGTACGTATGACTACAGAGAAGATCCAAACGATTCGACAACGTATACAAACGACACAGGATCGACAAAAGAGTTATGCGGATCTTCATCGAAAGGACGTGGAATTTGACATTGGGGATCATGTATTATTACGTGTAGCTCCATGGAAAGGAGTTACAAGATTTGGAAAGAGAGGAAAGCTCAATCCAAAATTTATTGGTCCATTTTAGATTCTTGACCGAGTAGAAAATGTGGCCTATAGACTCGCGTTACCTCCAAGTATGTCTCGTGTTCATAATATTTTTCATATATCTGTACTTCGTAAATATGTGAAAGACTCGAACCACGTTATTGAGTTAGAACCGGACGAGATAACAGAAGACTTAACGTACGAAGAGGTGCCTGTCAAGATTTTGGATAGGAAGGAGCATGTCCTACGCACGAAGGACATACCACAAGTTAAAGTTTTGTGGAGAAACCATGCTATTGAGGAAATGACCTGGGAGTTGGAAACGGAAATGAAAGCGAGGTATCCTCGTCTTTTCGAAACACCAGGTATGTATGTCAATTTCGAGGACGAAATTTCATAAGGAAGGGAGGTTGTAAGACCCCAAATTATTAATAAATGAAATTTAATTTTCTCTATTTATTATTCTTAAATAGTAAGGGTTGATTTGATTAATGTGGTTAGTTATGGGTAAAATGCGCAAATATTTTAAATAAGCAAGTGGTTATAAAATATTCATTGTTGTCAGGGAATATTCGCTTGGTCGTGGAATATTCTTATTGTCGGAGAATATTCGTACGACGGCGTAGTCTTTTGTGGGGCCCATAACGGAAAGCGATTGGATGAAGAAAACGACAAAAATAAGTTATTTATAAATAACGGCGTAGTTGTTACCGTTAATACTGTTGGAATACCCGGTGGTTAAAACACGGTAATACGCGTTGTTGCACAGTAGCACACGGTATTGCACCAATTATTGATTCTTACGTAAGAAGACACTACTCAATAATGGTTACAGTAATTACTATTCAATATTGTATTTTATTGATTCAATAATTGCTGCGTTGATATTTTATATTATTGTTGTTTTAATAATTGTCACTACACAGTATTTTCTATTATCGGAATAATAATTCATATTATCTGAATAATATTATTAGATAACATTATTGGTAATGTCTAGAAAGTTCTGTCTAAGGAGAGGTTTGGTCATCTAATTGCGCGCCAGTAAGGAGATATCCTTATTGGAAAGCCCCCTCTTTCATAGGAACGGCCTGGTTGCCAGTACTGTGATTCTGTAATATTATTTGTGTATAATTAATTATTGATTTATATGATGAGAAAAATATTGATTTTATGTGGATATAGATGGAAAAAATTTTTAATGTGACAATTGTTGAAAATTAATATTTTATCTTTTTCTGATAAAATAATTCATTTAAATATATTATTTTAATAATATATTGATGGTGATATTTTTACAATGAATGTGGGATATATGAGTATATGAGGAGGAAGAGTATTTTTGTGGCATTAAATGATTAACACATGTTTTGTGTGTTGGTGGACACAATTCTTGACCGAAAATTTATTATTGACTGTAAAATCGCCCGTTTGTGGATTTCGGTCAATTTCTGTTTGGAATTTGGAAAAACTTTCTTCTGTAAATTTGTAGAGAATTGAATTTCCTATAAAAACTCGCGAGATTCGAATTTTCTGATAAAAGAGCTATTTATTATGAATTATTGAAGTTCTGAAGTTCTGAAATAATTGATTTTTGGAAGTTTTATTTATTATTTTGAAGAAAAACATTTTTTGGCATTTAAGTGGACTAACATATGATATAAATGGACTGAGATCAGATGTCTAGAGGTGGGCTAAGGAAAATTTGATAAATATATTAATATTATATTAAATTTTCTACTTTGGTGTTCTAAGCATTTTCCTATAAATAGGGTGCTTAGGTTAGAATTGAAAATCACACCAGAAACACAAGTTTCTCTCTATTTATCTCTCTAGATCGAGCGTATTCTTGTGAGTATTTGATACTTTGAGTGTTGCTATACGGTGCAAGTTTCCTTCAGCACTATATCTAGTATTCCAGTCAGAAGTACCGTCTTTCCGAGGTAAGGGATGTTATTTCTTCTTAAATGATATTATTTTCTTCAATATCATTATGCCGAAGTATTGATCTGAACTTTTTATCAAATTTGGAATTTTTCATGTCGGGGTTACTATTCATGAGTTACTATTCACGAGTTACTATTCACCGAAAAATGAAAATTTTCTTTTTTTCGTCCAAAATATCTATTCTGGATACTAGCTTTGATTGTATCCATGTTTTGATCATTCTTGAATTTTACTCCACTATGATTATTTATGAGGTATTTTTGGACATGGAATAGCTGAAATACGAATCCTTAATATTTATTATTTTGTTTCACTGGATTCGTTTCCTTTAAAATATTTTTCATCATCCTCAGTCCTAAATGATGATATAATTGAATATCTTTGGCCTGTAGTGCAAAGATTAATGATTTTTGATGAATATCTTTGGCCCGTAGTGCAAAGATGAACAGGTGTTTAGATGAACATGACCAACTGGTGAATATCTTTGGCCTGTAGTGCGAAGATGAATATTGATTGATGTTACAGGGATAAAATGCTGATGATGGACTTTTAAATTCATAGATAATAGTAGATTTCATTCTCTACGTAACTCTTCTATGAATTATTATTTTCCGCTGCGAATATGGATTTAAAACTTGTTGTCTACTGTATTCTATTAGATTTTTCTCTGTTGAAGACTAACGATAATTTGTTGTATATTATCTTAGTCATAATATTCTTTACTGGGCTAGTTGAGCTCACCCTTTTTCTTGTTTTTCCATTTTTCTTCTCAGGAGGCGAGAATGTAGCGAGTACTAGTCGGGGTGTGGAATGATGGTTCAAGACAGTTGTTTTAGTAGTCCTCACTATTTTGTAAAATAGTGTATCAATAAGTATAATGATGACTTAATTGAGTATGAATACTGTCTAGATGACAATATTTGTATTTAAACTCACAGTATATGTGTTGTTATATTTTGCACGACAATTGTAATAATAAAGTTGTAGTTATTTTCTGTACCATGTATTTGGCGACTCAGAATGGGTTGGATGGATTGGACCTATTTTGGGGGCGTCACAGTCTACCCAACAAGGGTGTTTATCCGTTGATTCATACGTCAGCGAAGGTCAAGCAACCTTGACAGTCTGCCCAATAGGGACATTTTTCCGTTGATTCACACGTTAGCGAAAGTCAGGCAGCACTGACAATAAATATTGTTGGCAGTAAATCCAACAGAAAATTGACATGTCCTGGTGTTAAAAACCAGGAAGGATCAACATCATCGAGGAGGATCGATGATGGAATATGTTATACACATCGTTAAACAGACAGAGCGTTATCCCCACAGATCTCTTGTACACGAGAGGCACATCGTCGGAATAAAGTCTATATCAAGGATTAAGGACTTTGGTGATAACCCCAACGTCAACATCCTAAAAGATTTAGATCACACGTCCAATCTGGTCGGCAAAGAAATCGTTTCCAATCCATGATAGAAGCAACAGGGAGCCGACAATCATCCCCAGCATGTTGGACAACAATCCAATAACATACTTGCATTATACATTTGCATCATGTTGCTACACATAGCATCATGTTTATCTTGGTGCATTTCAAGTGTCTAGGATTCTTTATCCTATCCATGTCATTACATTGCATGAATATGATAAAGAGGGGCATCTGTAGATACTCAAAATTTTCTACAAACCTATCACTGACATTGTAGGAGGGCATATTCGTCTTTCAGAGATAACCCTGGAAGACAGCTCATATCCAGTCCGAATATTACCGGGAGTTCAATCTCAACCCCGGAACAGACACCGGGAGTATCAGTTCCAACCTCGGAGATAACCCCGAGGCATGCAGTTCCAATACAAGAAATTCCATCGAAGAAGGCCGATTCATCTCGGAGATAACCCCGAGATATTCAGTCTCAGTCCTAACACTAGGAGTAGTAGTTACCAACCTTGGAGATAACCCCAAGGAGTGCAGTTCCAGAGATAACCCCAGAAATGCTTATTTCAAATGCATGCAATCAGCTTCAACCTCAGCACTCATATCGAGGCACTTAGTACAAGACCCGGAGATAACATCGGGAAGACAGGCACACCTCAGAGATGACACTGAGAACCTTCAACACCTACAGCAGTCCAATCTCAGAGATAACCCTGAGCAACGTCTGCTTTATCAGGCTAAATCGGAGATAACCCCGGTGAGGGGTAAAGTCATCATCTTGCCACCTTGACGCCACATTGCACGATCTCAACATTTAATACATACATTTCTACATAGTAATGTCCCACAAGAACCAAGGAGGTCTAATCCCGAGTGACTATTGCGCAGGGCAACGGATAGAATTTGAAGCTTGAAGACTGGAGAGCATGGTCCCATCTTCCTGACTTCGTACAACCTCTAATCATGTCATTGCATAACTCTCGACAACAGCAGTCCGAAGTAGGTCTTACATACCTCAGTCAGATGCCCAAATTGTAATTCTATAAGTTTGAGCGGACATTATAGTGCATGCGTGGACGTACTTCAAGACAGTGGGACCCGCAAAGCCCGGGGCACCCCAGGCAGCCGCAGGTACATCTGTTGCTAGCCGCACCATCAGCTCCCCCCTCTATTAATAGAGGGCTTGGGGTGGCCATTTTAAAAATAGAAAAGGCGAGGAAGCCTTGTCAAATTTGCTCTGTACTCACCCTAAACTGAGTGCTTTCTCATTTTAAACACTTGTGAGCTCACATATAGCTTCTATTTGTACTTGCGGGAGCTGAGTGTTCATCCATTTAAAGATATAGAAGTCTTCTTTGGCAGCCCACTGTAAGCCTTCTCAAACACTTTAAAGCCTTTCTCTTCATCTTTGCACACACCATTCTTCACGTTGAGAGTCGTGTTGTGTGTGTATGCCCGAACTTCGGTCCGTGATTTCATTTCAGTTTATATATATATATATATATATATATATATATATATATATATATATATATATATATATATATATATATATATATATATATATATATATATGGACTTACATTATCGAGTTATGCCTCGATTGAGCCTAGACTTATGTCTGGAGTGTTTATTTGCTTTCGTATGTATATAGGGAATCCATCCATGGCAACCAGTTTCCATGGATATTGTGCCAACAACCTCTTTTCGGACCGTTGATCAATTGATTTGAAGGCTAAGATTAGAGTTAAAATTTGGTAAGCCGACACAGGTTGTTGTGCCCAAATATTTACTTAAATCGGCTTCTATTTTAATAAGAGAGGCCCACGTAAAAACATATTGTCAGTATAGTTATACAAAATGAATATTTATTATTAAAATAATCCGGTCGGTACAGCTTGTACCGACTTACCCCTTTTTTTATTTCTCCATTATATGTCATGACTCAGCAAATATTTAATGTTAAAATAATCCGGCCGATACAACTTGTACCGGCTTTCTCTTTTTCTTTTTTTTAATGCATCTCTCCATTATATGTCATGACTCAACACATTAAAATAGAATAAAAAAATAAAATTGAACCCGGTCGGACCAAGCTGTCACAGCTGGGAAATAAAAAAATTTAACAATATCCAACTATTCGCTGCTAAATAGATTCGAACTCAAGACCTCAAGCTCTAAACCCTCGTCATATGACCACCCGAGCACCACGGGCCTAGCTGTTCATTTCAACCAAGGATATATCTTTATATTAAAACTTCACCATCCCCCAAAATATATATATTATGATTTATTTTTATATAAATCTATATTATTAATTGGGTTTCTTAAAATAGAAATAAGTGAATTTTTATATTTATTATTATCCCCTTTAATATTTTTTCTTATTTTTGTAATAATATCAATAAAATGATTATTAATATAAATCTTGCATTATTATTATTAATGATTTTATTATTAAGCAATAATGATAAGTAATGATTTTATTATTAATAAAATTAGTTCAATTAGTCTAATAAGTAATGATTATAATTTTTCAAGACATTTCAGGAAATTAATTTACTTATCAAATTTATAAAAGTAGTAAAGTATTATTATTATAATAATAATGTGATTATCAATATTAGAAGTACAGATTATACTAATACTAGTACTGCATAACATTAAGAGGAATAGTATATATTACATGTTCATTTTCATAAAATAAAAAAAAACATAGCATGATTAATACAACCGACGCCTACTTTTTTGGCTCAGGAATCCCTAGCACTCGATAGTGATTTCGCTTATTGTGGTCGGTTTCATAGCCACAAATTGCACATTTTCGATGAGGCTTAGAAGGAATGATTTTCTCGAGTGCACTCTTGAATCTAGATTGTTTTTTGCGGCCCTTTGTCTGAGAAATAATAGGCGGCAAAAACTCTTCTTCTGCTTCCACCTCTGCATCTGCATCGTCATTATCGTATCCCATATCATGATTTTGATCTCCAACTGTGCAATCAATGTCGTCATCTGCTAGTTCAGTAATATTCTCATCCGGATCATACTGGTCAACCAACTCTTTTCCTCGTGCATTCAGTTTAAGAACAATTTTATAACCTCGGACTGAGCAAGCTGCTTTGCTCGCTAACTCCTGGTAATCACTCATCAAATGATTATAGCGCATTGCTTGATCTTTTTCGAAGTCAGCAGATGTGGAGTTAAAGAGTAAGTCTTCACCATTGCTTTTGTTCGCGTCTCTTGTCCACCGATGAAGAATCATGTCGCTCGGTATTTGTGAAATACTTTTTGCTATGAAATATCTCAAGATGTGCCTGCATAATTCACCAGAGTGAGAAAACATTTGGCAGTTACATGTTACCGATTCCAGTTGACGATTGTTGATAACTTCTTTATATCTTCCACCACTTTCAGTTGCATCTGCATTATACACTACATAAACCTTAGTTTCAGTGGCACACAACTCACTAAGTTTATGAACATTGTATTTCATGGAATTGACGAATTAACGTTGGAGACGTCTAAACATCTCTTTTATGTACACTTGTGCAGCATGAACTTCTAAAGATGAACCGAGTACCATAACCCTTTTACGATGTTTTGTTATGTAGTCGACCTTCCTCTCCCTGATAAATTGTTTTTCTATAGCCTTTTGACTCTGCAGTACAAAACATAGCATACCTATTGATGCATTAACATACTCATCAAAAAAGGCATTCATGTTCTCACTTCTTCCAGTTGTAGTCATTCCCGCGGAAAAATATCTCTTTTCATATGATGGAATCCATTTCTGTCGTACATCATACAAACTTCCAAGCCATTCATTGGTATACAATTCATAGGAACTTATCAGAATATGCCAACACTCTTCAAATTCCTCGATGGACAATGAGTTATACACACAGTTGTTAAAATCATTTTTGAACGATGGGTGCTTAGAATAAATATGATGCAATGTTTTAGGAAATTTATTGCTAATATGCCAAGAACACAATAAATGATAACTAGCAGGAAGTACCGTAGCAATAGCATTACTCATGGCTCTGTCTTGATTAGTGATGATGGTTGTAGGTGCCTTGTAGTCCATGGCTTCAAGCCATGTCTGTAATACCCAAACGAAAGTGTCCTCTGTCTTGTCTCTTAACAATACAAATCCAAATAGTATAGACTGATAATGGTGGTTGACCCCGGCAAATGAAACAAATGGCATGCCATACTTATTTATCCGGTATGTACTATCAAATGTCACAACATCTCCAAACCGTTGATATATAAACCTTGATCGGGCGTCAACCAACAAAATACAAGCTATGTGGTTGTTTTCACCAGGTTTCACTCGGAAAAAAATTTTACTTGCACTTCCGAATGCAAGTTTTTTCAAATGATTAACAGCAGCTTGTGCATCATTTTTATTTGCAGAATCACGCCTTAAATCTCGCACCACATTCTCAACATTGACAGTAGTGAAAGGAACATTTTGCAACCCACCTCCCATTGTGCTCAAAACATTCATCATCTTACTGGGACCAATACCGAACTTATTTAAAGTGTCAATTAATGATCTTGCAACAGGAGTAATATTTCTGTGTGTCTTTATCAAATCTACTTTGGTGGGGGTCACTAAGTAATGATTGTGCTCTAATTCAACAGTAGAAATACGCCAATTGTCTTCTTTTTTTTATTGTGGAAAACATATATTCTAGCTTTGCACATTGTTCGTCCTATAGAGTCTCGAAGTCTAGTTATTTTATTACTACCATCCTCATCATCAGGTAAACTCTTGTCAACAATTGGTGTACCGGCTTCCTTACATACATACACCCTAGATCTGATATCATTCGTATTAGCATGTTTATGACTAGTTACAATTCTAATCTCAAATCCATTTTTACGAGCATATGATCTATAAAAATTTTCAACCTCTTCCAACTTACAAAATAATTGACCAACATACGGAACAATTTCAGATTTATTACTTTCAGGTTCACTGACAAATTCAGATGTATATGACATTTTGAAAAACTTACTTGCGAATAATAGTGATGAATTTTGCTCGATCAGAACTTCAACTTGATTTTTCGAAGTGAAAGTGGGCAACCAGATGAAACAAATTATGAGTAGAGGTGAAAAGAGAAATTAATATCCGAGAGCAAATTTTATGGAAGGTTAAGAAGATAACTTGAGAAAATAGCAGCTTCCTAGAAAATATTAAAAGGGCAAAAAGAAGTCAAACTAATGTACTTTTCCCATATAATCAATGTCAGCTTTTTCTATTCACCAGACAGTCTTTATAATAATAATAATTGAGGTAATAAAATAATAAAAAGTACATAAGCCGCTACAATATGTAACGACTTTATACTCAATTCTTAATAATAATCAAATAATTATAATAAAATAATGAGAAAATATAATTTGGGGGGAAATGGAATGTTTTAACATATATCCAAATCCAAGGTAAAATATGTCAGTTAGGCCCGTGGTGCTCGGGTGGTCATATGACGAGGGTTTGGAGCTTGAGGTCGCGAGTTCGAATCTATTTATCAGCGAAAAAATTTTATTTTAATTTTTTATTACAAGCCGGTGGAGCTTGTACCGGCCGAGCAAAAAGGTAATTTTTTAATATTACAGCCGGTGGAGTCTGTACCAGCCGAGTAAAAAGACAACACAAAGAACACTGAAAAGCTGCAAGCTCGGTAATTTTTTATTATTGTTTGACTGCTTTTTCTGCCACATCGCCTCGGAAAAGAACACCTGCTACAACACAAAGCTAAAAGTTATTTCGGGAAAGACCACCTGCAAGCTCGGTAAACTAAAAAGCTGAAAAGCTGAGACCCACAACAGTCAGTGTTTGAATTTGGTCCGAAATTTATTAATTGTTTGTACCGGCTTGCTTGAGCTTATTTAACCATCTATTGAGAACATATGTTGTTCTAAAGTTCAGTATATAGCTAGATAAAAATAATAGAGAGTATTTCGAAAGAGATGAGCAAATTGTGATACAAGTTGAAGCGGCTGGATTCCATTTATTTTATTCTGAAGACACTGAATTATTTGTAAGATTGTTATTTAATATTATTATTTGCAGCATGTAAGATATTGTTATAGGTGTTGTTGTTATTTGTTATGTTTTTAATAGTTTTTATTTATTGTTATTTGTTCAGTTTTTAATAGTTTCTGTTGTTGTTATTATTTTTGTATAATAGTAAAATAATTTTATTACATTATATAAATGAAAAAACTTATACTGATGTACTCAATTGTTACATTATTTTTATTGCATTATTATTAATATTTTATTGTTTTTGTTGTCATTAATACACTTATACACAATTACTGTTTTTGTCATGCATGTTATTATTGTCATTTTGCAGCATGTTATTCAGTCATTTTGTCATGCATCTTAATACTCATATGGAATTGCTGTTGTATTTTTAGGTAAAAGATGGACAGCTGGGACTATAGGCCAATTGATCCAAGTGTTCTTCATGATCAACAAGATCATATATCAGATGACATATATAATGGGAGAGATAGGGGAAAACTAGGCTCCAGTCAATATACTGATCAGAAATATAATCAGTGGAATTTGACAAAAGAATAAATTTTTTTTTTAGATAAATGTGGATTTGGAGTATTTAGTTTTCGAGGTGTTGTACACCAAACTGACCTTGGTCTAATATCTGCCCTAGTAGAGAGATGGCGCCCTGAGACCAATACATTTCATTTAAACTGTGGAGAAATAACAATCACGTTAGAGGATGTTCACTTTATTTTTGGGTTACCGGTGGTGGGAAAGCCCTTAACGGGTCCCCTTCCTATCACCAATTTGAATTATTTTAGGGATTGTTTTGGAGATAAATTAGCTGGTGAATATTTTAGTTCAAAAAAGCGCAGTGCAATTTCATTATTGTGGTTGCACGAACATTTTAATAAATGTATCGAGAATGCAAGTAAAGATGTTGTAGGGTGACACACAAAGGCCTACATGTTGTGGTTGTGTGGGGCAATATTATTCCCTAATAGGAATAGGAATAGTGTGCACCCAAGATATGTCTTTTATTGCCAATGCTGAAGATTGTGTAACTTACTCTTAAGGGGCGCGGCAGTGTTAGTATATTTGTAAAAATCTATATATACTGCTACTTGGAAAGGAGTTAAATACATTAATGGTTGTATATAGCGATGGTTTTAATTATTATTGCTATATAATAATAATGTACATTTGGGTCTCAATCAGGTACAAGATGCGGGAGACCACATCTCTTATGGACTAAAAGGGTCCTTATCCAAAAAACTTAAAGATTGGAAGGAGACATTTGTAAATAAACATATGTTTGGAAACGTGGTGGCACCAGAAGAGAATTTATATCCTTTGTCACATCTACGCCAATTATATGAATTAGACCACAATGCATTACAATCCTTAGGGCCTGGGAATTGGATTTTCGAGCATGTCCTCGACGCTTATATGTTGTTGCTACGAGACATAGAGGAATACTACAGGTCACGGGGAATACAAAGGTGGCCCCAATTTGGTTTCATGAATTCATTCTTCATGCATCTTGGGCAGAGCTATGTGCCCCTAATTGACGTGAATCTTGCATGGAGTTTTTGCAATCCGTATGTTAACCAAGATGGTGGTCCACCTTTACATGAATGCAAATACATATTCATGCCGGTGTGTATTACAAATCAACGCAAATTTGTCTTGTTCCTATTCTCAGTTGAAGATTGGATGGTTACGATAATTGACCCTTACTACAATGATACTAAGTATATTAAGTTACATGAAATGTACTCAAAATTCGTTAAAGTTGCGGTATGTGTAGTTTTAAAATATTTTACTTTTATAATGTCCTTTAATATTAAAAAATTATTAACCAACTACTTTGTACATGCAGGTACATTTGATACCATTTTGTTTGCAAAATGGTAATCCGATGCGTGAGTGGCCCAGCGGTAATCCTACTGTGCAGACCACAAAGACTCGACCGAAACAACACAACAACTCAGACTGTGGCATTTTTGTATGCAAGTATGTTCACTGTTTCGTTAGGGCCAATGGTAATATTTAGCAAGAGAAGTGGTCCTTGGAAGATGTCACAGTCTTTTGTTACCGCGTCGCATGGGAGCTCTACAAGAAATCCACAAGATTACTTCCTGCCTCTGAGATATAGAACTTGTCCAACATTATCTAATCTACATATTAATTAATAAGAATGTCTATTTGGTTGAACTGTATAGGATTTTCAAATTCATAACTTAGTAATATGAATATTATTGAATCGCATAAAACCACTTCATATTATTAATACGAAAAATAATATCTATTTGGTTGAACTATATGGATATTTTTATTCGGACTAATATTAATAATCACATTATTTATATTAATATTAAAAATAATTATTAATATTATTTTTAATAATATGAATACATGAATATCATACTCGCATACTCAAATAATAATAATAATAATAATAATAATAATAATAATAATAATAATAATAATAATATAGTGTAATAATAAAATCAATTATTATAATCTAACTGCATTTAAATTAATTCCACTACCAATTTACTACCACTTTCATAAATAGATAAGGCATTCATTTCTTATCATTGAAACTTAATATAATAATAATAATAGAAACATAATAATAATCTAGAATATAGATTTAAATAGAAAACCCAATTAATAATATAGATTTATATAAAAATAAATCGTATAATAATAATAATGCAAGCATATAGATTTTGGGGGATGGTGAAGTTTTAATATAAAGATATATCCTTGGTTGAAATGAACAGCTAGACCCGTGGTGCTCGGGTGGTCATATGACGAGGGTTTGGAGCTGGAGGTTGCGAGTTCGAATCTGTTTAGCAGCGAATTGGTTGAAAAAATTCTTTTACCTACCGGGTATTTTTTTCAATTTTTTATTGCCAGCCGTGACAAGCTGTACTGGCCAACATTTTAATTTTATTTGAATCCCAGCCGCAACAGCCTGTACCGGCCGGCCTTTATTTTATTTTTTTATTCTATTTTAATGTGCTGAGTTATGACATATAATGGAGAAATGGAAAAAAAAGGGGTAAGCCGGTACAAGCTGTACCGACCGAATTATTTTAATAATAAATATTCATTTTGTATAGCTATACTGACAATATGTTTTTACGTGGGCCTCTCTTATTAAAATAGAAGCCGGCAAGTAAATATTTGGGCACAACAACCTGTGCCGGCTTACCAAATTTTAACTCTAATCTCAGCCTTCAAATCAATTGATTAACGGTCCGAAAAAAGGTTGTTGGCACAGTGTCCATGGCAACCGATTGCCATGGATGGATTTCCATATATATATATATATATATATATATATATATATATATATATATCAACTGTTGTCGGACTTTGTTAGATGAGCCTGGATTTTACATCCGGTGCATTTACCGCTTTTATATATATATTTATATTTAATCTCGCCTAAAGTTTACTTCGTTGCGGTTGATCGTCTTTACAGCTTTATTTATTTTTCGTCCCGCCTGAAGACTACTCCGTGGCGGTTGATTGCTTTTACAGCTTTATTTACATTTTTGATCCCCCATGGAGGTGCTTCGTGGTGGCTGATCATGTCTGTATATATATATATATATATTTACAGATTTTATATATATATACTTGTTTACTGCTTTTTAATCAATTGCGACATCATGTGAGCCTAGGAATCATTTGATCACAGATTCAATCTACTGGATCGAGATTCGGTTCACGTGATGGACATTTTCAGCTGTAATCAACTTGTAAATTTATTCACGGTGTTTGGATTTTCTCAGATGGTTTTCATGCCCACTGTCGACGTCGGGATTTTTGTGTGTCCCTTTCTGTTACTTGTTGTTTGGTGTTCTCATTTTAGGTGAAATTTGTTTGAAAAAATAAGTGAAAAAGGTCCGACATGTATGATGTCGACGATGAGACTGTTAAGAGTCGCCAGTTGGTTTTTTAAATGGTTGTACCAACACAACCGAGAAAAGGTTTGCACATTAACCCAGTGATGTGACACTGATATACGGGTCGGTGAAACCGAGATTCGTTTAGGGCCCAGGGACTTGGTTATGCGGGGGGAAGGTGTTAGGCCCCCCCCAACATCCGTGTTACCACGGTGACCGCCTCTCTTCAAGAAACTATTATCTGAATGTGTGTGTGTGTGTGTGGGTCAATGTGCTGTTATATGGAAGTTGTGCGAGGCCTCGTTCGATCCTATAAACACAGGGCTTGAATTTATGTAAAAATTCAGTTTTTAGCAAGATATGGCAGTGATGTTTTATGAAAGAGGTTTTTCAAAACCTGATGCTCAATAAGAATTGAGACCTTTAACACTCCCATTTTTATTAAGTGATCGGCTTGATTGATTTTATTTGACGAATGCGAGGCATCCGTACGAAAACAATATACAAAAATAATGCCGACTTCCTCACGGGTATGGAAACCATCTGAGAAAATTCAGACACTGCAGAATAATTTACAAGCTGCTTACAGTTGAAAATGTCCATCACGGGAACCGAGTCTAGATCCAATGAAATGAATCTGTGATCACATGATTCCTGGGAGCACAGAATGCTGCAATTTGTATGAAAGCAGTAAGCAGGTATATATATATAAAAGCTGTAAATATATATATATATATATATATATATATATATATATATATATATATATACAAACATGATCACCAACCACGAAGCACCTCTATGGGGGTCAGAAATGTAAATAAAGCTGTTAAAAGCTATCAACCACCACGGAGGAAACTCCAGGTGGGACAAAACGTAAATAAAGCTGTAAAGCGATCAACTGCCACGAAAGAAACTCCAGGCAGGACGAATATATATATATATATATATATATATATATATATATATATATATATATATATGCACCGAATGTAAAATCCAGGCTCATCGAACAGAGTTCGACCACAGTTTATATATATAAGTATATATATATAAAAGCAAGTAAACGCACCGGATATAAAATCCAGGCTCATCGAACAGAGTCCGACACACAGTTAATATATATAAATGTATATATATATATATATATATATATATATATATATATATATATATATATATATATATATATTAAAGCAGTAAACGCACCAGACCGAAGTCTAGGCTCATCGAACAAAGTTCGACACACAGTTAATATATATAAATGTAAGTATATATATATATTAAAGCAATAAACGCTCCAGACCAAAGTCTAGGCTCATCGAACAAAGTTCGACACACAATTAATATATATAAATGTAAGTATATATATATTAAAGCAATAAACGCTCCAGACCGAAGTCTAGGCTCAATCGAGGCATAACTCGATAATGTTAGTCAATATATATATATATATATATATATATATATATATATATATATATATATATATATATATATATATATATATATATACAGACTGAAATGAAACCACGGACCGAAGTCCGAGCAAAAGCAAGCAGCACGACTCTAAACGTGTAGAAGGGTGTGTGCAAAGATGAAGAGAAAGACTCTAAAGTGTGTGAGAAGGCTTACAGCTGACTGATAAAAAAGACTTCTATATCTTTAGAGTGGGTAAACACTGGCTTTTGTGGGTACAAAAGAGGCTATATATGAGCTCACATGTGTTTAAAAGTGGAAAAATACACTGTATAGCAAGTGCAGAGCAAATTGTGCAGGGTTTCCCCGTCTTTTTTCTCTTAAAAATCAGCACCCCAAGCCCTCTATTTATAGGCATATGAGCCGCAGGTGTACCTGCGGTTGAACCACAGGTGTACCAGAGGCGGGTCGGGTCTGCCCGGGTTTGTCGAGTCGGGTCGTCTCAAAGTACGTGCACTCAGGCACTGTAATGTCCATTCAGATTTTCAAAAGTGCAATCTGGGCATCCGTTTGAGGTATACAGGACCTATTTCGGACCGCCGTTGTCGAGAGTTGTACGATGGCATGGGATTCGAGTTTGTGCGAAGTCATTGAAGATGGGACGATGCCCTCCGGTCTTGAAGCTTCAACTTTCATCTGTTACCCCGCACAATAGTCATTTGGGATTGATTAGCCTTGTGGGACATCGTTGTGTAGAGACGTGATGTGGCATTGTGTTTGACGAGATGACGATGTTGCCCCTCATCGGTGTTATCGCTGGATTGGGCTGATAAAGCAAACGTTGCTCAGACTTCATTGAGATTGGACTGCTGTAATTGTTGAAGGTCCTCATTGTCATCTTTGAGGTGTGCCTGTCTTCTCGATGTTATTGCCGGGTTGGTACAGCTTATCTCGTTGTGAGCACCGAGATTGAAGCTGGTCGCTTTTGAAACAAGCATTTCCGGGGTTATCGTCGAAACTGTATTCCTTGGGGATATCACCAAGGTTTTGTGGCTATTCCCATAGTTGGGACTGAGACTGGATACCTCGGGGTTGTCTCCGTGATTAATCGGTCTTCTCTGGTGTGTGTTCCAGTATTGTATCTGCAGGTCTCGGGGTTATCTCCGAGGTTGGATTTGTTACTCCCAGATTGCGATCCGGGGTGGATGCTGAACTTCCGGTAGTATCCGGTAAGGATTTGGATTATCTTTCAGGGTTCTCTCTTAAAAGACAAATCTATCCTCCTGCAATGTTAGTAACAGTAGTACAAAAAATTTCGAGTGTCTACAGATGCCCTTCTTTATCATACTCATGCATGGCGATGCATGGGCAGGATAAAGAATCCTAGACACTTGAAACACAATAAGATAAACATGGTACTATGGATAGCAACATGATGCAAATGTATAATGTATGTGTACGGGGTTGTAGCCCGACACGCCGGGGATGAATGCTGGCTCCCTGTTGCTTCAACTGGGGATTGGCAATGATGATCATATTTGATGTGTAAGCCGAATCTGTTAGGATGTTTGATGTTGGAGTTATCACCAAATTACTGTGTCCTTGATAACGACTTGATCCTGAAGCTGTGCCTCTTATGTGTAAGAGATCTGTGGGGATAAAGCTTGATCTGTTTGAGGATGTGTATAACATATTCCATCATCTATCCTCTTTGATAATGTTGACCTCTCATGGTTAGTGTCGCCAGATTATGTTGCGAATCTGTTGGATTTACTGCCAACAACAAATGCTGTCAGGGATGCCTGACCTTCATTGACGTGTGAATCAACGGCTGAAACATCCTGTGGGATATATTGTCAAGGCTACTTGACCTTCACTGACGTGTGAATCAATGGCTGAGATTCAGTAGATTATCAAGGTTACTTGACCTTCGATGTCATGTAGATTAACGGAGCATTGCGTTGTGACCCCCGCCGGGGATCAGCTGGGGAATATGAGCAGTTGGGTATGAGAACCTCAAATAGCTCTATAGCTCTGATAGGTTTAAACGCTATCAGCTAAAATGACGTTAAGGTTTCTTGAACTTCGTTGATATGTATGCCAACGGTTGAGCACGCGTTGTTACTCCCGCCGGAGATATACGTTATAACCCCCGTCGGGGATTCACTGGGGGCGCATAAGTACGTACACAGCTATCAAACGGTTCTCAATGCTTCGATGGGTATAGTTGCACTCGGCTGAAATAACGTCAAGGCTGCTTGACCTTCGTTGATGGACATGTAAATGGATGAACGTGTTGTAACCCCTACCGGGGATCTACGTTGTAACCCTCGTCGAGGACCCACGTTGTAACCCCCGTCGGGGACCTACTTAGGGTAAGGACCCAGAGTTTGGCGGCATCGGACCTGTACGAGGTATTGCCAGATGTGATTTGTGATAAATGAGATCATTGGCAGGGTATACCTCATGTTCGAGTGACTACCAATGGGCGATGTACCGATTCAAAGTCTCATCCGAGAAAACCAGGATTGTATGCTGTTTTGCTCAATCGCGTGGCGTTTTTATTCTCGATTTGACCTTTCTAGTCTGTGAGAACACCATTTCAACTCGAACTGGACCGAGCCGGAGGGGTGGGACCCACATAGAGGAGCCGCAGGTGCACCTGCTACAGCCGCAGGTGAGCCTATGGCCAGGCGTGGATGATAAATCCTGCAGCCTGCCTTCGCAAGTTCATTTCTAACTCACTTCGCTCAGGAAAATCTGCGAGCCTTTTTCAGATCTACTGCGTTCGGGCCGCTTTTTGTAAATTCTGTCACCGTACAAGTGTTCTACACTATCCTGGTAACATATGCATGTATTTTTTTCCAGTTTCTGTCCGTTGGATTGTGAGTTATTGCACGAAATGCATCTAAGCACATAGTAGTGATTATGTATGCACAAATGACTTGACAAAAAATATTCAACATATTAAATGTTAGTATTAAACCATGCTGAACATAATGATGTGAAAAAATTTGACTTTTGAGACAGTCGAATTGGCACCTTTTTCTGCTATTTTTTGTCCTATTTAAGGTCCAATGAGCAAAAGGTAGAAAGGCAAAATACTCCTAGCATTAAGGTTGGCATTATTCATGATGATTTTAATTTTTAATGCATATATTATGTATATAAATTTGGGGCAGGTGTGCTACTGAATGGCCACCTAGACATGCCTGTGTGCATGTGGATAGTCCTATTTTCAAATGGGACTATGGCAAAATTTTTCTAAATGTAGGCATTGGGTAGTCATGCATTTTAACTCTATTATATGTTATAGTAAATGCATGCATGCATATAGTCATAAATGCATTTAAAAAGCTCCAGGTAAGGAAATACCACACCCTTTCTGAGGTGATTTGGAGACTTGTTGTCCAAATATTACGGATCCGGATCAGCCGAGCAGTTCTTACAGGACCGCTTCTGGCGTATGGCGGAGGGCTTCTGAAGTGCCTCGTCCCCGTTCTGTCAGACAGTCTCGTCGGTTGGTGGAGGCTGTGATACGTCCTGTCCAGGTAGATGTTCCAGACGTCGAGGACGAGGAGGCGGATATTGAGGATCCCGCTCCTGCTGCACATGTCCCTCGCAAGGAGCTTCCGAGCATTCAGGTGGTGAACCCAGAGTTGCTGGGTGATTTAGGTAGACATCCATCGATGTACTTGCATGCTAACGAGGTATGGCATTAGACTTTATCTTCCTTCTTTCCTATTGATGAGGATTTAAAGGGTTCTTATGTTGATCTGCATTTCATACAGGTTCCAGGTTTTACACAGCCTCGAGGGAACTGGTTTAGCATCCACTCCATGTATCAGGCGCTTCATCCTGATTATAGAGCAGTAGTGCATGAGTGGGGATTTGGGGCATTTTTGTCTATCCTTCCCCGTCGTTGTCCCTGGGGTTACCTCAGGGCTTTGTCTGTGCGATGGTTTCATCAGAATCAGTCACTCCACCTGCTGGATTACGAGGTAATGATGACGCCTATGGATTGGCGATTTATCACAGGTATGGAGTTTGGAGGGTAGCCAGTGCCTTGCATGGCGAATATTATCCCTACTGCCGTCAGATCCTTATTAGGAGTTCTGGCGGAGGCGCTCAAAGGTAGGACTGTCCGTTCAGGTCCTTTGAGCGTAGATGTTATGAGCGAGCTATTGAGTGAGCCCATGTCTGATGATGTCAGGATCGGGGATCGCGTTTTGCGGCGATTGTTCCTGATGATCATTCGAGGCTGCTTCATAGCAGATAACTCTTCCACGGTATCTTTCGCTTTGGTCAGTGCCACACGCGATGTGGACCGTATAGGAGAGTATGAATGGGGCTCTTACACCTTTGAATATTTCCTCCGGGGTATGCGTCTGCGCTCACAGGGTTTGACCGAGGCTTGGTTAGGATTTTACCCATTTCTGCTGGTGAGTATTTCTCTTGTCTTTTCCCATTTATAGGTTAAGAGTGTTTACTGATAGCAGATATTTTGCCATTGTGTTGGCAGTTTTGGGCCTATGAGAGGCTCCCATGTTTGCGTCATGTGAGTGTGTTAAGTTTAGATACCTATCCACGAGGACGACGATGGCACTATTCTATTTTGCCGGAGGTCCCTGTAGCTGAGGGCTTCGCTCATTGCCGTATGCAGCTGGAGTTGCTGACGGCTGATGCCATCACATGGCTTCCCTACTCAGGGGATCATTTGACCATCGGTTTTGAGGATGGACACCCTACAGGAGTAGAGTATTTGATTTCCACCCGGAGATTTCATCTCTTCACAGATGGAGGATGGGAGCTCTATTTAGGCAAGCGTGCTATTAGGAGCACCACAGAGGAGATCCGTATCCCAATCTTGCCTCCTATCAGGCGTCATTGGCCCGTATCACAGACACCAGTCAATGATATTCCATTGTTGGGAGTTAACAATTTTGATTTATCTGAGGGTCCATGTACTCAGGAGATATTCCAGTGTTGGTGGCTCTCTCGCACTATTGGGGCCCAGTCCCGTGCCACGCAGTTTATGGGGGATATGGTTCCAAGAACTTTGATGATGACGGATTGGGTGGCTTGTGTCCGAGTTCCGACTCATCTGACCCAGATTGATAGTTTGACCCGGCAGTTGGACCAGGCACATGTATTTATTCGGTATTTGGGCAGAGATCCAGCAGAGGTGGAGTCATTTGTTCCTTCCAGCTCAGGTGCTGGCCCCTCAGATGATCCATTTGGTTTTGCTGGCACAGATCCTCCTCTTTATAGGCCTGACATCCCTGTTGATAGAGATCAAGTGACTCGGGAGGAGTTACATCAGGTGGACAGGATTGAGGACGTGGACATCGAGACCATGGTCTTCTTCTGATGTATATTCTCGTTATATCTTTTGATAGGCCTCTGTTAGATATTGGGTGGTTGTTCCCCATTCTCGCTATATCTTTTGATAGACCTCTGTTAGTAGTAGGGCGTTTGTGCCCCATTTTCATGTATTTGTAGCTGTATAGAGCTGATGTATTAGATGATGATATATTTAGGAATGTATGCACCGTTTTTTCATTCCCTATATCATATTGCCATCCATTATCTGTTATGTATGTATCATGTTATGCATATGTATGTATGTCTAGAGATATTCGGCATTGACCCCTGGATGGTCTTATGACACGGCCCACACAGATGTCTTCTTCGAAAGTTAGCCGTATAGATCATACCCCACCGTCAGTGGTGGCATTGGGTATGCGATCGTGGTATGATAGAATGTCACCGCCAGACAGGGTGACTGTAGATCTGTTGCTGCAGCATACCATGACCCTTTTGGCATTTCAGGTTCTTGCAGGATTTGTAGATAGGATACTAGAGCATTGACTACCTGATATGCAGGTATTTCGTTTTGGCACCCATGAGTTGACTCCTACTCTGGAGGAGTATGCACGTTTGACGATGCTGCCCTTAGACAGACCTAGCGTGCACATGGCTTTAGGAGACATGAATAGACGATTCATGACTCTCACAGGATTGAGGCGCATAGAAGTGCAGGATGAGCTGACATCTGGCCACGTGATCTCTCAGCGTTTTTTGTATGACAGATTTGGCGCGGGGGATAGCTACTCACGACATTCCGGGGATTTCATCGTGTCGGAGGATCATTGGCGTTTGGCCAGAGTTGATGTACTGATGCTATGTGTACTGTCATACGTGTATATGCCGCGGTATATGGATGAGATAGATATAGGCGTTATCATGTTCATGAGAGCTCTCAGGGAGGGTCGTACCATTGTGCCTATGATCGTAGCAGTGACTCTGCGGTCAGCATCCTACTGCTGTACTTACCCGTCAGGAGTGTTCACTGGGAGTTCGGTCATGCTATATGTGTGGTTTATGTCACACTTGCGACCGGTTGGTACCCTTAGACGGCATGGGTATTGCTTCTCCCATGATGTGGCTATGTCATACTCCTTTCAGCCATAGGAGTGTATAGATGCTCAGTCCTGGTCCGCATTTTTGGCAGATATCAGAGATCTATTTAGCATATTGTTGTGCTCGGGGCTTTGCTCACCATACAGCTTCATTACTCATGCTACGGGCATGGATTTCCTCCCTTTGGCTGGCTTGAGGGGCGTGACTACTTATCACCCATTGGCCGTGATGTCGCAGTTCGACTAGTTCCAGGATTTTCATCCTTTCGAGGGGCCGACAGGTCAGCGTTCAGCTTCTTGATATCTCTCAGCAGAGGACCGATCTCGTGTATACGTTTGCTGGGATCAACGTGAGCTAGCTTCTTTTTATGTCAGTCGTCCCGGTTATTCTGCAGAGTACTCCGCATGGATGGAGACAGAGATTTTATTGGCTACAACAGTATTTGTAGTACCGGAGAGCGAGTTAGACGATGTAGAGCCTATGGAGGACATTGATACCTACATCGAGGAGGAGCCTGCTGCTGGGTTGCCAACATTTCTTCCGGATTCCCCTAGTACCAGCACTTTTGTGATTCAGCACTCGGCACAGTACTTAGAGCAGAGTCTTCATCTGATGACCTTTGAGAGAGATCAGATTCGATCTATGATGTCGACTGCTCTTGATGTGAGGGACGCCGCCCTATTAGAGAGAGACGAGGCATTGGCTCGTAGAGATGCTACCGTCGCTGAGCGTGATGAGGCCAGGTCAGCTATAGACGCAGCGGTAGTTGAGCGGGATATCGCCATATCTGCCCGGGATGTGGCTGTCACAGATAGTACTGCAGTGAGGTCCCTTACCACTGGTATGATCACATAGATGAGTGCTTATATTGATGAGCATATGGTCATCATGCAGATGGCTACAGATCTGTTGGGTCGTGTGGATATTCTCACCCAGGAGACTACAGCTTTACCTCCTTCATCTGAGAGGGACGCCATGTTGGTCTTGCTAGCTCACATATACCCTGACTCGTAGATGAGCTTTATATTTATCTGCACAGACTAGCTTAGCCATTTTGTCCTGTACAGCTTACATTGTATATATCAAACATCATTATATATGACAGAGAAATATATTTTTGGATCACTTCCCTTTTAGACCTGCCTTGCTATTTGCTTGATATTTTGCCTGCTGCTTCAGGGCTTGTGATCTTGATGTATTCTGAATTCCTCCTAGGTGGATGGACATTGAGTTGTCTCTGGATAGTTCAGAATGGATCATTGATCTATGTGATTCCCTACCATCTTTAGTGTCTTGGGACTTGTCTCTATATGAAAATGTGGAGAGGAGTGTGGCTTTCCTCTCTGAGATTGACCGCACCACAGATGGTCGCCAGTACTTCTATTTAGGAGAAGCCTAGTTAATTCCACCTCTTTTGGGTTGGTGTTGCTCTTCAAGGCATGACCGCAGCTTAGATGGTCGCTGAATCTCCTATTTGGGAGTTAAGGTAATTCCATCCCTTTGGTCTGAAGCCGAATGAAATGTAGTGGATTGAAAGGGAATCCTAGTACCAGTTGACAATGGTTTGTGTTTCGGTAGGGGATGAGACCGAACCATGAATGGCTGCCTACGTACTCTTATTGAAGAGGAGATCAGGTCTGCGTAGTTCGAACCTGGTGTAAGAGGTTTAACGCTGTGTATGGCAGAAATGGTGTAGGAATGTTTTTGGTTGTTTTTGTCTTTGTGAGGGTAGAAATGTTTTTGTTGTTTTTGTTTTATTGCGACCGGGCCATATGAAATGGTTGCCTACGTACTCCTATTGAAGAGGAGATCAGGTTGACGTAGTTCGCCCCTCAGGGTGAGAAGAAAAGCGTAATCCCATGTGCAGGTTAGAGTGCGGGGAGGGGAAAGCTTAATCCTAGGTTGAGGATAAACTGCAGGTGAAAAGTTTAATCCCAGAAATGGGTAGCCAAACTATAAACGTAAGAGGTTCAATCCGCGGTGGGATGACCTAAGTTGTATGAGCGCAAAGGAGAAATCCAGGCTGCTGGCTTTGAAGAGTATGTTTCCCTGAGGGGTAAAGTCTAGAATAGTTGTAGGTGGCAAAGGGTTAAAGAACCAGAATGACTGGTGACCTGATGATTATGCACCAGGGTGTTTGCTGGTTACTTCAGACATAATACCGCTTCGCGGTGTCCGAGTTGATGAGTTGTGGAAATTCATCGCCGTCCATTTCTTGCAATCTGAGAGCGCCTCCTGTCAATACTTCCTTGACAATAAACACGCCTTCCCAGTTAGGAGCGAATTTTCCTTTAGCCTGATCCTGGTTGTCAAGAATTTTCTTCAAAACCAAGTCATGTTGTTTGAACTGCCGTAGCCGGACTTTTTTTTATAGGATCGGGCGATCCTTTGCTGATATAGCTGACCATGGAAGATAGCCGCGGTTCACCTTTCGTCTATTAGAGACAATTGGTGATACCTGTCTTGTACCCATTGGTCTTCATCTAGCTGAGCGTCGATCAACACTTTGAGAGATTCCATCTCGACTTCTATGGGGAGCACTGCTTCCATCCCATAGGTTAAAGCGTAGGGGGTTGCCCCAGTTGAAGTACGCATGGAGGTTTTATAGGCTAACAGAGTCAGAGGCAATAGGTCAGGCCAATCTTTGTGGTTGGCGGACATCTTCTGCATAATCTTCTTGATGTTTTTGTTAGCTGCTTCAACAGCATCGTTCATCTTCGGACGATAGATGACAGAATTAATATATTTAATGTGGAATTTACTGCATAACTCCTCCATCAGTTTGTTATTGAGGTTTTTGGCATTGTCTGACACAATCACCTCTGGTTGTCCATATCGACAAACGATATTGTTTCTGATGAAAGCAATGATGACTTCTTTAGTGACCCTGGGGAAAGAGGCTGCTTCTACCCACTTGGTTAAGTAATCGATCATGGTGAAGATAAATCGGTGACCATTACTGGCTTTAGGCTCGATGGGCCCGATAACGTCCATTCCCCACATTGAGAAGGGCCAAGGCGAACTCATATTGTGGAGTTCCCGTGGAGGGGCGTGTATAGCATTCCCATGAATCTGGCACTGATAGCATCTTTTGACGTGGTTGTGGCAATCAGCTTTGAGAGATAGCCAGTAATGTCCCGTCCTGAGGAATTTCTTGACAAGGAGGGGGCCACTCATGTGCGGGCCACAGACTCCACCATGGATTTCATCCATAAGCCTTTGGGCTTGATCTTTGTCTAAACACCTGAGGAGACGAAGTCCTACATCTCTTTTGTAGAGCACATCTCCACTCAGGTTGAACTTCATAGCAAGTCGATGGATCTGCCTTTTCTCAGTCAGGCTCGCCTCAGCGGGTGTAGATCCGTCTCGCAGATATTCCTTGATATGTCGATACCAAGGAGGTTGGATGGGAGGTAGCTCATCCGATACTTCTCCAACGTAATTCCCATAGGCTGGGGCCTTGTGCAGGGAAATTGCGATGCTTGGCAAGTGTTCCTTGTCTGATATGCGAATCAAGGAGGCCAAAGTTGCTAACGCATCCGCGAAATCATTCCTATTACAAGGAATATGTAGAAAGGAGATTTCTTCGAACTCCAAAGCCATCTTCAAAACCTGTCGATGGTAAGGCATCAAATATAGTTCCTTGGTTTGATAGATTGTCTGATTACCAACTCTAAATCTCCAAGGACAGTTAACCGCCTGATGCCCATTGAACGGGCAAGTTTTAGCCCCATGAGACAGCGTTCATACTTAGCCGTATTGTTGGTGCTGACAAACTATAATTTAATGGCAACGGGATACTGCTCCCCCGTACCAGATACTAGAATTGCTCCAGCTCTAGAGCCTTCCATATTAATAGCTCCATCAAAATACGTCTTCCATGATTGGCGCGTATCGTACTGATGGTGTTGCTGCACTGTCATTACTCCTTCATTAGGGAAATATGTTTCCAAGGGTTTGAAATCCCCTGAAGGTACGGCGGCCAGTTGATCCGCGATTCCTTGACCTTTGATGGACTTTTGAGTCACATATACGATGTAAAATTATTGTAGGATCAACTGCCATCTGGACAGCCGGCAATTTAACACGGGTTTGTTGAACACGTATTTGAGAGGATCCACACGGGATATGAGATGAGTTGTGTGACCATGGAGGTAATGTTGTAACCTCATGGAAGCCCATGCTAAAGCACAACACATCTTTTCGATCAGAGTGTACTTGTGTTCACTGCTGTTGAACCTTTTACTGAGGTAATAGATAGCTCGTTCTTGGCCTCTATCGCTTTTCTGTCCCAGCATGCAGCCCATGACATTGTCACTTACGGACAGATACATGAACAGGGGAATATCGTCCCTGGGTGGTACCAAGACAGGAGCTTTGACTATATATTTTTTGATTGTAGGGAAGGCATTCTGGCACTCATCATTCCATTTCATGGAGGAGTTCTTCCTTAATAGCTTGAAGATTGGCTCACAGGTTGCTGTGAGTTGGGAGATAAACTTGCTGATGAAATTGATTCTTCCCAAAAATTCCCGTATTTCCTTCTCTGTCTGAGGAATGGGCATTTCAGTGATGACTTGGATTTTGGTAGGATCGAGCTCCATCCCTTTGTGGCTGACTAGAAATCCTAGCAACTTGCCTGATTTAACGCCAAAGGCGCACTTAGCTGGATTCAACTTCAAGTTGTACTTACACAATCTGTTGAACAACTTTCTGAGATGGTCTATATGGTCATCCTCCTTCCGGGACTTGACAACGATGTCATCCACGTAGATCTTAATCTCTTTATGCATTAAGTCGTGGAAAAGAGCCATCATAGCTCGTTGATAGGTAGCTCCGGCATTGATGAGGCCGAATGACAACCGTCTATAGCAAAAAGTTTCCCAAGGAGTGATGAAAGCAGTCTTCTCACGATCTTCCTCGGCAACCATGATCTGATGGTACCCCGCAAAGCAATCAGTAAAGGAGTACATGTCGTATTGCGCAGTATTGTCAATGAGAATGTGGATAAATGGCACGGGAAAGCTGTCTTTTAAGCAAGCTTTATTCAAGTCCCGATAATCCACGCAAACTCGTACCTTCCCTCCAGGTTTAGGTACGGGCACGATGTTGGATATCCACTCAGGATATGTAGACACCATGATGATGCCAGCTTGAAATTGTTTCACAATTTCTTCTTTCACCTTTAAACTCCACTCAGGTTTCAATCGCCTAAGTTTCTGCTTGACTGGCTTAAATCCCTCTTTAATGGGAAGGCGATGAAGGACAATATCAGTGGACAAACCCATCATGTCTTCATGAGACCATGCAAACACATCCTGGAATTGGGTTAATAGCGTAACCATGTCATTCCGTTGGTTTGGGGTAAGGTCTGAACCAATCTGGATTAACTTAGGGCTTTCTAAGGTTCCGAGATTGAAAGAAGTGGTTTGATCAAGGTTGGGTTTGGGTTTGTCTTTGACCCATTCTTAAATTTTTGGAGGCACCTCAATGTCATCCTGTATATCCATCAAGGCTGAATTCATCTCTACATCAAAGGTACAATCCTTGTGTAGGAGAGGCATCGTATCCGCAAGTACAGGCACATCTAAATTCAAAGTCCTGAAACAAAATATGCTTTCACTTAGTATATATGAAATGCGTTGATCATACACAGTGTTAGCATATACTGGCAAAATAAACTGCTAGTACTGTACAGAAAAGTAAGCAGTTATTATATCTACAGGGCAGAAAGAGTTCTGCCCATTTTACCCTTGTCGACCAAAGCAAAGAATGCTGTCCCAATAGGCAAGGGTAAAGTCCGGGTGGACCGTAGTGATGGAGGGATTGTCATCATCCTCCCTGTCCCGAATGATGGCCATTCTGGGCAATCATCGTCTGGGGTGTATCTGTTGGTATGTTCATCATGAACGATGATGCGTATACCGGACATCATCCGTATGACGTCTTGCTTGATTCTTCGTTCCTCTTCTTCCACTGCGGGATTTGGAACAAAGATTTCTTTCTCCTTCACCGGTACCGACTTCAGAAATAACATAGCCATTACATTGGCTGGCACCTTTACGGGAGGTTGTGCGGACTCAGAGTTTGAAGGCGGAGCCAAACGCCACATGGTTGAAGCTGAAGGAATCTGCTGATGCTTATGAGGATTCCTGTGACTAGAGCTGGCAGAATAACCTAGTCTAGCTGTTCCAGCTTGCTTGGTTAAGCGAATAGGGTACTTGATACCATGGCAATCTTTACCCAACCCTTGTCCCGGCTTATGACCCAATGACATCATTTCTTGAGTAGCCGACATTACCTCGGCAGAAATTTTGGGTTCGGGCAATGGTGCTCCAATAGCATGGTATTGGGTGTTGCTTATTTCCAAAGCATGAAAACTAACTGGTTCAACGTCTGCATTGGCATTGATGAACGGCACGTCCCCGTGTTGAGGAATCTCTGGTTCAGCGTTGACCGTGACCAGGCTATTATTGATGATGTATTTCAACTGTTGGTGAAGAGTGGAGGGGACTGCCCCAGCCATATGAATCCATGGTCGTCCCAAGAGCAGGTTGTATCCCTAGTCTATCTTGAGCATATGGAAAGATACGCATAATGTATGAGGACCAATTTCGATTGGTAACTCAATTACTCAGACCGAGTTACGATGGGCTCCATCAAAAGCTTTGATGATAGTATGGCTACTCCGAATTCTGTTGAGATTGATATTCATCTTCACCAAGGTAGCGTATGGGTAGATATTCAGAGAGGAACCTCCATCTATTAGGACTCCGACTACCATATATTCGGAGGACAAGACCGCAATGTGTAACGGTTTGCAATGACCGGTCCCTTCGGGCGGTATGTCCTCATCAGTGAAGGATATCACATTGTTGTTGAAAATATGATCAACCATGTGATGAAATTTTTTTGTATCCACTGATGTCAGGAGATAGGCTTCTTCCAAAACCTTTAACAAGACCTTCTGGTGATTCTCGGAAGTTAGGACCACGTCCAAGATTGATATTTGTTGTGGAGCTTCTTTCAAGCTTAAAACCATCGTAGCTTCGTTATGACCCACAGCGCGGAGGAATTTTTCAATCTTCTCCATGGGTACTTTCCCATTTGATTTGGTGGTGGGCTTCATTACCTGATGAGGGAGATACAGTGAATTTTCCTTCGACACTGTAGCATTGTATGTGAGGTGGATCCTTCACCTTCTCTATAATTCCATGGAACCTTGTGCAAGCTAACAATAGGATATTGTGCTCTGCAAGGCAAGTTGATTGGCTCGGGAGAGGCCACTTTCAAAGGATTGTTTCCTCCCTTGTGCTGAATTGTCGGTGTTGTGAGTAAGGTATCAATCCCCTCAGCTTCAGTGGATATGACTGCTACCACACTTTTCCACTTAGTAGGGCCTGCATTCTCACTTGCATGTAACACAGTGTCGTCATCTGCCAAGTGCAGTACACCACTGTCGATTAGATTTTGAATAAGGTGGCGGAGTGCCCAGCATTCTTCTGTGCTGTGACCACAAGACTGGGAGTGATATTGACATACTCCATCAGAGTTATACCGTCCCGAACGGGGGTTGATTGGAGGTAGAAGGGAACTGATCCTTCCTTCATTAATTAACATATGAAGAATTTCCTCCATGAGTTGGCCCAAATAGGTGAATTCCCTTTTGTTGGCGAAATCCCAACGGGCTTTGGCATTTGCTCTCTTTGTCACTTTTTCTTCCAGTATTTCATTTTCTGAAAGTGACGAGGGAATATTCATGACAATAGGTAGGAGACTAGCATACTCCTGGCTGATTAACTGCCGAGTCACTTGATGCTGATAAGTCACCAGTTCCGCCAATTGCTCAATTTGTTTGCCGAGAGCTTTGATCTTTCGTTCCATTGTGAACTGGAACTTGTCATAATCCCATTTGTCATCACCGTCTTTGAGGGTCTGGGAAGATTCACAGCTGAAGTTGGAACTCCGTCCATTGCTCCAATTGATCATGTTGACCTCTTCTTCTTTGTGTTGAGGAAGAGGGTTGTCTTGAACATGAGGCTGATTGGGTTTGGTGACTACGATCTCCCCGTTGTCTATCAGGTCCTGGATCTTGTGTTTCAAGGCCCAACAATCCTGAGTATCATGTCCAGGTGCCCCGGCATGATAAGCACATTTCCTAGCAGCATTGAAACCCCGTCCATTAGGGCTGGTTGGTGGAAGAAGATGCGTAATTTTCTTCTGTGTTGTCAGAAGATTGAGAATGTTCTCGAGGGTATCCCCCAAGGGTGTAAACACTCGAGGGCGTCAGACTTCTCCACCTTTTGGTATTGCAGGGCTTGTAGTGTAGTTTCTCCTTTGAATGGGCATGTATTGATTGCCCTTTTGCCCCTATAGTGTTAGGGAAACATCTTCTTCTTTCTTTTTATGGATCCTCCGGGGGTTGTTCCCATTATTTCTAGATTAGATGAGATCAGCAACAACTTTGAGTGCAGCGAGGTCTTGAATCTTTTCTGACTTCAATCCCATCTCCGCCATCTCCCCATGCTTGACCATTTCAAAAAATGGTTTGCCGATGCCGGCTAAAACTCTCTCATAGAAGGGAGCTTCTTGTATATCTATGAAAGTTATGACCATTTTTGATTCCGTCATGGCAGGACTAACTTGGGCAGCCAGGCGTCTCCACCTTTGAGCATACTCTCTGAAAG
The DNA here is from genome assembly GCA_016801055.1 of Panax notoginseng. Classification (NCBI taxonomy): domain Eukaryota; kingdom Viridiplantae; phylum Streptophyta; class Magnoliopsida; order Apiales; family Araliaceae; genus Panax; species Panax notoginseng. The sequence continues at coordinate 102,106,435 of CM029021.1, forward strand.
ACTCGTTAGACTGTTTCTTAATCTTGGTAATTTGATACCGATCAGGAGCCATTTAAGTTTGAAAGCTGTATTGAGTGAGGAAGGCATGTGCTAGCTCTTCCCAGCTGTGGATTTTGGAGTTGTCTAATCTTGTGTACCACGAACGGGCTTCTCCAGTTAGACTCTTTTGGAACAATTGCATTATGAGTTTTTCATCCTCTACATAGGATCCAAGTTCTCCAATAAATACTTTTAAATGTGTATAAAGATCTCCTAACCCATCATATTTTTCAAAGTCAGGAGTTTTAAATTTTTTTGGGTAATGAACACCAGGAAAAATACACAGATCAGCATATGAAACACTCTTGTGTGTTCCAATTCCTTTGATAGCGCGAAGGGTCTCTTCCATTTGGAGGACTTTCTTTTTGATGTCACCAGTGTCTAGATCTCCAGTGGGATGGGTAGCATCATGAATTTTGTTGGTTGTATCCAACTGTAGTTCAGGTATGGTAATGATCGGGATTCCTCCTTGTGTGGAGGATTCAGTATGTACGGGTATTTTCTGACCCTGTGTAGACTGGTGTAATTCTTTTAATAGAACAACCAAATCTATAATCTGCTTGCTTAATCCGTCGAATTCTTTGCGAGAAACTGGATTAAGTTCAGTCTGGTCGGATGACGACATGATTGACTGTGGGCTTGTTGCCTTTTTGGACTTTAACCGGGTGATAGGTCCGATTGATTCCCTGCGAAAGACTTGCATAGTTTAGTCTTTAGGGGAGGTGTATAATAACATGTTTATGTGATGCGTTCGTTTTAGGAATTTTATCTTGCAAAACGGGTGTCAGCTGTTTGTAACATGTATGTGGACACATTGCTTCATATTTCTCATTACATGGAGAAATATATGGAATGAAATTACAAGTAATTGTCTTTACAAGTAATTTAAATGAGAGGATGAATAGACTTTCCTCCGTTTTGGGTTTATCAGAGGCTGACCTATCTTAGGTTACTCTCGCGGTATTTTGGCATGAAGGTTCCCAAATCATCGCAATCTACTTGACGGGAAGTTAATCCGGTCTTTCAAATGGAGCGAATTTGGGTGGTGCCTTTCCCGAGCCTCGGAGAATTAGTTTTCTCACGAGTCCAATAATCAAACACCGACGGGATAGCCTCCTGATGGAGGGACCACACAACATACATTCACATACATCGCGTCTCACCGTATAAAATGATGACATGTGCGAAGCACTAATATCATAAGCAGTTTATAGTGCGAAGCACTAACATCACACGCAGATATGATGCGAAGCACTAAGTTCAATCAAGACATGCATTCGTACACATTCATCCAATGTAAATGCAACATCCACACACAAGCAGATAACAGTTTTGAAAAGATTGTAGTAGCGGCTTAAGTCCTCTTACTGGAGGTCCCCAGCAGAGTCGCCACCTGTCGACGTCGGGATTTTTGTGTGTCCCTTTCCGTTACTTGTTCTTTGGTGTTCTCATTTTAGGTGAGATTTGTTTGAAAAAATAAGTGAAAAAAGTCCGACATGTATGATGTCGATGATGGGACTGTTAAGAGTCGCCAGTTAGTTTTTCAAATGGTTGTACCAACACAACCGAGAAAAGGTTTGCACATTGACCCAGCGATGTGACACTGATATACGGGTCGGTGAAACTGAGATTCGTTTAGGGTCCGGGGACTTGGTTATGCGGGGGGAAGGTGTTAGGCACCCCCCCCCGACATCCGTGTTACCACGGTGATCGCCTCTCTTCAAGAAACTATTATCTGAATGTGTGTGTGTGTGGGTCAATGTGCTGTTATATGGAAGTTGTGCGAGGCCTCGTTCGAGCCTATATACACAGGGTTTGAATTTATGTAAAAATTCAGTTTTTAGCAAGATATGGCAGTGATGTTTTATGAAAGAGGTTTTTCAAACCCTAATGCTCAATAGGAATTGAGACCTTTTACACTCCCATTTTTATTAAGTGATTGGCTTGATTGATTTTATTTGACGGATGCGAGGCATCCGTACGAAAACAATATACAAAAATAATGTCGACTTCCTCATGGGTATGGAAACCATCTGAGGAAATTCAGACACCGCAGAATAATTTACAAGCTGCTTACAGCTGAAAAAGTCTATCACGGGAACCGAATCTAGATCCAATAAGATGAATTTGCGATCACATGATTCCTAGGCGCACAGAATGCTGCAATTTGTATGAAAGCAGTAAGCAAGCATATATATATATATAAAAGCTGTAAATATATATATAAAGACATGATCACCAACCACGAAGCACCTCCATGGGGGATCAGAAATGTAAATAAAGCTGTTAAAAGCTATCAACCGCCACGGAGGAAACTCCAGGTGGGACAAAACGTAAATAAAGCTGTAAAGCGATCAACTGCCACGAAGGAAACTCCAGGCAGGACGAAAATATATATATGTATATATATATATATATATATATATATATATATATATATATATATATATATATATATATATTAAAGCAGTAAACGCACCAGACTGAAGTCTAGGCTCACCGAACAAAGTTCGACACACAGTTAATATATATAAATGTAAGTATATATATATATATATATATATATATATATATATATATATATATATATATATATATATATAGACCGAAGTCTAGGCTCATCGAACAAATTTCGACACATAGTTAATATATATAATATATATATAATATATATATATATATATATATATATATATATATATATTATTAAAGCAATAAACGCTCCAGACCGAAGTCTATGTTAGTCAATATATATACATATACAGACTGAAATGAAACCATGGACCGAAGTTCGGGCAAAAGCAAGCAGCACGACTCTCAACGTGTAGAAGGGTGTGTGTAAAGATGAAGAGAAAGACTCTAAAGTGTGTGAGAAGGCTTACAGCTGACTGATAAAAAAGGCTTCTATATCTTTAGAGTGGGTAAACACTAGCTTTTGTGGGTACAAAAGAGGCTATATATGAGCTCACAGGTATTTAAAAGTGGGAAAATACAATGTATGGCAAGTGCAGAGCAAATTGTGCAGGGTTTCCCCGTCTTTTTTCTCTTAAAAATCAGCACCCCAAGCCCTCTATTTATAGGCATATGAGCCACATGTGTACCTGCGGCTGAGCAAATTGTCGGGTTTGTCGGGTCGGGTCATCTCGAAGTACGTGCACTCAGGCACTGTAATGTCCACTCGGATTTTCAGAAGTGCAATTCGGGCATCAGTTTGAGGTATACAGGACCTATTTCGGACCGCCGTTGTCGAGAGTTGTACGATGGCATGGGATTAGAGTTTGTGCGAAGTCATTAAAGATGGGACGGTGCCCTCTGGTCTTCAAGCTTCCACTTTCATCCGTTACCTCGCACAATAGTCACTCGGGATTGGTTAACCTTGTGGGACATTGTTGTGTAGAGACGAGAAGTGGCATCGTGTTTGACGAGATGACGATGTTGCCCCTCACCGGTGTTACTGGTGGATTGGGATGATAAAGCAGACGTTGCTCAGACTTCGCTGAGATTGGACTGCTGTAATTGTTGAAGGTCATCATTGTCATCTTTGAGGCGTGCCTATCTTCCGGATGTTATTATCGGGTTGGTACAATGTATCTCGTTGTGAGCGCGGAGATTGAAGCTGGTCGCATTTGAAACAAGCATTTCCGATGTTATCGCAGAAACTGCATTCCTTGGGGATATCACCAAGGTTGGTGGCTATTCCCATGGTTGGGACTGAGACTGGATACCTCGGGGTTGTCTCCGAGATTAATCGGTCTTCTCCGGTGTGTGTTCCGGTATTATATCTGTAGGTCTCGGGGTTATCTCCGAGGTTGGATTTGTTACTCCCAGATTGCGATCCGGGGTTGATGCTGAACTTCCGGTAGTATCCGGTACGGATTTGGATTGTCTTTCAGGGTTCTCTCTTAAAAGACGAATATGTCCTCCTGCAATGTTAGTAACAGTAGTACAGAAAATTTCGAGTGTCTACACCCACGACGAGTTCGACACTGCTTTGTACATTATTTTCTCGAAGATGCTTCGCATCTCGAAAATTAAAAGCAATCCAGCCGAACACTTGACAAAAATGGAAGTGTAAAAGGTCTCAATTACTATTGAGCGCAAGGGTTTGAAAAATCTCTTTTATAAAACATCACTGCCATATCTTGTTTAAAACTAAATTTTTACACAAATTCAAACCCTGTGTATATAGGTGCGAACGAGGCCTCGCACTACTTCCAAATAACAGCACATTGACCCACACACACACACACATTCCTATAACAGTTTCTTGAAAAGTGGCGGTCACCATGGTAACATGGATGTCGGGGGGTTCCTAACACCTTCCCTCCGTATAATCAAGTCCTCGAACCCTAATGAATCTCGGTTTCACCGACCTGTTTAGCAGTGCCACATCACTGGGTCAATGTGCAAACCTTTTCTTGGTTGTGTTGGTACAACCATATAAAAAACCAACTGGTGACTCTTAATAGTCCATCGTCAACATAATACATGTCGGACCTTTTTCACTTGTTTTTTCAAACAAATCTCACCTAACATGAGAATACCAAAGAATAAGTAACGAAAATGGACAAATAAAAATCCCGTCATCGACACCATTGACGCTCTTAATATATACTTAGGGTTTGACACATATATAATTTATCTAGTCAACCCTTGACCCTTAACCCTTAACCCTAAACTATACACATAAATCCACATACACAGAACATATACACTTCTTCACTTAATCCTGAATAATTCATCATAAAAAATTTTAAATCCACAAAATTCCTTTCCAGAAATGTCAAATCCATTCACTTATTTTCTGTTTAGGTTTATTATTCAACCTTTAATCCATCATTTAAGATTTAAATAATTTTCTAAATTCTCGGGTCGTCACAGGGAAGGCTAGATTAGGCCATTCCTCTGGATCAAATCACCGAAACATGTACAAACATCCACCGGTTCATTCCTCTATAATTTTGCTACCAAATCTTACAGATGCAGGATCTGTGACGCCCCCAAAATAGGTCAACACAACTCATTCTGAGTCACAAAATACATGGTACAGAAAACAACTACAAACTTAATTATTACAATTGTCGTGCAAAATACGACAACACATAAACTGTGAGTTTTAATACAAATATAGTATTGTAGATAATATCCAAACTCAACTAAAGTCCTCATTAAAATTATTGATACACTATTTTACAAAATAGTGAGAACTGCTATAATAACTGTCTTGAACCATCACTCCACACCCCGACTAGTACCAGCTATATTCTCGCCTCATGAGAAGAACAATGGAACAAAAAGGAAAATACTGAGCTCAACTAGCCCAGTACAGAATATTATGACTAAGATAATATAGAACAAATTATCCTTAGTTCTCAACAGGAAAAAATATGATAGAATACAATAGACAACATGTTTTAGATCAACAACTGCAGTGGAAACAATAATCCATTAGGAGAGTCAAATAGAACATGAAATCTACTATCTTCTATGATTTAAAAGTCCATCATCAATATTTTATCCCTGTAATATCATTCTACAAATATTTCAATTCAACGAGTTATTCATGCACTACGGGCGAAGGATATTTGTTAGTATCACCAGTGGCCATGATCATGTCAAACACCTGTCCATCTATGCACTACCGGCCAAAGAGGACTTTCACAAACCTTATCTGTAACATTAAAGGTTATGATTATACCAATACATAATTCCTAGTCATAATCATACCAATTAACAGTCCATCTTTGCACTACGGGCCAAAGATAACTTCCGGTACAATATAAGCATGAGGATGATGATAATGATATAAAAATTCAATCAAGTGAGATAAGGATAAATATTAGAGAATTATAATTCAATTTATCTAGAGTTCAAAAATGTCCAAATTGTCAACATGATAACTGCTTTGTGGAGTAAAATTCAAGAATAATATTCATGTATCAAAAATAATTTGGACACAAAAGAAATCAATTTTTGTCATGAATAGTAACCAACATGAAAAATATGGAAATTTATCAAGAAAGTTAAGATCAATATTCTCGTGAAATGATATTAGATGAAGCACAAAACTTAAGAAATTTCTAATCATTTCAGGAATTATAGAAGCAATACTTACCATAGTATATTTAAATTTAGGAATACGAAATAAAATAATATCCCTTTCATAATATGTAGTATGAAAGAAAATAATATTTCTTACGAGTATTGCAAAAAAAAAATCCTTACCTCAAAAGAATAACAGTTCTGACTGGAATATCAGATATAATACTAAAGAAACTTGCACTGTATAGCAACACTCAAGATATCTAAATACTCACAAAAATACGCTCGATATTATAGAGAGAGAAACTTCTGATTCTGGTGTGATTTTCAATTCTAACATAAGCACCATATTTATAGGAAAATGCTTAGAACACCAAAGATAGAAAATTTAATAAAATATTATTATTTATTAAAAAAAATTCACACCTACTTTGAAAAAAAGATTTCAGCATTTACAACAAGTAAAGGGACAAGTGTGGGGCCCACCTTCTAGAAATCTCCACCAAAAATATTTTAAATCATTTATAAATTCAAAAACTTTAATAATTCATAATAAATATCCCTTTTATCATAAAAATATGAATTCTATGTTCTTTTCATAAGAAATTTAATTCTCTACAACTTTGTAGGAAAACGTTTTTCCAAATTCCAAACGAAAAATGACCCGAATTTACATACGGATGAAATCTCATAGCATTCCATCCTTGAAAATTTACTTACGGATCAAATCCACTGCACACCCACTTTGACAAACAAAAATCAGCATATTTCACACACAGGTGGGGCACACTCAATTACAAAAATCCTCCACCAAATATTTTACACATGTTAATCCTCAAAAATACCATTCAGACCCAATTTGCACTCTTCCACCTCATTTTATTCATATACCGTGAATTTAGTGTAAAAATGTCACCATTATTATATTATTATATTATCACATTATACATTTATAATGTAATATAATAATATATTTGAATGAATTATTTTATCAGAAAAGATAAAAATATCAATTTTTAACAATTGTCACTTTTCTATAAATTCCTCTATTTACATTCACATTAAATAAATATTACATAATCATATAAATTAGCAATTAATTATTCACAAATAATATTATAGAACTACAATATTGACAACCATGTCGTTCTTAGGAAAGATGGGGCTTTCCGATAAGGATTTTTCCTTACTAACACACAATTAGGTGACCAAACCATTTTCCTAGACAGAACTTCCTTGGACATTGCCAATAATGCTATCTAATAATATTATTTAAATAATATGAATTATTAATCTGATAATGAGGAATACTGTGCAGTGACAATTATTGAAACAATAATAATATAAAAATAGTGTGCATACTGTGTGTTACTGTGCAACAACGCATATTACTTTACTTTACACACCGGGTATTCCAATAGTTTTAACGGTAACCGTTACGCCGTTATTATTAAAAAAAACTCATTCGTGTCATTTTCTTCATCCGATAGTTTTCCGTTATGAGGCCCACAAATGGTTGCACCGTCGTACAAATATTCCTCGACAACAATGAATATTTTATAACCACCTTCTTATTTAAAATATTTAAGCATTTTACCCACAACAAACTATATTAATCAAATCAACACCTTATTATTCAAAATAATAATAAAAATTAAACCTTTATTCATAAAAAGTTGGGGTCTTACAGGATCTGTAAAGCCTCTGAGGAAAATTCCTGTTTCTGTGGCAGGTACGCTGATTCTTAGGCCCAAGCCGGTTAGTGGGAAAGAAGTCCTAATTCCAAACCCAAACATCGAGGAAAGGAATTAGAGAATTAAACAAGAAGAAAAGCTGGTTATCAAAAATGTACTTTCTGGTGCATACCGAGGGTATGAATAAGGATATCCCAGATGATGACTGCTCAGAAGATTAGATCTTGAACCCTTGCATCAATAGGGCTAAGGAGAATCGGTCAAAAGAAAAAACTTACTCTGATATGAATGTAGACACTCGAAATTTTCTGTACTACTGTTACTAACATTACAGGGGACAGATTCGTCTTTTAAGAGAGAACCCTGAAAGATAATCCAGATCCATATCGGATACTACCGAAAGTTCAGTATCAACCCCGGATCGTAATCTGGGAGTAACAGTTTCAACCTCGGATCTAACCCCGAGACCTGCAGATACAATACAGGAACACACACCGGAGAAGACCGATTAATCTCGAAAATAACCCCCCGAGGTATCCAGTCTCAGTCCCAACCTTGGGAATAGCCACCAACCTTGGCAATAACCCCAAGGAATGCAGTTTCGGCATTAACCCCGGAAATGCTTATTACAAGTGCTATCAGCTTCAATCTCGGCGCTCACAACGAGATACACTGTACCAACCCGGCAATAACATCGGGAAGACAGGCACACCTCAAAGATGACAATGAGGACCTTCAACAAATGCAGCAGTCCAATCTCAGCGAAGCCTGAGCAACGTCTGCTTATCAGCCCAATCCGGCAGTAACACCGGTGAGGGGCAACATCGCCATCTCGCCCAACACGATGCCACGTCTCGTCTCTACACAACAATGTCCCACAAGGTTAACCAATCCCGAGTGACTATTGTGCGAGGTAATGGATGAAAGTGGAAGCTTGAAGACCGGAGGGCACCGTCCCATCTTCAAAGACTTCGTACAAACTCTAATCCCATGCCATCGTACAACTCTCGACAACGGTGGTTCGAAATAGGTCCAGAATACCTCAAAACGGATGCCCGAATTGCACTTCTCAAAATTCGAGTGGACATTACATTGCCTGAGTGCACGTACTTCGAGACGACCCAACCCGACGGAATCGGGCCGACCCGACCCGCCTCTGGTACACCTGCGGCTGAGCCGCAGCTACACCTGCGGCAGCTTTGGTCTATAAATAGAGTGCTTGGGGTGCTAATTTTTAAGAGAAAAAAGACGGGGAAACCCTGCACAATTTGCTCTACACTCGCCATACAGTGTATTTTCCCACTTTTAAACACCTGTGAGCTCATACACAGCCCTTTTTGTATCCACAAAAGCACAGTGTTTACCCACTCTAAAGATATAAAAGCCTTTTTATCAGTCAGCTGTATGCCTTCTCACACACTTTAAAGTCTTTCTCTTCATCTTTGCACACACTCTTCTACACGTTGAGAGTCGTGTTGCTTGCATTTGCCCGGACTTCAGTCCGTGGTTTCTTTCCAGTCTGTATATATATATTATATATATATCTATATTTATATATATATATATATATTGACTAACATTATCGAGTTATGCTTCGATTGAGCCTAGACTTCGGTCTGGAGCATTTACTGTTTTCATATATATATATATATATATATATATATATATATATATACATATATATACTTATATATATCAACTGTGTGTCGGACTTTGTTCGATGAGCTTAGACTTCGGTCTGGAGCATTTACTGTTTTCATATATATATATACTTATATATATCAACTGTGTGTCGGACTTTGTTCGATGAGCCTAGACTTCAGTCTGGAGAGTTTACTGCTTTCATATATATATATATATATATATATATATATATATATATATATATATATATATACTTATATATATCAACTATGTGTCGGACTTTGTTCAATGAGCCTAGACTTCGGTCTGGTACGTTTACTCGCTTTTATATATTTATATATATACCTATATATATATATATATATATACCTATATATATATATATATATATATATATATATATATATATATATATATATATATCAACTATATGTCGGACTTTATTCGATGAGCCTAGGCTTCGGTCTGGTGCGTTTACTCGCTTTTATATATATATATATATATATATATATATATATATATATATATATATATATATATATATATATATATATATATATATATATATATATATTTACATTCCGTCCTGCCTGGAGTTTACTTCGTGGCAGTTGACCACATTTACAGCTTTATTTACATTCCGTCCTGCCTGGAGTTTACTTCGTGGCAGTTGACCGTATTTACAGCTTTATTTACATTTCTGATCCCCCATGGATGTACTTCGTGGTTGGCGATCCTGTCTAAATATATATATTTACCGCTTTTATATATATATATCTACTTATTGCTTTCATACAAATTGCAATATCTTGTGCGCCTAGGAATCATGTGATCACAGGTTCATCCCATTGGATCTAGATTCGGTTCCTGTGATGGATATTTTCAGCTGTAAGCAGCTTGTAAATTATTCTGCGATGTCTGTATTTCCTCAGATGGTTTACATACCCACGAGGAAGTCGGCATTATTTTTGTATATATATATATATATATATATATATATATTATTTTTCATACGGATGCCTCGCATTCGTCAAATAAAATCAATCCAGCCGTTCATTTAATAAAAATGGAAGTGTAACAGGCCTCAATTACTATTGAGCATCAGGGTTTGAAAAACCTCTTTTATAAAAACCTCATTGCCATATCTTGCTAAAACTGAATTTTTACATAAATTCAAATCCTGTGTATATAGGTTCGAACGAGGCCTCGCACCACTTTCATATGACAACACATTGACCCCCACACACACACACACACACTCTCATATAATAGTTTCTTGAAAAGAGGCGGTCACCGTGGTAACACGGATGTCGGAGGGTGCCTAACACCTTCCCCCCGCATAACCAAGTCCCCGGACCCTAAAATGAATCTCAGTTTCGCCGACCCGTATATCAGTGTCACATCACTGGGTCAATGTGCAAACCTTTTCTTGGTTGTGTTGGTACAACCATTTAAAAAATCAACTGGCGACTCTTAACAGTCTCATCGTCGACATTATACATGTCGGACCTTTTTTACTTGTTTTTTCACATAAATCTCACCTAAAATGAGAACACCAAAGAACAAGTAACGGAAAGGGACACCCAAAAATCCCGACGTCGATAATGAACTCAGTCATGGTCATCATCAAAGATGATGAGGATGGAAACCACCCCTTCATCACAGTTGTCCACCAAGACTTGACCCTAGGCAATTGGAGCATCACTCATTGCATTTTTTGGAAAGGGTACAAAAGGGCAGAAAACCCCTCTGCCCTACTATGTAGATATCATTAACTGCTTACTTATGTTACACAGAAGTAGCATTTACTTTTGTCATGCTTTTGCTAACACTTTGTATTATCAAACAGTCTCATATATTGAGCAAAAACATATTATTTTCAGGACTCCAGAGTTAGGTTTGTCTAGCCTTGCTAATGGAATGCCAAATCTCCACAATGACTACAACTTTGATGAAAAGTTGGACTTCAACTTGATGGAGATTGAGAAACAAGGGGACTATGAGGTGCCTGAGGAGATCAAAGAATGGGTCGAAGATAAACCCAAACCAAACCTTGATCAAACCACCTCTATCAATATAGAAACCTCAGAAAACCCTAAACAAATCCAGATTGGCATGGACCTTACCCCAAGCCAAAGGAAAGACCTGGTTAATCTACTGACTGAGTTCCAAGATATGTTTGCATGGTCACATGAGGACATGATCGGTTTATCTACTGATATTGTCATTGATCGCCTGCCCATTAACGAAGGATTCAAGCCAATCAAATAAAATCTTAGGCGATTGAAACCTAAGTTGTAACACCCCCATACCTATACTCCCGTGGTATCCGGTATGGTGTTTACAGAGAATTAACATAATACATTTAAATCTATACACCCATGGTATCTGATTAAAATATTACATTAGATAGTGGGACTATCAGATATAATTTCCATAGATTCAAGATTCACAGTATCCCATAACAGATGGTAATTCCGAAGAGAAATATTACTGTGTTTAGATACCCTCACTTGAATATATGAACTGTATCTGTGACTAGAGTCTATCTATCCAAAATTCAGAGTATCAGTAATAACATGAACAATCCATATTACTAATACCCTCACCCAGATATATAGTCTATGTCATGCGAATATATACTATCATATCGATAGTAACCATCTATCTGAAATTCAGAGTATTAATAACAACATGAACAGTCCATGCTATTAACACCCTCACTAAGATAAATAGTTCCCAAGGATCTTAACTAGAATAGAAGACATCTTACTTTACATCTATATATGTAAGAAAACACGGTTGCGGAAATAAAAGATGTTATATATATATATATATATATATATATATATATATATATATATATATATATATATATATATATCATAATTTCGACTGATAGTTGTTACCATTTTTGGATTTCTAATTCCAACTAGTTCTGAAATTTTTATCATTTCTGTCAGTCACAAAGACTTAGAAATTTTATTTAGATGTGAGATAGGGGATCAGCCTATTCAACATCCTAGGAGTATGCATATCACCTACAGTGCTCAAAATACACTTACAATTTACAGTCAATATATTCATTGACTAAACTTCGCTCCCTTAAGGGATACTCAACTTCAGTATAAGATTGTCTTACCAAAACAATTTGGTTTGAAACAACAGTTTATGCTCAATAAACAATATCATATGAATAAATAATTCATTTCTTAGTCATGCTGGAACTATAGAAATAACTTTTCAATAATAGGTAATTCAATGTAGGTGTATTATATCAACAATATATCAAGATAGAATCTTGTTCAGCGAATAAACAGGGTTGATAAATTTTGCATAAGTAATAAATTGGGTATATGAGACTTGCCTGAGCGTAGATCAGTCAAGCTATGCTATTCGAAGGATAATAAGTACATATGACGTTTATAAATATAAATCTAACACGTTAGTATTGATAACAATACTCAAATAAAATATCTATTTAATACCGGGTTAGATTTAACTTTTAATACCTTTGATAAATGAACTAGAATTTATTTATAAAATTTGGTTATATTTTTAAATAATTTAATTATCCTTATAATATATTTTAGAAGGTTTAAAGTATATTTAAAATATTTATATATCCTTTAAATGTTTTTTTAAATCATTTATCTCTATTTATAAGTAATTTATATTTACTAAAATTTTATAAAAACATTATTCAATATTATTAAATAATTTATAATCATTTATTATGATTTTTATTTCAATAATAATATTTTTACATAATTATTTAGTATTTAAAAGTAATTATTCTAATTACTTTATTAATAAGTTAATTATAAATAATATCTAAATAAAATAAAATAATTATTACATTTTTGTAGAAATATCAGAAATAATTTATAATAATTTTTAAAACTGTTTTTATATGTATTTATTAATTATTTCTAATTTTTTATAATTTATTTTTAAAGAAAATAATTTATGTCCGTCGCTAAAGCTCTACAGTGACAGAAAGTGTCGCTGTAGGTGTTCTTGACTTTCTGGGCAGCCGTTGGTCATGGTCGAGTGACCAGTTTGACAATCAAATAACTCGTTACTGGTAATGATTTTTGGTTAGATCAAGTATTGGTGTTGTAGTACTCATACAATAGTACAAGCTCAAGCAATAATCAGGCTTTAATCTACATCTAACAAGAAATTATAAAGGTTCAAAGTTACTGTCAGAGCTGTTCTTGGGTTTCTGGGTAACCCAGAACAGTGGTCATGGCCGGTCAACGGTTTTGTGGCTTGAATAACTTTGATTCTGTGTATTAGATGTATGTTATGTTTGTTGTAACATGTAAACTATATGTCAGGGTACATATATATAACATTAACATGAACAAAACTTAAATCTAAGGTCTCTATTTATGCTGGTCAAAGTACAGCTGCCAACTGTTCTTCGTGTTCTTCAGTTTCTGAAAAAAAAAACCCCAGAAACTTGGTCATGCTCGGTCAACTACTTTTGACCAATAATTCCGGTAATCCTATGAGTTATTTGTTCGATTGAAGATCATAAATATGTAGTATGTATAACAGGGTACCAGTATATAACAAAAAATTAAAAAATTAACAATCAGAAGATGAATAAAAAGGTCGGTCAAACTAATTGGTTTAACTGTTCTTAAGCTTTCTGGGCAACCCAGAAAACCAACTTCCGTGAACGGTCAACCCACTTTGACTACTTATATCTTGGAATCTATGGTTCATATGAACCTGTTTTCTTTTATAGATTAAAGACCTACTTACAGGCTACAAATACCAATTAATTAACAGACCAAATCATAAACACACATGAATCGAAAAGCCCTGACATTCGGCTGTCAGACCATTTTTTTCAAAATTTCCAGATTTCATAAAATGCTTAATTAAGGCATCTAGATGTTATGAAAACGTGTTCTACCACTCTAGCATACTTCCTAACATCCTAATACAATATTCTAAACATCTAAACAACAAATCTAACATAAGATCAAAGAGAAATTTACGAACTAGGGTTTGCACCTTAACTTGAGAAATTCTTGATTCTATTTTCTGATCTTGTTGCTGTTAACACCCAGGCTTGATATGGTAGGTTTATAAGTGTATCTAGGCTTTGAGAATTCGTGAGTTTGCTCAGCACTAAGCTTCCTATTTATAGAATTCTTCAACTTGGCTTTTTGGTCATTTTTCCACCTACTTGCCTCTATAAAGATCTGATTTATGACTCTTCTGCTGCTTGGGAGTTTGGAAGCATGTCATGTGATGTTTTGGAACTTGAAATGGTGACTCCCAACCTACTTGTGAGCTAGTTGATCAAATTAGTAGCTTAATTAGGTTTAAATCTTCACTAATCTTGATTAGGGTTTTGTTTCTAATGATTAGGAATGTTAAGTAATGTTAATTAGTACCTAATTAAAGTTTACTAACCATGATTAAGTGTTAACATAAGCTAATTAGAGTTAGATTAGCTAATTAGGGTTTAATTAATAAACTAGGGTTAGTGTTTTGCTAATTAAGGTTTAGGGTTTGTTAACCTTGGTTTACTAACCTAAATTTCTCACTAATCCTAACAAGCACGACAAAGAGTTTTGTCAATGTAAGCACGACAAAGCAACTTGTCAAAATAATTATACCGAAAAGTCCGATTATGGAAAAAAAAAAAAATTAAGCACGAGGTGTCAAGCACGACGTTTTTCGGATAAAAATTTATTTGGTCAATTTTGTCAAACTGAGTATATAATAACACGTAACACATTTAGAATAGAGAAATTTTATTTATATAACAGGATTTATACATACGAGTCTTATTAGGGTTTTGGGTTTTTACATAAGTGGAGCTTGAAAGTCAAGGAAGAAATTATCAAATAGTTCAAAGCCTGCATCATCATGGTATCAACCTACCCTGAGTGGCTATCTAAAATAGTTCCCCTGACTAAGCCCGGAGGGAAGGTACGATTGTGCGTGGATTACCGTGATTTGAATAAAACTTGTCTCAAAAGGTAATTTCCGAGTACCTTTTATCCACATACTCATAGACAACACGACCATATATATATATATATATATATATATATATATATATATATATATATATATATATATATATATATATAACCTTTGATAAATTCTACACTCAAGTTCGTACTCACATGTTTTCACTGTAAAAAAACAATTTCTTGAATACGTAATTTAGCATACCATCATATTTATATATTAAGCATACAATTATATACAAATATATATATGCTAGTATAACAATAACCAACACATAGATTACAAGAATTTTGTAAAAACTTATACACAGTGAAGTTGAAGAACACCGACTATCAAATTCAAAGAGACAATATACCGTAAAATATATATTAAGGTTATAAACACGTACCTTTTGTTGTTAAGAAAACCTTGTTAACAAAATATGTTTTGAAAAATCACGCACTTGACTTCTTCTCAAACTCTCTGAACTTTTCCTTTCTCTTTTCTTAATTCTCTCAGCAATAGACTAGGTATTAACATTGAGCGTAAAACTGATAAATCATACACGTAAAATAACTGTTATGGCAATAATAAGCCTATTTAATCTTATCAGCTACCAAACATTTAACGTATAATCTTATAAATATAAATATATTTTATTTATATTTTTATTTTATTCTATTAGTAATATAATTTAAAATTAACAAGAATTTCAAAAGCCATAAGGCCTTGTTTGGCAACCCATTTATAAAATAAAAAATTAATATACTTACAACTTGTTTGGCAACACTAAATTAAAATTACTTTAATTTAATTTAATAACTCTTTATAACGTAGTTATTTGTCAAACTTTATGTAATAACAATTAAATAAATTACTTAATCACATAACTCAATCCACGTAACACATTAATTATTTAACAAATAAATAATTAACTAATTACATTAATTATTTAACAAATAAATAATTAACTAAATAAACTCAATCAAATTGAACAATTACTTATTCAATAATAAACATATCCAATAAATATTTATAAAAATTAATAAATATTTATAACTTACATTTAAAAAATATGGAATGTTACATCATTCCCCTCTTAAAAGGATTCTGTCCCCAGAATCAAAACCCAAATAACACATTCGTTACATTCTTCCCTACTTACAAAGATTCTGTTCCCATAATCGAAGACACAGATTAAACAAATAACTCAGGGTACTCTTTCAACATTTTCTCTTCGAGTTCCCACGTAGCTTCTTCAGCGTTGTGGTTTCTCCAAATCACCTTCACAGAAGGTATCACTTTATTCCTGAGCACTTGTTCTTTCCTGTCGACTATCTGGATAGGAATCTCTTTATAAGACAAATCTTTCTCGAACTGCAACGGTTCGTACTCGATCACATGATTGTAATCGGGTTTATATGGTCGTAACACCGAAATATGAAAAACATTATGAATGTTTTCCAACTCTGGAGGTAAAGCTACCTCATAAGCTACCTCACCAACTTTTCGCAGCACTTCAAAGGGTCCAATAAACCTCGGGCTTAGTTTTCCCTTCTTACCGAAACGAATTTTCCCCTTCCAAGGAGAAACTTTTAGGAATACATAGCTTCCTACGTCGAATGCACGATCTTGTCTGTGTTGATCAGCATACTTTTTCTGTCTGTCTTGTGCTGCTACTAATCTTGTCCTGATGAGTTTAACAATGTCAGTAGTTTGTTGCACCAATTCTGGTCCTAACAGTTGACGTTCACCAACTTCATCCCAGTACAGTGGAGTTCTGCACTTTCTGCCGTATAACGCTTCGTAAGGTAGCATGTCGATGCTCGCGTGATAACTATTATTGTAGGCAAATTTCACCAACGGTAATTGCTCTTCCCAGCTTCCTTTGAAATTCATGACGCATGCTCTCAACATATCTTCTAATGTCTGGATCGTTCGTTCGCTTTGGCCATCTGTTTGCGGATGATATGCCGTACTCATTCGAAACTGTGTTCCCATACATTCTTGTAGTCTCTTCCAAAAGTTTGATGTGAACCTCGGATCTCTGTCTGACACAATTGACACTGGAACTCCATGTCTTGCAACGATCTCTTTAATATATAGTTTTGCCAGCTGATCAAGATTGAATCTAATCTTTATTGGCAAAAAGTGTGCAGATTTTGTCAGTCTGTCTACTATTACCCAAATCGCATCGTATCCTTTCTGAGTAGTTGGAAGACCCACCACAAAATCCATCGTGATATGTTCCCACTTCCATTCCAGTATTTCCAACGGTTGAAGTAATCCGCTGGGTCTTTGATGTTCGGCTTTTACTCTTTGACATGTCAAACATTTAGCCACGCATTCTGCAACATCCCTTTTCATATTCGGCCACCAAAAATATCAGCGTAAATCTTGATACATTTTCGTGCTTCCTGGATGAATCGAATATCTTGTGTTGTGTGCTTCGGTTAAGATTTTATCTTTCAGTTCTAGCACTGCTGGAACCCAAATTCTTCCCTCGAACCGTAGTAATCCTTCGGTATCGATCTTGTATTTTACATCACCGCCTTCAACCAGATTCTCTTTGATTTTCCCACACTCTTCATCTTGTAGTTGAGCATCCTTCACTTTGTCCACTAAAGTTGGACCAGCTTCTATCATAAATAGTTGTTCGTCGGATTCCTGTGGAAATTTGATTTCCAGTTCTAACTTTGTCATTGCTGAAATGAGCTCCTCCTGAGTTGTTATCAGCATTAATTTCTCCCGACCTTTCCTACTTAAAGCATCCACAACCACGTTCGCTTTGCCCGGATGATAAAAGATCTCACAATCGTAATCCTTTATCAATTCCATCCATCTCCTCTGACGCATGTTCAGGTCTTTCTGATTGAAAATATACTTCAGACTTTTGTGGTCTGTGTAGATCTCACATTTCTCTCCATACAGATAATGTCTCCATATCTTGAGAGCAAATACCACTGCAGCCAATTCTAAATCATGAGTCGGGTAACCTTTCTCGTAATCCTTCAGTTGTCTTGATGCATAGGCAATAACTTTGCCGTTTTGCATAAGAACACAACCCAATCCTTTGTGTGAGGCATCACTATACACCATAAAATTTCATGTATTATCCGGCAGGGTTAACACAGGTGCCATACTTAGCTTCTTCTTCAAATCTTGGAAGCGCTCTTCACACTTTTCCGTCCAAACGAAGTTCACAGCTTTTCGTGTCAAATTTGTTAACGGAGTGGCTATCTTAGAAAAATCTTGTATAAATCTTCTATAATAACCTGCCAGCCCCAAGAAACTCCTTACCTCCGAAGGTGTTCTTGGTTGTTCCCAATTGATTACAGCTTCCACTTTCGATGGATCTACTGAAATCCCATCTTTGTCAATCACATGACCCAAAAATTGTACACGATCGAGCCAAAATTCACACTTAGAGAATTTTGCGTACAACTTTTCCTTTCTTATTGTCTCCAATGTCAGACGTAAATGTTCCACGTGTTCTTCTTGAGTTTTGGAATACACCAGAATGTCGTCGATAAACACCACTACGAACTTGTCTAAGAATGGTTTAAACACCCTGTTCATCAGATCCATGAACGCGGCAGGGGCATTTGTTAAACCAAAAGACATCACCAGAAACTCGTAATGTCCGTACCGAGTTCTGAATGCCGTTCTAGGTATATCCTCCTTTCTTACCTTCAATTGGTGATACCCACTTCTCAAATCTATTTTCGAGAAGTATTTAGCACCCTTCAACTGATCAAACAAGTCATCTATTCTAGGTAACGGATACCTATTCTTAATAGTGACCTTGTTTAACTCCCTATAATCAATGCAAAGACGCATTGATCCGTCCTTCTTCTTCACAAATAATACCGGCGCTCCCCACGGTGACACGCTTGGATGAATATACTTCTTGTCCAGTAGTTCTTGCAGTTGCACCATGAGTTCCTTCACTCCTACCGGAGCCATTCTGTACGGGGCCTTCGATATAGGTGTTGTTCCCGGCGCTAAGTCGATCACGAACTCAATTTCTCGGTCAGGCGAAAGTCCTGGAAAATCCTCTGGAAACACGTCTTCGAATTCTGTCACTACCGGTATTTCTTCTAGTTTTACCCCATTCTTCTGAGTATCGACTATGTAAGCTAAATAGCCCACACAACCTTGACTCAACAATTTCTTGGCCTGCATAATCATCAGACATTTCATTTGTCTAGGCGATTTGCTACCATGGAAAACTACCTTTGACGGAGTTATAAGGTTTACACACTTCTTTTGGCAGTCAATTACCGCTCCGTATTTGAACAACCAATCCATTCCCAAAATTACATCAAATTCCCCGAGTCTAATCGGAATCAAATCTACCAACAAGATATTCTCCTTAATGGTCACCCTACAGTTCTTGTATACGAATCTAACAGGGATTACTTCCTTATTCGTAATTTCTATGTTCAAATGAAAATTCAGTTCTTCTCTAGGCAATTCTAACCTCTTGGCAAATTCATCAGATATAAACGAGCAAGTAGCACCCGAATCAAATAATACATATGCATTAATATCATTGATTGGGATAATACCTGACACCACATCTTTTGATTGCACAACATCTTACACAGTCATGTTGAAGGTTCTGGCTGTGGGTTTGTTTGATGCTGCAGGTCCTGTAATGGCCCATGTACTTCCATTGTTACCTCCATTGCTTCTGGTTGTCCCTCCCTCCTTCTTCTTAGGGCATTCACGAGCAAAAAGATCCATGGATCCGCATGTGAAGCACGCCTTCTTCTTCGGTTGAGTGCAGTTTGGGGCGATGTGACCCTCCTGGCCACAATTATAGCAAACTCGTTTCCCCATCAAGCACGCACCCTTGTGAAATTTCCCGCATGTCGCGCATGCTTCAAACTTTTTATTTTGCTGGTTACCCTGATGGTTTCCAGGACCCATGTTCCCATTCCACTTTCTCTTCAAGCTGTTGTTGCTGTTGTTGTTGTTGTTTTTTCCATTGCTACCACCTCCATTCTTAATCTCATTCTCATTCTTTTTCTTCTTCTGTTCCTGATTGAACTTTGTCACTGCCTCACCTCCACCTTCAGCGAGTACTGCTTTCTCCATCACCGCTGCAAATGTCTTCAACTGGAACAGGGAAACCCTACTGTACAGTCAGGGCTTTAGTCCATGTTCAAATCTCTTCGCCTTACGTTCGTCTGTGCTGACTTGATATAGCGCAAATCTTGCCAATTCGTTGAATTTTGCGGCATACTCAGATACCGTCATCGTTCCTTGTTTTAGTTCCAGAAACTGAACCTCTAACTGTGTGACACCCCCAAATTCGGGTACTTCGATTCCACGGGATTTGGTGTTCACTGTACAAGCATCATCTATCTATCTACCCATAAATAATATCAAACTATACAATAGATAGAAATTATAATAAAATCTCTTCCCTTAAGGGTTACATCAACTGAATCATAAATAAATCCCAGGTTACTCTAACCTTAAAACATCTGTGCGGAATTCTAAACAAATAAGTCTTAACATCAACATAACTCAAGTCTTAAACAAATACATCAGTTAATAAATAACAGGTCTTCATCATTTGCTAACTTTGCCCTTGCCCTTGCCCTTACTAGTGGAGGGTTCATCGCTTCTTTCATTCTTAACTGCAATGTTATTATTAAGCAAGAGTGAGCACAAATGCCCACAAGTATAACAATGAAATAACAGTATAATAACATGCGAATAAATCAAAGACGTCTGAATAAGAGCTCAACTTTTGAATCAAGAATGAATAACAAGAATCAAAAGAATTCTGAGGGTCATAAGACCTTGAACTATGTCCTAGGTTATCAAGGATTATACTTGAAACCTTTAACAGTCATAAGACTATGGACCTTCTTCTCGTACTTAGGGGGATCAGCCCTTAGTACCATACTGTGCACAATATCTTAACGCTAACGCATAAGTGAATCCCTTTTCAGGGTTGTTCATCTCAGTTTGACATTCGAGTCCGCACCAAAGGAAGTTTGGTTTGGATAATTCAATAAGGGTTCTGAAATTTAGAACGTTCATCAACTAAGGACTAGCTAAATCATTAAGATTCACTAGTCTAAAAAGGTTCAACAATAATGATATTCGATTTGAATAATAATCTCAAATGTATACAATAGAACAATTATTGTATAATTGAATCATGCTTTGAAAGATAATCAATCTTTAATATAATACTTGAACTTGAATAATAATTTAAGTTTAAGTAAATTGCTCAATGTAAAAGTAGAGTTAAGAAACTTGCTCAATTTAAGAGTTTAAGTTTAGGAGACTTGCCTCGCGTATAGATTACACTTTAACTAATCACGTTCTTTGAAATAAATCCTACATACCATTCACATTCAATACCAGTTAATTATTAACTAATCATCATAACTTATTCTCGTTGTCTACTTTAATAATTGACTAACTTAGTCAAATCATCACGTTGACACCTAATTTGTTCGTTATGAATGAATAACTAATTATGTATTTAATAATACAACTCACATGTAATTATGTTATTTACATGCTAAACAAATATTTTATCATCATATAATATTTCTAACATATTTACATGTTCATTATTTTAATACACTAACCCATTGTTAGACTTAGAAAATTTAAAAGCTCATTTTTTTTTATTTTTTATTTATTTTTTTTTATTTTTTTTTTAATTTTTTTTTTTTCCAGTTCGTGAAGAACACAGAATTCAGCGAAAATAATTACTACAAAATCATTAATTCTCCAAATTAAACATACCCACATGTTGGAATTCATATATAATTAATACCCAATATTTATATACTGACAAAACTAATTTTAAACACTTAATAACAGATTTAAAGCCTAACAATTCACTGACTTTGATGTTCATGAAGTTTTAGAAAACTTTATGTGAAAATTCTCCCTACGAATTCGTTATAACACTGAATTCGTTCGTTTAAGGCTTAAACTCTTCGTATTAACATGCATAACAACATACAAGTCCAAAATTTAGGGATAATATATAATCAATACATTAATTATCACATATATGGCCATATGGCCATATCACGTACTCTGTTTATTTTGAAATAACAAGTCATCAGATTACTACACTTAGGGTATGGGATCATGCAATATATATAAAAAAAACATGTTAAGCTACTCTTATGATTACATTTATACTCATAATTGTTACCCTATTCAACCATAGAAACTCTACAGAGGACTTAAGCCATAATTATGAAAACTTTAAAAAGACGTAGAAATAGAATTTGAGAAAGAAGAGATTACCCAAAGCGTAGATGAGTAAGGATGACAATTCTCTCTATTTCAATCACAATACACACAATCTCTCTCAAAGATTTCTCCAACTCTCTCTGCAAACTCTCTGGTTCTAAAAATACGTAAGATAAACTCATCTGAGCCTTTAAGCGCAGAGTTGAGGTCAGTTATTCTATTCGTGGTTTAACTGTCCCCAACTCCTCCTAAGGCCTCATTTGGCTAGGAAACTAGGTTCAAAACTCATTATTTTAATAACCTTTTATCATATAGTTTGAAAATGTCACCCTCTTTATAAAATAAATCCCATATTTTATTTAATTTACTTTAAATAAAATATAATAATTACTCGTAAATTCACATAATCATATATTCAATTATCTCATTAATAAATAATGTCAATTTATTAATTCTCTAATTAATAATTAAATTAATTAAATAACATCATGCTTAATTAAATAATTTATTTAATTAAATAAGCTCACATAATTTCATACCTTGATAAAATTATTCTCTTTATTAATTTAATAAATGTAACACATATAATTAAATTAATCTATCACAATTGCATCAATTGATTATTTAATCTAATAATTAAATCATAAAAAAAATATTTATTTAATTCAATAAATATTTAAAATAAATTACAAAATTCTCGTTCGTCACATCTTTCCTCCCTTAAAAGGATTCTGTCCCCAGAATCACGACTCAGTAATTTTGACTCGTTACAATCTCCCCCCCTTACAAAGATTCTGTCCCCAGAATCGCATACACATAATTAAGTAAATAAATGAGGGTAATTCTTCATCATATTCTCTTCGAGTTCCCACGTAGCTTCTTCAGCGTTGTGGTTCCTCCAAATTACCTTAACAGAAGGTATTACTTTATTTCTCAGAACTTGTTCTTTTCGGTCGACAATTTGGACAAGAATTTCTTCATAAGATAAGTCTTTCTCAAAATGCAGGGGTTCGTATTCAATTACATGCTTGTAATCAGGTTTGTAAGGTCGTAACACAGAAACATGGAAGACGTTGTGAATATTCTCGAGTGCTGGAGGTAAGGCTACCTCGTACGCAACTTCTCCAATTCTTCGCAGTACCTCAAAGGGTCCAATAAATCTTGGGCTCAATTTTCCTTTCTTTCCGAACCTGATCTTTCCCTTCCAGGGAGAGACCTTCAAGAAAACATAACTACCGGATTCAAACTCGATAGTTTTACGATGTGGATCAGCGTATTTCTTCTGTCGATCTTGAGCTGCTACCAGTCGTGCTCGGATCACTTTGACTATTTCTGCCGTCTGCTGTACCAATTCTGGCCCTAGCAATTGTCTTTCACCAACTTCATCCCAATAAAGCGGAGTTCTGCACTTTCTGCCGTATAACGCTTCGTAAGGCGGCATACCAATACTAGCGTGGTAACTGTTGTTGTAGCCGAACTCTACCAACGGTAGGTGATCATCCCAATTTCCTTTGAAGTCCATTACACAGGCTCGTAACATATCTTCCAGTGTTTGAATCATTCGTTCGCTCTGTCCGTCTGTTTGAGGGTGGTAAGCTGTACTCATTCGCAGTTGTGTACCCATGCATTCCTGAAGACGTTTCCAGAAATTTGATGTGAAGCGCGGATCCCTATCGGAAACAATAGATACCGGCACTCCGTGCCTCGAAACAATCTCCTTCACATATAATCTTGCCAACTGATCTAAGTTAAATCTGATTTTTATAGGAAGGAAGTGCGCGGATTTCGTCAGTCGGTCAACGATAACCCATACTGCGTCGTAGCCTTTCTGAGTCGTCGGAAGGCCAACCACGAAGTCCATCGTAATATGTTCCCATTTCCATTCTGGGATCTCCAACGGTTGTAGCAATCCACTCGGTCTCTGATGTTCTGCTTTAACTTTCTGACATGTCAGGCATTTGGCAACACATTCTGCAATATCACGTTTCAAATTCGGCCACCAGAAATGTTGTCGAAGATTTTGGTACATTTTTGTACTACCAGGGTGAATCGAATATCTTGAACTATGAGCCTCACTCAAAATTTCTTCCTTAATTTCTTGTACTGGCGGAACCCAAATTCTGCTTTCAAATCTTAATATTCCTTCCTTATCCATCTTAAATCTTGGTTCGGTTCCTTCAGATATCTTCGTTGTTACCTTTTTGCATTCATCATCTTGAAGCTGAGCCTCCTTCACTCTATCTAGTAGAGTTGTACCAGATTGCATCTGAAATAGCTTCTCATCAATCTCCGTAGGATACTTCACTTCTAACTCCAGTTTCTCCATATCTGCAATTAGCTCCTGCTGAGCAGTCAACATCATCAATTTCTCACGACCCTTTCTACTTAAGGCGTCGGCAACCACATTAGCCTTACCCGGATGGTATAAAATCTCACAGTCATAATCCTTGATTAATTCCAACCATCTTCTTTGACGCATATTCAAATCTTTCTGTGTAAAAATATATTTCAGACTCTTGTGGTCCGTATATATTTCACATTTTTCCCCGTATAGATAGTGCCTCCAAATTTTCAAAGCAAAAACAACTGCAGCTAACTCCAAATCATGGGTTGGGTAACCCTTCTCGTAATCCTTCAACTGCCGTAATGCATACGCAATGACTTTGCCGTTTTGCATCAGCACACAGCCAAGTCCTTTATGTGACGCATCGCTAAAAACAACAAAATTTCCTGTATCATCCGGAAGAGATAACACAGGCGCTGTACTCAACCTCTTCTTTAATTCTTGAAAACTCTCCTCACACTTCTCCGTCCAAACAAATTTCACAGCTTTTCGAGTTAAATTCGTTAACGGAGTTGCGATCTTAGAAAAATCTTGTATGAATCTTCTATAATATCCTGCTAATCCAAGAAAACTTCTTACTTCTGACGGCGTTCTCGGCTGATCCCAGTTAATCACAGCTTCTACTTTGGATGGATCTACCGAAATTCCATCTTTATCGATTACGTGACCAAGAAATTGAACTCTCTCGATCCAGAATTCGCATTTCGAAAACTTAGCATACAACTTCTCCCTTCTCAATACTTCCAACGTTAGCCTCAAGTGTTCTTCATGTTCCTCTTTGGTTTTGGAATATACCAAAATGTCATCTATAAATACCACCACGAATTTGTCCAAAAACGGCTTGAATACACCATTCATTAGTCCCATAAATGCTGCAGGAGCATTCGTAAGACCAAACGACATTACTAAAAACTCATAATGACCATATCGCGTTCGGAACGCTGTCTTTGGTACATCCTCTGGCCTCACCTTCAGTTGGTGATAACCACTCCTCAAGTCAATCTTGGAAAAGTATTTTGCTCCCTTCAATTGATCAAACAGATCATCGATCCTCGGTAATGGATATTTATTCTTAATCGTGACCTTATTTAATTCTCTGTAGTCAATGCAGAGCCTCATCGATCCGTCCTTCTTTTTCACGAACAACACCGGCGCTCCCCACGGCGATACGCTCGGTTGAATGTACTTTTTGTCCAACAATTCTTGTAGTTGTACCATTAATTCCTTCATCTCTACTGGCGCCATTCGGTATGGTGCCTTCGATATTGGAGCAGTTCCGGGCGCCAAATCAATCACAAAGTCTACTTCTCTATCTGGAGGAAGTCCTGGCAAATCGTCTGGAAATACATCGACGAAGTCCCTCACAATCGGTATCTCCTCTACCTTCGGGTTCTCTTTTCGACTGTCGACTATATAAGCTAAATATCCTACACAGCCTTGTCTTAATAACTTCCTGGCCTGCAACATCGTCAGACAACTCGCTTGTCTAGGCGACTTGCTACCATAAAACACAACCTTTGACGGAGTCATAAGGTTAATACGTTTCTTTTGGCAGTCAATTACAGCCCCATAATTGGATAACCAATCCATACCCAATATAACGTCGAATTCCCCCAATCGAATAGGGATAAGATCTACGTTCATGATATTACCCTTAATATCCACTCTACAATTCTTATACACATGCTTAACAGGAATTATCTCTCTATTCGCAATTTCTATAATCATGGGATATTCCAATTCATCCTTAAGCAAATCTAAACTATTAGCAAAGTCATCGGATATAAAGGAACAAGTAGCACCCGAATCAAATAAAACGTAAGCATTAATTTCATTGATCGGAATGATACCTGACACCACATCACGAGACTGGATTGCATCCTGCACCGTCATATTGAAAGTCCTGGCGGTTGGTCTGTTTGTTGCAGGTGGTCCGGTGATGGTTAAGGTATTTCCACTGCTATTTCCCCGGTTTCCTCCTTGTCCTGATCCTCCCGATCCCTTTTTGGGACAGTCTCTTGCTAAATGATCTTTCGAACCACAGTTGAAACAAGCACCCTTCTTTGGGTTTGGACAATTTGGTGCTATGTGGCCTTCCTGACCACAATTGTAGCACACTCTCTTTCCCTTCAAACAAACTCCTAGATGTGCCTTGCCGCAAGTCAGACATGCTTCTATCTTCTTTTTTTGCCCTCCGTGTTGACTTCCAGCTGTCGAGTTATCCGTCCACTTCCTCTTCTGATTATTATTATTCCCAGTATTACTTCCACCAGTCTTGTTATTACCTTCATTCTCACTCTTTTTCTTTTTCTGTTCTTGGTTGTACTTAGTCACTGCATCACTTCCTCCTTCCGCGGGAATGGCCTTTTCCAAAACTCCCGCAAACGTGTTAAGTTGAAACATTGATACCTTGCTGTATACCCAAGGCTTCAGTCCTTGTTCGAATCGTCTGGCTTTCCTCTCGTCAGTGTGTACTTGATACGGGGCAAACCTTGCCAACTCATCGAATTTAGCCGCGTATTCAGACACGCTCATGTTTCCTTGTTTCAATTCCAGAAATTGCACCTCCATCTGATTCTGCGAACTAGCTGGGAAATACATTTCGAAAAACATCTCTTTGAATCCCTCCCACGTAATTACACCTTCACCTCCTCGCATCTTGTTTGCTTGCCACCAGTAGCTAGCCTCAGACTTTAGCATAAATGTCGCAAAAACGGTCTTCTGATCTTCTCGAACCCTAGCAACGTCAAAAACCTTCTCCATTTCCATCACCCACGTTTGAGCCTCGATCGGGTTTCTGGAACCTTTGAACTCTGGCGGTCCCACCGCCTTAAAATCTTTAAACGTTGTGCTAGGTGGAGCTTGCGGTTGGTTATTCATGACTCCAGTTAGTAAATTAACTAGCTGTTGAACTGGATTAACATTGGCATTATTGTTATTATTGGTTGACCCTTCCTGAGCCGGTTGACGTTGTTGTCTTCTCCTTGGTGGCATTTTTCTGTTAAATAAACGTTTATTAGAACTTTATTTATTTCTCTACATAGTTAAGACATTACTCAATAATTTAACATATCACTTAACACATCATCTCAAACAACTTGATATCTTTTCATTCAAATAAAAAGTTTTAACATTAAACTATATCATACTGCTATTTACATCATTTATCCTGGAATAAAGAATCCACAGGATTTAAAACATTCAAATATTAACATATTCCTTAGTTCATAAACACATCAGAATTTACATAAAACTATATAAGTCTTTCACATAAATAAACAGATTCTATTCCTGTCTTCCAAGGTGCTCAATAGCCTTGCCACGCTCCTCATTCATGATACGAGACATCGTCCTGCGATCCAACATATACGATGGAAGTCCTTCAAACTGGATGGGGTACCTTAACACTCGCTCTTGAACCTCATCCATCGCATGATTAAGTGTGGCGTACGTGTCTTCAAGCTTTGCCTTCTTTGCACGACTATCATTTTCTGCACGATCAGCTCGATGTGATTCACTTACCCATCCTTCCTCTGCTATTTTTAGTCTTCCAGAAGTTTCCTTCAGTTCCTTCTTCAGCTTCTCTATCTCCTCGGTTTTATATTCGGTTTGACCCTTCTCATGAATTAGATCCCACTCCACGTTTCCTAAACGTGTATGAAGGGTCACAATCTCTCTATCCTTCTCCTCTAAAGTAGACTGCTGAACAGTCGCTCGCTCAGTCAATTCCTGAACCTCATCTTGTAACTCCACGTTACGATCATATAGTGTGTCATACATCTCAGCATCAACAGTGTACCGTGGTAGCTCCTCTTCTTCTTCCTCCTCATCAAACTCCTCCTCAGGACCCTCCTCAGGATCAATCTCAGGTTCATGCTCCTGACCAACAACGGTGATCAATGGAGATGAAACCCTCTGCACCAGCTGCTCCCTAACGACATGAATGTCTAGGGGCTCCTCCTCAGTCGGTCCTACAAGTACACGAGAT
Source organism: Panax notoginseng (assembly GCA_016801055.1). NCBI lineage: Eukaryota > Viridiplantae > Streptophyta > Magnoliopsida > Apiales > Araliaceae > Panax > Panax notoginseng. The sequence goes on from CM029021.1 coordinate 102,135,410, forward strand.
CCCTCCTCAGTAGGTACTATAGGTAAATGGGGTCCCTCCTCAGTTTGACTAGCTTCTCCATCATTCGTCATCCTGACAACAAAATTTTAAGTTTTAGTTACTAAGTCATACTATCTAACGCATACTTAACACATAAACACATAATGTATTTTATTATCTTCAATGAATTACAAAAATTCATTTCTTAGAACTCGATAAGAGTTTTCAATTACTATCTTCTTCTATAAGGCTACTACCTAAGGTTGTTTCCCCCACCTAAGGTTCATAACCTACGGCTCTGATACCAACCTGTGACACCCCCAAATTCGGGTACTTCGATTCCACGGGATTTGGTGTTCACTGTACAAGCATCATCTATCTATCTACCCATAAATAATATCAAACTATACAATAGATAGAAATTATAATAAAATCTCTTCCCTTAAGGGTTACATCAACTGAATCATAAATAAATCCCAGGTTACTCTAACCTTAAAACATCTGTGCGGAATTCTAAACAAATAAGTCTTAACATCAACATAACTCAAGTCTTAAACAAATACATCAGTTAATAAATAACAGGTCTTCATCATTTGCTAACTTTGCCCTTGCCCTTGCCCTTACTAGTGGAGGGTTCATCGCTTCTTTCATTCTTAACTGCAATGTTATTATTAAGCAAGAGTGAGCACAAATGCCCACAAGTATAACAATGAAATAACAGTATAATAACATGCGAATAAATCAAAGACGTCTGAATAAGAGCTCAACTTTTGAATCAAGAATGAATAACAAGAATCAAAAGAATTCTGAGGGTCATAAGACCTTGAACTATGTCCTAGGTTATCAAGGATTATACTTGAAACCTTTAACAGTCATAAGACTATGGACCTTCTTCTCGTACTTAGGGGGATCAGCCCTTAGTACCATACTGTGCACAATATCTTAACGCTAACGCATAAGTGAATCCCTTTTCAGGGTTGTTCATCTCAGTTTGACATTCGAGTCCGCACCAAAGGAAGTTTGGTTTGGATAATTCAATAAGGGTTCTGAAATTTAGAACGTTCATCAACTAAGGACTAGCTAAATCATTAAGATTCACTAGTCTAAAAAGGTTCAACAATAATGATATTCGATTTGAATAATAATCTCAAATGTATACAATAGAACAATTATTGTATAATTGAATCATGCTTTGAAAGATAATCAATCTTTAATATAATACTTGAACTTGAATAATAATTTAAGTTTAAGTAAATTGCTCAATGTAAAAGTAGAGTTAAGAAACTTGCTCAATTTAAGAGTTTAAGTTTAGGAGACTTGCCTCGCGTATAGATTACACTTTAACTAATCACGTTCTTTGAAATAAATCCTACATACCATTCACATTCAATACCAGTTAATTATTAACTAATCATCATAACTTATTCTCGTTGTCTACTTTAATAATTGACTAACTTAGTCAAATCATCACGTTGACACCTAATTTGTTCGTTATGAATGAATAACTAATTATGTATTTAATAATACAACTCACATGTAATTATGTTATTTACATGCTAAACAAATATTTTATCATCATATAATATTTCTAACATATTTACATGTTCATTATTTTAATACACTAACCCATTGTTAGACTTAGAAAATTTAAAAGCTCATTTTTTTTTATTTTTTATTTATTTTTTTTTTAATTTTTTTTTTTAATTTTTTTTTTTTTTCCAGTTCGCGAAGAACACAGAATTCAGCGAAAATAATTACTACAAAATCATTAATTCTCCAAATTAAACATACCCACATGTTGGAATTCATATATAATTAATACCCAATATTTATATACTGACAAAACTAATTTTAAACACTTAATAACAGATTTAAAGCCTAACAATTCACTGACTTTGATGTTCATGAAGTTTTAGAAAACTTTATGTGAAAATTCTCCCTACGAATTCGTTATAACACTGAATTCGTTCGTTTAAGGCTTAAACTCTTCGTATTAACATGCATAACAACATACAAGTCCAAAATTTAGGGATAATATATAATCAATACATTAATTATCACATATATGGCCATATGGCCATATCACGTACTCTGTTTATTTTGAAATAACAAGTCATCAGATTACTACACTTAGGGTATGGGATCATGCAATATATATAAAAAAAACATGTTAAGCTACTCTTATGATTACATTTATACTCATAATTGTTACCCTATTCAACCATAGAAACTCTACAGAGGACTTAAGCCATAATTATGAAAACTTTAAAAAGACGTAGAAATAGAATTTGAGAAAGAAGAGATTACCCAAAGCGTAGATGAGTAAGGATGACAATTCTCTCTATTTCAATCACAATACACACAATCTCTCTCAAAGATTTCTCCAACTCTCTCTGCAAACTCTCTGGTTCTAAAAATACGTAAGATAAACTCATCTGAGCCTTTAAGCGCTGAGTTGAGGTCAGTTATTCTATTCGTGGTTTAACTGTCCCCAACTCCTCCTAAGGCCTCATTTGGCTAGGAAACTAGGTTCAAAACTCATTATTTTAATAACCTTTTATCATATAGTTTGAAAATGTCACCCTCTTTATAAAATAAATCCCATATTTTATTTAATTTACTTTAAATAAAATATAATAATTACTCGTAAATTCACATAATCATATATTCAATTATCTCATTAATAAATAATGTCAATTTATTAATTCTCTAATTAATAATTAAATTAATTAAATAACATCATGCTTAATTAAATAATTTATTTAATTAAATAAGCTCACATAATTTCATACCTTGATAAAATTATTCTCTTTATTAATTTAATAAATGTAACACATATAATTAAATTAATCTATCACAATTGCATCAATTGATTATTTAATCTAATAATTAAATCATAAAAAAAATATTTATTTAATTCAATAAATATTTAAAATAAATTACAAAATTCTCGTTCGTCACAAACTGACTCTTAGAACTCTCTGGGAAGTAGGTCTCGAAGAATAACTCCTTAAACCTATCCCAAGTCATCACTCCTGGTCCTTCCCAGGTTTTATTGGCCTGCCACTAATAACTAGCTTCTGCTTTCAACATGAATGTTGTAAAAGTAGTCTTCTGTTCATCCCCTACCCTAGCGACTTCAAATATCTTCTCAATCTCCATAATCCAGGTTTGTGCCTCGACCGGATTCATTGACCCACGAAATTCAGGTGGTCCGACCGCCTTAAACTCCTTAAACGTTGTGCCTTGGTTTTGAGGTTGATTCTGCAACGCTCCTGTTAGTAATGTCACTAGTTGTTGAACGGGATTATCCTCAACATCGTTATTGTTAGTTCTTGCATTGGTTCTCTGACGGGGTGGTTCACGTCTGGGAGGCATTTTCTGTTAGAAAAAGAAAAAAAACATCTATTAGACTATTACCCAACTTCTTTAAGTATTTTCTAATTAACTTGTCTCCATAAAAAAAAAAACCACATAATACTTTTGAATAAAATAATAGCTTTTTATTTATTCATCATAACTTCAAAAAACATAACAATAATAGCATCACTGCCATTTACATTCCTTTCCTGAACTACAAAAGTTATAGGACAATATCATCATTCTCATATCCCATGGTTACTTAACACTCGGGATTTACACATTATTTAACACTTATTACTTGCAAAACAGACAAATTTCCTACGATGATCTATTAAGATAATCAGTCGCCTTTTGACGCTCTTCTTCCATAACACGGAACATGGTTCGGCGATCTAACACGTATGATGGCAGAGTCTCGAACTGAATTGGATAACCCATGACCCGATCTTGAGCTAGATTGATCACAGTATTGAATACTTTATCCATCTCTTCCATCTTCATCCTCTTTGCTTGTGCGTCCCTTACTGCTCTTCCAGTTCGTTGATAAGCTTCCTCGTATGCGTCTTCAGCTCTCGCCCTCTTGGTAGCTTCTTCATTCAGATTTTTCTTCAGTTCCACGACTGTCTCGATCAGTTGTTCCTTTTCTCCTTTAGTCTGCATCAGCTTCTCTTCAGCATTAGTTAGACGTTCATCTCGATCCCGGATGTCATCGTCTTTCTGTGTCATTGCAGTCTGTTGTTCAGCTATTATCTCCTGCAACTCCTCAACTGTGTCCTGAAGTTCCACGTTACGGTCGTAGACCTCATCATACATACGAACAACCATCGAGGTTAGTGGAGTCTCCTCTTCCTCGTCCTCGTTACCTTCATCATCCTGTGGCAACTCCACGAGATCCTCCTCATCCGTCTGCACATCATCATCCTCATCTTCAACCACCGTGACCAACGGGGCTGACTCCCGTGGCAGTAGTTGTTCCCAAACTACCTGAATGTCGCGAGGCTCCTCCTCTATAGGCATTTGAGGTCCCTCCTCCCTAGCCTGACTAGATTCTCAGACATTAATCATCCTGACAACAAAATTTTAAAGTTTTAGTTATTAATCATTCTACTCGACACTCGCGAGCACATAAGTTATAAGCACATAAGCACATAAGTGTTTTATTACTTCTTCCTTGAAACTCGATAAGAGTTATCTCCACTATCTTTTCAAAGGTTACTTCCTAAGGCTTTTTCCCCCACCTAAGGTTCATAACCTAAAGCTTTGATACCAACCTGTGACACCCCTAAATCCTGGTACTTCATTACCTCAAGATTTGGTGTTCACGTAATCAAAACATTCATTTCTAACTACTCAATCATAATAGTATTGAATAATAAAAGAAAACCTGCCCATACAGGATTAAACTTAAATAAAAGAAATCTCCCAGGTTATCCAACCTTTAACAACAATCATTCAAATGCGGAAAATTAAATAACTTCATTACAATCTTTAAATCAAATTCTGAAAGTAAACTATCAAAACTATTACAAGTCTTCAGTATTTATTCATCTTTCCTTTTCCCTTACTGGTACTAGGTACGTCACCCGTTTCAACTTTAGCTGTAAGAAATTTTACAGGCAAGAGTGAGCAAACAAGGCCCACTTGAAATAACAATAAGTAAATCTTCAAACTTTCACATCAATTGCCAATATTAGGCTCAATAGAACTGAACAATATATTCTATTAACTTTCTAAAAATTATAACATTCACTGAGGGTCTAATGACCACGAATCATGTCCACAGATATAAGTAATCTTTCAACTTTAACTTTAACAGTCATAAGACTATAAGGACTCCACGTACTTAGGGAGATCAACCCTTCGTACAATGTATTGTGCACAACCATTTTAACGCTAAGCGTAAACCTCTATTAAAAGAGTTGTTCATCTCAGTATTTAGAATACAAGTCCGTACCAAAGTAAGTTTGATTTGGATAAGTTTTCAAGGTAATTTGGAGTTCAACGGACATCAACTAAGGATTAGTTGAATACAAGATAATAACACTATGTTATTGAATTATCATACTGAATAAACATTTCGTTCTAAGTTCATGCTTTAGGAATAATCTAATAGCATAACAATTGAATAACTTATCATACCTTGCTTTAAACAACGTTAAGCTAAGGTTACATCTTAGAATTTAATATCAAGCATGCACAACAAATAATAACTTGAATGATAAACTAAAGGTACTTGCATGCTAATATAACAAGTTTAGAGTTAAGAAAACTTGAACAATTATAAAAGTAGAGTTAGAGAACTTGCATAAGTGTAACATAACAGTGAAAAGTAACATTGCTGAATAATAAAGTAGCAAAGGTTAGGGAACTTGCCTCGTGTGTAGGTTAAACAATTACTATTCACGTTCACCCCAAGTCCTACACATACCATATGCATTGACAATACACATTAGTTACACTAACATTACCTTTATGTGTTCCTTTATTACTCTTAGTATGGCTACTAACTAAGTTTAAGTTTAAACAACATCACAACTTTCATGAACATTACTTTTTAGCTTTATTACAACTACTTAAATGATCATGTCATTGCACCACATGTACATTAACAACTTGATACAATATCCTAATACATTTCCAACATGTTATCATTAAGTTATACTAATACCTAAAGGGTTGCACTTGCATTCGTGCATCCCGACGCCCTCCGATTGGCTCCAAATACACAATAGTCCTAACGATGGCCATTTTGACTACTGTTACAGACCTCAAATTAAAAAACTTAAAGAATGAAAGTTGTAGGTCTACTCGTCCTCTTTCGGAATCATCTTGAATTACCTCAATCGGAGTTCGTATGAAAAAGTTATGGCCGTTTTACTACAGGAGGTCAAAACTGCCCAACAAGGACACTTTTCCGGCGCCGGGGCGCGGAACAGTGGCGCTGGGGCGCGAGCTACGGCATTGGGGCGCGAGCTTCAGCGCTGGGGCGCGAGCTACAGCGCTGGGCGTGAGCTACTGGCCCATTTTGGCGCTGGGGCGCGAACCTTGGCGCCAGGGCGCGAAATTTAGCGCTGGGGCGTGAATTTTGACGTTGGGGCGCCGCAACTCACAGAACCAACCCAGAAAGACAAAGCAAAGCTACTGTCTAATTTATTTTTAACGGTCAATGACATCCAACAACATATATAACTTCATGAAAATTACACATGAAAGTTAACAATCATCCATATACCAATTACCAACCACTAATTAACATTATCATAGACTAATTCTTTGAAAACACTGTGTTTTAAAAATTAAGCTCCATTGACGAAATATAAATTTACAGTGGATGTAAATTTACACTGTTATCAACCAATTTTGATTCCTTTGAAATACAAGTATACCAATATATATCCCAATTACCATGTATAGTCCAATTTCTCAGTTAGTATACAAATATATATATATATATATATAACCTTTGATAAATTCTACACTCAAGTTCGTACTCACATGTTTTCACTGTAAAAAAAATAATTTCTTGAATACGTAATTTAGCATACCATCATATTTATATATTAAGCATACAGTTACATACAAATATATATATGCTAGTATAACAATAACCAACACATAGATTATAAGAATTTTGTAAAAACTTATACACAGTGAAGTTGAAGAACACCGACTATCAAATTCAAAGAGACAATATACCGTAAAATATATATTAAGGTTATAAACACGTACCTTTTGTTGTTAAGAAAACCTTGTTAACAAAATATGTTTTGAAAAATCACGCACTTGACTTCTTCTCAAACTCTCTGAACTTTTCCTTTCTCTTTTCTTAATTCTCTCAGCAATAGACTAGGTATTAACACTGAGCGTAAAACTGATAAATCATACACGTAAAATAACTGTTATGGCAATAATAAGCCTATTTAATCTTATCAGTTACCAAACATATAACGTATAATCTTATAAATATAAATATATTTTATTTATATTTTTGTTTTATTCTATTAGTAATATAATTTAAAATTAACAAGAATTTCAAAAGCCATAAGGACTTGTTTGGCAACCCATTTATAAAATAAAAAATTAATATACTTACACCTTGTTTGGCAACACTAAATTAAAATTACATTAATTTAATTTAATAACTCTTTATAACATAGTTATTTGTCAAACTTTATGTAATAATAATTAAATAAATTACTTAATCACATAACTCAATCCACGTAACACATTAATTATTTAACAAATAAATAATTAACTAATTACATTAATTATTTAACAAATAAATAATTAACTAAATAAACTCAATCAAATTGAACAATTACTTATTCAATAATAAACATATCCAATAAATATTTATATAAATTAATAAATATTTATAACTTACATTTAAAAAATATGGAATGTTACATGCTCAGCCCTAAGGTTCCTATTTATAGAATTCTTCAACTTGGCTTTTTGGTCATTTTTCCACCTACTTGCCTCTATAAAGATCTGATTTGTGACTCTTCTGCTGCTTGAGAGTTTGGAAGCATGTCATGTGATGTTTTGGAACTTGAAATGGTGACTCCCAACCTACTTGTGAGCTAGTTGATTAAATTAGTAGCTTAATTAGGTTTAAATCTTCACTAATCTTGATTAGGGTTTTATTTCTAATGATTAGGAATGTTAAGTAATGTTAATTAGTGCCTATTTAAAGTTTACTAACCATGATTAAGTGCTAACATAAGCTAATTAGAGTTAGATTAGCTAATTAGGGTTTAATTAATAAACTAGGGTTAGGGTTTTGCTAATTAGGGTTTAGGGTTTGTTAACCTAGGTTTACTTACCAAAATTTCTCACTAAACAAGCACGACAAAGCGTTTTGTCAGTGTATGCGCGACAAAGCACGACGTTTTTTGGATAAAAATTTATTTGGTTAATTTTGTCAAACCAAGTATATAATAACACGTAACACATTCAGAACAGTGAAATTTTATTTATATAACGGGATTTATACATACGACACTTATTAGGGTTTTGGGTTTTTACATTCACCTCCACTAATAAGAATTCGTTCTCGAAATTACAGTACATGTTAAGTAAAAAGTTGAGGATAATTCTCTCGCATTTTATCTTCAAGCTCCCATATAGCTTCTTCAACGTTCTGATTTCTCCATATTACTTTAACCGATGGTATCACTTTATTATGGAGGACTTGCTCTTTACGGTCGACGATCTCCACATGTTCTTCTACATAAGAAATATCTTCTTCGATTTGGATAGGTTCATAATTTATAATGTGTTTATAATCAGGTTTGTATGGTCGTAAAACGGACACATGAAACACATTATGAATATGGTTTGACTCAGGTGGTAGTGCTATTTCATAAGCAACTTCACCAATTCTTCTCAAAATTTCAAAAGGTCCAATGAACCTCGGACTTAGTTTTCCTTTCTTGCCAAAACGTCTCTTGCCCTTACAAGGAGATACTTTCAAGAATACATGGCTTCCTACGCTAAAATTTCGTTGTTGACGATGTGGATCAGCGTATTTTCTTTGTCGATCTTGAGATGCTTGCAATCGTTGACGTTTGATTCTGATAGTTTCAGTGGTTTGTTGAATTATTTCAGGTCCCAAAATTTGTCTTTCCCCAACTTCATCCTAACACGTAGGTGTTCTACATTTTCTTCCATATAAGGCTCCATAGGGTGGCATACCTATGCTAGCATGATAACTATTGTTGTAGGCGAATTCGACTAAAGGTAACTGATCTTCCCAACTTCCTTTGAAGTCTATGACACATGTTCTCAACATATCCTCTAATGTTTGTATGGTTCTCTCACCCTGTCCATCAGTTTGAGGATGATAGGCTGTACTTAGTCTTAACTGTGTTCCTAAATTTTTCTGAAGACTTGATGATTCGGTAATATACCCATAAATCGGATATACTTGGGTTTAAATTGTTGTATCTTCGAGTCGTTTAGGAATATTTTTACTATGTTTAGGTGTTATTTTGCAGATTTGGGAGCTGCAGGAGCAAACGGGGAAATTTAAACTGAAAATGGCAAAACGGTAAATCTTTCAACTTCCAGCGTCGGGGCGCTCTAGCCTATGTTAATCCCAGCGCCGGGGCGATGGGTCGAGCTGCTAGTTGACTAGGATGCGCGCGTTGACTTTCGACTGACTTGGTTATTGGGAGCTTATGTGAAGCCTAATTGGATTGGGATTGTGCAAGACATATAAAAGGAAGTTAATTACTGAAATTAGGGGACTAATCATTCATCTATTATTTCATTCATTGGAGGCTGAACAAGGATTACTTGAAGACTAAGGATTGGCGAAAGAGTTTTCTTCTTCTTCTCCTTATTTTTAATTTGTAATTCTTTAAGGATGATTTGCAAACAATTATTGGTTTTTATTTCCGTTATGAACTAATTTTTTAATTAAGATTTCAATTGAACCTTTTATGGCTATAAATTAGTTATTCACTTATTCTAATTATTTATGTTGAAGTGAATTGTTTATCATGCCTTGCATCTATTGCTTAATTATCTGGCCAATAATTACCTTGTTATTCTAGAAGGAATTGGAAGAGGAATTCTAGGGTTAGAACTGGGTTTGATAACGTGTGACTTAGTTATTTACAAAGTGAATAATTAAGTTTGTGAATTGAATAGAAATATCTGTTCACCGCATGTAACACATAAGGAATTGGGATTAAAAGAGTTTAATTCACTTGTCTGGCATAGGAATATAGCAAGATTAATCTGGATTAAATAGAAGTCAGTTGATCACTTGGAAAAGAACTTTTGACATTGGCGAATTCCTGTTAACAATTCAGTAGACATAATAGTTGGGATAATTGGATAATTGATTTATAGTTCATAATTGGGGATATTGAAGTCTTAATCCTTATCTATCGGAAGTCATTCACCCAAATCTTAGTTTATTTATTTGCTTATTTTAGAATAATATCTTTAATTGTTTAATTTAGTTTTAATATTTCAGAAAATCATAATTTATCATTGTTTGAATAAAATTGGATTGATATAGTGCTAGTAGTTGGAATTTATTAATTAGAATTCTCTGTGGGAACGATACTCTATTTTATCACTTTATTACTTGTTGACCGTGTATACTTACACGTATTCATTGATTGCGAAATCGATCAACAAGTTTTTGGCGCCGCTGCCGGGGAATTTTTTTATTAATATTAATTTCATATTAGTTATAATCAATTCGGTCTTAATTTGAATGTTACTTATTTTTCTTCTTGGATGGGCAGGAATTCTTGTGCGTGTATGCACACTAGATCAAAGGCTAAAAGGTACTTTTTCCGTATACAGACGACATCGAGAGGAAGTTCCGGAAAGTGCATTTGAATAGTGAGGTTATATATTTGGAAGAAGAACTGGCATACCAGGAAATACCCGTGAACATGGCAGAGAACGAACAGAAATCACTTAAGGATTACGCCATGCCGAATGTCACGGATTTACAGTCGAGTATTAAGAGGCCGGCAATCAATGCGAACAGTTTCGAGATAAAATCGGGAACAATTCAGATGCTACAGAATACATGTCAGTTTGGGGGTAATTCGATAGATGATCCTAATGAGCATATCTTGAGTTTCTTGGAAGTTTGCGACACCTTCAAATTTAACAATGTATCGGAAGATGCTACAAGGTAGAGGATGTTCCCGTTTACTTAGAAAGATAAAGCACGAAGCTGGTTACACTCTTTGCCTCCTGGCTCAATCACCACTTGGGATGACTTAGCTCAAAAAGTTTTAGCTAAGTTCTTCCCACCAGCGAAGTCGGCAAAACTACGGAATGATATTCATACTTTCTCACAATTTGATTCAGAGTCGTTATATGAGGCGTGGGAAAGGTTCAAGGATATGCTCCGTAAGTGCCCTCATCATGGAATTCCGCAGTGGATGCAATTAGGGATATTTTGTGATGGTTTGCACGCGTCCACTAGGTCTAGTATTGATGCAGCAGCAGGAGGAGCGATCATGTCCAAGAGTTTTGATGAGGCGTATCAATTGTTAGAGACAATGGCCACCAACAACTATTAGTGGCCCATGACGAGGTCTAATCATCCGAAAGCATCGGGAAAGTACGAAGTGAACACGATGACAGCATTAACAGCACAAGTGACCGCAATAGCCAAGCATATGGAAATATGGCGTCCACAAGCCACATAGCAGGTAGCGATGGTTTGTGAGTTGTGTTCTGGGGGTCATGCTACGGATCAATGTGCCATAAATTCTGAATCAGTACAGTTCGTAGGAAACTATAATCGCTCAACTCAACCGTATCCAACTCAAAATGCTTATAATCCAGGTTGGAAAAATCATACGGGGTTTTCATGGAGTAACAATCAAGCTGCAGCTCAACCACCTAGATAACAAAATAAATCAGACTCAACAACCAGAGAGGAAATCAAGTTTGGAAGAAGCCTTGGAAAAATTCATTAGAGCTTCTGACAAAAAGAACGAGGAACAAGATAAGAAATTGAATCAAGTAGAGCTTACTTTTCAAAGCCATGGGGCGTCGTTAAAGAATCTGGAAAATCAATTGGGGCAAATAGCACATGCATTGAATAACCGTCCACTAGGAACGCTCCCGAGCAATACAAAAATAAATTCGGGCAAAAACGAGCAATGCAAGGCTGTAACTTTACGCAGTGGGAAGGATTTGCAAGAAACAGTTAAGGATAAGGAAAAGGGGGACAACGCAACAGCTGAAATAGAAGAAGTTGTGGAAACCGGGAGAGATAAAGAGGAAGTCGTAGAGCAGAATGCACCGAAACCAACTGTCACAATGCCGCCCATACCGTATCCGCAGAGGTTTCAAAAATCCAAGTTAGATAAGCAGTTTTCAAGATTTCTGGATATTTTCAAGAAGTTGCATATCAACATCCCATTTGCCGAAGCTTTAGAACAAATGCCGAGCTACGCTAAGTTCATGAAGGATGTGTTGTCAAAGAAAAGGAAACTGGGTGATTTTGAAACAGTAGCGCTAATCGAAGAATGCAGCGCAATTATCCAGAACAAGTTGCCTCCAAAGTTGAAAGATCCAGGTAGTTTTACTATTTCGTGCGACATTGGTAATCAGTTTTCGGGGAGAGCACTGTGTGATTTGGGGGCCAGTATTAATTTGATGCCATTATCAGTCTACAGTCAGTTCGGGCTCAAGGCACCAAAACCGACAAATATCAGTTTATTATTGGCAGACCGATCAGTTACATATCCACGTGGTATCGTTGAAGATGTATTAGTAAGGGTGGATAAATTCATCTTCCCAGCAGACTTCGTTATCTTGGATTGTGAAGCAGATAAGGAACTTCCCATCATTCTCGAGCGACCATTCTTAGCAACGGGGAGAACGTTGATCGACCTGCAGAAAGGAGAATTGACGATGCGAGTCGAAGATCAACAGGTCACTTTTAATGTGTTTAAATCAATGTCTTATCCGAAGGAAAAAGGTGAGTGCTTGCGGGTGGACTTAATGGATGAGTTAGTTAATTACAAGATTTGCGGTAATTACTCAAAGGATCCGATAGAATCCATATTGCTCGGAAAGGACGACTATAGCATTGATGAGGACGTTGAGCAGATCAAATGACTAGACACATCATCATTCTACCGGAAAAATAATCAACCATTCGACACCCTTGATAGGCCCGAAACGGAAGGTAAAAAGTGCAAACCCTCGATAGAAGAGCCACCGGTGTTGGAATTAAAGCCACTCCCCTCTCATCTTGAGTATATTTATCTGGGGAAAGATTCGACTCTACCAGTTATTGTTTCGACAGAGTTAACTGACACCTAAAAGGAAAAATTGCTACATGTTCTGCGCGAGTTCAAAACAGCGATTGGGTGGACTATAGCGGATATTCGAGGTATTAGCCCATCTTTCTGTATGCATAAGATTTTAATGGAAGAGGGGTCAAAACCAACCATTGAGATGCAAAGAAGGTTAAATCCCATTATGAAAGATATGGTGAAAAAGAAAATTATAAAATGGTTGGATGCCGGTATTATTTACCCAATCTCAGACAGTTCGTGGGTAAGTCCTGTACAGTGCATAGCGAAGAAAGGGGGTATGACAGTGATGAAGAATGAAGCTAATGAGCTCATCCCGACTAGAACAGTTACAAGCTGGAGAGTATGTATGGATTATCGCAAGTTGAATAAAGCCACACACAAGGATCACTTTCCATTGCCGTTCATATATCAAATATTGGACAGGTTAGCAGTACATCAATTCTACTGTCTGCTGGATGGATATTCCAGGTACAATCAAATTGCCATAGCTTCGGAAGATCAAGAAAAGACCACGTTCACATGTCCATACGGTACGTTTGCATTCGGGCGTATGTCTTTTGGTTTATGTAATGTGCCGGCAACCTTTCAACGATGTATGATGGCAATCTTCTCCGATATAGTCAAACAGAACTTAGAGGTATTTATGGATGACTTCTCCGTGTTCGGTGATAGTTTTGACTTGTGTTTGAAGAATCTGATTTTGGTGTTAAAGCGGTGTGTGGAAACTAACCTAGTGCTTAACTGGGAAAAATGCCATTTCATGGTACAAGAAGGGATTATTCTGGGGCATAAGGTTTCTACATCAGGATTAGAGGTGGACAGAGTAAAAATTGAGACGATTGAGAAACTGCCTCCTCCATCATCTGTGAAGGGAATACGAAGCTTCTTGGGACATACGGGTTTCTACAGACGTTTCATTAAAGATTTTTCAAAGATTTCGAAACCCCTATGTTCCCTCTTAGAGAAAGATGTCACGTTCAAAATGGATCAGTCCTATATCGAGGCATTTGAGGTATTAAAGAAGAAATTGGTCTCTGCTCCAATTATTATGGTGCCTGATTGGTCTTTACTGTTTGAATTGATGTGCGACGCCAGTGACTACGCTGTGGGAGCAATGTTAGGTCAACGTCACGACAAGATTTTTCTCATTATCTACTACTCTAGTAAGACGTTGACGGATGCCCAGTTGAACTACACAACCACCGAAAAAGAGTTACTTGCAGTGGTGTTTGCCTTCGACAAATTCAGAGCGTATCTTATTGGCACCAAGGTAATTGTCTACACTGATCATTCTGCCATTAAATTTCTGATTGAGAAGAAGGATGCAAAACCGCGTTTGATACGGTGGGTACTATTTTTACAAGAATTTGATCTGGAGATTCGGGACAGAAAGGGGATAGAAAATCAGGTGGCGGATCACCTTTCTCGGTTGGAAAACGCAGAGGAACAGAAGAAAGACAACATACTGATCAATGAAAAATTTTCGGATGAACAACTGTTCCGAGTAACCACAATATTACCTTGGTATGCTGACTATGTGAATTACGTGGTTGCCAAAGTGTTACCTCCGGATTTGACCTCACAATAACGAAAGAAGTTTCTCCACGATGTGAAGCAATACTATTGGGATGAACCATTTCTGTTTAAAGCCTGTGCAGATCAAATGATAAGACGTTGTGTACCTCATGAAGAAATGGATAGTATATTAGGCCATTGCCACTCCTCAGATTACGGAGGTCATTACTCCGGTGATCGAACAGTAGCGAAAGTACTACAATCGGGATTTTTCTGGCCTTCTTTATTCAAAGACGCTTATCTCTTTGTGCTGCAATGCGATCGATGCCAACGCGTAGGTAATTTCTCCAAGCGCAATGAAATGCCACTCAACACAATTCTGGAGGTTGAACTATTCGACGTGTGTGAAATCGATCAACAAGTTTTTGGCGCCGTTGCCGGGGACAGTATTCATTTGCACCCTTGCTATCACACTACATTAATCTATTTGTTTTGACGGGGATATCTTAAGGATGTGATGACACACTTTCTTGATCCATACTAGGGGTTCTATTCCAACGGGATTGGTTTGTTGCTTTCATGACATGGCCCGAATGTATGCAATCCGTGGTCATTTTAATACTATATGTTAACTCTTTTGATCGTTCCATGTATTGATTTCATGATCGTATGTATCTCACCACACCCCCACTCCTTACACATAGGATGCACTCAATTGAATAGTTTGGGGGTCGTATTAATGGGCCATATATTCACTTGTGCGTTATGCTCAATTCTAATGCTTATATATGCGATTTTTGCAGAATTTTCTGACACGGCTTCCAAGCGACAACGTGGAGACGGTTCCGGTTTTGTCTCGACCCCGCCGAGATTTGATAGCCGTCGATTTGTCTCCGTCGAGGCACAGAAATGCTACCATAAGATGGCTACCCGCTCTCTCGTCCCCGAACGTGGTTTAAGACCCGACCAATCCAAAGACGGGGACATAGCGGTGATGATAGCGGAGCGAAACTAGTTCACACTCATCGAGTAGCCCGATCCAGCAGTGATTGCAGTTGTAAAAGAGTTCTACGCCAACTTGCCCGAGCATGATCATTATGGGGTATTGGTCAGAAGAAAAACAGTGGAAATCGGCGAGGAGGATATAAATGGATGTTATCAACTACCATTAGAGGGCCTTAATGATGAATATGCTAGCCTCGTGAGTGATGGACCAGACTACGAAAAGATTATTCAGGAGCTATGTCAACCGGGCACCACATGGACCGTGCATGAGCATGGCAGCATGACTTTCCCGTTGTCACACCTCAGTCTCTATGGAAAGGCATGGTATGCCTTCATTTGTGCCAAATTGATGCCCTGCACACATGTGAGCCACGTAACCAGAGAAAGGGATGTGGTATTATACTCAATAATACAAGGCCTCAAGATTGATGTCGGCCATCTTATTCAGCAATCTATCCTCCGAGCATCTCGCGGAGGGACCACAGGAGGGTTACCACATCCATCATTGATCTGCATTTTATGTGCTAAGTTTGGGGTAAAATGGAAATCGGATGAGATGATTCAAACGCATATGCCCGTGTTGGACCACAAGTTGATCAGCCGTTATAAAGTGTGGACAGGTGGGGTGAATCACCCTAGGGGATTGGGTTTCATAATTCCCCAAGTTACACCTACACAAGCCCCACCACCTCAGGCTCCACCTACTTATGGCCCATCTACAGCAGCTCATCGCGGTGTGGTCCCCGAAGCTGTCCAGCGGGAGATAGATGACTCGTTTTACAATATGGAGTCCTAGAATGTTCGCTTGTCGGAACGTCAAGACGTGATTTTCAAGTTTTTAGTTGACCAATTTGCTGCACAGAATGCACTGATCGTCCAAACACATCCGGGCGTTCAACTTAGCCATTTCCCAACTGCTCCTATTCTGCTAGTATTTCCCCCTTCCGATCAAGAGATGAGCGAGGATGATGATGCTCCACCCGAGGAATAAGCTCTTCAGGGAAGTCCTCTGTGTTATTTTGCCTTATTTATCGCATGAGGGCATTGCTCTAGATTAGTTTGGGGTAGTTAATTTTTATTTCTAAGTTGTAGTTTGTTATTAGTTTGCGGATTTGGTTTGTGATTGTTAGTTTATTGTTGCATTTAGGATTGAATATTAATTCCAGTTTTTGATAGTACGTATATTTGGGGCCAATGATGAAAGTAGAATTGCATGAACAAGTCTAGTAAGGATTGTTGAGTCAGTGATATGATTTTCTTGACATAAATTTGAATCTTTATCTGTTTGACATTGATATTATAGGAAAGCACTTTGAAAAACGACCATGTTGGCTATGATAGTTTAAATGGTTAGATAATAGAGTTCTAAAGGACGATTGCTAGTGAAATGACGGGACAATTTGAATAGCTAGTAAAGACGGAATTTATACATAAACTCGAGTTTGGGGGAAAAATATTTGGAGTATATAAGCTAATATATATATATATATATATATATATATATACACACACACACATGGTGACTAGTCTTGTTTCGGGGCCTTTGATAATTGAGCAAGTACGCCCGAGGGGATTGTCTTTACACCTAGCGCCCTAAGGTCTTTCATGGTCTGGGAGTCGTTGGTCGAAAGCTCGCTAAGGGGTAGCACTGTTAGCCTAATGGGATGAGGCATTGCACAATCATTTTTGTATATATTAAAAAAATATATATATATATATGTGAAAATAAAAATAAAGCGGAAAAAGTGCAAAAAGCCCCTGTTATAAAAAAAGAAGAGAAAAAAAAGCATAAGTATTCCATTTTGACTCTTGAATTCGGGTGATTGTTTAAGTTTAGTTGAAGCAAGTATATTTGATGAGTTCTTGAGTTTACACTGTATGATGCTTACTAAGAAATTTATTATCTTGCATATTTTTGCCTTTCATGGGTTAGCATGGTTGTTGAACACACACTCACAATATCAGTAATAACAAATTCAGATTCGTTGATTGTTGGGATATCATTGATCTGTGTTGACATGATGTATTAGCATGTTTTTGTGATTTTTCTAAGGCCTATGGATATATGGGAGCTATTGGATTGCTGGAATTACGTTCGTTTAGTTCGTTGCATTTGCATGAGTTGTCGTTTTCATATTGTTAGTATTGTTTTGTGCTTGTTGCTTGAGGACATGCAACGATTTAAGTTTGGGGGTATTTGATGATTGGGTAATATACCCATAAATCGGATATACTTGGGTTTAAATTTTTGTATCTTCGAGTCGTTTAGAAATATTTTTACTGTGTTTAGGTGTTATTTTGCAGATTTGGGAGCTGCAGGAGCAAACGGGGAAATTTAAACTGAAAATGGCAAAACGGTAAATCTTTCAACTTTCAGCGCCGGGGCGCTCTAGCCTGTGTTAATCCCAGCGCCGGGGTGCTGGGTCGAGCTGCCAGTTGACCAGGACGCGCGCGTTGACTTTCGGCTGACTTGGTTATTGGGAGCTTATGTGAAGCCTAATTGGATTGGGATTGTGCAAGACATATAAAAGGAAGTTAATTGCTGAAATTAGGGGACTAATCATTCATCTATTATTTCATTCATTGGAGGCTGAACAAGGATTACTTGAAGGCTAAGGATTGGTGAAAGAGTTTTCTTCTTCTTCTCCTTATTTTTAATTTGTAATTCTTTAAGGATGATTTGCAAACAATTATTGGTTTTATTTCCGTTATGAACTAATTTTTTAATTAAGATTTCAATTGAACCTTTTATGGCTATAAATTAGTTATTCGGTTATTCTAATTATTTATGTTAAAGTGAATTCTTTATCATGCCTTGCATCTATTGCTTAATTATCTAGCCAATAATTACCTTGTTATTCTAGAAGGAATTGGAAGAGAAATTATAGGATTAGAACTGGGTTTGATAACGTGTGACTTAGTTATTTACAGAGTGAATAATTAGGTTTGTGAATTGAATGGAAATATTTGTTCACTTATTTGGCATAGGAATATAGCAAGATTAATCTGGATTAAATAGAAGTCAGTTGATCACTTGGAAAAAGACTTTTGACATTGGAGAATTCCTGTTAACAATTCAGTAGACATAATAGTTGGGATAATTGGATAATTGATTTATAGTTCATAATTGGGGATATTGAAGTCTTAATCCTTATCTATCGGAAGTCATTCACCCAAATCTTAGTTTATTTATTTGCTTATTTTAGAATAATATCTTTAATTGTTTAATTTAGTTTTAATATTTCAGTAAATCATAATTTATCATTGTTTGAATAAAATTGGATTGATATAGTGCTAGTAGTTGGAATTTATTAATTAGAATTCTTTGTGGGAACGATACTCTATTTTATCACTTTATTACTTGTTGATCTTGTATACTTGCACGTATTCATTGATTGTGAAATCGATCAACGAGACTCTTCCAAAAATTTGAAGTAAAACGTGGATCTCAGTCTGCTATTATGGAAACAGGTACTCCATGCCTAGAGATAATTTCATGAATATATAATTTGGCAAGGTGATCCAGGTTTTGTGTAATTTTAATAGGTAAAAAGTGAGCGGATTTAGTTAAACGGTCAACTATTACCCAAATGGCATTATGGCTTTTTTGTGTAGTTGGAAGGCCCACTACAAAGTCCATGGTTATATGGTCCCACTTCCACTCAGGAATTGGTAAGGGTTGAGGTAAACCACTTGGCTTCTGATATTCTGCCTTAACCCTTTGACACGTGAGACATTTACTTACCCATTCAGCTATTTCCCTTTTCATATTCGACCACCAAAAGTGTCGACTTAAATCTTTGAACATTTTAGTACTGCCAGGATGTATGGCAAACTTAGAATTATGTGTTTCGTTCAAAATTTCATCTTTTAAAGCTTGATCTAATGGAACCCAGATTCTATTTTCATATCTTATTATTCCATCCGCATCTATTCGAAATTTATTATACTTGTCATGAGTTATATTAGACTTGTATTTCTTACACTCTTCATCTTTTTCCTGTATCTCTCTAACTTTATCGAGTAGAGATGAAACTCCTTCTAAAATATACAATTTTTGGGTAGAGGTAGTTGGACATTCCACCTCAATTTTTAAATGTTCAAAATCTTTTATTAACCTATCATTGGTGGTTAACACATTCAATTTTTCCTGATTCTTTCTACTTAACGCATCAGCTACAACATTTGCTTTGCCGGGATGATATAAGATTTCACAGTCAAAATCCTTTATCAGTTCTAACCATCGCCTCTGTCTTAAATTTAACCCCCGTTGTGTAAAAATATATTTCAAACTTTTATGATCTGTATATATTTCACACTTTTCCCCGTATAAGTTATGTCTCCAAATTTTTAGAGCAAAAACCACAACGGCTAACTCTAAATCATGAGTAGGATATCTCTTCTCATAATCTTTGAGTTGTCGTGATGCATAAGCTATCACTTTCCCATGTTGCATCAACACACACCCTAATCCTCTGTGTGATGCGTCACTATATACTACAAGGCCTCCTGTATCATCTGGTAAGGATAACACTGGAGCCATGCTCAGTCGCTTCTTCAACTCTTGGAAGCTTTCCTCACATTTATCTGTCCAAACGTATTTCACCGTCTTTCGAGTTAAATTGGTTAATAGGGTTGCTATTTTTTAAAAATCTTTTATAAACCGTCAGTAATAACCCGCTAAACCGAGAAAACTTCGTACTTCTGTTGGAGTTGTTGGTGGTTCCCAGTTCACAACCGTTTCGATCTTAGTTGGATCTACAGATATTTCATCTTTGTCAATTACATGACCTAAAAATTGAACTCTCTTCAACCAGAATTCACACTTGGAAAACTTTGCATAAAGTTGTTCCTTTCGTAATTTCTCCAAAACGACTCTCAAGTGTTCAGCGTGCTCTTCCCGTGTTCTCGAGTATACCAGGATATCATCGATAAACACTACAACAAATTTGTCCAAGCATGGTTTAAAAACTCGATTCATTAAATCCATAAATGCTGCCGGTGCATTTGTTAATCCAAAAGACATTACAAGAAATTCAAAATGTCCATAGCGTGTCCTAAATGCTATTTTCGGCACAACCTCCTTTCTTACCTTTAATTGATGATAACCTGTTCTAAGGTCAATTTTTGAAAAATGTCCGGCCCCCTTTAATTAGTCAAATAAATCATCAATCCTTGGCAAAGGATATTTATTCTTAATAGTTAGCTTATTTAGCTCCCTATAATCTATACAAAGTCTCATAGTTCCATCCTTCTTCTTTACAAACAACACTGGTGCTCCCTAGGGTGAAACACTTGGTTGTATGTACTTTTTATCTAAGAGTTCCTGTAATTGAATAAGTAACTCTTTCAGTTCTATAGGTGCCATTCTGTACGGTGCCTTAGAAACTAGTGCCGCTCTTGGTGCAAGATCAATGATAAACTCAATCTCCCTATCTGGAGGCAAACCGGGTAAATCATTTGGAAATACATCAGGAAATTCCTTAACTATAGGTATTTGATCTAGTTTTACTCCTTCCAGACGAGTATCAACTATATAGGCCAAATATCCTAAACAACCCTTTTTAAGTAATCTTTCTGCCTGAAATATAGTCAAACACCAAGATTGCTTAGGTGAACAACTACCGTTGAACACTACCTTTGACTTCGAAGCAGTCAAAAGGTTAATACATTTTTGATGACAATCAATCATCGCGTTATGATTAACTAACCAATCCATTCCTAGAATTACATCAAATTCTCCCAACTGAATTGGTATCAAATCTACCTTAAAATTATGTCCTTTTATTACCACACTACAGTTTCTGTATATGGTCTTAACCGAAATTCTTTCATTATTAGCAATTTCTACACAAAATGGTTTGTCTAAATTTTCACAAGGCATATTCAAGTTTGTAGAGAAATTTCTAGACACGAATGAATAGGTAGCACCAGAATCGAATAACACATATGCATTTAAAGTGTTGATAGGGATGATACCTGTCACCACGTCCTGTGAAGCAACAGAATCCCTCACCGACATATTAAATGTTCTCGCGGTAGGTCGATTCTGAACCCCAACTGCAGCTACTGTCGATTGATTATTCTCTGGTATTCTAACCCCTTTTCCTCCTTGGTTTATGCGACAGTTCTTAGAAAAATGGTCCATTGAACCACAATTAAAACATTTATTTTTCTTTAGAAGAGGACACTATGAAAGATAATGTCCTGACTGTCCACAATTAAAGCATTTATTAAGAAGACACTCTCCTCTATGTTTCTTACTACACTTAGGACAAGGTTTAATATTATTATTAGTAAACTTGTTATTAGTATTTCCTATCTTTTTCCCTGAGTTGTTAGAAAAAGAATTATTCCATTTACGCTTGTTATTAAACCAACCTGAACTGGGTTATGTCTTACTTTTCCCTTTCTCACTCTGAGTCTTTTTGTCCTGATGAAACTTAGCAAGATTTTCATTCTCACTTTCAGTTATAGTGGCCTTCTCTAGTATTTCAGAGAAAGTTTTGATTTGAAGCACTAATAATTTACTCCGAATTTGAGGTTTTAAACCTTCTTGGTACCTACGAGTCTTTCTAAGTTCAGTGGTTACTTGATGAGGAGCAAACCTGGATAGTTCATTAAACTTAGCTGTATACTGGGTTACAGTAGGATCTCCTTGTTTTATGTCCAGAAATTTTATTTCCATTCGGTCTTTCAGGGATTGGGAAAAATAGTTTTCAAAGAACAACTCTTTAAATCTATCCCAAGGAACAATTTCAGTTTCTACTCGACCTTTTGGTTGATTCCCACCAATAATTAGCTTCACCTTTCAAGAAGAAAGTTGCAAAAGTTGTCTTCTGGTTATTACTGACATTGGTTACTAGGAAGAATTTTTCTATCTCAGAAATCCAAATATGTGCATCTACAGGTTCTAATGTACCTTTAAATTCAGGTGGTCCAACTAATTTAAAGTCTTTAAAGGATGTATTTTGGTTTACAGGTCTGTTTATTACTCCTAACATCATATCTACTAACTGTTGAGTAGGATTATCCTCATTATTCATTTCTCTTTGGGGTCTTCTGGTTGGTGGCATGATTCTATAAAACAACAACAAAGATTCACATAAGATTCTTAGATAACCAAAACATATTGTTTATTTATAACTCGCCGTCTTACAACAACTTTAAACATACTAGTATCTTACTGGGTACAACTTTCATTACAAACTTTGAATGCTTCTTTATTATACTAATATAAAGCATCCAACCACCTATATTACTCTCTAGAATTCATTGATATCATCAAAGGAATCCTGGATCATGTGACAAACCACAGATCGATCGATGAGATAAGCAGTTTTGTTCTCCTCTACTGGATATCGAGTTACACGACGCTACAAATCATTAAAAGTATCTCGAACTCCCAGAGATGTTTTAAGAAACCTTGACTGAATTTCCCTCCTGCTCCTATATGCATGGTGCAGTTGTACTTTCAGTCGATGACTATGACTCCTTTCATCCACTAGCATACACTCAGCTAAATCTGCCCTAAACTTCATCTTATTGTTCTCACATTCTGTTGTCTGCAGTAGTGATGCCATTGCCTCATCATGCTCATCTATTCTCATTAATTGTCCAGCCACTGGATCTTCTTCTTCTTCTCCAGCATCAAGCAGTTGTTGATCATGAAGCAATTCTTCTTCTTCTGCGTCACTAGCTATAAAAGACTCTATTTGCGGTGGATTGATGACTCTTTCTTCAGCATTGGAGTTGGCCATCTATAAAAGAAAACTCCATAAATACTGGTATAAAGGTTTACACCACATAATAATTTTAATATTATATTTTATATGTCTTTTTAAAATTTTTACGGACTCGAAGACTATATACTAAGAAAACTCCTCCTTATATCTATAGCCTTAACAGTTTTGACACCAAAATTGTAATACCCCCATACCTATACTCCCGTGGTATCCGGTATGGTGTTTACAGAGAATTAACATAATGCATTTAAATCTATACACCCATGGTATCTGATTAAAATATTAAATTAGATAGAGGGATTATCAGATATAATTCCCATAGATTCAAGATTCACAATATCCTATAACAGATGGTAATTCCCAAGAGAAATATTACTGTGTTTGGATACCCTCACTTGAATATATGAACTGTATCTGTGACTAGAGTCTATCTATCCGAAATTCAGAGTATCAGTAATAACATGAACAGTCCATATTACTAATACCCTCACCCAGATGTATAGTCTATGTCATGCGAATATATACTATCGTATCGATAGTAACCATCTATCTGAAATTCTGAGTATTAATAACAACATGAACAGTCCATGCTATTAACACCCTCACTCAGATAAATAGTTCCCAAGGATCTCAACTAGAATAGAAGAAATCTTACTTTACATCTATATATGTAAGAAAATACAGTTGCGGAAATAAAAGATGTTATATATATCATAATATTATGGTTCGATTACAAAATTCTCATAACGAGTTCTTATTACAAGGTATTCATACAGACAAGAATATAATCTAATATATGTAGAGACGTTTCCCTTTATCTACTCCAGATGTTCCAAGATTACCATATAAAACTGCAAAGGGAATAATTTGCAAGGGTGAGCTATGACATGCTCAGCAAGTTGTATATTTATAACAATATAGGATTTGAAGAATTATAACAATGCAAATTTCGACTGATAGTTGTTACCATTTCTGGATTTCTAATTCCAACTAGTTCTGGAATTTTTATCATTTCTGTCAGTCACAAAGTCTTAGAAATTTTATTCAGATGTGAGATAGGGGATCAGTGTGACGCCGCCGAAATTTGGTATACATCACCCATCTTGGGTCGCCAGATACATGGTACAGAATTCAAATATAACTTACTAATACAACTGTCGTGTACAATACGACAAAACATAAACTGTGAGTTTGAATACAATTATTGTCTACTAGAGATTATACAAACTCAAAAGGAGTCCTCATTACAATTATTATCACACTATTTCACAAAATAGTGAGGACTACTAATGCTATGCTCTGGACCATCACTCCGTTCTCGGACTCGTCCCAGCTATATTCTCATTTCCTGAAGAGAACAGTAAAAGAAAGGGTGAGCTCAACTAGCCCAGTAAGAAATATTATGACTAAGATAATGCAGAATAAATTATCATTAGCCTCCAACAATGTTAAACTGATAAAATACAATAGACATCAAGTTTAACGGCAGCGGAACAAGCAATCCATTAAAAGAGTCAAGTAGAGAATATAATCTACTATCTTTTATGATTTAAAAGTTTTTTCATCACTTTTATCGCTGAGACTCAGCTCAATAAATAATCCACATCATTAAATCATCCCTGCACTACAGGCCAAGGATATTCTTTAGTATCACGACCACGAATTATCCATGCACTATGGGCCAAAGATAATCGTGTTTTCATCAACGGTCCTGATCATGCCATAAAACAATTCATCTTTGCTCCCTTAGCCGAAGAGAATCCATAGCCATAATCATACCAAAAACTGTCCATCAATGCACTACGGGCCAATGAGGACTTTTAATTTTCACATCATTTTTAACATTACGGTCATGATTATACCGAATAATCCCTCGTCATAATCATACCAAGTCCATCTATGAACTACAGGCCACAGATGACTTTCAACATAACATAAACATGATGATGATGACAATGATATAAGAATTCAATTAAACAAGTTCAAGAATTAATTTGTCCAGGAACCAATAACGTCCAAACTGTCAACATGATACTTCTTTGTAGAATAAAATTCAAGAATACTCAGAAGAATTTTTTTCATGAAATATACAAGATGAAGCGCAAATATCAAGGATATTCCACTAATTTCATGGAGTATAGAAGTCAAAATTTTAATCAACTGAGTATAATACCGAATAGAATAACAAAAGATATCACCATGCATGCGGTACTTCGCATAGACGGTTATTTCAACAGAATAATAATAACGGAACCAGGTCAGGTGAAATTCACACCGACAGGATGTTCCAACAGAATAATAAATGTGGAATAATAAATTATGGAACAAGGTCCGGCGTATAGCACAGACAGGATATTCTGACAGAATAATAAAGACGGAATAATAAAAATGGAACCAGGTCCAGCGTAAAGCACGGACAGGATATTCCGACAGAATAATAAAGACAGAATAATAGAAGAATGTCACCAAGTATAGGGTAGTCCGCGTATACTGGTTATTCCAACAGAACAATAAAGAATGGAATAACAGAAGTTCTCTTCTTGAATACAAAAGAAGAATATCCCTTACCGTAAAATAATACTTGATATAAGAGTAGTGAAGTAGCAGAAAACTTTTCTTCTATCTCTCTATAGTTTCTCTCTCTAGAGTTCAGTGAATTCGTAAGAAAATAATGAAGAAATGAGCTTCTATTTATAGGAAAATGGAATGCATAGTAACTAATCCATGAACGGTCCAGATTGATTTACTTTAATCTGACAGTCCATATTTAAAGAAAAATCTTTTAAATAAAATATAATATATTCTATTTATATAAAAAGATTTTTACTATGCGGGCACTATGCAAACACTATGCATAATAAAATATAATATATTCTATTTATAGAATAACTTTAATAAAGTATTCTGTTTTATATAAAAAGATGTTTCTATTTTATTCCGTGAATAAAACAAAACTTCTAAATCAACATTAATTGAATCAAATAATGTGAGATACTATTCAGCAACTATTGTAGTAATATTGAACAAAACTGAGTGACTTCTCACATAAATATTAATAATCAATACCGTGTGCTACTATGCAAGAACGCGTATTACTGTACTTTTAATACCGAGTAGTTCAACAGTATCAACGGTAAAACATCCGTTGTTATTTTTAATAAAATATTTTTGTCGTTTTCTCAATCCGATAATAATTTCGTTGTGGGGTCTACCAATGATTGTGCCGTCGTACGAATATTTTCTGTTTAAAACGAATATTCCCCGACCAATCGAATATAATATGACAACTTATATACTTTGCAAAATTTATAAATATTACTCACAACTATAACATTATCTAAAATTCACACCATAATATAAAAAAATTTATTTCGAGAAAATTAATTATTTATTCATAAAATATGGGGTTTCACAATCAGCCTATTCAACATCCTAGGAGTATGCATATCACCTACAGTGCTCAAAATACACTTACAATTTACTGTCAATATATTCATTGACTAAACTTCGCTCCCTTACGGGATACTCAACTTCAGTATAAGATTGTCTTACCAAAATAATTTGGTTTGACACAAGAGTTTATGCTCAATAAACAATATCATAGGAATAAACAATTCATTTCTTAGTCATACTGGAACTATAGCAATAACTTTTCAATAATAGGTAATTCAATGTAGGTGTATTATATCAACAGTATATCAAGATAGAATCTTGTTCAACGAATAAACAGGGTTGATAAATTTTGCATAAGTAATAAGTTGGTTATATTTTTAAATAATTTAATTATCCTTATAATATATTTTAGAAGGTTTAAAGTATTTTTAAAATATTTATTTATCCTTTAAATGATTTTTAAATCATTTATCTCTATTTATAAGTAATTTATATTTACTAAAATTTTATAAAAACATTATTTAATATTATTAAATAATTTATAATCATTTATTATGATTTTAATTTCAATAATAATATTTTTACATAATTATTTAGTATTTAAAAGTAATTATTCTAATTACTTTATTAATAAGTTAATTATAAATAATATGTAAATAAAATAAAATAATTATTACATTTTTGTAGAAATATCAGAAATAATTTATAATAATTTTTAAAACTGTTTTTATATGTATTTATTAATTATTTCTAATTTTTTATAATTTATTTTTAAAGAAAATAATTTATGTCCGTCGCTAAAGCTCTACAGTGACAGAAAGTGTCGCTGTAGGTGTTCTTGACTTTCTGGGCAGCCGTTGGTCATGGTCGAGTGACCAGTTTGACCATCAAATAACTCGTTACTAGTAATGATTTTTGGTTAGATCAAGTATTAGTGTTGTAGTACTCATACAATAGTACAAGCTCAAGCAATAATCAGGCTTTAATCTACATCTAACAAGAAATTATAAAGGTTCAAAGTTACTGTCAGAGCTGTTCTTGGGTTTCTGGGTAACCCAGAACAGTGGTCATGGCCGGTCAACGGTTTTGTGGCTTGAATAACTTTGATTCTGTGTATTAGATGTATGTTATGTTTGTTGTAACATGTAAACTATATGTCAGGGTACATATATATAACATTAACATGAACAAAACTTAAATCTAAGGTCTCTATTTATGCTGGTCAAAGTACAGCTGCCAACTGTTCTTCGTGTTCTTCAGTTTCTGGAAAAAAAAACCCCAGAAACTTGGTCATGCTCGGTCAACTACTTTTGACCAATAATTCCGGTAATCCTATGAGTTATTTGTTCGATTGAAGATCATAGATATGTAGTATGTATAACAGGGTACCAGTATATAACAAAAACTTAAAAAATTAACAATCAGAAGACGATTAAAAAGGTCGGTCAAACTAACTGGTTTAACTGTTCTTGAGCTTTCTGGGCAACCCAGAAAACCAACTTCCGTGAACGGTCAACCCACTTTGACTACTTATATCTTGGAATCTATGGTTCATATGAACCTGTTTTCTTTTATAGATTAAAGACCTACTTACAGGCTACAAATACCAATTAATTAACAGACCAAATCATAAACACACATGAATCGAAAAGCCCTGACATTCGGCTGTCAGACCATTTTTTTCAAAATTTCCAGATTTCATAAAATGCTTAATTAAGGCATCTAGATGTTATGAAAACGTGTTCTACCACTCTAGCATACTTTCTAACATCCTAATACAATATTCTAAACATCTAAACAACAAATCTAACATAAGATCAAAGAGAAATTTATGAACTAGGGTTTGCACCTTAACTTGAGAAATTCTTGATTCTATTTTCTGATCTTGTTGCTGTTAACACCCAGGCTTGATATGGTAGGTTTATAAGTGTATCTAGGCTTTGAGAATTCGTGAGTTTGCTCAGCACTAAGGTTCCTATTTATAGAATTCTTCAACTTGGCTTTTTGGTCATTTTTCCACCTACTTGCCTCTATAAAGATCTGATTTATGACTCTTCTGCTGCTTGGGAGTTTGGAAGCATGTCATGTGATGTTTTGGAACTTGAAATGGTGACTCCCAACCTACTTGTGAGCTAGTTGATTAAATTAGTAGCTTAATTAGGTTTAAATCTTCACTAATCTTGATTAGGGTTTTGTTTCTAATGATTAGGAATGTTAAGTAATGTTAATTAGTACCTAATTAAAGTTTACTAACCATGATTAAGTGTTAACATAAGCTAATTAGAGTTAGATTAGCTAATTAGGGTTTAATTAATAAACTAGGGTTAGTGTTTTGCTAATTAGGGTTTAAGGTTTATTAACCTTGGTTTACTAACCTAAATTTCTCACTAATCCTAACAATCACGACAAAGCGTTTTGTCAATGTAAGCACGACAAAGCAACTTGTCAAAATAATTTTACCGAAAAGTCCGATTATGGAAAAAAAAAAATAAGCACGAGGTGTCAAGCACGACGTTTTTCGGATAAAAATTTATTTGGTCAATTTTGTCAAACCGAGTATATAATAACACGTAACACATTCAGAACAGAGAAATTTTATTTATATAACAGGATTTATACATACGAGTCTTATTAGGGTTTTGGGTTTTTACATAAGTGGAGCTTGAAAGTCAAGGAAGAAATTATCAAATAGTTCAAAGCCTGCATCATCATGGTATCAACCTACCCTGAGTGGCTATCTAAAATAGTTCCCCTGACTAAGCCCGGAGGGAAGGTACGATTGTGCGTGGATTACCGTGATTTGAATAAAACTTGTCTCAAAAGATAATTTCCGAGTACCTTTTATCCACATACTCATAGACAACACGACTCAGTATGGCATGTACTCCTTTATCGACTGCTTTGTTGGGTACCACCAGATCATGGTTGCTGAAGAGGACCGGGAGAAAATGACCTTCATCACTCATTGTGGAACCTTCTGTTATAGACGGTTATCATTCTGCCTCATCTATAACGGTGCTACCTATCAGCGAGCCATGATGGCTCTTTTCTATGATCTAATGCATAAAAAATAGAAGTCTATGTGGATAACATCATCGTCAAATCCTAGAGCGAAGAGGGCCATATAGACCATCTCAAAAAGGTTTTTAATCGGCTGTGCAAATACAACTTGAAGTTGAATCCGGCCAAGTGTGCCTTCGGTGTTAAGTCAGACAAGTTTCTAAGATTTATGGTAAGCCACAGAGGCATTGAACTGGATCCCACCAAAATTAAGGCCATCACTGAGATGCCCGTGCCCCGAACAGAGAGGGAAATACGGGGATTTCTGGGAAGAATCAATTTTATTATCAGATTCATATCCCAACTCACAGCAACTTGTGAGCCCATCTTCAAGCTGTTAAGGAAAAACTCCTCCAGGAAATGGAATGAAGAGTGTCAAAAACGCTTCCTTTCGATGAAAGAACAATTTGTCAAAGCTCCCGTCTTGGTACCTCCAAGGAACAATGTTCTTATGTTTATGTACCCGTCAGTCAATGAAAATGTCATAGACTGCATGCTGGGACAGAAAGACGATAGAGGCAAAGAAAAAGCTATCTATTACCTCAGCAAAATATTCAGCATCAGCGAGCAACAGTACACCTTGATTGAAAAGACTTGTTGTGCATTAGCATGGGCCTCCATGAGATTACAACATTATCTCCACGGTCACACAACCCATCTCATATCCCGCATTGATCCTCTGAAGTACGTACTCATCAAATCCATGTTGAATTGCCGACTGTCCAAATGGCAGTTGATCTTCCAACAATTCGACATCATCTACGTGACTCCAAATTCCATCAAAGGTCAAGGAATTGAGGATAAATTGGCCGTAACACCATCAGGAAATTTTGAACCCTTGGAAATGTATTTCCCCGAAGAAGGGGTAATGACAATTCAATAAAGCCATCTAGAGAATACAGTCCGAGCGTGGAAATTTTATTTTGATGGAGCTGTAAACATGGAAGGTGCCAAAGAAAGGGCAGTTCTGGTATCTATTTATGGAGAACAATATCCTGTTGCTATCAAATTACAGTTTGTCAGCACCAACAACATTGCTGAGTACGAAGGCTATATAATGGGGTTGAAACTTGCCCAATCCATGGGTGTCAAATGGTTAACTATCTTTGGGGATTCCTAGTTGGTCATCAAGCAAACCATTGGGGGCATATCACACCAAAGAATTGCATTTGCTGCCTTACAATTGGCAAGTTATCAAGATGGCTATAGAGTTTGAAGAAATATCCTTCCTCCACATTCCTCGGAATAGGAATGATTTCGCAGATGCACTAACAACCTTAACCTCCTTAATCAACATATCTGAAAGAGGAGGCATCCCAAATATCATACTTGCAAGCCAAGAAGGCACCAGAATATGGAATTTACATCGGAGAAGTCGCGGATGAACTGC
This sequence comes from Panax notoginseng, assembly GCA_016801055.1. Taxonomy (NCBI): domain Eukaryota; kingdom Viridiplantae; phylum Streptophyta; class Magnoliopsida; order Apiales; family Araliaceae; genus Panax; species Panax notoginseng. The sequence continues at coordinate 102,166,675 of CM029021.1, forward strand.
CTACCATCTAACACCGTTGGTACCATTACATCAAAGAGTATTTGCGAGATGGATCTACACCCGCTAGGGCAAATCAAAAGGAAAGAAAGCAGATCCATAAAATGGCCATGAAATTCTATCTAAGCATAGATGCACTCTACAAAAGGGATGCGAGAATAGGCCTTCTGAGATGCCCAAACAAATACCAAGTCTAAAGACTCATGGATGAAGTCCATGGTGGAGTATGTGATCCACAAATGAGTGGTCCTTTACTTTCCAAGAAGATATTAAGAACATGGCATTATGGGATCTCTCTCAAAGCTGACTGTGATGATCACGTCAAGAGATGCTATCAATTCCAAATTCATGGAAATGTTACTCACGCTCCTCCAAATGAACTCCACAATATGAGTTCACCATGACCCTTTTCAATGTGGGTAATGGACGTGATTGGGCCAGTCTAGCCCAAAGCCAGCAATGGTTATCGGTATATCTTCACCATGATCGACTACTTCATCAAATGGGTAGAAGCAACCTCTTTTCCCACAGTCACCAAAGAGGTAATCATTGGTTTCATCAGAAACAATGTCATCTGTTGATATGGACAACCGGAGGTGATCGTATCGGACAATGCCAAAAATCTAAGCAACCAGATGATGGAGGAATTTTATAGCAAATTCCACATCAAGCATCTTAACTACGCCATTTATCGTCCAAAGATGAATGGTGTTGTTGAAGCAGCTAATAAAAATATTAAGAAGATCATGCAAAATATGTTCGCCAATCACAAAGTATGGCCTGACTTATTGCCTCTGAACATCAATATGAACTTCTACTAGGGATATCTTCTACTCGTTGGTCTATGGCGTGGAGGCGATGCTCCCCATAGAGGTAGAAATGAATTCATTTAGAGTATTGATAGATGCTCAAATGGAGGAAAACCAATGGTTGCAAGATCGGAACCACCAATTATCTCTTATAGATGAGAGGAGGGCCACAACCATCTTTCATGGTCAATTATATAGACAGAGGACTGCGCGATTCTACAACAAGAAAATCCGGCTACGACAACTTAAAGAGAATGACTTGATCTTAAACAAAGTCCTTGCCAATCAAGATCAATCTAAAGGAAAGTTTGCCCTGAACTGGGAAGGCCTTTTCATTGTCAAGGAAGTGTTGACGGGAGGAGCCCTCAGATTGCAAGAAATGGATGGCAAAGAATTTCCCCAGCTTATCAACTCTGACGCTGTGAAAAGATTTTATGTCTGAAGTTACCTACAAAACAACATCCTGGTGCTGAGAGAAATAAATCAATCAATCAATCAATCAAGTCAATTCAGGTTTTAAAACCACAAAGTGTGAACTACGTAGACCTGATCTCCCTTCATCAATGGGAGTACGTAGGAAGCCAACTATGGTGCGATCTAACCCTTCAAAAAAATCACAAAACCTCTTCAACACACCTTCCAGTTCACCAAAACCTGAACTACGAAAGACCTGATCTCTCCTCATCAATGGGAGTACGTAGGAAGCCAACAATGGTGCGGTCAAACCAAATAAAAACTCTAAAAGCCCTTTCAAACCAAGTTAAACATTGCAACATTATAGAACAACACAAAACCCTTTCAATGGTTCTGTGATCATCAAATGAACATTTTTCAACCCTTCCACACAAAAGTCTGAACTACGAAAGACTTGATCTCCCTTCACCAATGGGAGTATGTAGGGAGCCAACTATGGTGCGGTCCAACCCTTGCAAAACCAAAAAAACCCTTTTAATGGTTCTATGATCATACATTCAATTTTTCAACCTTTCGAGCCAAACCACAGAGTATGAACTACCTGGTCTCCCCTCATCAATGGGAGAAAATAGGAGGCCACCTATGGAGCAGTTAACTTCAAAATCTCATTGGATCAAACCACAGAGAAGGAACTACCTGGTCTCCCCCTCATCAATGGGAAAAAATAGGTATCCATCTATGGTGTGGTCGAGCCCTCAAAGAGGAAAATCAAACCATAGAGCAGGAACTACCTGGTCTCCCCTCATTAATGGGAGAAAACAGGCAGCCATATATGGTGCGGTCGAACCCTCAGAGAGGAAAGCCAAAAACCTTTGCTTTAACCTCAACCAGATTCAAAAACCAGTCCCAAAACACCAAAAAATGGGAACCCAAAGATCAACGGTCCATTCTGAAAGATCTTGGGACATCTCAATGTCTATCCATCATGGAGGAGTTCGGAATACATCAAGATCTCAAGTTATGAAGAAAATGGCAACTATCAAGAAAGTAACAAGGCATATCTAAAAGGGAAGTGAATCAAAATATATTTACTTGCCATATAATACTGTTTGATATATACAATGTGTCATGTACATTACAAAAATGTTTAACCTAGTCTATGTAGGAAAATAAAAAGACTAATCTACAAACCCGTGGATAAACGGACCAACAAGTCAAACATGGCATCCCTCTCAGAAGATGGAGGTGAATTTATAAGTTCTTGCCCCAAGGTATCTATGCGATCAAGGAGATCTACGGCTATCTGCATAGTTCTACAATGCTCATCTATGAATGCACTCATATCTACAACAATGCTAGCAGTATGGGATCAAAGTACAGTACTATCAGCAATGGCAGCGTCTCGGGTAGCTAGAGCCTCATCCCGCTTAACAAAGGCGGTATCCCTGCTAGCGTGAGCATCATCCCTCTTAATAAAAGTAGCATCTTTACCAGAAAGAGTTATCAACATCAAGTCCCTAGCCTGGACGAATCAACCAGAGCTGCTGACAAACCAGCAAATAGCTCATCCTTGGTGGGAGAATTCGGGCCCTCCAAAGGCTCCTCATCATCTACCTCCAGCCATGCAGAATACTCTGAAGAGAGACCTTGATGAATAGTCGAAAAATCAGCCCTCTCTCGACGAGTCCAACAGTCATAAATCCTGGTCAAGTCCTATACTGAAAAAAAGACGAGATGACAGTCTCTGACCCAATGCCCCATCAAATGGATGAATATCCTGAAACTGATCAAATTATCCCATAACAGCCAGTGGATGATGTGACGCCCATAAATCTAGGTATCTTCCAACCCAACATATGGTGCTACACGGTGCTACAGTTCACATATACATTCAATTGAAATTCCCTTAAAGAACGAATATGTCTTATATATATTCCAAACAATATTCCCTTCCCAGATTCTTTATAACCTATACATAAGTTCTTTTTCATAATATCAAATACATTACAATATTAAACCTATACTATTACATAGACAGTTCAACGGTCTGCCTTAGCCTTTCCCTTATCTTAACCGGATCCTTCAGCCCGTTCGGTCTTAGCTGCATTCATATGGTTCAAGTAAGAATGAGCATAACTAGCTCAGCAAGTATGACATTTCTATTTAAACAAAATACTTGAAACATAGGAATCGTATATCTTCAATAACTGAACAAAAGTTATGAAGTACTATCGATAATTCAAAATAGCACTTCACTTTTCATTAAAACATTTCACAATGAATAATATTCAGTAAAACATCAATTTCGGTCCAAGACCTTGAGCATTTCATAATTTCTTTGAAAAAGGATAACTCGGCACTAAGTTCGTAAGTTCGACATTACTTACGAGCACATCTAGGTGATCAGCCTATAGTACTCTATGTTGATCAACACCACTTTCTTTAAACGTATGTACATTTAAGTTTTGACAACCTCACGTGCATATCGTTTGACGACAAAACATTTGTTTAGCATACTCAGTCTTCATTTGAAAACCACACCAATATAATTTGGCAAAACATTGACAATACTGTCAAGAATAAGCATGTGAATGATATTCCTATTTACATAAGATTTGATTATGATATATATGAATGAATATGCAAGTATGCTTGCATTTAGAAAAGCTGTAAAGTCCTTTGATAGATAATAGAAACATGTGTACAAGGACTTATAATGAATTGATCAAATATGTTAGGTTGATCCTACATAAACAAAACAGATTTGTAAAGTCCTTAAAAAGAAATGATGTACAAGGACTATAAAATATAAAAAAATCAAGTATGTTTGGTTGATCTCATGATGTAATAGATAGGCATGTCTGATCGTCGAGCACTGCACCAAAAATCATAGTCTTCCAGGGAAGTCGAGGAAAACTCAAGAGCTATCGAGGCAGAATCGTAGTCTGCAAGATAGTAGATCTCGGAGTTCATAGACTGCCAGGAGAGACGAGGAAGGATCGTAGTGTGTCGAGTAGAACTTCCTCAAAGCCATAGTCTGCTGAGGAAGTCATGTTCAGAATCGTAGAGAAAGCCTTCTTACGAGCCGACCGAGCATATGCTGAAAAGTCTACTGATCGTATCAGTGGAATAGATCGTAGTCGAGCAAGATCAGATGAAGACAACGCACACAAAGTCAGAAATCGTAGAGTGTCAAGATCTGATCTCGGAGTCGTAGTGTCTACACAGCTGAAGCTGAATCGTAGAGTGTAGAACTAAAGACTTCAACAGATGTGCTCACAATGCCAAGGCATAATCGTAGAGCAAATACGATTCTCAACAAATGAGCACTCCCAGAACATCCAAAGGAATAAAGCCTCTGGCCTAAGCTACAAAGATACATCCCACCTGAAGGAAAGCAGAGAGCACTCAACGAATGGCATGCAAGTTAACAAAAGATCTAAGAACCAACCCAATCAGCATCCAGATTGAGTTATGAAGCCATTCGAGATGAAGTCTTCCACAAGTTGATCAAAAGAAGACTTCAGTAACTGACTAAGGAAAGTCAGCAATGCAGTAGCTGTCAACTAAACAGAAGACAACGATCTTGGAAGCAACCAGGATCGTAGTGTTTGCCACACAAAGAAGGAACTGATGAAGTGTACACAGAGATACTGGTCAGCCTCTGAAGAACAAGGCTAAAGTGATTAAGTATTGGGTCAGTCCATTGATGATAAGTGAACGGGAGATCATAAGGATAAAGCGAGCTAGACACGCCACAAATCTGAAGTGTCTTGCTATTCAGAAGGGACCAGACCAAGGAGTCAAACCATCAGTATCTAAGAACATTCGAACCAAACAGAAGTGTTGAAGCACTGCACAATAGAAGGAAGAAGTGTTCTACACTAAAGATCTAATGAACAACCTTCAAAAATCGTAGTGTTGTCTCTACGTGTCAAATGAGCAACAATTAACAAGACACTATGATCAGGTTCAAGAAATGCATGAGGATTGTAGAGTTCGGTCATCCAAATATTGAAGCATTGGTAACGGTTCAATCTGAAGGTTGGTATTCGGATAAGAGATTATTGAGAGCATCGATGCAAAAGGATAACCTCTGATCGAGAAATTAGAAGGAGGAAATAACCCGCCCGAGACATCAGAGTGACATCTCTGACGTGGTAGGTGAAACAGTAGACTGTAGTGTCAGAATGTCAGAAATAGTTATCATGTCACATCTGCAGTCTACACCAAATAACTCGAGATCTGCGAAGCATTTCAAAGAGCTTTCAATCGCTACTTCTCAACAGGAAGATTGAGAAGGAGTATAAATAAGCCAGAGCTTCAACGATCAAGAGTGCTGATGATTGTAATGTTGAAGAATCATTGAGTTGGTAGAATGCTAACTTTGACTCTACAAGTTCCACTTGAGCCTACCAGAATAAGTCTCGGTGGCAGTGAGACTACGAAGGTTGAAGTGAAACAGCTTTGAAGAAGGACTTAAATAGACCAAAGCTTTACTCAACAAAGATGAGAATGCCACTTGAATTGGCATCTAAGCTAAGAGCCGGGAAGGACAAGAAGATAGCATTCAGAAGAGTGGCAAAGCACAAGGAAGATCCTGAGAGCCACTCTACGATTCACCATGAACCTAAAGCTGAAGTAGAGCAAATGCAGAACCATGTCTGCCAACATGTGAAGAAGGTTTCAGGAAATGGTGATGGTGCATAGCTGACACTACATGAAGATGAGCAGAACAGAAGAAGATCAGCTGCACCAAATAAGATGTGGTCCAAACTCAAAGTAGAATGCAAAGAGGACCACACCAAGATGATAAGTACAAAAGGTGCTCAAGCTTAAAGACATCTTAGTAGCTCAGCACCAACAATAATAACAAGAAGTCAGGGCCTGAGGGGTCCTTGTCCGGAGGGACTAAATGAAGTTCCAAGCCCGTGGGGCTTGAAGAGTTCTTAGGGAACTAGAGAAGTTCCACGGCTACTGGCCTTGAAGAGTTCTAAGTGAACTGAAAGGCTGCTGGCCTTGAAGGAATCTTAGTGATTTAGGGTGCTGCCCTTCCTTAGTGGAAATCCTGCTAGTTGAAAGCAGAAGAGCGGATTAGGAGCTTGAGTCTCTGAACCACTTAAAACCCTTTGTGTCTTTTACCTTATGTCATTTACATTGTGTACATTAACTGCTATAACTGCTATGTATGTTTTAACTGCTTACAACCGAACTAACTCTATAAACAATGTTTGTATGATTACGATATATCAATGAATGGGATCTTTTACTTATTCCGCTATGCTTGAAAAGATTCGTATGTTCTTCATATGCTAAATTATTAGAAATACAAAATAAACGAGAAAAGTATTTGAAATGAAAAAGAATCTATTCAACCCCCCCTTTCTAGATCTATATTGTGCCTACTGGGAACTAACAATTGGTATCAAAGCGGGTTCTCATGCTATATTCAAAAGCTAATCGCTTTGAGTCTGATCCTAGGCACAAACATTGTTCTAAACTTAGTTTAGTAGTAAGTCACTTGTTATATGCACATGAGCTCACATGTTGGAAATATTGTGTACAGGTAAATGTGTATATACACCTGAAGCTGCTCAGATTGGTCCATGTTCTTGATTTCCATATCAACAAGACCAATCCCTGCCCACAGTCAATCTTGAAGTCTGAAGACTAGGCTAGAAAGCTCAAGAGACATCAACAGAAAAGATTCAAACATCCACTAGCCTGAAAAGATGAAAATGCCAAAATGCTCAGAAATGCTTATCCATGGAAGAAATAAGAACTTCTCAAACATGTGTCTGACCAACCAGCAGCTGGATGTAAACCTTGTGAACTCAAGGATGTCTAAAAACTAAAGATGCTTAGATTCTCTTAGCTTGCATCTTCAAGACCACGACTGATTTATAGAAGGTCAACTGGAGCAACAAGATGTTAGGAGCTAATGAGAAACTATACACATCAATGCCTAACCTCAGTATATCTAAGATAAATGACTGTTAAGAAACTGACAGCAGAAAGGTACGGTTCCTCACTAATATAATTGTGTACATCATGTTGCATCTCCTTATGAACTATAATAGTATTCTTTCAAGGAATCATAATCTACTTAAAACGGTGAAGAGAGAAAGTATATTGAGGATGGAAACTCAAATGCTTACAAACTTTCTCTCCATCCAAGTTTTAGGTTGAAGATGACATCTTGAAAGAAATCTGAAATGGGTCATAAGAGCATCACAAGTTAAATTTATTTTATGTGAAGTAATCTTTGCTGATGGGTGAGTATGTATGTACAAACCTATGTTCTAAGTGTTTAATAACACACAGAGTATTGATAACCTCCATGAATCAACCAGATATAAATAAATCGTAGAGTTTATTCTTACTCTATGAACATTTAAACCCTGTGAACATATTACCAAACAAATTATGAAACCAACAAAGAAAAAAAGTGTTTTATTAAAATTGCAAATCTTACACACATTCACCATCATCCATCTCAAAATGTATTATTTAAATTAAGTACATGCATGAATATGAATGATGGTGATCAATATGATGATTATCCAAATATATGAGGAACATGGATTTAGAAAAATAACCTAGCAGGACCCATTTAACCATGGGTACCAAAAATAGAAATTTATAACCTGCAGGTACTTGGTCCATTTGGCAACACTAAGGAATGCTGAAGCAGGAGACTTCAGTCAAGAAGATTCAACCAGCAGAAGGCTTGGGACTGTTCAAAAATAATTCTTATAAAACTCCTATATGTCAAAGCCTGTCCTTGAAGACATGCTGAGCTAATCTAAATGAAGCTCACTTGGTTGCTGATCCTTATATGGAAGTAGGCCATTCAACCAAAGATGGAAAGGGTCTTAGATTCTCAATCATGCAAAGCATATCATGAGAGAAGAATCCTCAAGGAAGTTCACCTCAGAGGATCATCAAGCATCAAACATGAGGAACTCACTACGGGAGCAGAACTCCACAAGTACAAACTGTAAAAGAAGACTACGTTCGTAGTGCTATCAAATGATCGTAGAATGACCAGTCCTAGAGATATCCATGTCTACGATGTAAACAGATTTGACTGTCATTGGTGATTCCAGTCAAAAGGAGAGATGCAAGGAATCCTCCTAATACACTGAAGAAAAGGAAATCACACCTCACTAAAAGGGCATCATCAACCATGGGGGAGTAGTGATCTGTCAAGAAATAACAACACTGAGATATTCTATGAAGCAAGGTACCAGTTACAGAGTCCCAAAACTTTGTGACTAACGAACTAAATGAAGATCCATAGTCAGTAGGAACGTCTCAAAATGTACTACTGATAACCTATCAGCCACCCAACTCAAAATCGTGGAATGCCTACGATCAAACATCCGATCGTAGTGTAAGAGTAGGAGGACACCATGATTACAACAAATGCAATTGTCTAAAGATGGTAGAGGACCTCCCTACCAGAAAAGGTTAAATGAGATATCAGTGCAAATCAACTTTAAAGTATTTAATCTGGAAAGCGCCTCAGGGACAAACCTAACCCTTAACTCACTCTAAGAGGTTGGCCCTTCCTGAGCTACCTTGACCCAGAAGGATTGTTTAACAAGTTCATCTCAAGGACCAAGACAGTCAACAATCATAGAGTAGAGTTTGAAGAGAACCCAATGATCATGGTGCAAACTCAACGATCGTAGAAGCAGACTCGACGATCGCAGTCTTACCAGAAGATACTCTAGCTCATGAGGAGCTTGGAAAAACGGGACAACTGATCTACCATTCAGAATTATGAGGAGATTAGTTCGAATACAGCTTGGAAAGACATCATGCAAATGCACCTCAGAACTTAAGTACCCAAACTGGATTGGTATATATTAGTGGTCAAGCTATGAAGTTTCAAGATGAGGATTAATGTCAAAACCATCCACTACAGCATCTCTAAAAAGATGATCGTTGAGTCAACAAAGTAAATCATAGAGTTCATAACCGCCCCATCAAGTTACTCTATGAACCAAAGAGGTCAACAGTCAATCCACGTCAATTAAACGTCTACTCTTCTAAAAGAGATATCTAACTGAAAAGTTTATGGGGAGTTACAGCTTATTACCAGACATCGTGCAACCAATGGTTGGTTGACACATAACTACTTATGCAGAGTCAGAGGGAACCACCAAAAAGACAAATTCAAAATCTGTAAACAGTTATCAGAAACTATCAAAACTCTCTCCCTCCTATTTTCAAACCCTAGAATCCTCTTCGAAGCCAAAATCCATTAAACCCCCAGAACCCAAATCATAATCAGCTATCTCTCATAAATCTCTCCGAATCATATACCCTTATCCCTCGAACTATTCAAATGGAAGATTGGAGAGTAATCACTAGCATTCAGCTCGGAACCAAGTCTTTCAAGAAATCCAAAAAGAAGTTCAGAGATATTTTTGAACTTGTGAAGAAAGCTGGATTCTCATAATGTCTTGAGACTAGCACTCGAGTATATACTGAACTGGTCAAGGAATTCTACTTAAATGCATCCATAAATGCCGGAACTCTTTTAACCAAGGTTAAAGGTCAGTCTCTTAAGCTGAAATCATCCGATATCAATCAATGCTTAGGTTTTTCTGACCTAGGACTGAGAAACCTTGATGAGATCGACACTTAGCAAGCAAAGGAGATTATGGGTTACCAAAGAAACCTTAGTCTGAAGGACATGATGAAAAAGGAGTTTCCTGAGGAATTCGAGTTCCTTGCTGAGATAGTGGGAAAATGTATACTATGCAAGGATACTGCACATGACATTGTTGAAGGAGTTTCCTAAGGAATTCAGTAGTTGAAGATTATGTTTGCAATAGTTCTAAAGAAGTGAGTCAACTTTGGAGCCATCATGTTTGATCAGATCTCCAAATAGGTAGAAAAAGCTGAGTTGAAGAAGTCTACAGAAAAACAACTTACAAAAGTGTTTCATGGAAGACTGCTAAGTATTGTGATGAAGAAGAAGCTGGGAGGAAAAATCAAGGATGATGAAGGAGAGCCTCTAAATTTTCATAAAGTGATGTCTCCACAGCTGTTCGTGAACTGGAAGAAGAACCCAAAAGAAAACAGGAGGCTAACAACAACTGGGAGCAAAAGCAAGGTCTTTGTAAAGAAGAGGAAGGCGAAAGAGGTGGAAAGTTCTGAGTCTGGTGACTCTGCACCAGTAGCAGCCACACCAGTAAAGAAGAGATCAAGGGGTGTGAAGAAAACTGAGGCCCCACCAAGAAGTCTCTCCACCAAAGACAAAGATGAAGGTGAAAAGGTATTAACTGCACCAGAGACCACAAAGAGGAGAAGTAACATATTACTTCATGGGCCATCCAGAAAGAAAGCTAAGGTGGTAAACAGACCAATCTCAGTTTCCCAAGAAAGTACATCTGACAAAAAGGAGAACGTAGAGTCAGAGGAAGAAAAGGGAACTGACGATCTCAAGACCGAGTCCCCAAAGAACGAATCCAGCAATGAAGCTGAAGTTGGATTCATGGAAGAAAATGCAAAAACTACTGATGAAGAAGAATGCACAAGCCTTGTGGTTAACTCTCAGAGCATTCACTCTGATGATGAAGAAAAACTACAAGATGACCCAACTGCATCTCCAAATGCAAATGCTCCAACAAGCCCAGATGATGGGATAAATGATGTTGATTCTGAAGAAGAAGGACATGCCCTGCCAATGCTGAAAGTCAAGGAAGCTTGCCTGATGATTCAAAGGCATCAGAGTCTGAAGAGGAAGAAGAGTCTGATGCTCCCATAGCTGAACCCCCAAGGAGAATGAAGAGCTACAGATTACTTGCTCAATTTGCCTCTAAGAAGAGAAATGATCACTCAACTACAATCATTGAATTTAGTGATGATGAATCTGCATCACAGGAAGAAAGTATTGAAGATGGGACTAGTAATGAAGAGGATGAATCCAAGGAAGATGTTGCTAAAGAAGGCTCTGGTAATGAAATTCAGTAAGAAGAATTCACTGATGAATCTGATGAAAGGAGTCAGCAAGATTCAAGTTCAAGAAGTGAAGAATTGGAGAAAGATTCTAGTTCTACAAATAAGGAATTAGAGGAACCACCAAACTATCATGTCATCTCTCTAGCTAGGATTAACAGAAGAACAGTAGTGGAAAGCTCAAATGAACCACAAGAAGTACTTCCAGAAATTCCAAGCCTAGAGCTGGTGTCTCAGAACTTCCCAAGGGTGAAGAATTATGCAACAAAGTTGATCAAAGACCAACCCCATTACAAAATCTATAGACATGCTGGCACCCATTATATTCCTTATGATCGTAGAGTGGACACTGAAGGCAGAAGGATTATGGCCAAGGGGATAATCGTAGAGTCTATTCACTCTACCACTGATGGTGCTCAAATCCAAATTGAGAAGCCTCCATCTGCCTAAGCTCAGCTATATGACCTTCCTTCATCCTCCAACAGCGATAGGTACTCAACAATTTTTCAGATTCTTAATATGTTCAAAAATTTGTCCAATGGTCCAATCGGATGCTCAACAAGAAGCTGCCAAATGAGATGACCAAATTTCAATGGAGTAGAAGCTGACGAAAAATTTTGATGATCTGATTGAAAAGATATCTCTAATCACTGAAGAGTCAAAGAGGTTGACAACAACAGGAGATAATTCAGTTCAAGATAGACTCCATGCAACGATGGCTGATGTATCTCTCAAAATCAAAGAGAGAGATCACATCTATCTGAATGCCATGAATGATCAGAAGGCAGAAGCTTTAAGAGCACAGAAGGCCAATGAAGAACAACTCCAAGTCCTCTCTGACAAGATTGACAACATGAATCAGTCTTTGTCCGTGCAACTTGAGCTAAGTCAACAAGAACTCGAGATTGAAGTTGGTAACTCCTCTTACCTGATGTAATAGCTAATGTACAACATGGAGAAGCTCTCCCAAATGATTAATGACAAAAGGGGGGAGAAAACGAGGCATAACAAGAGGCATTCAAAAAAGACCAAGGAGAGCAAAAGGAAACAAGAGAAGAAGACAGCAGAAGAAGAAGCTGGATCATCATCTGAGGGGGAGCCAAAGGATGATGAGCCTGTTTAGCAAAGGCTGAGGGGGAGCCAGAAGAAGAAGAAATGAAGTCCACATCCCAGGGGGAGCAGGAGCAAAGAAATCTAACAGATGAATAGTTGATCAATAGACATCCTGGAAACATACTTGGAGCCAAAAAGGTACATCTTTAACTAGTTATGTATGTTATGGATCCAGGATGTAAAATGACATAGTGTATTAAATTCCATATTCTTATAAATGACATTCATAATTATCTATTTTAGAAATACAGTTGTTCACTGTATATAAGATTAATTCACAACATGCATATGCACTTATTATTTTTGTCATAATAAATAGGGGGAGATTGTTAGGAATAAGCATGTGAATGATATTTTTATTTACATATGATTTGATTATGATCTATATAAATGAATATGCAAGTATGCTTGCATTTAGAAAAGTTGTAAAGTCCTTTGATAGATAATAGAACCATGTGTACAAGGACTTAGAATGAATTGATCAAATATGTTAGGTTGATCCTACATAAGCAAAACAGATTTGTAAGGTCCTTAAAAAGAAATGATGTCATCGATGCAAAAGGACAACCTCTAATCGAGAAATTAGAAGGAGGAAATAAAGTCGTCGACCTGCCCGAGACATCAGAGTGACATCTCTGACGTGGTAGGTGAAACAGTAGACTGTAGTATCAGAATGTCAAAAAAATGTTGTCATGTCACATCTGTAGTCTTAAACAAATAACTCGAGATCTGCGAAGCATTTCATAGAGCTTTCAACAGTTGCTTCTCAACGAGAAGATTGAGAAGAAGTATAAATAAGATAGAGCGTCAACGATCAAGAGTGCTGATGATTGCAATGTTGAAGAATCGTTGAGTTGGTAGAATGCTAACATTGACTCTACGAGTTCCACCTGAGCCTAACAGAACAAGTCTCAGTGACAGTGAGACTACGAAGGTGGAAGTGAAGCAGCTTTGAAGAAGGACTTAAACAGACCAAAGCTTCACTCAACAAAGATGAGAATGCCACTTGAATTTTCATCTAAGCTAAGAGCAGAGAAGGACAAGAAGATAGCATTCAGAAGAGTGGCAAAGCACAAGGCAGATCCTGAGAGCCACTCTATGATTCACCATGAACCTAAAGCTGAAGCAGAGCAAGTGCAGAACCATGTCTGCCAACATGTCAAGAAGGGTTCAGGAAATGGTGACGGTGCACAGTTGACACTACATGAAGATGAGCAGAACAGAAGAAGATCAGCTGCACCAAATAAGATGTGGTCCAGACTCGAATTAGAATGCAAAGAGGACCACATCAAGCGACTAAGTACAAAAGATGATCAAACTTAAAGACATCTTAGCAGCTCAGCACCACCAACAACAACAAACAACAACAACAAGAAGCCAGGGACTAAGGGGTCCTTGTCCGGAGGGACTAAATTAAGTTCCAAGCCTGCGGGGCTTGAAGAGTTCCTAGGGAACTAGAGAAGTTCCAAGGCTGCTGGCCTTAAAAAGTTCTAAGTGAACCGAAGTCCTAGGCTGCTAGCCTTAAAGGAATCTTAGTGATTCAGGGTGCTGCCCTTCCTTAGTAGAAATCCTGCTAGTTGAAAGTAGAAGAGTGGATTAGGAGCTTGAGTCTCTGAACCACTTAAAACCCCTTGTGTCTTTTACCTTACGTCATTTACATTATGTACATTAACTACTATAACTGCTATGTATGTTTTAACTGCTTACAACCGAACTAACTCTAAGAACAATGTATGTATGATTACGATATAACAATGAAGGGGATCTTTTACTTATTCCAATGTACTTGAAAAGATTCTTATGTTTGTCATATGCTAAATCATTAGCAATACAAAATAAACGAGAAAAGTATTTGAAACAAAAAAGGATCTATTCAACCCCCCCCCTTCTAGATCTATATTGTGCCTACTAGAACTAACAAATACTTCAATAGATTATAAGAAATCCAAAACATCTTAAGTCTAGCCAAAAGAATTGACTTTGACTTCATCATACAACAATTCATGTGTAAGAGACATGAATCGCAAAGCTTGTCCATATTGAACATAGACAAGGGTTAGAACACTTGCCTTCAGTGTCTGCTACTATTAATACACTTTCCTTTAAGTCTTTAGAGTCTCTACAATCTATGATCACATAACGTAACACATTAGGTCAAGAATAAACATACATGGTTCCTAATAAATCTTTTCCTTCTTGTTAATCTAATCATAACTTAGATTTGTTATTATTGGTTCCGACTTATCACAATACATTGGTCTAACATTCAATTAATCTTTCGTCGACCTTCAGTTGTAATACTTAAGGTCTTTAACATCAATTAAGGATGTTACTTTAGGTTTAATAATGTTTCATTTCATCATTAACTAACTGGCTTTCCTTTTATCTTCATAAGCTCTCATTACTGTGCAAACCCAAACGCTGGCGATGCGGCACCAGCTTCCTCTCATTAAGCCGCGCTGCGGTGCCACTCTCCAATGGCTGAGGGCCAGACCCGGTGCTACGGCACCACTCTTAGCTCTCCTTGCCGTGCCGCGGCGTGAACTCCAGTAGGTCTGGGCATGGCACCGGCGCTGCAGCGCCTCATATTTGACTTTGGCTGGTTCCATGGCGCCAACTCTGTGCACAAGATACTCTAGATAGATTTTAAACTTTGTGAACTTCTCAGACTCCAAATTTGATCATTTTAAGTCTGAATTGGCTCATTCAAAAGTCATTAGCTTATAATCACATACTCTACGTGTTCATGCAAGAATTTTACATTTTTGACTTCGTTAACTCAAAATTCACCTTTGAGTTCATTTGTTAACAAAAACGATAAATGTTCATGAACGTTCAACGCTCCTTTCTTCGTACTAAGTCGGAATTTGGTCATTTTCGAGTCTGCAACTCTTTAATGCCAAATAAGACTTGTTCCCATCAAAAACCAACGTTTCCGAGCTTAATATCAAAATTCAACTTCCATTCAGAGAATTTTACGATTTCGACAATTATCGTCTACTCGTGTGAATTTCGGCGACACTTCGTTACTTATGATTTGTTTATCATTTCAAAATGATTCTTTCCACCATACTAATATCTTAACATACATATCTTATTAACTTATATACATGATAAGTTCTTATTTGTTTTTCATAAGCTCATAACTTATATACTTATGATTTTACTTTACATGGTTTATCATGGTTTTAATCTTCTAACAACCTTCCTTGCTTCTCCTTATCATACAATTTTATTAAGGTAAACATATGACAAGTTCTTACATGTTCTCCATAGGTTCATAACTTAAACAAGTTTGAATTACTTGTTCATGACTTATTAAGGTTTAAGTCCTTTAATAATCATTCTCATACTCCTTAGCATACATGCTCCACGAATCCATACATATCTATCAAACTAATACTGAAGAGAAGAAGATCAATAATGGATTAAAGGTTATTACCCTTGATGATCAACTTGATTCTTCTTCTTGCTTTTCTACTTGGTTTATGAAAGACTAACTTTTCTATCTTTCTAGCTTTTTCTCTCTAACCAATAAGTTATAAGTTGTTGGATGAGAGTTAACAATTAACAAATGAAATCCAAGGCACTCTATTTATAGGAAAACCAAGGTTAGGGCATAATGGTCATTTGGCCAATCCCACCTCCTTAATCAAACTTCCTTACTATTCATTACTTAATCACCAAGTTTACTTGGCCTCCACAAAACTTTTCCCTTGCTTGGTCACCAAGATCACCCATATGATCATGGGTTGCCCCATGGATCATCCATACCTATTGGATCCTTACTTTGGGCTTTAAATTCAGTTATTCTTATCTTATGCTTTGGGCTTGTATTAACAAACCACTTGGGCTTTATCATTACTTACACTTGGGCTTGCACATTAATCTCTATTGGACTTATACTTCATACACAATCCAACAAGTCCATTTCATTTGTCTTATAGCCTTAGAACGTATTGTCTACGTATTAATCTCGTATTCTAACTCGTATACTTATTCATAATATACGACATACCATCATTCATACATACTCGTATAATACTTCGTATCATACTCGTATTCATTACCTCGAACAATACCTACGTATTACACGATCATTACTTTAACTAGTTAGCGCTTTATTTTTCCTAACGTTCTTAAATTAAGTCCACAGGCGAAAAACTACGTTTTCCAAACTCGAATTATTATTACATAATCCATCTCACATCGATATTCTATCGTTATGTATATCTCGGAAGTTCCAAAAATAATTCCCAAGCAAAAATCAACAAATAGTGTTTTTCAAAAAATTTCTCGAAAAACTTTTATTTTCGTCTTGGAAATTCAAATACTTTAATTCCTTCATGTAGTTAAAATACTATGACATTCCGATACGATTAAGTTATAGAGCGTCATTCATCTTGCTAACACATAATAATAACATATAATATACTTTTATTTATTATTTAATTAAATAAAATTATTTTACAATAAATCCGAATTTCTCGGTCATTATAGATGATATGCGTTCACCCCTCTCAAACCAGCCATGGGTAGATAGTCCATGCCGACTGCATGAGTGATAAAGCTATAGGGAGAGCTGTGTCCTGAACAAGGCAAAATAGCAAAAGGATCCTCAATCCCTATTAAAAAGGCCAACCAGGATGACGCGTCTGTACACTTAGCCGGTTGACAACAATAAGACATGGATATCTTGTGACGCCCCCAAAATAGGTATATATCAGCCATTCTGAGTCGCCAAATACATGGTACAAAAACAACTGTAACGACCCCAAAATTCATACAATTTAATTCACGACTTCGGTCGTTAATAATATATTCAACCTCTAATTTTACATCATTAAACAATAATGCAACCATTGAAATTTGTGAAATAATTAAAATTTTCTATTACAAACTATCCTCGTTCCCAATAATGGATTCTTCTTCTTGCTTTTCTACTTGGTTTATGAAAGACTAACTTTTCTAGCTTTCTAGCTTGTTCTCTCTAACCAATAAGTTATAAGTTGTTGGATGAAAGTTAACAATTAACAAATGAAATCCAAGGCTCTCTATTTATATGAAAACCAAGGTTAGGGCATAATGGTCATTAGGCCAATCCCACCTCCTTAATCAAACCTCCTTACTATTCATTACTTAATCACCAAGTTTACTTGGCCTCCACAAAACTTTTCCCTTGCTTGGTCACCAAGATCACCCATATGATCATGGGTTGCCCCATGGATCATCCTTACCCATTGGATCCTTACTTTGGGCTTTAAGTTCACTTATTCTTATCTTATGCTTTGGGCTTGTATTAACAAACCACTTGGGCTTGCACATTAATCTCTATTGGACTTATACTTCATACACAATCCAACAAATCCATTTCATTTGTCTTAAAGCCTTAGAACGTATTATCTACGTATTAATCTCGTATTCTAACTCGTATACTTATTCATAATATACAACATACCATCATTCATACATACTCGTATAATACTTCGTATCATACTCATATTCATTACCTCGTACAATACATACGTATTACACGATCAGTACTTTAACTAGTTAGCGCTTTATTTTCCCTAACGTTCTTAAATTAAGTCCACGGGCGAAAAACTACATTTTCCATACTCGAATTATTATTACATAATCCATTTCACATCGATATTCTATCGTTACGTATTTCTCGGAAGTTCAAAAATAATTCCCAAGCAAAAATTAGTGAATAGTGTTTGTTAGGAAAATTTCTAGGAAAACTTTTATTTTCGTCTTGAAAATTCAAACACTTTAATTCATTCATGTAGTTAAAATACTATGACATTCCGATAGGATTAGGTTGAACGTTATCCATCTTGCTAACACATAATAATAACATATAATATACTTTAATTTATTATTTAATTAAATAAATTTATTTTACAATAAATCTGAATTTCTCAGTCATTACAGATGATATGTGGTCACCCCTCTCAAACCAACCGTTGGTAGATAGTCCATGTCGACTGCATGTGTGATAAAGCTATAGGGAGAGCTGAGTCCTGAACAAGGCAAAATAGCAAAAAGATCCTCAATCCCTATTAAAAAGGCCAACCACGATTACGCGTCTGTACACTTAGCCGGTTGACAACAATAAGACATGGATATCTTCTGACGCCCCCAAAATAGGTATATATCAACCATTTTGAGTCGCCAAATACATGGTACAAAAAGAACTGTAACGACCCCAAAATTCATACAATTTAATTCACGACTTCGGTCGTTAATAATACATTCAACCTCTAATTTTACATCATTTAACGATAATACAACCATTAAAATTTGCGGAATAATTAAAATTTTCTATTACAAACTATCGTCGTTCCCAATAATGGATTCTTATTCTTGCTTTTCTACTTGGTTTATGAAAGACTAACTTTTCTAGCTTTCTAGCTTGTTCTCTCTAACCAATAAGTTATAAGTTGTTGGATGAAAGTTAATAGTTAACAAATGAAAACCAAGGCTTTCTATTTATAGGAAAACCAAGGTTAGGCTTTCTATTCATTACTTAATCACCAAGTTTACTTGGCCTCCACAAAACTTATCCCTAGCTTGGTAACCAAGATCACCCATATGATCATGGGTTGCCCCATGGATCATCATTACCCATTGGATCCTTACTTTGGGCTTTAAGTTCACTTATTCTTATCTTATGCTTTGGGCTTGTATTAACAAACCACTTGGGCTTTATCATTACTTACACTTGGGCTTGCACATTAATCTCTATTGGACTTATACTTCATACACAATCCAACAAGTTCATTTCATTTGTCTTAAAGCCTTAGAACGTATTATCTACGTATTAATCTCGTATTCTGACTCGTATACTTATTCATAATATACAACATACCATCATTCATACATACTCGTATAATACTTCGTATCATACTCATATTCATTACCTCGTACAATACCTACGTATTACACGATCAGTACTTTAACTAGTTAGCGCTTTATTTTCCCTAACGTTCTTAAATTAAGTCCACGGGCGAAAAACTACATTTTCCATACTCGAATTATTATTACATAATCCATTTCACATCGATATTCTATCGTTACGTATTTCTTGGAAGTTCAAAAATAGTTCCCAAGCAAAAATTAGTGAATAGTGTTTTTTAGGAAAATTTCTAGGAAAACTTTTATTTTCGTCTTGGAAATTCAAACACTTTAATTCATTCATGTAGTTAAAATACTATGACATTCTAAAAGGATTAGGTTATAGAATGTCATCCATCTTGCTAACACATAATAATAACATATAATATAATTTTATTTATTATTTAATTAAATAAAATTATTTTACAATAAATCTGAATTTCTCGGTCATTACAGATGATATGTAGTCACCCCTCTCAAACCTGCCATTGGTAGATAGTCCATGTCGACTGCATGTGTGATAAAGCTATAGGGAGAGCTGAGTCCTGAACAAGGCAAAATAGCAAAAAGATCCGCAATCCCTATTAAAAAGGCCAACCACGATTACGCGTCTGTACACTTAGCCGGTTGACAACAATAAGACATGGATATCTTCTGACGCCCCCAAAATAGGTATATATCAACCATTTTGAGTCACCAAATACATGGTTCAAAAAGAACTGTAACGACCCCAAAATTCATACAATTTAATTCACGACTTCGGTCGTTAATAATACATTCAACCTCTAATTTTACATCATTAAACGATAATACAACCATTGAAATTTGCGAAATAATTAATATTTTCTATTACAAACTATCCTCATTCCCAATAATGGATTCTACTTCTTGCTTTTCTACTTGGTTTATGAAAGACTAACTTTTCTAGCTTTCTAGCTTGTTCTCACTAACCAATAAGTTATAAGTTGTTGGATGAAAGTTAACAATTAACAAATGAAATCCAAGGCTCTCTATTTATAAGAAAACCAAGGTTAGGGCATAGTGCTCATTAGGCCAATCCCACCTCCTTACTATTTATTACTTAATCACCAAGTTTACTTGGCCTCCACAAAACTTATCCCTTGCTTGGTCACCAAGATCACCCATATGATCATGGGTTGCCCCATGGATCATCCTTACCCATTGGATCCTTACTTTGGGCTTTAAGTTCACTTATTCTTATCTTATGCTTTGGGCTTGTATTAACAAACCACTTGGGCTTTATCATTACTTACACTTGGGCTTGCACATTAATCTCTATTGGACTTATACTTCATACACAATCCAACAAGTCCATTTCATTTGTCTTAAAGCCTTAGAACGTATTGTCTACGTATTAATCTCGTATTGTAACTCGTATACTTATTCATAATATACGACATACCATCATTCATACATACTCGTATAATACTTCGTATCATACTCGTATTCATTACCTCGTACAATACCTACGTATTACACGATTATTGTGAAACCCTAGATTTTACGAATAAAGAATTAATTTTCTCGAAATAATTTTTTTTATATTATGGTGTGAATTTGAGATAATGTTATAGTTATGGGTAATATTTATAAATTTTGCAAAGTATGCAAGTTGTCATATTATATTCGATTGGTCACGGAATATTCGTTTTAAACAGAAAATATTCATACGACGGCACAATCATTGGTGGACCCCACAACGGAATTATTATCGGATTGAGAAAACGACAAAAATATTTTATTGAAAATAGCGACGGAAGTTTTACCGTTGATACTGTTGAACTACTCGGTAGTAAAAGTACAGTAATACGCGTTGTTGCATAGTAGCACACTGTATTGGTTATTGATATTTATGTGAGAAGTCACTCAGTTTTGTTCAATTATTGCTACAATAGTTGCTGCATAGTATCTCAATTATTTGATTCAATTATTGTTGATTTAGAAGTTTTATTTTATTCACGTAATAAAATAGAAACATCTTTTTATATAAAACAGAATACTTTATTAAAGTTATTCTATAAATAGAATATATTATATTCTATTATGCATAGTGTTTTGCATAGTAAAAATCTTTTAATATAAAACAGAATACTTTATTAAAGTTATTCTATAAATAGAATATATTATATTTTATTATGCATAGCGTTTGCATAGTGCCCGCATAGTGTTTGCATAGTAAAAATCTTTTTATATAAATAGAATATATTATATTTTATTTAAAAGATTTTTCTTTAAATATGGACCGTCAGATTAAAGTAAATCAATCTGGACCGTTCATGGATTAGTTACTATGCATTCCATTTTCCTATAAATAGAAGCTCATTCCTTCATTATTTTCTTACGAATTCACTGAACTCTAGAGAGAGAAACTATAGAGAGAGACTATAGAGAGATAGAAGAAAAGTTTTCTGCTACTTCACTACTCTTATATTAAGTATTATTTTACGGTAGGGAATATTATTTGTTGTACTCGTAAGGGGTGTTATTCTTTCTTATTCATGAAGAGAACTATTGTTATTCCATTGCTTATTATTCTGTTGGAATAACCTGTATACGCGGTCTACCCTATACTTGGTGACATTATTCTACTATTCCGTCTTTACTATTCTGTTGGAATATCCTGTCTGTGAGTTTTACGCCGGACCTGATTCCGTCTATATTATTCTGTTGGAATATCTTGTCTGTACGTTTTACGCCGGACCTGGTTCCGTCTTTATTATTAGTCTGTTGGAATATCCTGTCTGTACGTTTTATACCGCATGCATGGTGATTTCTGTTGTTATTCCATTCTTTATTATTCTATTGGAACATCCCGTCGGTGCGAATTTCGCCTGACCTGGTTCCGTTATTTAGTATTCTGTTGGAATAACCTGTCTATGCGAAGTACCGCATGAATGATGATTTCTTTTGTTATTCCATTCTTTATTATACTCAGTTGGTTAAAGTTTTAACTTCTATACTCCATGAAATTATTAGAATATCCTTGATATTTGCACTTCATCCAGTATCTTTTTATGGAAATATTCTTCTAATCATTCTTGAATTTTACTCTACAAAGCAGTATCATGTTGAAAATTTAGACATTAGTAGTTCTTGGACAAATTAATTCTTAAACTTGTTTTCTTCTGATTGAGGAACGGAGTGATGGTCCAGAGGATAGCATTAGTAGTCCTCACTATTCTGTGAAATAGTGTGATAATAATTGTAATGAGGACTCCTTTTGAGTTTGTATAATCTCTAGTAGATAATATTTGTATTCAAACTCACAGTTTATGTTTTGTCGTATTGTATACGACAGTTGTATTAGTAAGTTGTATTTGAATTCTGTACCATATATCTGGCGACCCAAGATGGGTGATGTATACCTAATTTTGGGGGCGTCACAGTTGGTATCAGAGCTTAGGGATATGATCCCTGGCTAAGATGTGAGACAAGAACTAGGAGGGGAGAGACGGAGAATTCCTTCGCTAGTATGACCTACCTAAGTTTATGTGGTATTTAATTGGTCGGTCAGAGTATAGGGATAATATGTGATATGTTATTTAACCCTTGTGTTGTGGCAGTATTTGAAAATAGCATCCGAAAATGTTGAGAACATCAATGGAGCACAGGAGACCGTTGAGTCTCCATAGATCAATAATCAGGACAATGTGCAACAGGATGACAATAATCCTCCTGTAAACAACAACACTGATCAATTGATGAACGACGGTACGTTTAGGAGCTTTTTAGAATTCATGCAACATCAGGCGAAGGCGGCTCCTGTTCATAATGCAGGTAAAAATAATGGCAACCCACGGTTGGTCACCGCTAAGCAGTTCAAGGAGCTGGGACCACCAGAGTTTTTGGGAAAGCCAGAACCACTTAAGGCGGAGACGTGGTTAAAGCAGATCACCAAGATATTTGGTGTCTTGGGATGCTCCGAGGAGCAAAAGGTTCCTTTTGCCACCTTTATGTTGCGTGAAGAAGCAGATCATTGGTGGGAATCTGTAAAACGTACCCAGACTGACGTACTCAAAATATCTTGGGAGAAGTTCCAAGAGCTGTTCAATGACAAGTACTTTCCAGAAAGTATTCGTCACATTAAGGAGGTGGAGTTTATCAAGTTAGAGCAAAACAACATGACCGTGTCGCAATACGAGGCTAAATTTGCGGAGTTATCCCGGTTTGCATCCCATTTGTCGATAATGAGGAGCAAATGACGCGAATGTTTCTAAGAGGTTTAAAACACGATATACGTCAATACCTCATTTCTCATAAATTTTGTTTATATTCAGATATTGTGAATAGAGCTCAGTTAGTGGAGCGCGATAATGAGTCATCATAACCAAAAGGTAATGACCAGCAACACGATAATAATCATACCGGTGGCAATGGCCATCGGAACAATGATAACCATCGCGGGGAAAATTATCATGCCAGGAATGGTAACCACTTCGGTGGTAATCATGGCCAAGATAATAGAAATGGACATTTTAAAAAAAGAAGGTTCAATAATGATGGAAAGATAGCAGCACCGGCACTCGTTTCAAAGGAAGAAGAACGACCACCGGTCGTATGTTTCAAATGCAGACAGGAGGGACACATCCGTCCAAATTGTACGCAACAATCCAAAGCGTGTTTTAATTACGGAAGAGAAGGTCACCTAGCTCGATTTTGTCGTATGGTGAAGTCAAGTCCAACTGGGATAGTGATGCCAAAGGATGTCCTAGACAAGCCAAAGCCGGTAGTTTAAGAGAGAGCGTTTTTTTTTTCGTGACCAGGAACCTGAATAAAATTATCACGGGTAAGTTAATTATAAGCTCTTACGAAGTCTATACCGTGTTAGATATCAGTTCTACTCACTCTTTTATTTCACCTAGTTGTGTTCAATGTTTGTACTTAAATACGGAGAAGTTAAACTTTGATTTATCTATTGAAACTCCATTGGGAGAAACCTTCGTTACCTCCACTGTTTATAAATCTTATTTGATTCAAATCGACACTTTCACGTTACATGTCGATCTTATCTCTTTAAAAATACTTGCCTTTGATGTGGTTTTTTTTAAACGATTGGTTAACTACTCATCATGTTTTTCGTAAGGTTGTTACCTTTCATATTCCTAACCAACCTATTATGCGAATTCAAGCAACCAAACCACTAAATTCAATCATTGTCATATCAAGCCATAAGTAAAGAGCCCCGATCCTTTTGTTGATGACTTCCTTGTGTGGAATGCACCGAAGCCAGACTTTCTGTAGGTGACGTTGTGAATTACGATGACATGTTGATAGGTATCATGGTGAGGTGCTATCTAGGTTAAGGGATAGAAGTCACAGTTGGTATCAATGTGATGTACTATCCAAGTCTTGGATCAGAGTAACAGTTATGAATGATATTTCTATCATTAATAAATCTCTTGACGTATTCTTGAAGACTTCCTAGCCTACCCCAGAGCGTGAAATCAAATTTTGTATTGATATTAATACAAAACCCATTTCTTAAACCCTCAAAATATTTCTTCAACTAGAACGAACGTAACATGCGCCAAAGACGTTGACTTGAGCTGTTGAAAATTATGATCGTACTATTCAATATCATCGTGGAAGAGCAAACGTGGTAGCTAACGTGTTGAGTAGAAGATCGTATGCGTTTACAAGTGCGATGTTGTTAACACAAAGACTCATTTCGTATAACTTGCAAATGATGAAGATAGAGTTAAAGACTCTAGGGACCCACGTGAAGATAACGAATATACGAGTAAAATTGACTTTAATCGATAAAGTTAAAGACGCTCAAGTTACATACCCGAATCTGATGAATGTGAAGAAGAAGGTTAAAGAGGGCGTTATTCTAGAAGCAAGAGTTGCTGAAGAGAGGAAATCTCAACCCTCGATTTAATTGGCCCATTTGAAATCCTCGATTGAGTAGGAACTGTGGCTTATAGACTCGTTTTACCGCTAAGTATATCGCGTGCTCATAACGTTTTTAACGTATCAATGTTACGTAAATATGTGAATAACCCGAACCACATTATTAATTTAGAATCGGACGAGATAGCGGATGATTTAACGTATGAGATCTCGTGTTAAAATCTTGGATAAGAAGAATCGTATCCAACACTCATGGGTTATACCTCAAGAGTTTGAATCTGAAATGAAGTCAAGGTATCCTCACCTGTTCGGCATACCAGGTACGTACGTAAATTTTGAGGGCGAAATTCCATAAGGAGGGGAGATTGTGAAATCCCAGATTTTATGAATAAAGAATTAATTTTCTCGAAATAATTTTTTTTATATTATAGTGTGAATTTGAGATAATGTTATAGTTGTGGGTAATATTTATAAATTTTGCAAAGTATGCAAGTTGTCATAATATATTTGATTGGTTGGGGAATATTCGTTTTAAACAGGAAATATTCGTACGACGGCACAATTATTGGTGGACCCCACAACGGAATTATTGTCGGATTTAGAAAACGACAAAAATATTTTATTGAAAATAACGACGGAAGTTTTACCGTTGATACTGTTGAACTACTCAATAGTAAAAGTGCAGTAATACGCGTTGTTTCATAGTAGCACACGGTATTGATTATTGATATTTATGTGAGAAGTCACTCAGTTTTGTTCAATTATTGCTACAATAGTTGTTGCATAGTATCTCACATTATTTGATTCAATTATTGTTGATTTAGAAGTTTTGTTTTATTCACATAATAAAATAGAAACATCTTTTTATATAAAACAGAATACTTTATTAAAGTTATTCTATAAATAGAATATATTATATTCTATTATGCATAGTATTTTGCATAGTAAAATCTTTTTATATAAAACAGAATACTTTATTAAAGTTATTTTATAAATAGAATATATTATATTTTTTTATGCATAGTTCCCTCATAGTGTTTGCATAGTAAAAATCTTTTTATATAAATAGAATATATTATATTTTATTTAAAAGATTTTTCTTTAAATATGAATCGTCAGATTAAAGTAAATCAATCTGGACCGTTCACGGATTAGTTACTATGCATTCCATTTTCCTATAAATAGAAGCTCATTCCTTCATTATTTTCTTACGAATTCACTGAACTCTAAAGAAAGAAACTATAGAGAAAGACTATAGAGAGATAGAAGAAAAGTTTTCTGCTACTTCACTACTCTTATATCAAGTATTATTTTATGGTAGGGAATATTATTTGTTGTACTCGTAAGGGGTGTTGTGAAATCCCAGATTTTATGAATAAAGAATTAATTTTCTCGAAATAATTTTTTTATATTATGGTGTGAATTTGAGATAATGTTATAGTTGTGGGTAATATTTATAAACTTTGCAAAGTATGCAAGTTGTCATATTATATTCGATTGGTCGGGGAATATTCGTTTTAAACAGGAAATATTCGTACGACGGCACAATCATTGGTGGACCCCACAATGAAATTATTGTCGGATTGAGAAAACGATAAAAATATTTTATTTAAAATAACGGCGGAAGTTTTACTGTTGATACTGTTGAACTACTCGGTAGTAAAAGTACAGTAATACGCGTTGTTGCATAGTAGCACACGGTATTGATTATTGATATTTATGTGAGAAGTCACTCAGTTTTGTTCAATTATTGCTACAATAGTTGCTGCATAGTATCTCACATTATTTGATTCAATTATTGCTGATTTAGAAGTTTTTGTTTTATTCACGTAATAAAATAGAAACATCTTTTTATATAAAATAAAATACTTTATTAAAGTTATTCTAAAATAGAATATATTATATTCTATTATGCATAGTATTTTGCATAGTAAAATCTTTTTATATAAAACAGAATACTTTATTAAAGTTATTCTATAAATAGAATATATTATATTTTATTATGCATAGTGTTTGCATAGTATCTGCATAGTATTTGCATAGTAAAAATCTTCTTATATAAATAGAATATATTATATTTTATTTAAAAGATTTTTCTTTAAATATGGACCGTCAGATTAAAGTAAATCAATCTGGATCGTTCATGGATTAGTTACTATGCATTCCATTTTCCTATATATAGAAGCTCATTCCTTTATTAATTTCTTACGAATTCACTGAACTCTAGAGAGAGAAACTATAGAGAGAGACTATAGAGAGATAGAAGAAAAGTTTTTTGCTACTTCACTACTCTTATATCAAGTATTATTTTACGGTAAGCGATATTATTCTTTTGTATTCAAGAAGAGAACTTCTGTTATTTCATTTTTTTATTGTTCTGTTGGAATAACCTGTATACGCGGGCTACCCTATACTTGGTGACATTCTTCTATTTTTCTGTCTTTATTATTCTGTCGGAATATCTGTCTGTGCTATACGCCGAACCTGGTTCCATTTTTTATTATTCCGTCTTTATTATTCTGTCGGAATATCATGTCTGTGTTATACGCCGGACCTGGTTCCATCATTTATTATTATGCATTTATTATTCTGTTGGAACATCATGTCGGTGTGAATTTCACCTGACCTGGTTTCGTTATTATTATTTTGTTGGAATAACCTGTCTATGCGAAGCACCGCATGCATAGTGATTTCTGTTGTTATTCCATTCCTTATTATTCTGTTGGAACATCCTGTCGGTGTGAATTTCACCTGACCTGGTTCCGTTACTTATTATTCTGTTGGAATAACCTGTCTATGTGAAGTACCGTATGCATGGTGATTTCTTTTCTTATTCCATTCGTTATTATACTCAGTTGGTTAAAGTTTTGACTTCTATACTCCATGAAATTAGTGGAATATCATTGATATTTGCGCTTCATCCAGTATCTTTTCATGAAAATATTCTTCTGAGCATTCTTGAATTTTACTCTACAAAGCAGTATCATGTTGACAATTTGAACGTTATTAGTTCCTAGATAAAATAATTCTTGAACTTGTTTTATTGAATTCTTACATCATTGTCATCACCCTCGTGTTTATATTATGTTGAAAGTCATATGTGGTCTGTAGTCCATAGATGGACTTGGTATGATTATGACCAAGGATTATTCGGTGTAATCGTGACCGTAATGTTACAAATGATGTAAAAATTAAAAGTCCTCATTGGCCCGTAGTGCATTGATGGACTGTTTTTGGTATGATTATGGCTATGGATTCTCTTCGGCCAAGGGAGCAAAGATGAATTGTTTTATGGCATGATCAGAACCGTTGATGAAAACACGATTATCTTTGGCCCATAGTTCATGGATAATTCGTGGTCGTGATACTAAAGAATATCCTTGGCCTGTAGCGCAGGGATGATTGAATGATGTGGATTATTTATTGAGCTGAGTCTCAGCGATAAAAGTGATGAAAAACTTTTTAAATCATAAAAGATAGTACATTCTATTCTCTACTTGACTCTTTTAATGGATTGCTTGTTCCGCTGCAGTTAAACTTGATGTCTATTGTATTTTATCAGTTTAACATTGTTGGAGGCTAATGATAATTTATTCTGCATTATCTTAGTCATAATATTTCTTAGTGGGCTAGTTGAGCTCACCCTTTCTTTCACTGTTCTCTTCAGGAAATGAGAATATAGTTGGGACGAGTCGGGGAACGGAGTGATGGTCCAGAGGATAACATTAGTAGTCCTCACTATTCTGTGAAATAGTGTGATAATAATTGTAATGAGGACTCCTTTTGAGTTTGTATAATCTCTAGTAGATAATATTTGTATTCAAACTCACAGTTTATATTTTGTCGTATTGTACACGACAGTTGTATTAGTAAGTTGTATTTGAATTATGTACCATGTATCTGGCGACCCAAGATGGGTGATGTATACCTAATTTTGGGGGCGTCACAGGTGTTATTCTTTCTTATTCATGAAGAGAACTATTGTTATTCTATTGCTTATTATTCTGTTGGAATAACCTATATACGCGGTCTACCCTATACACTACAGGTCCATCTATGCACTACAGGCCACAGATGACTTTCAACATAATATAAACATGAGGATGATGACAATGATATAAGAATTCAATTAAACAAGTTCAAGAATTAATTTGTCCAGGAACCAATAACGTCCAAATTGTCAACATGATACTGCTTTGTAGAGTAAAATTCAAGAATGCTCAGAAGAATATTTCTATAAAAAGATACTGGATGAAGCGTAAATATCAAGGATATTCCACTAATTTCATAGAGTATGAAAGTCAAAGTTTTAACCAACTGAGTATAATACCGAATGGAATAATAAAAGATATCACCATGCATGTGGTACTTCGCATAGACGGTTATTTCAACAGAATAATAATAACGGAACCAGGTCAGGTGAAATTCACACTGACAGGATGTTCCAACAGAATAATAAATGCGGAATAATAAATGATGGAACCAGGTCCGGCGTATAGCACAGACATGATATTCCGACAGAATAATAAAAATGGAACCAGGTCCGGCGTATAGCACAGACAGGATATTCCGACAGAATAATAAAGACAGAATAATAGAAGAATGTCACCAAGTATAGGGTAGACCGCGTATACAGGTTATTCCAACAGAATGAGAAGAAATGGAATAACAACAGTTCTCTTCATGAATAAAAAAGAAAAACACTCTTTACGAGTACAACAAATAATATTCCCTACCTTAAGAAGAAGAGTATTGTATATATAAGTAGTGAAGTAGCAGAATACTTTCTTCTTTCTCTCTATAGTTTATCTCTATAGAGTTTCAGTGAATTCGTAAGAAAATAATGAATGAATGAGCTTCTATTTATAGAAAAATGGAATGCATAGTAACTAATCCATGAACGGTCAAGATTGATTTACTTTAATCTGACGGTCCATATTTAAAGAAAAATATTTTAAATAAAATATAATATATTCTATTTTTATATAAAAAGATTTTTATTATGCAAACACTATGCAGACACTATGCAAACACTATGCATAATAAAATATAATATATTCTATTTATAGAATAACTTTAATAAAGTATTCTGTTTTATATAAAAAGATTTTACTATACAAAATAATATGCGGGCACTATGCAAACACTATGCATAATAAAATATAATATATTCTATTTATAGAATAACTTTAATAAAGTATTCTGTTTTATATAAAAAAAATTCCTATATTATTACATTAATAATACCAATAAAACTGAGTGACTTATCACGTAAGCATCAATAATTAATACCGTGTGCTACTATGCAACCACGCGTATTACTGTACTTTTAACACCGGGTGTTTCAACAGTTAACGGTAAAACTTCTGTCGTTATTTTCATAAAGTATTTTTTGTCGTTTTCTCAATCCGACAATAATTCTGTTGTGGGGTCCACCAATTATTGTGTCGTTGTACGAATATTCCCTGTTAAAACGAATATTCCCCGACCAATCGAATATTATATAACAACTTGTGTACTTTGCAAAATTTATAAATATTACCCACAACTATAACATTATCTCAAACTCACACCATAATATAAAAAAAATTATTTCGAGAAAATTAATTCTTTATTCATAAAATTTGGGGTTTCACAATCTCCCTTCCTTATGGAATTTCGCCCTCGAAATTTACGTATGTACCTGGTATGCCGAACAGGTGAGGATACCTTGACTTCATTTCAGATTCTAACTCTTGAGGTATAACCCTTGAGTGTTGGATACGATTCTTCTTATCCAAGATTTTAACACGAGATCTCATACGTTAAATCATCCGCTATCTCGTCCGATTCTAAATTAATAATGTGGTTCGGGTTATCCACATATTTACGTAACATTGATACGTTAAAAACGTTATGAGCACGCGACGTACTTGGCGGTTAAACGAGTCTATAAGCCACAACTCCTACTTAATCGAGGATTTCAAATGGGCCAATTAAATCGAGGGTTGAGATTTCCTCTCTTCAGCAACTCTTGCTTCTAGAATAACGCCCTCTTGAACCTTCTTCTACACATTCATCAGATTCGGGTATGTAGCTTGAGCGTCTTTAACTTTATCGATTAAAGTCGATTTTACTCGTATATTCGTTATCTTCACGTTGGTCCCTAGAGTCTTTAACTCTATCTTCATCATTTGCAAATTATACGAAATGAGACTTTGTGTTAACAACATCGCACTTGTAAACGCATACGATCTTCTACTCAACATGTCAGCTACCACGTTCGCTCTTCCACGATGATATTGAATAGTACGATCGTAATCTTTAACAGCTCAAGTCAACGTCTTTGGCGCATGTTACGTTCGTTTTAGTTGAAGAAATATTTTGAGGGTTTAAGAAATGGGTTTTGTACTGGTGTCAATACAAAATTCGATTTCACGCTCTAAGGGTAGGCTAAAAAGTCTACAAG
Organism: Panax notoginseng; assembly: GCA_016801055.1. Classification (NCBI taxonomy): domain Eukaryota; kingdom Viridiplantae; phylum Streptophyta; class Magnoliopsida; order Apiales; family Araliaceae; genus Panax; species Panax notoginseng. Next base: position 102,198,205 of record CM029021.1, read on the forward strand.
AATACGCCAGGAAATTTATTAATAATAGAAATATCATTCAAAACTGTGACTCTCATCCAAGACTTGGATAGTATGTCACATTGATACCAACTATGACTTCTATCCCTTAACCTAGATAGCACCTCACAATGATACCTATAAACTTGCCATCTTCATTCACGACGTTGCCTACAGAAAGTCTGGCTTCGGTGCATTCCACACAAGGAAGTCAACAACGAAAGGATCGGGGATCTTTACTTATGGCTTGATATGACAATGATTGACTTTAGTGGTTTGGTTACTTTGAATTCGCATAACAGGTTGGTTAGGAGTATGAAAGTTAACCACCTTACAAAAAGAATGATGATTAGTTAACCAATCGATTCCTAAAATCACATCAAAGGCAAGTATTTTCAAAGAGATAAGATTGACAGGTAACGTGAAAGTGTTGATTTGAATCAAACAAGATTTATAAACAGTGGAGGTAACGAAGGTTTCTCCTAATGGAGTTTCAATAGATAAATCAAAGTTTAACTTCTCCGGAGTTAAGTAAAAACATTGAACACAACTAGGTGAAATAAAAGAGTGAGTAGAACCGGTATCTAACACGGTATAGACCTCGTAAAAGCTTATGATTAACTTACCCGTGATAATTTTATTCAGGTTCCTTGTCACAAAAAAAAATACTCTCTCTTAAACTATCGGCTTTGACTTTTCTGGGACGGCCTTTGGTGCCTCCATCCTAGCTGAACTTGTCTTCGGTGAACGACAAAATCGGGCTAGGTGACCTTCTCTTTTGCAATTAAAACACGCTTTGGATTGCTGCGTACAGTTTGGATGGATGTGTCCCTCCTGTCCGCATTTGAAACATACGACCGGTGGTCGTTCTTCTTCCTTTGAAACGGGTGCTGGTGCTGCTGTCTTTCCATCATTATTGAACCTTCTCTTCTTGAAATGTCCATTTCTATTATCTTGGCCATGATTACCACCAAAGTGGTTACCATTCTTAGTATGATAATTTCCCCCGCGATGGTTATCATTGTTCCGATGGCCGTTGCCACCAGTATGATTATTATCGTGTTACTGGTCATTACCTTTTGGTTGTGATGACTTATTATCGCGCTCCACTAACTGAGCCCTATTCACAATATCTGAATATAAATAAAGTTTATGAGAAATGAGGTATTGACGTATATCGGGTTTCAAACCTCGCAGAAACATCCGCGCCATTCGCTCCTAATTATAGACCAAATGGGACGCAAACCAGGACAACTCCGCAAACTTAGCCTCGTACTGCAACACGGTCATATTGTTTTGCTCCAGCTTGATAAACTCTACCTCCTTCATGTGACAAATACTTTCGGGAAAGTACTTGTCGTTGAACAGCTCTTGGAACTTCTCCCAAGACATCTTGAGTGCGTCAGTCTGGGTACGTTTTACATATTTCCACCAATGATCTGCTTTTTCATGCAACATAAAGGTGGCAAAAGGAACCTTTTGCTCCTCGGAGCATCCCAAGACATCAAATATCTTGGTGATCTGCTTTAACCACGTCTCCGCCTTAAGTGGTTCTGGCTTTCCCAAAAACTCAGGTGGTCCCAGCTCCTTGAACTGCTTAGCGGTGACCAACCGTGGGTTGCCATTATTTTTACCTGCATTATGAACAGGAGTCGCCTTCGCCTGATGTTGCATGAATTCTAAAAAACTCCTAAACGTACTGTCGTTCGTCAATTGATCAGTGTTGTTGTTTACAGGAGGATTATTGTCATCCTGTTGCACATTGTCCTGATTATTGATCTGTGGAGACTCAATGGTCTCCTGTGCTCCATTGATGTTCTCAACATTTTCGGATGCCATTTTCAAATACTGCCACAAAACAAGGGCTAAATAACATATCACATATTATCCCTATACTCTCACCGACTAATTAAATACCACATAAACTTAGGTAGGTCATACTAGCGAAGGAATTCCCCGTCTCTCCCCTCCTAGTTCTTGTCTCACATCTTAGCCAGGGATCATATCCCTAAGCTTTGATACCAACTGTGACGCCCCCAAAATTAGGTATACGTCACCCATCTTGGGTCGCCACTTACATGGTACATAAATTCAAAAATAACTTACTAATACAACTGTCGTGTACAATACAACAATACATAACTGTGAGTTTGAATACAATTATTGTCTACTAGAGATTATACAAACTCAAAAGGAGTCTTCATTACAATTATTAACACACTATTTCACAGAATAGTGAGGACTACTAATGCTATCCTCTGGACCGTCACTCCATTCCCCGACTAGTCCCTACTATGTTCTCAATAAGAGAACAGTGAAAGAAAGGGTGAGCTCAACTATCCCAATAAGAAATATTATGACTAAGATAATGTAGAATAAATTATCATTAGCCTCCAACAATGTTAAACTGATAAAATACAATAGACATCAAGTTTAACTGCAGCGGAACAAGCAATCCATTAAAAGAGTATAGTAGAGAATAGAATCTACTATCTTTTATGATTTAAAAAGTTTTTCATCACTTTTATCGCTGAGACTCAGCTCAATAAATAATCCACATCATTAAATCATCCCTGCACTACAGCCAAGGATATTCTTTAGTATCACGACCACGAATTATCCATGCACTACGGGCCAAAGATAATCGTGTTTTCATCAACGGTCCTGATCATGCCATAAAATAATTCATCTTTGTACCATTGGCCGAAGAGAATCCATAGCCATAATCATACCAAAAACTGTCCATCAATGCACTACGGGCCAATGAGGACTTTTTCCACATCATTTGTAACATTACGGTCATGATTATACCGAATAATCCTTGGTCATAATCATACCAACTCCATCTCTGCACTACAGGCCAAAGATGACTTTCAACATAATATAAACATGAGGATGATGACAATGATATAAGAATTCAATTAAACAAGTTCAAGAATTAATTTGTCCAAGAACCAATAACGTCCAAATTGTCAACATGATACTGCTTTGTAGAGTAAAATTCAAGAATGCTCAGAAGAATATTTCTATAAAAAGATACTGGATGAAGCGTAAATATCAAGGATATTCTACTAATTTCATAGAGTATGAAAGTCAAAGTTTTAACCAACTGAGTATAATACCGAATGGAATAATAAAAGATATCACCATGCATGCGGTACTTCGCATAGACGGTTATTTCAACAGAATAATAATAACGGAACCAGGTCAGGTGAAATTCACACTGACAGGATGTTCCAACAGAATAATAAATGCGGAATAATAAATGATGGAACCAGGTCCGGCGTATAGCACAGACAGGATATTCCGACAGAATAATAAAGACGGAATAATAAAAATGGAACCAGGTCCGGCGTATAGCACAGACAGGATATTTCGACAGAATAATAAAGATAGAATAATAGAAGAATGTCACCAAGTATAGGGTAGACCGCGTATACAGGTTATTCCAACAGAATGAGAAGAAATGGAATAACAACAGTTCTCTTTATGAATAAGAAAGAAAAACAATTTTTACGAGTACAACAAATAATATTCCCTACCTTAAGAAGAAGAGTACTGGATATATAAGTAGTGAAGTAGCAGAATACTTTCTTCTTTCTCTCTATAGTTTATCTCTCTAGAGTTTCAGTGAATTCGTAAGAAAATAATGAATGAATGAGCTTCTATTTATAGAAAAATGGAATGCATAGTAACTAATCCATGAACGGTCAAGATTAATTTACTTTAATCTGACGGTCCATATTTAAAGAAAAATCTTTTAAATAAAATATAATATATTCTATTTTTATATAAAAAGATTTTTACTATGAAAACACTATGCAGGCATTATGCAAACACTATATATAATAAAATATAATATATTCTATTTATAGAATAACTTTAATAAAGTATTCTGTTTTATATAAAAAGATTTTACTATACAAAACACTATGCGGGCACTATGCAAATACTATGCATAATAAAATATAATATATTCTATTTATAGAATAACTTTAATAAAGTATTCTGTTTTATATAAAAAAAAAATTTGTATTATTACATTAATAATACCAATAAAATTGAGTGACTTATCATGTAAGCATCAATAATTAATACCGTGTACTACTATGCAACCACGTGTAATACTGTACTTTTAACACCGGGTGTTTCAACAGTTAACGGTAAAACTTCCGCCGTTATTTTCATAAAGTATTTTTTGTCGTTTTCTCAATCCGATAATAATTCTGTTGTGGGGTCCACCAATGATTGTACCGGTCCACCAATGAAAGACTAACTTTTCTAGCTTTCTAGCTTGTTCTCTCTAACCAATAAGTTATAAGTTGTTGGATGAAAGTTAACAATTAACAAATGAAATCCAAGGCTCTCTATTTATAAGAAAACAAAGGTTAGGGCATAATGGTCATTAGGCCAATCTCACCTCCTTAATCAAACCTCCTTACTATTCATTACTTAATCACCAAGTTTACTTGGCCTCCACAAAACTTTTCCCTTGCTTGGTCACCAAGATCACCTATATGATCATGGGTTGCCCCATGGATCATCCTTACCTATTGGATCCTTACTTTGGGCTTTAAGTTCACTTATTCTTATCTTATGCTTTGGGCTTGTATTAACAAACCACTTGGGCTTTATCATTACTTACACTTGGGCTTGCACATTAATCTCTATTGGACTTATACTTCATACACAATCCAACAAGTCCATTTCATTTGTCTTAAAGCCTTAGAACGTATTGTCTACGTATTAATCTCGTATTCTAACTCGTATACTTATTCATAATATACGACATACCATCATTCATATATACTCATATAATACTTCGTATCTTACTCGTATCCATTTCCTCGTACAATACCTACGTATTACACGATTATTACGTTAACTAATTAGCGCTTTATTTTCCCTAACATTCTTAAATTAAGTCCACGGGCGAAAAATTACATTTTTCATACTCGAATTATTATTACATAATCCATTTCACATCGATATTCTATCGTTACGTATTTCTCGGAAGTTCAAAAATAATTCCCAAGCAAAAATTAGTGAATAGTGTTTTTTAGGAAAATTTCTGGGAAAACTTTTATTTTCATCTTGGAAATTCAAACACTTTAATTCCTTCATGTAGTTAAAATACTATGACATTCCAATAGAATTAGGTTATAGAATGTCATCTATCTTGCTAACACGGAATAATAACATATAATATAATTTTATTTATTATTTAATTAAATAAAATTATTTTACAATAAATCGGAATTTCTCGGTCATTACAGATGATATGTGGTCACCCCTCTCAAACCATCCATTGCTAGATAGTCCATGCCGACTGCATGTGTGATAAAGCTATAGGGAGAGATGAGTCCTGAACAAGGCAAAATAGCAAAAAGATCCTCAATCCCTATTAAAAATGCCAACCAGGATGACGCGTCTGTACACTTAGCCAGTTGACAACAATAAGACATGGATATCTTCTGACGCCCCCAAAATAGGTATACATCACCCATTCTGAGTCACCAAATACATGGTACAGAAACAACTGTAACGACCCCAAAATTCATATAATTTAATTCTCGACTTTGGTCGTTAATAATACATTCAACCTCTAATTTTACATCATTAAACGATAATACAACCATTGAAATTTGCGGAATAATTAAAATTTTCCATTACAAACTATCCTCGTTCCCAATAATGGATTCTTATTCTTGCTTTTCTACTTGGTTTATGAAAGACTAACTTTTCTAGCTTTCTAGCTTTTTATTTCTAACTAATAAGTTATAAGTTGTTGGAAGAAAGTTAACAATTAACAAATGAAATCCAAGGCTCTCTATTTATAGAAAAACCAAGGTTAGGGCATAATGGTCATTAGGCCAATCCCACTTTCTTAATCAAACCTCCTTACTATTCATTACATAATCACCAAGTTTACTTGGCCTCCCCAAAACTTATCCCTTGCTTGGTCACCAATATCACTTATATGATCATGGGTTGCCCCATGGATCATCCTTACCCATTGAATCCTTACTTTGGGATTTAAGTTCACTTATTCTTATCTTATGCTTTGGGCATGTATTAACAAACTACTTGGGCTTTACCATTACTTACACTTGGGCTTGCACATTAATCTCTATTGGACTTATACTTCATACACAATCCAACAAGTCCATTTCATTTGTCTTAAAGCCTTAGAACGTATTAATCTCGTATTCTAACTCGTATACTTATTCATAATATACGACATACCATTATTCATACATACTCGTATTATACTCGTATCCATTACCTCGTACAATACCTACGTATTACACGATCATTGCTTTAACTAGTTAGCGCTTTATTTTCCCTAACGTTCTTAAATTAAGTCCACGGGCGAAAAACTACATTTTCCATACTCGAATTATTATTACATAATCCATTTCACATCGATATTCTACCATTACGTATTTCTCGGAAGTTCAAAAATAATTCCTAAGCAAAAATTAGTGAATAGTGTTTTTTAGGAAAATTTCTCGGAAAACTTTTATTTTCGTCTTGGAAATTCAAACACTTTAATTCCTTCATGTAGTTAAAATACTATGACATTCCGATAGAATTAGGTTATAGAACGTCATCCATCTTGCTAACACATAATAATAACATATAATATAATTTTATTTATTATTTAATTAAATAAAATTATTTTACAATAAATCTGAATTTCTCGGTCATTACAGATGATATGTGGTCACCCCTCTCAAACTAGCCATGGGTAGATAGTCCATGCCGACTGCATGAGTGATAAAGCTATAGGGAGAGCTGAGTCCTGAACAAGGCAAAGTAGCAAAAGGATCCTAAATCCCTATCAAAAAGGCCAACCAGGATGACGCGTCTGTACACTTTGCCGGTTGACAACAATAAGACATGGATATCTTGTGACGCCCCCAAAATAGGTATATATCAACCATTCTGAGTTTCCAAATACATGCTATAAAAACAACTATAACGACCCCAAAATTCATACAATTTAATTCTCGACTTCGGTTGTTAATAATACATTGAACCTCTAATTTTACATCATTAAACGATAATACAACCATTAAAATTTACGGAATAATTAAAATTTTCTATTACAAACTATCATCGTTCCCAATAATGGATTCTTCTTCTTGCTTTTCTACTTGGTTTATGAAAGACTAACTTTTCTAGCTTTCTAGCTTGTTCTCTCTAACCAATAAGTTATAAGTTGTTGGATGAAAGTTAACAATTAACAAATGAAATCCAAGGCTCTCTATTTATAGGAAAACCAAGGTTAGGGCATAATGGTCATTAAGGCAATCCCACCTCCTTAATCAAACCTCCTTACTATTCATTACTTAATCACCAAGTTTACTTGGCCTCCACAAAACTTATCCCTTGCTTGGTCACCAAGATCACCCATATGATCATAGGTTGGCCCATGGATCATCGTTACTCATTGGATCCTTACTTTGGGCTTTAAGTTCACTTATTCTTATCTTATGTTTTGGGCTTGTATTAACAAACAACTTGGGCTTTATCATTACTTACACTTGGGCTTGCACATTAATCTCTATTGGACTTATACTTCATACACAATCCAACAAGTCCATTTCATTTGTCTAAAAGCCTTAGAACGTATTAATCTCGTATTCTAAGTCGTATACTTATTCATAATATACGACATGCCATCATTCATACATACTCGTATAATACTTCGTATTATACTCGTATTCATTACCTAGTACAATACCTACGTATTACACGATCATTACTTTAACTAGTTAGTGCTTTATTTTCCCTAACGTTCCTAAATTAAGTCCACAGGCGAACAACTACGTTTTCCATACTCGAATTATTATTACATAATCCATCTCACATCGATATTCTATCATTGCGTATTTCTCGGAAGTTCAAAAATAATTTCCAAGCAAAAATCAGTGAATAGTGTTTTCTAAAAAAATTCTAGGAAAACTTTTATTTTTGTCTTGAAAATTCAAACACTTTAATTCCTTCATGTATTTAAAATACTATGACATTCCGATAGGATTAGGTTATAGAACGTCATTCATCTTGCTAAAACATAATAATAACATATAATATAATTTTATTTATTATTTAATTAAATAAAATTATTTTACAATAAATCCGAATTTCTCAGTCACTACAGAAGATATGTGGTCACCCCTCTCAAACGAACCATGGGTAGATAGTCCATGACGACTGCATGAGTGATAAAGTTATAGGGAGAGCTGAGTCCTGAACAAGGCAAAATAGCAAAAGGATCCTCAATCCCTATTAAAAAGGCCAACCAGGATGACGCATCGGTACACTTAGCCGGTTGACAACAATAAGACATGGCTATCTTGTGATGCCCCCAAAATAGGTATACATCACCCATTCTGAGTCGCCCAATACATGGTACAGAAACAACTGTAACGACTCCAAAATTCATACAATTTAATTCTCGACTCCGGTCGTTAATAATACATTCAACCTCTAATTTTACATCATTAAACGATAATACAACCATTGAAATTTGTGGAATAATTAAAATTTTCTATTACAAACTATCCTCGTTCCCAATAATGGATTCTTCTTCTTGCTTTTCTACTTGGTTTATGAAAGGTAACAATTAACAAATGAAATCCAAGGCTCTCTATTTATGGGAAAACCAAGGTTAGGGCATAATGGTCATTAGGCCAATCCCACCTCCTTAATCAAACCCCTTACTATTCATTACTTAATCACCAAGTTTACTTGGCCTCCACAAAATTTATCCCTTGCTTGGTCACCATGATCACCCATATGATCATGGGTTGCCCCATGGATCATCCTTACCCATTGGATCCTTACTTTGGGCTTTAAGTTCACTTATTCTTATCTTATGCTTTGGGCTTGTATTAACAAACCACTTGGGCTTTATCATTATTTACACTTGGGCTTGCACATTAATCTCTATTGGACTTATACTTCATACATAATCCAACAAGTCCATTTCATTTGTCTTAAAGCCTTAGAACGTATTGTCTACGTATTAATCTCATATTCTAACTCGTATATTTATTCATAATATACGACATACCATCATTCATGCATTCTCGTATAATACTTCGTATCATACTTGTATCCATTACCTCGTACAATACTTACGTATTACACGATCATTACTTTAACTAGTTTGTGCTTTATTTTCCCTAACGTTCTTAAATTAAGTCCACGGGCGAAAAACTACATTTTCCATACTCGAATTATTATTACATAATCTATTTCACATCGATATTCTATCGTTATATATTTCTCGAAAGTTCAAAAATAATTCCCAAGTAAAAATTAGTGAATAGTGTTTTTTAGGTAAATTTTTTGGAAAACTTTTATTTTCGTCATGGAAATTCAAACACTTTAATTCCTTCATGTAGTTAAAATACTATGACATTCCGATAGGATTAGGTTATAGAACATCATCCATCTTGTTAACACATAATAATAACATATTATATAATTTTATTTATTATTTAATTATTGAAAATTATTTTACAATAAATCTGAATTTCTCGGTCATTACAGATGTTATGTGGTCACCCCTCTCAAACCAGCCATTGGTAGATAGTCCATCCCGACTGCATGTGTGATAAAGCTATAAGGAGAGCTGAGTCCTGAATAAGGCAAAATAGCAAAAAGATCCTCAATCCCTATTAAAAAGGCCAACCAGGATGACGCATCTGTACACTTAGCCGGTTGACGACAACAAGACATGGCTATCTTGTGACGCCCCCAAAATAGGTATACATCACCCATTCTATGTCGCCAAATATATGGTACAGAAACAAATGTAACGACCCCAAAATTCATACAATTTAATTCTCGACTTCGGTCATTAATAATACATTGAACCTCTAATTTTACATCATTAAACGATAATATAACCATTAAAATTTGCAGAATAATTAAAATTTTTTATTACAAACTATCCTCGTTCCCAATAATGGATTCTTCTACTTGCTTTTCTACTTGGTTTATGAAAGACTAACTTTTCTAGCTTTCTAGCTTTTTCTCTCTAACCAATAAGTTATAAGTTGTTGGATGAAAGTTAACAATTAACAAATGAAATCCAAGGCTTTCTATTTACAGGAAAACCAAGGTTAGGGCATAATGGCCATTAGGCCAATCCCACCTCCTTAATCAAACCTCCTTACTATTCATTACTTAATCACCAAGTTTACTTGGCCTCCACAAAACTTATCCCTAGCTTGGTAACCAAGATCACCCATATGATCATGGGTTGCCCCATGGATCATCATTACCCATTGGATCCTTACTTTGGGCTTTAAGTTCACTTATTCTTAACTTATGCTTTGGGCTTGTATTAACAAACCACTTGGACATTATCATTACTTACACTTGGGCTTGCACATTAATCTCAATTGGACTTATAGTTCATACACAATCCAACAAGTCTATTTCATTTGTCTTAAAGCCTTAGAACGTATTGTTTACATAATAATCTCGTATTCCAATTAGTATACTTATTCATAATATACGACATACCATCATTCATACATACTCGTATAATACTTCGTATCATACTTGTATTCATTACCTCGTACAATACATACGTATTACACGATCATTACTTTAACTAGTTAGTGCTTTATTTTCCATAACGTTCTTAAATTAAGTCCATGGGCGAAAAACTATGTTTTCCATACTCGAATTATTATTACATAATCCATCTCACATCGATATTCTATCGTTACGTATATCTCGGAAGTTCCAAAAATAATTCCCAAGCAAAAATCAATGAATAGTATTTTTCAAAAAAAAATTCAGAAAACTTTTATTTTCGTCTTGGAAATTCAAACACTTTAATTCCTTCATGTAGTTAAAATACTATGACATTCCGATAGGATTAGGTTATAGAGCGTCATCCATCTTGCTAACACATAATAATAACATATAATATACTTTTATTTATTATTTAATTAAATAAAATATTTTACAATAAATCCGAATTTCTCAGTCATTATAGATGATATGTGGTCACCCCTCTCAAACCAGCCATGGGTAGATAGTCCATGTCGACTGCATGAGTGATAAAGCTATAGGGAGAGCTGAGTCCTGAACAAGGCAAAATAGCAAAAAGATCCTCAATCCCTATTAAAAAGGCCAACCAGGATTACGCGTCTGTACACTTAGCCGGTTGACAACAATAAGACATGGATATCTTCTGACGCCCCCAAAATAGGTATATATCAACCATTTTGAGTCGCCAAATACATGGTACAAAAAGAACTGTAACGACCCCAAAATTCATACAATTTAATTCACGACTTCGGTCGTTAATAATACATTCAACCTCTAATTTTACATCATTTAACGATAATACAACCATTAAAATTTGCGGAATAATTAAAATTTTCTATTACAAACTATCGTCGTTCCCAATAATGGATTCTTATTCTTGCTTTTCTACTTGGTTTATGAAAGACTAACTTTTCTAGCTTTCTAGCTTGTTCTCTCTAACCAATAAGTTATAAGTTGTTGGATGAAAGTTAATAGTTAACAAATGAAAACCAAGGCTTTCTATTTATAGGAAAACCAAGGTTAGGGCATAATGGTCATTAGGCCAATCCCACATCCTTAATCAAACCTCCTTACTATTCATTACTTAATCGCCATGTTTACTTGGCCTCCACAAAACTTATCCCTTGCATGGTCACCAAGACCACCCATATGATCATGGGTTGCCTTATGGATCATCCTTACCCATTGGATCCTTACTTTGGGCATTAAGTTCACTTATTCTTATCTTATGCTTTGGGCTTGTATTAACAACCCACTTGGGCTTTATCATTACTTACACTTGGGCTTGCACATTAATCTCTATTGGACTTATATTTCGTACACAATCTAACAAGTCCATTTCATTTGTCTTAAAGCCTTAGAACGTATTGTCTACGTATTAATCTCGTATTCTAACTTGTATATTTATTCATAATATACGACATACCATCATTCATACATACTCGTATAATACTTCGTATCATACTCCTATTCATTACCTCGTACAATACCTACGTATTACACGATCATTACTTTAACTAGTTAGCGATTTATTTTCCATAACGTTCTTAAATTAAGTCCACATGCGAAAAACTACGTTTTCCATACTCGAATTAGTATTACATAATCCATCTCACATCGATATTCTATCGTTACGTATTTCTCGAAAGTTCAAAAATAGTTCCCAAGCAAAAATCAGTGAATAATGTTTTTCAGAAAATTTCTCGAAAAACTTTTATTTTTGTCTTAGAAATTCAAACACTTTAGTTCCTTCATATAGTTAAAATAATATGACATTCCGATAGGATTAGGTTATAGAACGTCATCCAACTTGCTAACACATAATAATAACATATAATATAATTTTATTTATTATTTAATTAAATAAAATTATTTTAAAATAAATCCAAATTTCCCGGTCATTACAGAAGATATGTGGTCACCCCTCTCAAACCAAACATGGGTAGATAGTCCATGCCGACTGCATGAGTGATAAAGCTATAGGGAGAGATGAGTCCTGAACAAAGCAAAATAACAAAAGGATCCTCAATCCCTATTAAAAAGGCCAACCAAGATGACGCGTCTGTACACTTAGCCGGTTGACAATAATAAGACATGGCTATCTTGTGACGCCCCCAAAATAGTTATACATCACCCATTTTTAGTCGCCAAATACATGGTACAGAAACAACTGTAACGACCCCAAAATTCATACAATTTAATTCTCGACTTCGGTCGTTAATAATACATTCAAACTCTAATTTTACATTATTAAACAATAATACAACCATTGAAATTTGCGGAATAATTAAAATTTTGTATTACAAACTATCCTCGTTTGCAAAACCTTCAACCTTTACATCTGAATTTCTCGGAATCATTTTAATACAACAATAGTTTACATTGCAAAACGATGTTATAATTTATTATTAATACATTATTCGGAACCTTAAACATGGTTCAAATAGTAATAACACAACCAAAGTGTATAAATCTTCAAGTATCACATTTGATTCACGTCTTTCAAGTAACACATACTTTACCTTGAATCTTGAACCTGCAAAACTGGTTATTTGCAAGGTTGAGCTCAACAGCCCATCAAAATGTAACAGTTTTCATGTATCATGTATTACATAATACCATGCTCAACATATATCTCATAAACATTGGACTTACATAACATACATGTTATAGTTCATATCACAAGTATAAAGATTGAGTTCCTTACTCAATCAGCATGCTTTACTCAATCAACATAGTCATAAATTGACTTTAACATTTCATACATTCAACATATATTGTAAGACCCCAACTTTTATAAATAAAGATAAATTTTCTATAAATATCATTTTTAAATATTATGGAGTTAATTTGATATAATGTTATAGTTGTGGGTAATATTTATAAATTTTACAAAGTACGCAAGTTGTTATATAATATTCGATTGGTCGGGGAATATTCGTTTTAACAGGGAATATTCGTACAACGGCACAATCATTGGTGGACCCCACAACGGAATTATTGTCGGACTGAGAAAATGACAAAATTATCTTTCTATAAAAATAACGGTTGAGGTGTTACCGTTAAAATTGTTGAACTACCCAGTAGTAAAAGTACAGTAATACGCGTGGTTACATAGTAGCACACAGTATTGATTATTGATGCTTACGTGAGAAGTCACTCAGCTATACTCAATTATTATTATAGTAATTGCTGCATCATATCTCTTAAATTATTGTCATAGTATCATCTGTATAATATGTTATATTATTAAATCAATAATTGAGACGTTGTGGTAAGTTTGGTTATTTTTATGGGGGGCCATATGTCATCATCTAAGAGTCTCTTCGTCAATAGTAATTACCGTCGTCAATAGTAATTACCGTCGTCAATAGTATTTACCTTGGTCAATAGTATTTACCTTTGTCAATAGTAATTATCTTCGTCAATAGTATTTACCTTGGTCAATAGTATTTACCTTGGTCAATAGTAATTACCTTCGTCAATAGTATTTACCTTGGTCAATAGTAATTACTTTCGTCAATAGTAGTTGTCCCTTCAATATTACCAAGAGTTATTTGACCCTTCGTTAAGACCAAGAGTCATTTGACCCTTCGTTAAGACCAAGAGCCACCCTCAGTTTTTCTATAAATAGAGGCCTAGGGCTTCATTATTTTTTACGAATTCATTCAAGCTATAGAGAGAGAAAGTATAGAGAGAATAAGAGAGAGAGAATAAAAGTATTCTGCTACTTCACTTTTCCAATATCCAGTTCTTTTAAGGTAGGGAATATTATTTCTTTTATATTCATGAAGAGAACTTCTGTTATTCCATTCTTTATTATTCTGTTGGAATAACCAGTATACGCGGTCTACCCTATACTTGGTGATATTCTTCTATTATTCTGTTGGAATATCATGTCTGTGTATTTTACACCGGACCTGGTTCCGTCTTTATTATTATTCTGTCAGAATATCCTGTCTGTGTGTTTTACACCGGACCTGGTTCCATTATTTATTATACTGTTCTTTATTATTCTGTCGGAATATCCTGTCTGTGCGTTTACGCCGGACCTGGTTCCATTATTTATTATTCTGTCGGAATATCCTGTCTGTGCGTTTATGCCGGACCTGGTTCCATTATTATTATTCTGTTAAGAATAACCTGTATGTGCGGTCTATCGCATGCATGGTGATTTCTTTTGTTATTCCATTCTTTATTATACTCAGTTGATTAAAACTTTGACTTCTATACTCCATGAAATTAGTGGAATATCCTTGATATTTGCGCTTCATCTAGTATCTTTTCATGAAAATATTCTCCTGATCATTCTTGAATTTTACTCCACAAAGCAGTATCATGTTGACAATTTGGACGTTATTAATTCCTGGATAAATTAATTCTTGAACTTGTTTTATTGAATTCTTATATCATTGTCATCATCCTCATGTTTATATTCTGTTGAAAGTCATCTGTGGCCTGTAGTGCATAGATGGACTTGGTATAATTATGACCAGGGATTATTCGGTGTAATCATGACCGTAATGTTACAAATGATGTGGTAAAAGTCCTCATTAGCCCGTAGTGCATTGATGGACAGTTGTTGGCATGATCATGACCATTAATGAATACACGAATATCCTTGGCCGTAGTGCAGGGGTGATTCGATGATGTGGATTATTTTATTAAGCTGAGTCTCAGCGATAGCAGTGTTGAAAAACCTTTTAAATCATAAAAGATAGTAGAGTTTATTTTCTACTTGACTCTTTTAATGGATTGCTTGTTCCGCTGCAGTTAAACTTGATGTCTATTATATTTTATCAGTTTAACATTGTTGAAGGCTAATGATAATTTATTCTGCATTATCTTAGTCATAATATTTCTTACTGGGCTAGTTGAGCTCACCCTTTCTTTCACTGTTCTCTTCAGGAAATGAGAACGTAGCTGGGGCAAGTCGGGGAACGGAGTGATGGTCGAATGATAGTATTAGTTAGTAGTCCTCACTATTCTATGTAATAGTGTGTTAATAAATGTAATGAGGACTCCTTTTGAGTATGAATACTCTCTAGAAGATAATATTTGTATTCAAACTCACAGTTTATGTTTTGTCGTATTGTACACGACAGTTGTATTAGTAAGTTGTATTTGTATTCTGTACTATGTATCTGACGACCCAAGATGGGTGATGTATACCTAATTTTGGGGGCGTCACAGTTGGTATCAGAGCTTAGGGATATGATCCCTGGCTAAGATGTGACAATAGTACTAGGGGGGGAGAGACGGGAAATTCCTTCGCTAGTATGACCTACCTAAGTTTATTTGCATGGTATTTAATTGGTCGGTCATAATATAAGGATAATATATGACATATCAATTAACTTTTATTTTGTGGCAGTATCTGAAAATGGCATCTGAGAATGTTGAGAATAGCAATGGAGCACAGGCGACTGTTGATTCACCACATATCAATAATCAGGATAATGTGCATCAGGAAGGTGACAATCCTCATGCAAACAACAACACTGACCAGATGATGAATGATGGAATGTTCAGAAACTTTATGCAGTTCATGCAACAGCAGGCGAGAGCGACTCCTGTCTAAAATATAGGTGGAAACACTGAAAACTCTCGGACGGTCACCGCTAAACAGTTCAAGGAGCTGGGACCACCAGAGTTTAAGGGAGAGCCAAAACCACTTATAGCAAAAACATGGATAAAGCAGATTACCAAGATATTTGATGTCTTGGGATGCTCCGAGGAGCAAAAGGTTCCCTTTGCTGCCTTTATGTTGCGAGGAGAGGTAGATTACTGGTGGGAATCGATTAAGCATACTTAACCTGTCGCACTGAAGATGTCTTGGGAGAAGTTCCAAGAGCTGTTCAACGAAAAATACTTTCCTGAAAGTATTCGTCACATGAATGAGGTGGAGTTATCAAATTGGAGCAAAATAATATGACCGTGTCGCAGTACGAAGCCAAGTTTGCTGAGTTGTCCCGGTTTGCGTCCCACTTGGTGGATAATGAAGAGCGAATGACGCGAATGTTTTTGCAAGGTTTGAAACCTGAGATACGTCAACATCTTATTTCTCATAAACTGTGTTTGTATTCAGATGTTGTGAATAGGACTCAGTTAGTGGAGCGCGATAACGAGTCAACGCAACCAAAAGAGAGCAGTCGGCAAAATGATAATACCAGTGAGAGCAGTCATCGAAGCGGTGACAACAAGCGTGGAGGGAATCAACAGGCCAGAAATGGTAACCACTTCGGTGGTAATCAGGGCCAAAACAATAAGAATGGCCATTTCAAGAAGAGGAGATTCAACAATGATGGAAAGACGTCAGCACCAGCACCCGTTGTTAAGGAAGGAGAACGACCACCTATCATATGTTTCAAATGCGGAGGGGAGGGGCACATCAGTCCAAACTGCGCGATGCCGTCTAAAGCATGTTATAATTGTGGAAGAGAAGGTCATTTAGCTCGATTTTGTCGTTTACCAAAAACAAGTTCAGCCAAGATGGAGACACCAAAGGCCGTCCCAGAAAAGTCAAAACCGGTAGTGCAAGGGAGAGCGTTTGTTGTGACCTCCCAGAAAGCAAGGAACCCGAATGAGGTCATCACGGGTAAGCTTATCATAAACTCTAACGAAATCTATACTTTATTTGATACCGGTTCTACCCATTCTTTTATTTCTCCTACTTGCGCTCATCGATTAAATTTGATTCCGGAGAAATTAGACTTTGACTTATCTGTTGAAACTCCATTGGGAGAAACCTTCATTACATCCACGATTTATAAGTCTTGTTTGGTTCAAGTTGGTACCCACACATTACCTGTCGATCTTATTTCATTAAAAATACTTGCATTTGACGTGATTCTAGGGATTGATTGGTTAACTACTCATCATGCAAAAATTGATTGTTTTCGTAAGGTTGTTAGCTTTCATATTCCTAATCGACCTATTATGCGAATTCAAGCAACCAAACCATTAAAATCAATCGCTGTCATCTCAAGCCATAAAACTATTCGTTTATTGAAAAACGGATGTCAAGCTTTCTTAGCTCATGTCACGGATCTAAACAAAAATACGTCAGTTTTGAATGATATTTCTATTGTTAATAAATTCCCTGACGTATTCCCTGAAGAACTTCCTGGCCTACCCCCAGAGCGTGAAATTGAATTTTGTATCGACCTTGAACCCGGTACAAAACCCATTTCCAAAGCCCCATATCGAATGGCTCCTATTGAACTTCAGGAGTTAAAGATCCAACTGCAGGAATTGTTAGACATTGGCTTTATTCGTCCTAGTACTTCTCCTTGGGGTGCTCCTGTTCTATTCGTGAAGAAGAAAGATGGAAGTATGCGACTTTGTATTGATTATCGGGAGTTGAATCATGTCACCATCAAAAACAGGTACCCATTGACACGTATTGATGACCTGTTTGACCAGTTGCAAGGAGCACAATTCTTTTCAAAGATCGATCTTCGTTCTGGATATCATCAGCTGAAGGTTAGAACTGAGGATATTCCAAAGACGGCTTTTAGAACTCGGTACGGGCATTATGAATTCCTAGTCATGTCCTTTGGATTGACTAATGCTCCTGCTGCCTTCATGGATATGATGAACCGGGTATTCAAGGAATATTTGGATCACTTTGTGGTCGTCTTTATTGATGACATCCTTATTTATTCCAAAAGTCGTGAAGATCATGAGCAACACTTGAGGCTGGTACTCCAAAAGCTTCGTGAATACAAGCTTTATGCCAAGTTGAAGAAATGCGAGTTCTGGCTGGAGGAGGTAGCATTCCTTGGGCACGTAGTATCAAGTCGTGGAATATCGGTTGACCCGGCAAAGATTGAAGCTATTCAAAGCTGGGAGCAACCTAAATCAGTGACCGAAGTACGTAGCTTTCTTGGTTTAGCTGGTTATTATCGGAGATTCGTGGAAGGATTTTCTCGTATCGCTACTCCATTAACTCAGCTGACTCGAAAAGATACAAAGTTCGGTTGGAGCAAAGAATGTGAGAAGAGTTTTCAAGAACTCAAGAGGAGACTCATTTCAGCACCTGTTCTAACAATACCATCTGGCTCGGGGGGATTTGTCATCTACAGTGATGCTTCAAGAAAAGGGTTGGGATGCGTTCTCATGCAACATGGAAAAGTCAAAGCCTATGCATCAAGACAACTCAAGGAATATGAGAGGAATTATCCTACTCATGATCTAGAGTTGGCAGCTGTTGTCTTTGCACTTAAAATTTGGAGGCATTACTTGTATGGGGAGAAGGTGGAGATCTTTACGGATCATAAAAGCCTCAAATATTTCTTCACTCAAAAGGAACTCAACATGCGACAACGACGTTGGCTTGAACTGTTGAAAGATTATGATCATACCATTCAATACCATCCTGGAAAAGCGAACGTGGTAGCTGACGCATTGAGTAGAAGATCATATGCAAGTACGAGTGCGATATTGTCAACACAAAGGCCCATTTTGTGTGATTTGCAAAGGATGGAGATAGAGTTAAAGACTCCAGGGACCCATGTGATGATGGCGAATATACGAGTAGAACCGACTTTAATCGATAAAGTTAAAGATGCTCAAGCTACAGACCTGGAGCTGATGGGTATGAGGAAGAAAGTGCAAGAAGGTGCTATGCCGGAAGCAAGAATCGATGAAGAAGGAATACTTCGAGTCAACTCCAGACTTTGTTCCTAACAACCCTGATTTAAAGTATGAAATCATGATGGAGGCGCACAACACACCGTTTGCAATCCATCCTGGAAGTACCAAAATGTATCATGATCTTCGTCATACATTTTGGTGGAGCAATATGAAGAGAGAGATAGCGATGTTTATCTCAAGGTGTTTAACTTGTCAACTAGTCAAAGCGGAGCATCAAGTACCAAAAGGTCCATTGCAACCACTTGAAATTCCAGAATGGAAGTGGGAGCACATTACCATGGATTTCGTTACCGGTCTTCCTAGGGTTTCTCAAGGTATTGATGCGATTTGGGTCATTGTTAATAGATTGACCAAGTCTGCTCATTTCTTACCGATACGAGAAACTTATACACTTGAACGTCTTGCTCGTATGTACATAAACGAGATTGTAAGACTGCATGGTATGCCAGTATCCATAGTTTCTGATCGAGACCCAAGATTCACTTCACGATTTTGGGTTACTTTACAAAAAGCTATGGGCACGGAGTTACGATTTAGTTCAGCATATCATCCTCAGACGGACGGACAATCAGAAAGGACTATTCAAACTCTTGAAGATCTATTAAGACTCTGTGTCTTTGACTTCAAGGGAAGTTGGGACAAGTTCTTACCATTGATGGAGTTTTCCTACAACAACAGTTATCAATCAAGTATTGGCATGGCTCCATTCGAAGCATTATATGGAAGAAAATGTCATTCTCCAGTATGCTGGGATGAGGTGGGCGAAGCAACGTTGTTGGGACCGGAGTTGATACGTATGACTACAGAAAAGATTCAAACGATCCGACAACGTATAAAAACCTCACAAGATCGACAAAAGAGTTATACTGATCTTCATCGAAAGGACGTGGAATTTGATGTAGGAGATCATGTGTTCTTACGTGTTGCTCCATGGAAAGGAGTTACGAGATTTGGAAAGAGAGGAAAGCTCAATCCTCGATTCATCGGTCCATTTTTAATCCTCGATCGAGTAGGAACTGTGGCTTATAGACTCGCTTTACCGCCAAGTATGTCTCGTGTTCATAACGTTTTTCACATATCCATGTTACGCAAATATGTGGAAGACCCGAACCACATTATTGAGTTAGAACCGGACGAAATAGCGGACGATTTGACGTATGAAGAAGTTTCTGTTCAAATCTTGGATAAGAAGGAACATATTCTACGCTCCAAGGTTATACCTCAAGTCAAAGTTTTGTGGAGAAACCACGATGTTGAGGAAATAACTTGGGAGTTAGAATCTAAAATGAAATCAAGGTATCCTTACCTCTTCGACATACCAGGTACGTACCCTAATTTCGAGGGCGAAATTTCATAAGAAGGGGAGGTTGTAAGACCCCAACTTTTATAAATAAAGATAAATTTTCTATAAATATCATTTTTAAATATTATGGAGTTAATTTGATATAATGTTATAGTTGTGGGTAATATTTATAAATTTTGCAAAGTACACAAGTTGTTATATAATATTCGATTGGTCGGGGAATATTCGTTTTAACAGGGAATATTCGTACAACGGCACAATCATTGGTGGATCCCACAACGAAATTATTGTCGGATTGAGAAAATGACAAAATTATCTTTCTATAAAAATAACGGTTGAGGTGTTACCGTTAAAACCGTTAAAACTGTTGAACTACCCGGTAGTAAAAGTACAGTAATACGCGTGGTTGCATAGTAGCACACAGTATTGATTATTGATGCTTACGTGAGAAGTCACTCAGCTATACTCAATTATTGTTACATTAATTGCTGCATCATATCTCTTAAATTATTGTCATAGTATCATCTGTATAATATGTTATATTATTAAATCAATAATTGAGACGTTGTGGTAAGTTTGGTTATTTTTATGGGGGGGCATATGTCATCATCTAAGAGTCTCTTCGTCAATAGTAATTACCGTCGTCAATAGTAATTACCGTCGTCAATAGTATTTACCTTGGTCAATAGTATTTACCTTTATCAATAGTAATTACCTTCGTCAATAGTAATTACCTTCGTCAATAGTATTTACCTTGGTCAATAGTAATTACTTTCGTCAATAGTAGTTGTCCTTTCAATATTACCAAGAGTCATTTGACCCTTCGTTAAGACCAAGAGTCATTTGACCCTTCGTTAAGACCAAGAGCCACCCTCAGTTTTTCTATAAATAGAGGCCTAGGGCTTCATTATTTTTCACGAATTCATTCAAGCTATAGAGAGAGATAGTATAGAGAGAATAAGAGAGAGAGAATAAAAGTATTCTGCTACTTCACTTTTCCAATATCCAGTTCTTTTAAGGTAGGGAATATTATTTCTTTTATATTCATGAAGAGAACTTCTGTTATTCCATTCTTTATTATTCTGTTGGAATAACCAGTATACGCGGTCTACCCTATACTTGGTGATATTCTTCTATTATTCTGTTGGAATATCATGTCTGTGTGTTTTACACCGGACCTGGTTCCGTCTTTATTATTATTCTGTCAGAATATCCTGTCTGTGTGTTTTACACCGGACTTGGTTCCATTATTTATTATACTGTTCTTTATTATTCTGTCGGAATATCCTGTCTGTGCGTTTACGCCGGACCTGGTTCCATTATTTATTATTCTGTCAGAATATCCTGTCTGTGCGTTTATGCCGGACCTGGTTCCATTATTATTATTCTGTTAAGAATAACCTGTATGTGCGGTCTATCGCATGCATGGTGATTTCTTTTGTTATTTCATTCTTTATTATACTCAGTTGATTAAAACTTTGACTTCTATACTCCATGAAATTAGTGGAATGTCCTTGACATTTGCGCTTCATCTAGTATCTATTCATGAAAATTCTCCTGATCAGTCTTGAAGCTTACTCCACAAAGCAGTATCATGTTGACAATTTGGACGTTATTAATTCCTGGATAAATTAATTCTTGAACTTGTTTTATTGAATTCTTATATCATTGTCATCATCCTCATGTTTATATTTTGTTGAAAGTCATCTGTGGCCTGTAGTGCATAGATGGACTTGGTATGATTATGACCAGGGATTATTAGGTGTAATCATGACCGTAATGTTACAAATGATGTGGTAAAAGTCCTCATTGGCCCGTAGTGCATTGATGGACAGTTGTTGGCATGATCATGACCATTAATGAATACACGAATATCCTTGGCCGTAGTGCAGGGGTGATTCGATGATGTGGATTATTTTATTAAGCTGAGTCTCAGCGATAGCAGTGTTGAAAAACCTTTTAAATCATAAAAGATAGTAGAGTTTATTTTCTACTTGACTCTTTTAATGGATTGCTTATTCCGCTGCAGTTAAACTTGATGTCTATTATATTTTATCAGTTTAACATTGTTGAAGGCTAATGATAATTTATTCTGCATTATCTTAGTCATAATATTTCTTACTGGGCTAGTTGAACTCACCCTTTCTTTCACTGTTTTCTTCAGGAAATGAGAACGTAGCTGGGGCAAGTCGGGGAACGGAGTGATGGTTCGAATGATAGTATTAGTTAGTAGTCCTCACTATTCTATGTAATAGTGTGTTAATAAATGTAATGAGGACTCCTTTTGAGTATGAATACTCTCTAGAAGATAATATTTGTATTCAAACTCACAGTTTATGTTTTGTCGTATTGTACACGACAGTTGTATTAGTAAGTTGTATTTATATTCTGTACTATGTATCTGACGACCCAAGATGGGTGATGTATACCTAATTTTGGGGGCGTCACATATATATAACACATCATACTATTTACAGTAAAGATTTAAAACAATCAAATTCACATAGCAAATAGGAACTAAAAGACTTGTCTTGATCGTTGTTTACCAATAACAGTTTAACAGCATACAGATATATGCACTTCATGTGCCCTACACAATTATATAATCATTCACATTAACTATTAGTCACATAGCAACGCATAGTAGTTGTAATGTAAACTTACTCTACGTCTCATCACCCTTCCTATCATAAATACACAATGTTCAATTTGATTGTGTTAACTTTCAACTTATATCTCACTTTATTTCATATTTGAAGTTCATTCAAATGTTTAAGTCTTGCTAGGACTACTTATTGGTTTTATATTAACACTATTAAATACCTTATATTCATTTCATTTGATTACAACACTTTTTACGTTCATTATCACTTATCACGGCGTTTCGACGTTTATTCATCATACGCTCAATTTGTCTCTATTGTGTGTGCTTAGTATGCGTATACAACTTATCTAATATATCATTTATTAATGTTAAGCATCATTATAATTCATAATATTCATGTCCTATAACTTAGAACAACATCTTTTATCGTCAAGAGCACTACACTTGCATACGTGCACGCCCGACACCCTCTAATTGCCTCCGAAAACACACCAGTCCAAAAGATGACCCTTTTGACCCCTGTTACAGACCTCAAATTGAACAATGTAAAGCATAAAAGTTGTAGGTCTATTCGTCCTCGTTCTGGATCATCTTGAATCACCTCAATCGGAGTTCGTATGAAAAGGTTATGACCGTTTTACCAAAATAGGTCAAAGCAGTCACAGTCAGATCACATGGGGCGCGGCCGCGCCCTTTTTGTTCACCAGTACCGCTCGCCCGCGCCAATGCCCAGCTCCAGCTGCGCACCCGCGCGATGCGCCTGCGCCTGGCTTTGCACAGAAACAGTTTTGGACATATCTTTTTCATTTTAAGTCCGAATTAGTCGATTTTTGATTCGTTGGACTCGTTAAACTCTTAGCTACTCATCTAGAGAATAATTATAATACTTCAAAAATATTAACAAATCATTTTAAGGGTTCCAATTCAGTGTTCATGTTATATTTTCATATTTTAATTACATTTAGCGAATTCATTCGCTACAAACTCGTTTCTCAACCAAATTGGTCCGTTTAACTTTCGTTCTTTTCGTTTTTCAACATACTAACAACTTCCATTATCAATTTACAGTTTATAACACATATTAAACATAAAATTGCATACTTTCTTAAGCTATAACATATGAATACACACTAATATTCACTTCTCTTCTTCAAACCCATTTTCCATGAACTCTCTTACTACAATCATGTATAGATAACAACCAATTGATTACATAAACTAATTTTAACAATTATAATATCGAATTCACACAATCCAATATTAGAAATTTAGAACATAAACTTAGGTTTTCATACCTTCAATGCTTGATTTCTTTACAAGATGGTCACAAGCTTTAGCAATCCTTCTTCCTCTTTTTGGTAATCTCAGAAAACCCTCTCTCAAACCACTGTATTCTCTCTCTCTCTCTCTCCTTCTCTCTCTCTCTCTTTATCTCTCTCTCTCTCTCTCTTTCTCTCTGCTATCTAGCCTTAGAAATAAGACGCGAAGAATAACTGATATGGCTTTCACTCACGTATCCTTCCATTAGCAAAATAATACGTCTACTTCAATTACAATAAGCCAAAGGCCACAAGGCCTTGTTTGGCTACGCACAATTATCCCCCACTAGTTTATTTTAATAATATTATATTATATAGTTTTTATTTGTTACACCTGTAATCAATTCTCATAACTTACAATAGTATTTATAATTTTTATTATAATTCTTCTTATGATTAATAAATAATCATATATCTAATTTAATTAATAAATTAGACTTACACATCACTTTATTTAATTTACTTATTTTCTTTAATATTAAACAACTCATTTAATTTAATTAATTCATTAAATTAAATCTTCAAAGAATAAAATTTACCTTTACTTTAATTTAATTATCATACACACGTAACTAAATTATTATACCACAATTTCATAAATTATTTATTTTTTTTCAATAAATAAATTATTTGAAATATTTATTTAATTCAAAAAATATTTAAAATAATTGCCAAATTCATTTAATTTCTTCAATAGTTAACTTAACTATTAAACCTCACTTTCCCAATATATATATATATATATATATATATATATATATATATAATATATATATATATATATATATATATATATATATATATATATATATATATATATACCCAGCATTTATAAAAATAGCTTTGATACCATTTGGGGCGGAAACCGATAATCAGAGAGATGATTGGAAATGGCGCAGATAACAACACAGTTTATTACTAAACAAACATAAATAATTTTATTGATAACTTGAAATATTTACAAAACTGAAATTAAAATTGACTTACAAATTTATTTAGAACATTAAGAAGAGAAGAAGAAGAGGAGGTAGAGAGAGGCTAATAGCGGTAGAGGCTAAAGATTCGACTGAGAAGGAACTCAGCGTCTTTTTAAGTCTGATTTGTTAACTAAGTTCAAGTTCCTTTTATAGAGTAAGGAAAGAACTATTACAAAAGTGAATTATTACAGACAATAATTACTATTGATGAACAGTAAAACAGTGCTGACTTTTTTTACTATTCATGGACGCTTTTGGGAACTTCAGACTGAACCATGTGACAAAGCTGCATTCGGTGATAAAGCTGACGCTTCCTTTTGACTAAATGGCCGCGGGGCCGGGTGCATGTGACTGATGGCTGCTTTCGGTGGAAAAATAGGAGATTCTTTTGACTAAGGTTGCCGGAACAGGTGCTTGTGACTGAGGCTGCCGGAGCAGGTGCTTGTAACTGAGATGTCAAGCAAAAGGGTCTTGAGCATCTTGAAGATTGACGGTGTTGTAAGGGTCATTACTATCATCATCTTCATTTTGACTGGTATTTCTGGACTTGGAAGAAGCAGTTTCTGATGCTTCAATGTCTTCATGTAATCGATCGATTCTCATATGAATAGCATCGGGAAGGAGCCTTAACTGTGCTGTTGAATAACTAGTGACATTAGTGATGTCAATAGGATCAGGGGGAACAACAACTTTTTATTTTTCAACTAACTTTTTAGATGATTTACTAGTTGATTCAATGGATGGAACTGGCCTGTCAGGGATAGGGGAAGGAGGAAATTCTTTCTGAACTTGGCCAACTATCCTATCAACATCGAATTTTCCCACCATTTTATGAAAAACTGACGGGAGACATAGAGAATGGGAGAAATTGTTGTATGGGACACCTGAGTACCGGACATTGGTGACTGAAAAGTGGTAACTTGACATGGAGTGAGAATGATGTATTGCCACTTGAGAATCCATGGGATTTTGTATTTACTGATAAAAAGAAGGAAATTGAGATTCCCTCAAACTTGGGACGATATTTGTTGTGATTAGTAAAATGAATGAATTGAGCTTGGAGGAGATCTGGAAGAATCTCTAAGCAAGGACCAAACCTAGACCACCAGAGGGTGAACAAGAATTGGAATTGACTATTAAATTTGTGGTCGAATTGTAAAAACCACGAATGACTATGATCTTCATTCTGATGGAGAAAGATTTTATTCCATGCTTCAACATAATCAAAATAACAGTAAGAATTAGTTTGACTGGAAAGTTGCCTAAGACTAGAAGGAGAACCTCCCCAATCTGAGAAACAAAGAATTTGTTTAATATACAGGGAATGATAAAGAATCTTGGATTCATTATCTTTGGCGTAAATAGGCTTAATAAATATTGACTCGGTTTCAAGGAGGATGTCCTTATAAAACGCAAGGGATTTATAAGGAGCCCATGGAATGAAATGCCATCAAGTAGGAAAATACTGGGCAGCGAGATGAATAGGATCATTTTTAGGCTTCATGTGAAGTTCTAAATGGAACAAATGTTGTTCCCACTTTAGAAGATACTCAGAAGCGATGTAACTGGGTTTTGAATAGGTAGCCTTTGACGGATTACTGTATGGATCCACTTGTCTAGGCTGACTGGCTAAAACAGAAGAAAAAGGCTTTGGAATTGTTCCAAGAACCTAAAATTTGTTAACTGGGTTTGGTTGGGGAACCGAATTAACTGGGTGTGGAACTAAAGTTCCCTTTAACTGATTATTTGGGCCAGGAGGGCGGCCCTGCCCACGAGAAGAAGGTCCTTCTCGCATACTCATGATGCAGATATAGTACCTGTGTTAATGAATTCACGTGTAAGAAAATCAGGATCAGAATTGTTACTTCCTTTAATATATTCAATATCAAAATCAAAAATACTCAGAAGAGCCTGCAACCTAGCAAATGAATGCTTAGAGGCGACGTTCTCAACATCCTTTTCAAGAATAAATTTTGATGATTTACAATCTATCCTAACAAGGAAATTTTGATTCAATAAGTCACGTTGGAATTTATTAATACATAAAACGAGTGATAAAATTTCTTTTTTAATAGTACTATAATTTAATTGAGTAGTATTCCATGCGCCAGAATGAAAACGAACAATTTGTTCAGGAGAAGAAGGAGTTATCTTTTGTTTGAGAATGCCACCGAATCCAATGTCAGAGGCATCAGTTTCAACTATTTTGAATGCTGAGTCATTTGAAATGCCAAGGCAAGGCAAAATCTTAACATATTTTTTGATTTGTTGGATGACAGAAGTGTGAATGTCGGTCCAGGGAGGGGGATTACTTTGTAAACGATGAAATAGAGGTTTACAAATCTTCCTGAGATCTTGGTAAAACTTGCCAATATAATTGAGCGAGCCCAGAAATCTCTGTAGCTGTGTTTTGTCGGTAATCTTATCTGGAAAACGGTCGACAAATTGAATAGCTCTGTCAATAGGCCGAGTGAGTCCACGATAGAGGATTAGACCGAGAAACCTGACTTTTGTCAAAAACAGACTACACTTGGAAGGAGAAAGAACATGACCATTGGTTTTAACCATTTTGAAGAACGAATTCAAATGCTTAATATGTTCTTCAATAGTCTTGGAATAAACAAGGATGTCATCGATATAGACGATAATGAAATGACTGAAGGGATTCAAAATATTATTAAGAATATTCTGAAATTCACTGGGTGCGTTTTTCAAACCAAATGACTGAACATTCCATTCATAATGACCGAACAGAGTGGTGAATGCAGTTTTGTACCTATCTTTTGGGTGGATGGCGACTTGCCAAAACCTGATTTTAGGTCAAATTTACTAAAAATAGTGGAGGAGCTTAACCTACTAAGGAGATCTTCCTTGTTGGGTAAGGGATACCTAATTCATTCTAGAACTTTGTTTAATGGTTTGTAATTAAAACTAGACGGGGAACACCTCTCTCCTTTTCTGCATCATTGTTAACAAAGAACGCAAAGCAAGACCAAGGTGATTTGCTGTGTCTAATTAAACCTTTATTAAGAAGATCGTTAATCTCCTTTTTGGATAATTCCATTTGTTCATGACTCATTTGAATAGGTCTAGCCTTAGTGGGAATTAAATGTTCTTTAAATTCTTTAGCATGTGGTAACCTGACTACATGCTTCTTTCTATGCCAGAAGGCGTTGGGAGACTCAGAACATAAATTATCATTTAAGTAACTTTTTAGATCAAGTTATTTTCTCTTGAACTTTTTTATTCTTAAGTTGTTCTTAAACTTGTTTATATCTGATTTCTTCATTTAAGAAGCTTAAATGAGTAACTTTGCAATTCAACAGATTGAAAGATTTAGAAATTGATTCTTCTTGAATAAATTTTAAATCTCTTTCTTTTGGTTTAATAAGGAACCTAAATGTAATCTTTCTGCCTAAATGTTCACAGGTTAATCCATTATTACTGGTAGTAAATGGGTATAATAAATATATAAATGGTAACCCTAAGATGATTTTATTTGTGAGATTGCGAATTAAAACAAACGAGATTTTAAAACACATATTATCCTGACATATATGAACTTTAGGTAACTTATACTTTATTTCCATTTGGCTACCGTTGGCCGAATTGAGTTTTTCACTAGTTTTCTTATAATATCTAGTAGGGATAAGACCTTCTTGAATACAGTTCAGGTCTGGACCAGTGTTAACTAAGGCATGGAGTTGTATTGAGAAAGTTTTATCAATGACTAAATTAATAAAAATATACCATTTTTAAATGGTGATATCCTTAATTCTTTTAAGGGAGAGACCTTGAATAAAAAGACCAGCTTCATCCTTAGTTCCGGATGACTCGGGAATATCATTATCTTCTTCACTAGAGGAAGAATTATGAACTTGGAGATCTGACTTCTTATCTTCAATCTCTTTTCTTAAATTAGAAACGTCTAATTTTAAATTAGAAATTTCCCTTTTTAGTTTATTAACTTCTTGATTTAGTTCTGGGAGTGTGACTTCCTTAACTGGGGATTTAAACCTCTCAAGAGTTTTATTAAGACTAAAGACAGGCTTGTCTTTGACTTTAATCATCTTATCCGTGACTTTTTTATCTTTGGCGAATAAATCTTTTAGTTGCTTTGTGTATTGAATTTTTAATTCAGAATCAGTAATTTTACTAATTAAATCAATTAACAAAGAGCTTTCTTCTTCTTCTTTGGTAATTACATTTATTCTTTTACAACAGTTATTACTGCAATCATCAGCACATACTGTAACTTCGTTATCACTATTTGATTCGTCGTTACAAGTGATGTCACACAAAAAGTCAGGAATATCAGATTCTTCGTTATTGCTGACATTGTTTTCAATTCGTATTAATTCTAACAATTGTTCAGTGTCTTCAGTTAAAATATTTAACCGAGCTAATTTTTGCTTAACTCTGCACTCACTTTTATAGTGCCTTTTTTGCCCACAATTGTGGCAAACAATTTTACTCTTGTCAAACTTCTTTGATTTCTTGGTTGATTTATTACAAGATGACTTAAGCTTAGTATAATAATTTTCCTGATTAATATTTTTATCTTGCTTATGTTTTCTTTTATGGCGTTTATGATTTTTACGGGACTCAATATGTTTATGCCTGTGCTTTCTTCTAGAGGGAGCAACAGAGGGTAAGTCATACTGTTCGCAAAATGTTCCTAACTCGTATTTGGCTTTACCTACTTGTTTAGCTAATTTGAAATCAACACACATTTTTAAGCTAATTTTTTTAATATTTCTTATGATATCACCGTAGGTTAAATTATCATAATCAATGTATCCTAAATTTTTACTTAATTCTTCTCTAACTTTATGAGCAAATAATGAAGGAAAACCATTGACGAATTTTTCTTTCCAAAATGGTTTATTACTATCATTGCGCATCATGACACGTGAAGTAAATACATCTTTATACCACCTAAAATCACTTAGAGTGGTGACACTGGTGCAGACCTGAACTGTATTCAAGAAGGTCTTATCCCTACTAGATATTATAAGAAAACTAGTGGAAACCTCAATTCGGCCAACGGTAGCCAAATGGGAATAAAGTATAAGTTACCTAAAGATCATATTTGTCAGGATAATATGTGTTTTAAAACCTCGTTTGTTTTAATTCGCAATCTCACAGATAAAATCATCTTAGGGTTACCATTTATATATTTATTGTACTCATTTACTACCAGTAATAATGGATTAACCTGTGAACATTTAGGCATAAAGATAACATTTAGGTTCCTTATAAAACCAAAAGAAAGAGATTTAAAATTTATTCAAGAAGAATCAATTTCTAAATCTTTCAATCTGTTGAATTGCAAAGTTACTCATTTAAGCTTCTTAAAGGAAGAAATTAGATATAAACAAGTTGAAGAACAGCTTAAGAATAAAAAAGTTCAAGAGAAAATAACTGATCTAAAAAGTTACTTAAATGATAATTTATGTTCTGAGTCTCCCAACGCCTTCTGGCATAGAAAGAAGCATGTAGTCAGGTTACCATATGCTAAAGAATTTAAAGAACATTTAATTCCCACTAAGGCTAGACCTATTCAAATGAGCCATGAACAAATGGAATTATGCAAAAAGGAGAATAATGATCTTCTTAATAAAGGTTTAATTAGACACAACAAATCACCTTGGTCTTGCCCTGCGTTCTATGTTAACAATGATGCAGAAAAGGAGAGGGGTGTTCCCCGTCTAGTTATTAATTACAAACTAATAAACAAAGTTCTAGAATGGATTAGGTATCTGTAAGACCCCAACTTATTAATGAATAAAATCAAATTTTTTCTAAATATTATTGTGAATAATAAGGGGTTAATTTGATATAATACTTTGGTTATGGGTGAAATGTGCAAATTTTGCAAAATAAGTAACTGGTTATAAAATATTCATTTTGTCGGGGAATATTCGTTTGGTCGTGGAATATTCTTGCTGTCGGGGAATATTCGTACGACGGCGCAGCCTTGTGTGGGCCCCATAACGGAAAGCGATTGGATGAAGAAAACGACAAGTATAAGTTGTTTATAAATAACGGCGTAGTTGTTACCGTTAATACTGTTGGAATACCCGGTGGTTAAAATACAGTAGCACACGATATTGCACCAATTATTGATTCTTACGTAAGAAGGCACTACTCAATAATTGTTACAGTAGTTATTGTTCAATATTTTATTTTATTGATTCAATAATTGCTGCGTTGATATTTTATATTATTATTGTTTCAATAATTGTTGCTGCACAGTATTTTCCTTTATCAGATCAATAATTCATATTATTTGAATAATATTATTAGATAACATTATTGGCAATGTCTAGAAAGTTCTGTCTAAGGAGAGGTTTGGTCATCTAATTGCGCGCCAGTAAGGAGAAATCCTTATTGGAAAGCCCCCTCTTTCCTGGGAACGGCCTGGTTGTCATAAATGTGATTCTGTAATATTATTTGTGAATAATTAATTATTGATTCATATGATAAGGAAATATTTATTGTGGATATAAATGAGGGATATATTTTTGTGGTTAAAAATGAAGGAGTTAATGTTTAGGTTTTTATCCGTATTTTTGTCGGAATGGATGTATTAAAAATCAGGATTTTTGAGATATTTTGTGGGGGTTATAATTTTTAATTCGACCGTTGGATCGTGGTAATTTTTGGATATGTTATACATATATAAGCTGAGTATATGCCCACAAATTTTGAACCGTTAAAAATGAACGTATGATTTATTATGAATTTTACAAGATGACTGGTTCAGAAATTGTTAAATTTTCGGAGTTTATCATTTTGATGGAAAATTCTAGAATTGGTGGACCCCACTTGTGGTTGGTGAAGAAATGTGCTGCATTATATTTCAAATGTGGTGGGTGGGAATAGTAGCAGGTAAAGTCATCAGGTTGCAGGTCAAGCCTACTAAAATTTTCCTATAAATAGAGGGCTAAGTTAGAATTGAAAATCACACCAGAAATAAGTTTTCTCTCTTTCTCTCTCTAGATTATTGAGTGTATTTTGTGAGTATTTAGATACTTTGAGAGTTTCTATTCATCAGAGCAAGTTTCTTTCAGCCTTATACCGGTATTCCGACCAGAAGTACTGATATCTTGAGGTAAGGGATATTATTTTCTTCTTAAATGATATTATTTTCTTCAATATCATTATGCTGAAATATTGATATGAGTTTTTATCAAATTTAAAATTTTTTGTGTCGGAGTTACTATTCATGTATACGGCACTATTCACGTATACGGTACTATTCACGAATACGGCACTATTCACCGAAAAATAAAATTTTCCCTTTTTGTCCAAGATGTCTATTATGGTTACTATCTTTGATTGTATCCATGTTTTGATCTTTATTTTTGAATTCTGCTTCACAATTGATTATTATGAAGTATTATTGATCTTGGATAAACTGTTATACGAATCCCTACTATTTTTCCTTTTGTCTCACTGGATTCGTTTTCTTTAAGATATTTTTCATCATCCTCAGTCCTAAATGATGATATTACTGAATATCTTTGGCATGTAGTGCAAAGATGTATGATTACTTGATGAATATCTTTGGCCTGTAGTGCAAAGATGAACAGGTGTTGAGATGAACATGACCGACTGGTGATACAAATGAATATCTTTGGCCTGTAGTGCAAAGATGAATATTTAGTTAAAGATGATTATTAATCGATGTTTACAAGGATAAAATATTGATGATGGAATTTTAAATCTTAGAAGATAGTAGAATTCTTTCTCTACTTGACTCTTCTAATGGTTTGCTATTTCCGCTGCAGTTGTTGATCTAAAACTTGTTGTCGATTATATTCTATCAGATTTTTCCCTGTTGAATACTAATGATAATTTGTTGTATATTATCTTAGTCATAATATTCTTTACTGGGCTAGTTGAGCTCACCCTTTTCCTTTTTGTTCCATTTTTCTTCTCAGGAGGTGAGAACATTGCAGGATCTAGTCGGGGTATGAAGTGATGGTTCTAAAAAGATATTTTAGCAGTCCTCACTATTTCTGTAAAATAGTGTTTGAATAATTGTATTGAGGATTTATTTGAGTGTGGATATTTTCCAGAAGACAATATTTGTATTTAAACTCACAGTATGTGTTGTCGTATTTTGCACGACAATTGTATTATTGAAGTTGTAGTTTGCTTTCTGTACCATGTATTTGGCGACTCAGAATGGGTGTTGTATACCTATTTTGGGGGCGTCATAGTTGGTATCAGAGCTTAGGGATATGATCCCTGGCTGAGATGTGAGACAAGAACTAGGAGGGGAGAGACGGGGAATTCCTTCGCTAGTATGACCTGACTAAGTTTATTTGGTATTTATTTGGTCGGTCAGAGTATAGGGATAATATATGACATGACTATTAACCCTTGTTTTATGGCAGTATTTAAGAATGGCAGCTGAGAACGTTAATAATGGAGTAAATCAGACCGTGGAGACACCTTTGATCACCACCCAGGGGAACGTGCAACAGGAAGGCAATATTCCTCCTGTAAACAACGTTACCGAGCAAACGATGAATGATAGAATGTTTAGGAGCTTTTTACAGTTCATGCAAAGTCAGACGAGGGAGACTCGTGTGCAGAATACGGGTGAAAATGATAACAATGCGCGGTTTGTCACAGCTAAGCAGTTCAAAGAATTGGGACCACCAGAATTTAAGGAAAAGCCGGATCCGATCATGGCGGAAACGTGGGTCAAGCAAATTACCAAGATATTCGATGTCTTGGGATGCACGGAGGAACAGAAGGTTCCATTCGCCACCTTTATGTTCCGCGGTGAGGCAAACTACTGGTGGGAGTCTGTGAAGCGTATCCAGCCTGACGCACTCAACATGTCCTGGGAAACATTTCAAAAACTGTTCAATGACAAGTACTTTCCTGAAAGTATTCGTCATATGAAGGAGGTGGAGTTTATCAAACTGGAACAAAACAACATGACGGTGTCCTAGTACGAGGCAAAATTTACAGAGTTATCCAGGTTTGCACCTCATTTGGTCGAAAATGAGGAACGAATGACAAGGATGTTTCTGAGAGGTCTAAAACCCGAGATTCGGCAATATCTTATCTCTCATAAATTTTCTTTATATTCAGATGTTGTAAGCAGGGCTCAATTATTAGAGC
Organism: Panax notoginseng; assembly: GCA_016801055.1. NCBI lineage: Eukaryota > Viridiplantae > Streptophyta > Magnoliopsida > Apiales > Araliaceae > Panax > Panax notoginseng. The sequence continues at coordinate 102,232,792 of CM029021.1, forward strand.
GAGATAATGAGTATGTGCAACCGAGGGACCACAACTAGGGTCATACCGGTGGCGGCAGTCATCGAAGCAATGAAAACCAGCAGGGAGGAAAACATTCGGACAAAAGCGGTAACCACTCTGGTGGTAATCGTGGTCGTGATAATAGAAGGAGCGAGTCGGGAGGAGATTTCAAGAAGAGAAGGTACAACAATGATAACGTGAAGACGTCAGCACAAACATCAACTGTTTCTAGGGGAGGAGAACGACCACCAGTCGTATGTTACAAATGTGGGAAAGAGGGACATATCAGCCCAAACTGCCCACAACAATCCAAGGTATGTTATAACTGTGGAAAGGAGGGTCATATAACTCGAGAGTGTTCTGTAGCAAAACCAAGTTCAGCGGGGATGGTGACTCCAAAAGTTGTCCCGGATAAGTCGAAATCAGCAGTTCTTGGAAGGGCGTTTGTTGTGACTGGCCAAAACGCGAGGAACCCGAACGAAGGTATAACGGGTTAGTTAATTATAAATTCTTGCGAAGTTTATACCTTACTAGATACCGGTTCTACCCATTCTTTTATCTCTCCTGCTTGTGCTCAACGTTTAAACTTGACTCCGGAGAAATTGGACTTTAACTTATCTGTTGAAACTCCATTGGGTGAAACCTTCGTTACATCTACAGTTTATAAATCTTGCTTAATCCAAGTTGGCATAATCACATTACCTGTTGACCTTATCTCTTTAAAGATACTTACTTTTGATGTGATTTTAGGAATTGATTGGTTAACTACTCATCATGCCAAAATTGATTATTTTCGTAAGGTTGTTAGTTTTCATATTCCTAACCAACCTGTTATGCGAATTCAAGTAACCAAACTACTAAAATCAATCGCTGTCATACCAAGCCATAAAGCCATTCGTTTATTGAAAAACGGATGTCAAGCTTTCTTAGCCCATGTCATGGACTTGAACAAAAATACGTCAGATTTGAATGATATTTCTGTTGTTAGTGAAATTCCTAACGTATTTCCTGAAGAATTTCCTGGCTTAACCCAGAGCGTGATATTAAATTTTTGTATTGATGTTCAACCCGATACAAAACTCATTTCTAAAATCTCATATTGAATAGCTCCTATTGAACTTCAGGAGTTAAAAACCCAACTATAGAAGTTGGTACCCGAGCCTCTATCTGGTGACATCCTTTGTGGAATACACCAAAGCCAGACTCTCCGTAGGGGATGCCATATTCGTGCGATAGTAAACTAATAGGTGTCATTGTGACGTGCTATCCAAGGTTGGGATATGAGTCACAGTTGAGAGCAATCTAAGTCGGTAATCGAAATATGTAGCTTTCTAGGGTTAGTTGGTTATTATTGGAGATTCATTGAAGGATATTCTCGAATCGCTATTCCATTAACTCAGCTGACTCGAAAAGATACAAAATTCGTATGGAGTGAGGAATGCGAGAAGAGTTTCCAAGAGCTCAAAAGGAGACTCATTTCGGCACCTGTTCTGATAATACCATCTGGTTCGGATGGATTTGTTATCTACAGCGATGCTTCAGGCAAAGGGTTAGGATGTGTTCTCATGCAACATGAGAAAGTCATAGCCTATGCCTCGCGACAACTCAAAGAAAATGAGAGGAATTATCTTACTCATGATTTTGAGTTGGCAGCAGTCGTTTTTGCGTTGAAGATCTGGAGACACTACCTGTATGGGGAGAAAGTGGAGATCTATACAGATCATAAAAGCCTCAAATATTTCTTCACCCAAAAGGAACTCAACATGCGACAACGACGTTGGCTTGAGCTGTTGAAAGATTATGATCATACCATCCAATATCATCCTGGAAAAGCGAACGTAGTAGCTGACGCATTGAGTAGAAGATCATACGCGGGTACGAGTGCAATGTTGTTAACACAAAGGCCCATTTTGTATGACTTGCAAAGGATGGAGATAGAGATGAAGGCTCCAAGTACCCACATGATGATATCAAATATACGAGTAGAACTGACTTTAATCGATAAAGTTAAACCTGCTCAAGCTACGGACATAGAGCTGATGCGTATGAAGAAGAAAGTGCAAGAAGGTGCTATTCCAGAAGCAAGAATCGATGAAGAAGGAATACTTCGAGTCAACTCCAGACTTTGTGTTCCTAACGATTTTGACTTGAAGCATAGAATAATGATGGAGGCACACAACACACCATTTGCAATCCATCCTTGGAGTACCAAAATGTATCACGATCTTCGACACACATTTTGGTGGAGCAATATGAAAAGAGAGATCGCGGAGTTTATCTCGAGATGTTTAACTTGTCAACGTGTAAAAGCGGAGCATCAAGTACCAAAGGGTCCATTGCAACCACTTGAGATTCCGAAATGGAAGTGGGAACACATTACTATAGATTTTGTTACGGGTCTTCCCAAGGTTTCTCAAGGTATAGAAGCGATTTGGGTTATTGTTGATAGATTAACCAAGTTCGCTCATTTCTTGCCGATACGTGAGACTTATTTCCTTGAACGTCTTGCTAGTATGTACGTGAACGAGATTATGAGATTGCATGGCATGCCAGTATCCATAGTTTCGGATTGTGACCCAAGATTCACTTCACGATTTTGGATTAGCTTGCAGAAAGCTATGGGCACAGATTTACGATTCAGTTCGGCATACCATCCTCAAACGGACGGACAATCAGAGAGGACTATTCAAACTCTTGAAGATCTATTGAGACTTTGTGTCCTAGATCTCAAAGGGAGTTGGGATAAGTACCTACCATTGGTGGAATTCTCCTACAACAACAGTTATCAGGCGAGCATAGGTGTGGCTCCATTCGAGGCGTTGTATGGAAGAAAATGTCGTTCTCCAGTATGCTGGGACGAGGTGGGTGAAGCAACATTGTTGGGACCAGAGTTGGTACGCATTACTACAGAGAAGATTCAAACGATTCGACAACGTATACAAACGGCACAGGATCGACAAAAGAGTTATGCGGATCTTCATCGGAAGGACGTGGAATTTAATATCGGGGATCATGTATTATTACGTGTTGCACCATGGAAGGGTGTTACAAGATTTGGAAAGAGAGGAAAGCTCAATCCAAGATTTGTTGGTCCATTTGAGATTCTTGAGCGAATAGGAAATGTGGCATATAGACTCGCATTACCTCCAAGCATGTCTCGTATTCATAATGTTTTTCATATATCTATGCATCGTAAATATGTTAAAGACCCGAACCACATTATTGAGTTAGAACCTGACGAGATAGCTGAAGATTTAACGTACGAGGAGGTACTTGTTAAGATCTTGGATAGGAAAGAGCATGTCCTACGCAATAAGGTTATACCACAAGTTAAGGTTTTGTGGAGAAACCATGTTATTGAAGAAATGACCTGGGAGTTAGAATCAGAAATAAAAGCGAGGTATCCTCACCTTTTTGAAACATCAGGTACGTACGTCAATTTTGAGGACGAAATTTCATAAGGGGGGGAGGTTGTAAGACCCCAACTTATTAATGAATAAAATCAAATTTTTTCTAAATATTATTGTGAATAATAAGGGGTTAATTTGATATAATACTTTGGTTATGGGTGAAATGTGCAAATTTTGTAAAATAAGCAAGTGGTTATAAAATATTCATTTTGTCGGGGAATATTCGTTTGGTCGTGGAATATTCTTGCTGTCGGAGAATATTCGTACGACGGCGCAGCCTTGTGTGGGCCCCATAACGAAAAGCGATTGGATGAAGAAAACGACAAGTATAAGTTGTTTATAAATAACGGCATAGTTGTTACCGTTAATACTGTTGGAATACCCGGTGGTTAAAATACAGTAGCACACGATATTGCACCAATTATTGATTCTTACGTAAGAAGGCACTACTCAATAATTGTTACAGTAGTTATTGTTCAATATTTTATTTTATTGATTCAATAATTGCTGCGTTAATATTTTATATTATTGTTGTTTCAATAATTGTTGCTGCACAGTATTTTCCTTTATCAGATCAATAAATCATATTATTTGAATAATATTATTAGATAACATTATTGGCAATGTCTAGAAAATTCTGTCTAAGGAGAGGTTTGGTCATCTAATTGCGCGCCAGTAAGGAGAAATCCTTATTAAAGCCCCCTCTTTCTTGGGAACGGCCTGGTTGTCATAAATGTGATTCTGTAATATTATTTGTGAATAATTAATTATTGATTCATATGATAAGGAAATATTTATTGTGGATATAAATGAGGGATATATTTTTGTGGTTAAAAATGAAGGAGTTAATGTTGAGATTTTTATTCGTATTTTTGTCGGAATGGAGGTATTAAAAATCAGGGTTTTTGAGATATTTTGCGGGAGTTATAATTTTTAATCCAACCGTTGGATCGTGGTAATTTTTGGATATGTTATACATATATAAGCTGAGTATATGCCCACAAATTTTGAACCGTTAAAAATGAACGTATGATTTATTATGAATTTTACAAGATGACTGGTTCAGAAATTGTTAAATTTTCGGAGTTTATCATTTTGATGGAAAATTCTAGAATTGGTGGACCCCACTTGTGGTTGGTGAAGAAATGTGCTGCATTATATTTCAAATGTGGTGGGTGGGAATAGTAGCAGGTAAAGTCATCAGGTTGCAGGTCAAGCCTACTAAAATTTTCCTATAAATAGAGGGCTAAGTTAGAATTGAAAATCACACCAGAAATAAGTTTTCTCTCTTTCTCTCTCTAGATTATTGAGTGTATTTTGTGAGTATTTAGATACTTTGAGAGTTTCTATTCATCAGAGCAAGTTTCTTTCAGCCTTATACCGGTATTCCGACCAGAAGTACTGATATCTTGAGGTAAGGGATATTATTTTCTTCTTAAATGATATTATTTTCTTCAATATCATTATGCTGAAATATTGATATGAGTTTTTATCAAATTTAAAATTTTTTGTGTCAGAGTTACTATTCATGTATACGGCACTATTCACGTATACGGTACTATTCACGAATACGGCACTATTCACCGAAAAATAAAATTTTCCCTTTTTGTCCAAGATGTCTATTATGGTTACTATCTTTGATTGTATCCATGTTTTGATCTTTATTTTTGAATTCTGCTTCACAATTGATTATTATGAAGTATTATTGATCTTGGATAAACTGTTATACGAATCCCTACTATTTTTCCTTTTGTCTCACTGGATTCGTTTTCTTTAAGATATTTTTCATCATCCTCAGTCCTAAATGATGATATTACTGAATATCTTTGGCCTGTAGTGCAAAGATGTATGATTACTTGATGAATATCTTTGGCCTGTAGTGCAAAGATGAACAGGTGTTGAGATGAACATGACCGACTGGTGATACAAATGAATATCTTTGGCCTGTAGTGCAAAGATGATTATTAATCGATGTTTACAGGGATAAAATATTGATGATGGACTTTTAAATCTTAGAAGATAGTAGAATTCTTTCTCTACTTGACTCTTCTAATGGTTTGTTGTTTCCGCTGCAGTTGTTGATCTAAAACTTGTTGTCGATTATATTCTATCAGATTTTTCCCTGTTGAATACTAATGATAATTTGTTGTATATTATCTTAGTCATAATATTCTTTACTGGGCTAGTTGAGCTCACCCTTTTCTTTTTTGTTCCATTTTTCTTCTCAAGAGGTGAGAACATAGCAGGATCTAGTCGGGGTATGGAGTGATGGTTCTAGAAAGATGTTTTAGCAGTCCTCACTATTTCTGTAAAATAGTGTTTGAATAATTGTATTGAGGATTTATTTGATTATGGATATTGTCCAGAAGACAATATTTGTATTTAAACTCACAGTATGTGTTGTTGTATTTTGCACGACAATTGTATTATTGAAGTTGTAGTTTTCTTTCTGTACCATATATTTGGCGACTCAGAATGGGTGTTGTATACCTATTTTGGGGGCGTCACAGTATCCCTTACCCAACAAGGAAGATCTCCTTAGTAGGTTAAGCTCCTCCACTATTTTTAGTAAATTTGACCTAAAATCAGGTTTTTGGCAGGTCGCCATCCACCCAAAAGATAGGTACAAAACTGCATTCACCACTTCGTTCGGTCATTACAAATGGAATGTTCAGTCATTTGGTTTGAAAAAGGCATCCAGTGAATTTCAGAATATTCTTAATAATATTTTGAATCCCTTCAGTCATTTCATTATCGGTTATATCGATGACATCCTTGTTTATTCCAAGACTATTGAAGAGCATATTAAGCATTTGAATTCGTTCTTCAAAACGGTTAAAACTAATGGTCTTGTTCTTTCTCCTTCCAAGTGTAGTCTGTTTCTGACAAAAGTCAGGTTTCTCGGTCTAATCCTCTATCGTGGACTCACTCGGCCTATTGACAGAGCTATTCAATTTGTCAACCGTTTTCCAGATAAGATTACCGACAAAACACATCTACAGAGATTTCTGGGCTTGCTCAATTATATTGGCAAGTTTTACCAAGATCTCAGGAAGATTTGTAAACCTCTATTTCAGCGTTTACAAAGTAATCCCTCTCCCTGGACCGACATTCACACTCCTGTCGTCCAACAAGTCAAAAAATATGTTAAGGTTTTGCCTTGCCTTGGCATTTCAAATGACTCAGCATTCAAAATAGTTGAAACTGATGCCTCTGACATTGGATTCGGTGGCATTCTCAAACAAAAGATAACTCCTTCTTCTCCTGAACAAATTGTTCGTTTTCATTCTGGCACATGGAATACTACTCAATTAAATTATAATACTATTAAAAAAGAAATTTTATCACTTGTTTTATGTATTAATAAATTCCAACGTGACTTATTGAATCAAAAATTCCTTGTTAGGATAGATTGTACATCAGCAAAATTTATTCTTGAAAAGGATGTTGAGAACGTCGCCTCTAAGCATTCATTCGCTAGGTGGCAGGCTCTTTTGAGTATTGTTGATTTTGATATTGAATATATTAAAGGAAGTAACAATTCTGTTCCTGATTTTCTTACACGTGAATTCATTAACACAAGTACTATATCTGCATCATGAGTATGCGAGAAGGACCTTCTTTTCGTGGGCAGGGCCACCCTCTTGGCCCAAATAATCAGTTAAAGGGAACTTTAGTTCCACACCCAGTTAATCCGGTTCCCCAACCAAACCCAGTTAACAAATTTCAGGTTCTTGGAACAATTCTAAAGCCTTTTTCTTCTGTTTTAGCCAGTCAGCCTAGACATGTGGATCCATACAGTAATTTGTCAAAGGCTACCTATTCAAAACCCAGTTACATCACTTCTGAGTATCTTCTAAAGTGGGAACAACATTTGTTCCATTTAGAACTTCACATGAAGCTTAAAAATGATCCTATTCAGCTCGCTGCCCAGTATTTTCCTACTGGATGGCATTTCATTCCATGGGCTCCTTATAAATCCCTTGCATTTTATAAGGACATCCTCCTTGAAACCGAGTCAATATTTATTAAGCCTATTTACGCCAAAGATAATGAATCCAAGATTCTTTATCATTCCCTATATATTAAACAAATTCTTAGTTTCTCAGATTGGGTAGGTTCTCCTTCTAGTCTTAGGCAACTTTCCAGTCAAACTAATTCTTACTATTATTTTGATTATGTTGAAGCATGGAATAAAATCTTTCTCCACCAGAATGAAGATCATAGTCATTCGTGGTTTTTACAATTCGACCAAAAATTTAAGAGTCAATTCCCATTCTGGTTCACCCTCTGGTGGTCTAGGTTTGGTCCTTGCTTAGGGATTTTTCTAGATCTCCTCCAAGCTCAATTCACTCATTTTACTAATCACAATAAATATCATCCCAAGTTTGAGGGAATCTCAGTTTTCCTTCTTTTTATCAGTAAATACAAAATCCCATGGATTCTCAAGTGGCAATACATTATTCTCACTCCATGTCAAGTTACCACTTTTCAGTCACCAACGTCCGATACTCAGACGTTCCATACAGCAATTTCTCCCATTCTCTATGTCTTCCGTCAGTTTTTCATAAAATGGTGGGATAAATTCGGTGTTGATAGGATAGTTGGCCAAGTTCAGAAATAATTTCCTCCTTCTCCTATCCCTGCCATCCCAGTTCCAGCCATTGAATCAGCAAGTAAATCATCTAAAAAGTCAGTTGAAAAATCAAAAGTTGTTGTTCCCCCTGATCCTATTAACATCACTAATGTCACTAGTTATTCAATAGCACAGTTAAGGCTCCTTGCCGATGCTATTCATATGAGAATCGATCAATTACATGAAGACATTGAAGCATCAGAAACTGCTTCTTCCCAGTCCAGAAATACCAGTCAAAATAAAGATGATGATAGTAATGACCCTTACAGCACCGTCAATCTTCAAGATGCTCAAGACCCTTTTGCTTGACATCTCAGTTACAAGCACCTGCTCCGGCAGCCTCAGGCACAAGCACCTGCTCCGACAGACTTAGTCAAAAGAATCTCCTACTTTTCCACCGAAAGCAGCCATCAGTACATGCACCCGGCCCCGCGGCCATTTAGTCAAAAGGAAGCGTCAGCTTTATCACCGAAAGCAGCTTTACCACATGGTTCAGTCTAAAGTTGCCAAAAGCGTCCATGAATAGTAAAAAAAGTCAGCACTGTTTTACTGTTCATCAATAGTAATTATTGTCTGTAATAATTCACTTTTGTAATAATAACTTTGTAATAGTTTTTTCCTTACTCTATAAAAGGAACTTGAACTTAGTTAACAAATCAGACTTGAAAAGACGCTGAGTTCCTTCTCAGTTGAATCTTTAGCCTCTACCGCTGTTAGCCTCTCTCTACCTCCTCTTCTTCTTCTCTTCTTAATGTTCTAAATAAATTTGTAAGTCAATTTAAATTTCAGTTTTGTAAATATTTCAAGTTATCAATAAAATTATTTATGTTTGTTTAGTAATAAACTGTGTTGTTTTCTGCGCCATTTCTAATCATCTCTCTGATTATCTGCTTCCGCCCCAAATATATATATATATATATATATTCACACCAGATCACATATTTCAAAATATATAGCACGTATATATACATACTCAAACTCAAAACATCTCATAATAAGAATTTTAATTATTAAATTCTTATTTTAATAACTTATAAAAACTCGGATTGTCACATCCTTCCCTCCTTATAAGTATTCCGTCCTCGAAATCACTGAAACCCTGCCTTACTAAGGTTTTCACAAAATCTCTTTCACAATTATCGTTGAATAATATATACGTCATTCATTTCTTCAACAACTTTTAGGTTTTATTACAAAACCTTCAATTAAACATAGTCATATATCAAGTATTATATATTCTTTAACCCATTCATTTCCTTTTCTAAGGATCATTATCATAAACACTCGAGATATTACATTCACCATTTCTTCTAAGATTTTCGTCCTCCAAATTTTATTTATTACCCTTTATTCATTCAATCTATCAAAATAGATTTTACGTTAATATTTTATTCATTCATTGGGTTCTACAACCAAATTCTTTCTCTAAGGATCTTTCTAAGATCATCATATTCCTCACCTCTTCCTCTCCTAAGAGTTTCACATTTCTCTTCTTTTCTGGAATTTCATTTCTTTCTTGAAAAATAATAATCTTCCACAATTGCTCAACAATTGGGAAGCGATATGAATAACAGGAATTTAAAAGATTCCAAATCATGCTGAGGGGTCACAAGACCGTGAACTCTATTCTCGATTTACTAGTGCTTCAACTCAATCCTTCACACTGAAAGCCAGAGTGTTTATCAATCACAAAGACTGAAAACACCCTCCTCACGTACACTAGGAGGCCAGCCTATTGTACCACTACATTGGACCGCAACGTAGTGTTTTGTAATGACTATATGCGTTATGCTCAAAACCATTGTCCCCTAAAACACGGTATGCCTGATTAGATGGTGATCAACATATTTTATAATGGATTGGGATGGCAGTCGAGACCGATTGTAGATGCAGCTGCAGGAGGGGCATTATGGGAAAAAAGCTATGAGGAAGCCTATAACCTTATCGAGACAATGGCATCAAATAATTTTTAGAATCCAAGGTTGCAGGTGTGTTGGAAGTAGATGCTATCACGCAGTTGTCAGCACAAATGGCAGCCATGGCGAAGAAAATAGATACATTAACATAAGGTAAAACGAAGATGGTTGCCTTCGTATGTGAGATTTGTGCGGGGTCACACTCGACATATCAATGTACTATCAGCTCGGAGTCAGTACAGTATGTGAGCAACTACAGAAAAGACCAAGGTTAGTTTCAGAACACATACCACCCCAACAACCGAAATCATCCAAACTTTAGTTGGTCAAATAACCAAGGGAATCAGCAGAATCAATTTGAAACAAATAATCAGTTTCAGCCACAACCAGCGCAACCACAGTTTAATCTTAGACCACCTTTTTCGCCGGGATTTTCTCAACAACAACAACATCACACTCCAGCTGCACCTCAGCAAGAAAAGAAATCAGAAATGGAGGAGATGATGATGAAATACATGGCAAATACAGAGGTTATAATCAAAAGCCAAGCAGTGGCTATTAAGAATCTGGAAACTCAGATGGGGCAAATGGCGAACATGCTTACAAATAGGCCCCATGGTTCATTGTCGAGTAATACAGAAACAAATCCACGAAGAGACGGGAAGGAACAGTGTCAAGCTATCACATTGAGGTCTGGAAAAAACACTGCAGACACTGCAAGTCGCGCGCCCGCGTCCAATTGTACTGAGGAGGCCGCGCGAGGCAAAGTAGGAAAATGCTGAGAAAGGAAATCTAGAAAATTATGAGGTTCGGCAAGAAGAGAAAGAGAAAGCAGGTTCAGAGGAGAAGCTTAAGAGTTCAGTACCACCTATTTGCCCTCAAGTTCCGTATCCGCAAAGATTAAATAAGCAAAGGGAAGATAAGCAATTCAACAAGTTTCTGGAGATATTTAAAAAGCTGCAAATCAATGTACCTTTTGCTAAGGCATTGGAACAAATGCCAAGCTATGCAAAGTTCAAGAAGGGTATACTGTCAAGGAAGAGGAGATTAGATGAATTCGAGATAGTAACATTGACAGAAGAATGCAGTACAGTACTTCAGCAGATGTTACCTCTGCAGCTGAAGGATCAGGGTAGTTTCACAATTCCGTGCACAATCGGGAAGATGAATTTTGAAAAATATTTGTGTGATCTTGGGGCAAGTATCAATCTGATGCCCTTGTCATTGTTTAACTAATTGGGATTACTGGATCCAAGGCCAACAAACATTTCTTTGCAGCTAGCCGACAGATCCATCACGTATCCACAGGGAATTGTTGAAGGTGTATTAGTGAAGGTGGACAAATTTATTTTTCCTGCTGATTTCGTCATTTTGGATTACGAGGAAGATAAAAATATACCAATTATACTTGGGAGACCATTCTTAGCCACAGGCAGGACGTCAATAGTGTGCAAAAAGGGGAACTCACGATGCGTGTACATGATCAGGAGGTGACCTTTAACGTCTTTAAAGCAATGAAGTTCCCAACAGATGAAGAAGAATGCTTCCAGGTTAATGTGGTGAACTGGGTTTTAAATGAGGAAGTACAGAGTATAGTGGATTGTGAACCATTGAGAAGTATCATTGCTAAAAATTCAGATGTGGATGATGAGGAATTAAATAAATTCATGCAATATCTGGATACCCCTCCACAGTATGGAACCATTACAGTATGTGATTAGTTTTCCAGACAAGCATCTTAAAGTGAATGGCCAGCGATTGAAGAGTGATTCTGGTGCTGAGGCGGACAGAAAGAAAGTCACCTCGATTCTTTCTTCGACATAAGACTCAGAGACAGTCAAGCTAATTGACTATAACTTATCGCTTGATGGGAGGCAACCCATTATTTCCATCTCTACTTAGTATTTATTCAGTTCAAGTTGTTTGGTTTAGCTTATTTTCATTACTTGTTAGAATAGTATGAGTACCTTTATATGCTTATTCATCGTAGTCGAATCACAGAAGAGCACGTGCGTGCATTGCATTGAAATTAGGGAGACAGAATAGGCATTCATTTTTATTTAGTAAACCATGCTTTGATAAGGTCTATTGATGTTATTGCAGGTGTATTGGAGAGCATGCATTCTGTCTTGCAGATTCTATGTCTTGCAGATTCTAAAAATATAAAAGTTAGCAGTGCAGTTATCAGAGACGCGCGGGCGCGCAACAATTTCAGCACAGACTCGCGCGCCCGCGCGATATGACTGCCAGACCAGATTTGCCTACCGCGCGCCGGCGCGCACAGCCCATTAAAACCTCGCGCGGCCGCGCGTGACAGCAGATGTGGAAAAATTTTAAGTTTAAAAATGTGATGGAGATCAGCTGGACTCTCATTTGCAATCAAAACAGAAGCGCAATCACAGTGTCTCTCCATAACTCACGTCTCTATCTCTCTATCAGTTACAAATTTGAAGCCATAAATCTCTCCCCCACGTGATTATCCACAATTTCTTCCACGTTCTACGTCTACCCACGTCTTATTAGTGCATTATAAAACTAGGGTTTCAAGAGAAAGTTGTGCGACATCAGTGTGGGGCAAATCACAGCCTTTGCTAGCATTCATTCTCAGTCAAATCATCTACACTATCTTTATCAATTGCAAATGGGTCCCAAACGAGCTCGCTCTATTTCATCTTCTTCTTCATCGTCCTCGGGCAGTCAAGGGGAGGATATTGTTGATCACACCAAGTTTCTAAACTTGGAAGGGAAGCAGGAGTATTACAGAATTGTGGCGAAGACGTTTGTCAAGGAGCACGGTTTCAAACCAGAGGGGCAAGATGGTCAATTATGTGCCATGATCCATGAGAGAGGCTGGAGTGGACTGTCTGCCACTCCCACGCCCATTCCGATGAGCATAGTCCGCGAGTTTTATGCCAATGCCAAGGTCAGCATGAGCGGTATAGCTATGGTTCACGGTATATTGATAGATTACATACCCCGTGCCATCCGCACCATTTTTAGAATTACTGATACACCGCCTACGGGGGCTGCTAACTGGGTCACCGATGCACATTTGGAGACAAACTTGGAATTGGTTATAGCTAAATTGTGCGTGCTTGACACGAAATGGACCTATAAAGTCGGCACGAATCAACCTCGCATATTCCAAGCCGCAGCCCTGAACCGATATGTAAAGGCGTGGAATCTGTTCATATGTGCCAAGCTCGTGCCTTCCTCTCATCAGCATGAGATCACAGTGGAAAAGGCAATTATTTTGTGGGGCATAATCACCGGGAAATACATTGACATTGGTCATCTCATCCATCAGAATATGTTGTGGTATCTATGGGGAGGCACCATTAAGAGCATTCCACATGCATCAGTGGTTGCTATGCTATGTGCTCATCAGGGATGCAATTGGGGCAACAAACAAATGCAATATCCAAGCCAGGACATAACTCATGCCACCATTGCAAAATTTGAGGATTGGGTAGGAGGTGTACCACACCCACACGGACGAGGTTTTATCATTCAGCCTACTTTCCCAGAGCTGTCACAGCATCCCCCTCAGACAGATGAGGCAGGCCCGTCCACGCAAACACCTGCTGCCCATGGTGATCGCCAGCTCCGAAGGTTGGAGCGCAAAGTCGATGCCATGTACGACAATTTTGGCACATTTGCGACGGGACTCACGAGGGCCTTGGCGGAGGCTTTTGCGCAGTAAGGAACGACGCTAGTGTGGCCTCAGTTCAGGACAACAGTGCCTTATCCACCACCAGATTCCCCACCCAAGGAGGGTGGTACCACTGATCATTAGGGGAGTTTTTCGTTACCCTTTACCTTCATTCAATGGGGCACTGAATATTATAAGTTTGGGAGTATTGGGGGTAGTAGTATAGTAGCATATCGTATAGTTTTTGCATAGCATATAGTTTTTGCATGTTCAGTTTAAATTTTTGCATCATATAGTTTATTTTTGCATATAGTTGCATGTTTAATTTGCATGTCTCACAGTTCTTGCCGTATAGAAATTTTTGTCTAGCCGATGATGATAGTGAATTTTTTGAAAGATGTTTGAGTATGTTGGATAACATGAACCAACTATAACGTTTTACACGATAAAATTCATGTTGCTGCTTAAATGCTTTCGGTTTGCACGAACGTGTTCACAATCACTTGTAGGTGTAAGAATTACGTGTTGCATTGCTCGATAGAAAATATAGCTTTAAAAAGGGAAATATGTGGAAAATGAACTTAGACGGTTTAAAACATTGATTTTTAAACTTTGGGAAAACATGGGTATCTATGTATATATATATAAAAAAATAGTAATAACGTGGCTAGTCTTATTTCGGGGCCCTGGCTACTTGAGTAAGTACGCCTGAGGGGATTGTCTCTACACCTAGCGCCCTAAGGTCTTTCATGGTCTGGGAGTCGTTGGTTGAAATCTAGCTAAGGGGTAGCAGTGTTGCCTAATAGAGTAAGACATTGCACAGTCATGTGAAAAAAAAAAGAGAAAAGAAAAAGGAAAATAGCAATAAACACCGCGGGAAAGTGCAAAAATCGCCTTCGTGAGTAAAAATAAAGCAGTTAAGCCCATTGTTGAACCTCAGTTTATTTTGATATGCTGGAATAGTCTTCGTTGCATATGTATACATGAGTCTTGATTTAAACTATAGTTTTCTGTTTTGAGCAATTTAGTAGGTGTATTCTTTGCTTAAATCAAGTTTTGGTGAACATAACACACACACACAACATATCTATAGCATTTATGAATTATCTGAGTGTACGACATTATGCCTATAGTTTGGTTTGAATCTGTATTCTTGAACCTGGAAAAATTCGTTGAGGCATTTTGGACTGAATTTAGTGATAGCTGGAACAATGTGAGACTAGTTGCATCATAATTTAGTTACATAGTAATATAGCTGCATTTTCATTGTTCATTATTATGCATTGATTGAGGTCAAGCAACAGTTCAAGTTTGGGGATATTTGATAAGTGGGTTTTATACCTACTTATGGAATATCAATTCACGCGAACTATGCCCATCTCAAGTACATTTTAGTGTGTTTTAGTTGCATTTCAAGTTATTTTGCATTACATATACTTAAAACTCCTTTTGGTGAAAAAGTGCAGGAAACGGCCTAATTTGATGGAATTAGAAGGCACGAGGCGAATGGACGCATGTAGCGAGGCACAAGCTGGAATATGCGTGGCATTAGGATTAAGTGGAGTAGAAAACTAAGCGTGGATGGACAAAGGAAGGAGCAGCGGAACAGATTAGTGCAGCAGCAGAACCAGGACTCAACATTACAGAAGCCGCGCGGCCGCGCGGCAGGACAAGCTTGGGAACACGCGCCCACGCGAGCACCCTGCTGGACAACATTACACACTGCAAGTTGCGCGCCCGCGCGAGGAGTACACTGGGGGAGCGCGTGGCCGTGCGCGATGCTAATTAATGCTGATTTGTTTTATTTTAATTTTTAATTAAAAGGGTTGTAATTGGTTTAAAACGATTTCTGACTGGTGTCAGACGGATCATTATTCAGTTTTACGTATTTTCATTTCGTAATTAGGGTTTACACTCGGAGAGAGATTCCAACGTAGAGCGAAGCCTAAACTCTACTTTTCTATTTCTTCTTGGGATTCTCTATCACTGTGGATTATTATTATTATTTTGTTGGATTTATATGAGGATTTGAATGTTAACTTTGGTCGATAATCAGCAATAGGTTTGATCATTTTTATCTTTCATCTTTCAATTGTTTGCTTATTATCCATGTTTAGCTTTGATCCCATAATAGCTTTTGGTTCAGTCATGAACTAAACTCCATTATGGGATTCTAACGGATTTTAATATGTAGTTTGGTTGCATGCTTGAATGTTGGATTGTTTTTTTACATATCATATAGGACTTCTATCATGATTGTTTTGCATGTATGAATGCTTGATCACCATTCGCTTTTAGTACTTTTATGGAATTGACAATGAACATGCAAGTATGGATTGTAATCATGATAGCATACGTATATGGGGCTATTTTGTATGGCTTGTGTATTTCATGAATCAGATAGACATATATTGTTTCACCGTATGAGTTAGAATAAGGGCTTGTGCTTAAATTCAATATGATTGCAATTTCACATAGACATATAGTGATGTTGGTTATATTAATGATTACATAGAGTCTATCGCTTGTGGATGCTATGTAAGTAGGTCATAGTGCATTGAAAAATGGCTATGACTCTATTAGTGCTCTTGGCTACTTTCTTGTGATATGTGAACAAGTCTTGCATGATAGTGGTGATTAGATGAAGTATTAAATGAAGTTAGGATCCCATTACTTTCATATTTGATTTATTACATCTTTATTATTGTTTAAGTCATTATTTGCGATTAGCATAATTCATCAATCATATTCATTAGTTTGAGCATATAAATATAGTGATTTAATTGATGCATAGTAATATGAATTAAACAACTTTCTCTGTGGGATCGATACTTTACTTACCCTGTATTACTTGTTGACACATGTATGATTGCATGAGATAGATCTCTTCTGTTAGAACTAAAAAAGAGGCAACAACAATCATGTATAGATAACAACCAATTGATTACATAAACTAATTTTAACAATTATAATATCGAATTCACACAATCCAATATTAGAAACTTAGAACATAAACTTAGGTTTTCATACCTTCAATGCTTGATTTCTTCACAAGCTTTAGCAATCGTTCTTCTTCTTTTTGATAATCTCAAAAAACCCTCTCTCAAACCACTGTATTTTCTCTCTTCCTCATCAAGCTCTCTCTCTCCCTCTCCCCCTCTCTCTCTCTCTGTGCTATTTAGCCTTAGAAATAAGACGCGAAGAATAACTGATATGGCTTTCACTCACATATCCTTCCGTTAGCAAAATAATATGTTTACTTCAGTTACAATAAGCCAAAGGCCACAAGGCCTTGTTTGGCTACGCACAATTATCCCCCACTAGTTTATTTTAATAATATTATATTATATAGTTTTTATTTGTTACACCTGTAATCAATTCTGATAACTTACAATAATAATTATAATAATTATAATTTTTATTATAATTCTTCTTATGATTAATAAATAATCATATATCTAATTTAATTAATAAATTAGACTTACACATCACTTTATTTAATTTACTTATTTCCTTTAATATTAAACAACTCATTTAATTAATTAATTAAATTAAATTAAATCTTCAAAGAATAAAATTTACCTTTGCTTTAATTTAATTATCATACACACGTAACTAAATTATTATACCACAATTTCATAATTTATATATATTTTTTCAATAAATATTTAAAATAATTACCAAATTCATTTAATTTCTTCAATAGTTAACTTAACTATTAAACCTCACTTTCCCAATATATATATATATATATATATATATATATATATATATATATATATATATATATATCTTCACACCAGATCACATATTTTAAAATATATAGCATGTATATATACATACTCAAACTCAAAACATCTCATAATAAGAATTTTAATTATTAAATTCTTATTTTAATAACTTATAAAAATTTGGATTGTCACAACAACTACAATTTCATTATTACAATTGTCGTGCAAAATACGACAACACATATACTGTGAGTTTAAATACAAATATTATCTTCTAGACAGTATTCAAACTCAAATAAGTCCTCATTACAATTATTGAACACTATTTTACAAAAATAGTGAGGACTGCAAAAAAAATTCCTAGAACCATCTCCCCATACCCTGGCTAGTTCCTGCTAATTCTCACCACCTGAAAAGAAAAATGGAACAAAAAAGAAAATGGTGAGCTCAACTAGCCCAGTAAAAAATATTATGACTAAGATAATGAACAACAAATTATTGTTAGCCTTCAACAAATCAGATAAAATATAATGGACAACCAGTTTTAGATTAATAATCAGCGGAAATAATAATTCATTAGAAGAGTTAAGTAGATAATGAAATCTACTATCATCTATGAATGTAAAAGTCCATCATCAATATTTTATCCCTGTAACATCAATCAATATACATCTTTAATCAAATATTCATCTTTGCACTACAGGCCAAAGAAATTCATTTGTATCACCAGTTGGTCATGTTCATCTAACCTCTATCCATCTTTGCACGACGGGTCAAAGATATTCATCAAGTAATTATTCATCTTTGCACTACAAGCCAAAGATATTCAGTAATATCATCATTTAGGACTGAGGACGATGAAAAATATCTTTAAAAAAATGAATCCAATGAGATAAAAGATTAAAGATTAGGGATTCGTACTTTAATTTATCCAAGTTCAAAAATACTCCATAATAATCAATTGTGGATCAAAATTCAAGAATGAAGATCAAAACATGGATACAATCAAATATAGTAACCATAATAGACAACTTGGACAAAGGAAAAAAAATTTAATTTTTCTGTGAATAGTGTCGTAGTATCGTAGTGTCGTATACGTGAATAGTAACCCCGACACAAAAAGGTAGAAATTCTACAAGAAAAATCATACTTCGTGAATAGTGTCGTATACGTGAATAGTAACCTCGACATGAAAAGGTAAAAATTTCACAATAAAATTCATACCAATATTTTGGCATAATGATATTGAAAGAAATAATATCATTTACGAAGAAAATAACATCCCTTACCTAAAAAAAATAGTATTTCTACTTGGAATATCAAATGTAATGTTGAAGGAAACTTGCACTGAATAGCAACTCTCAAAGTATCTAAATACTCACAAAATACGCTCGATAATGTAGAGAGAGAAAACTTATGTTTCTGGTGTGATTTTCAATTCGAACTAAGCACCATATTTATAGAAAAATGTCAGAACGCCAAAGCAAACTAAATTAATAAAAAATTTCTACACACATTTTCTTAACCAAAATTCAGCCACCACCAGTGGGCCCCACCAATTCAGCATTATTCCACAAAATATAAAAGTGGGGCCCACCCTTGTTTTAATTAAAAAAATATTTATTTTCGAAACTTCAATAATTCATAACAAATAGCCCTTTTATTAGAAAAATACGAATTGTATGTCCATTACATAGGAAATTAAATTCTCAACAACTTTGTAGATTTAAATGTTCCCAAATTCCAAACGAAAAATGACCGAAATCTATATACGGACGATTTTCAGCACCTCTATTCCAACAAAATATTGATAAAACACCTCAGTATTTATTCTTTCATTTATATCCACATAAAATAAATATTTCCCTATCCATCAGTTATATCCACATAAATATTTCCTTATCATATAAATCAATAATTAATTATTCACAAATAATATTGTAAAATCACAATTATGACAACTAGGTCGTTTCCAGGAAAGAGGGGGCTTTCCGATAAGGATTTTTCCTTATTGGCGCGCAATTAGGTGACCAAACCCCTTTCCTAGACAGAACTTCCTTAGACATTACCAATAATGTTATCTAATAATAATATTCAAATAATATAAATTATTGATCTGATAATGGAAAATATTGTGTAGTGACAATTATTAAAACAACAATAATATAAAATATCAACATAGCAATTATTGAATCAAAAAAATAAAATATTGAACAATAATTAATGTAACAATTACAGAGTAGTGCCTTCTTACGTAAAAATCAATAATTCAAAAATATTGTTCAATACAGTGTGCTAATGTACAACCATACGTATTACTGTATTTTAACCACCGGGTATTCCAACAGTGTTAATGGTAACAATGACGCCGTTATTTATAAAAACTCAAACTTGTTGTTTTCTTCATCCGAATGTTTTTTGTTAGGGGCCCCACAAATGGCTGCACCATCGTACAAATATTCTCCGACAGCAAGAATATTCCACGACCAAACGAATATTTCCCGACAATAATGAATATTTTATAACCACTTACTTATTTTGGAAAATTTGCACATTTCACCCATAACCAAAGCATTATATCAAATTAACACCTTATTATTCACAATAATAATTAGAGGAAATTTGATTTTATATTATAAAAAATTGGGGTCTTACAACCTCCCGTCCTTTTGAAATTTCATCCTCAAAATTGACGTACGTACCTGGTGTTTCAAAAAGGTGAGGATACCTCGTTTTTATTATCGATTCTAATTCCCAGGTCATTTCCTCAATAGCATGGTTCCTCCACAAAACTTTAACTTGTGGTATAATCTTTGTGCGTAGGACATGCTCCTTCCTATCCAAGATCTTTACAAGTACCTCCTCGTACGTTAAATCTTTGGCTATCTCGTATGGTTCTAACTCAATAATGTAGTTTGGGTCTTTCACATATTTACGAAGCATAGATATGTGAAAAATATTATGAACACGAGACATGCTTGGAGGTAATGCGAGTCTATATGCCACATTTCCTATTTGGTTAAGAATCTCAAATGGACCAATAAATCTTGAATTGAGCTTTTCTCTCTTTCCAAATCTTGTTACTCCCTTCCATGGAGCAATACGTAACAATACATGATCCCCAATATTAAATTCCATGTCCTTCCGATGAAAATTCGTATAACTCTTTTGTCGATCATGTGCCGTTTGTATACGTTGTCGAATCGTTTGGATCTTTTCTGTAGTTATGCATACCAACTCGTGTCCCAACAACAACGCTTCTCCCACCTCATCCCAACATAGTGGAGAGCGACACTTTCATCCTACAATGCTTCAAATGGAGCCACACCTATACTTGCCTGATAACTGTTGTTGTAGGAGAATTCCACCAATGGTAGGTACTTATCCCAACTCCCTTTAAAATCTAGGACACAAAGTCTTAAAAGATCTTCAAGAGTTTGAATAGTCCTTTCTGATTGCCCGTCTGTTTGAAGATGGTATGCCGAACTGAATCGTAAGCCCGTGCCCATAGATTTCTGCAAGCTAACCCAAAATTATGATGTGAATCTTGGGTCACGATCCGAAACTATGGATACTAGCATGCCATGCAATCTCACAATCTCATTCACGTACATACGAGCAAGTCGTTCAAGGGAATATGTCTCCCGTATAGGCAAGAAATGAGCAGACTTGGTTAATCTATCAACAATGACCCAAATCGCATCTATGCCTTGAGAAACCTTGGGAAGACCCGTAACGAAATTCATGGTAATGTGTTCCCAATTCTATTTTAGAATCTCAAGTGGTTGCAATGGACCCTTTGGAACTTGATGCTCCGCCTTTACATGTTGACAAGTTAAACACCTCGAGATAAACTCCGTGATCTCTCTCTTCATATTTCTCCACCAAAATGTATGTCCAAGACCATGATACATTTTGGTACTCCCAAGATTGATTGCAAATGGTGTGTTGCGTGCCTCCATCATGATTCTATGCTTCAAGTCAGAATCGTTAGGAAAGCAAAGTCTGGAGTTGACTTAAAGTATTCCTTCTTCATCGATTCTTGCTTCTGGAATAACACCTTCTTGCAATTTCTTCTTCATACACATCAGCTTTAGGTCCATAGCTTGAGCAACTTTAACTTTATCGATTAAAGTCGGTTCTACTCGTATATTTGATATCAGCACATGGGTACTTGGAGCCTTTACCTCTATCTCCATCCTTTACAAGTCATATAAAATGGGTCTTTGTGTTAACAACATCGCACTCGTACCCGCATATGATCTTCTACTCAATACGTCAGCTACCATGTTTACTTGTCCAAGATGGTATTGGATGGTATGATCGTAATCTTTCAACAGCTCGAGCCAACGTCGTTGCCGCATGTTGAGTTCCTTTTGGGTGAAGAAATATTTGAGGCTTTTATGATCTGTATAGATCTCCACTTTCTCCCCATATAGGTAGTGTCTCCAGATCTTCAACGCAAAAATGACTGCTGCCAACTCTAGATCATAAGTAGGATAATTCCTCTCATATTCTTTGAGTTGTCGCGAGGCATAAGCTATGACTTTCCCATGTTGCATGAAAACACACCCTAACCCTTTACCTGAAGCATCGTTGTAGATAACAAATCCATCCGAACCAGATAGTATTGTCAGAATAGGTTCCGAAATGAGTCTCCTCTTGAGCTTTTGGAAACTCTTCTCGTATCCCACGCTCCATACAAATTTTGTATCTTTTCATGTCAGCTGAGTTAACGGAGTAGCGATTCGAGAAAACCCTTCCATGAATCTCTGATAGTAACCAGCTAAGCCTAGAAAGCTACGTACTTCAGTCACCGACTTCGGTTGCTCCCAACTTTGTACTGCTTCAATCTTCGTTGAGTCAACAAATACTCCATGTTTTGACTCCACGTGCCCAAGGAATGCTACTTTCTCAAGCCAGAACTCGCATTTTTTTAGCTTGGCATATAGCTTGTTATCACGAAGCTTTTGAAGTACCAGCTTCAAATGGCACTCATGATCTTCACGACTTTTGGAATAGATGAGGATGTCATCAATAAAGACGACAACGAACTGATCTAAATATTCTTTGAACACACGATTTATCATATCCATGGAAGCAGCAAGAGCATTATTTTTAATCATATCCAAAAGATATGACTAAGAATTCATAATGCTCGTACTGAGTTCTGAAGGCAGTCTTTGGAATATCCTCAGTTTTAATCTTCAGCTGATGATATCCAAAACGAAGATCGATCTTTGAAAAGAATTATGCTTCTTGCAACTGGTCGAACATGTCATCAATGCGAGGTAGCGGATACCTATTCTTGATGGTCACATGGTTTAATTCCCGATAGTCAATACAAAGTCGCATACTCCCGTCTTTCTGCTTTATGAATAACACAGGAGCACCCCAAGGAGATGTACTAGGACGAATGAAATCGATGTCCAACAACTCCTGTAGTTGGACCTTTAACTCCTGAAGTTCAATAGGAGCCATTCGATATAGGGTTTTAGAAATGGGTTTTGTACCAGGTTTAAGGTCAATAAAGAATTTAACTTCACGTTCTGGGCGTAGACCGGAAAGTTCTTCAGGAAATACGTCAAGAAATTCACTAACAACAGAAATATTATTCAAATCTGACGTGTTTTTGTTCAAGTCCATGACATGTGCTAAGAAAGCTTGACATCTGTTTTTCAATAAACGAATGACTTTATGGCTTGATATGACAATGATTGACTTTAGAGGTTTGGTTGCTTGAATTCGCATAACAGGTTGGTTAGGAATATGAAAACTAACAACCTTACGAAAATAATCAATTTTAGCATATGAGTGGTTAACCAATCAATCCCTAAAATTACATCAAATGCAAGTAATTTCAACGAAATAAGATCGACAGGTAATGTGATGGTTCCAACTTGAATCAAGCAAGATTTATAAATAGTAGATGTAATGAAAGTTTCTCCTAACAGAGTCTCAATAGATAAGTTAAAGTCTAATTTCTCCGGAGTCAAGTTCAAATGTTGAGCACAAGCAGGAAAGATAAAAGAATAGGTAGAACCGGTATCTAATAAGGTATAAACTTCGCAAGAGTTTATGATTAGCTTATTCGTGATCACCTCATTCGGGTTCCTCGCATTTTGGGCAGTCACGACAAACAACCTTCCAGGAACCACCGACTTTGACTTGTCCGGGATAGCCTTTGGAGTCACCATCCCCGTTGGACTTGGTTTCGCTACAAGACAATCTCTAGCTATATGACATTCCTTTCCACAGTTATAACACACCTTGGATTATTGTGGGAAGTTTGGACTGATGTGTCCCTCTTTCCCATATTTATAACATAAGATCGATGATAGATCTCCTCTCCTAGAAACAGTTGATGTTGGTGCTGACGTCTTCACGTTGTCATTGTTGTACCTTCTCTTTTTAAAATCTCCCCCAGACTCGCTTCTTCTACTATCATAACCACGATTACCACCAGAGTGGTTACCGCTTTTGTCTGGATTTTTTCCTCCCCACTGGTTGTCATTGCTCCGATGACTGCTGCCGTCGGTATGACCCTGGTTGTGGTCCCTCGGTTGAACATACTCATTATCTCGCTCTAATAATTGAGCCATGTTCACAACATCTGAATATAAAGAAAATTTCTGAGAAATAAGATATTGCCGAATTTCAGGTTTCAGACCTCTCAGAAACATCCGCGTCATATGTTCCTTATTCTCTACTAAATGAGGTGCAAAACTGGATAACTATGTGAACTTAGCCTCGTACTGGGACACAATCATGTTGTTTTGTTATAGTCTAATAAACTCTACCTCCTTCATATGATGAATACTTTCAAGAAAGTACTTATCGTTGAAAAGTTTCTGAAACGTTTTCCAAGACATATTGAGTGCGGCTGGCTGGGTACGCTTCACAGACTCCCACCAGTAGTCTACCTCACCACGAAACATAAAAGGTGGTGAATGGAACCTTCTGTTCCTCCGTGCATCCTAAGACATCAAATATCTTGGTCATTTGTTTAACCCACGTTTCCGCCTTGATCGGATCCGGCTTTCCCACAAATTCTGGTCGTCCCAATTCTTTGAACTGCTTAGCTATGACAAGCAGCGCATTGCTATCATTTCCACCCGTATTTTGTACACCAGTCTCCCTCGTCTGATTTTTCATAAACTATAAAAAGCTTCTAAGCATCCCATCATTCATCGTTTGTTCGGTAGTGTTGTTTGCAGGAGGAATATTGCCTTCCTGTTGTATGTTCCTTTGGTTGGTGATTAAAGGTGTCTCCATGGTTTCATTCACTCCATTGTTAACATTCTCAGCTGCAATTCTCAAATACTTCCATAAAACAAAGGTTAATTAAAAAAATTGACATACCACATAATACCCCTATATTATGACCGACCAACGAATAAGCTTAGGAAGGACACAGTAGCGAAGGATTTACTTGTCTCTCCCCTCCTAGTTCTATTCCCCGATCTCCGCCAGAGACCATATCCCTAAGCTTTGATACTAACTGTGACACCCCCAAAATAGGTATACATCACTCATTCAGAGTAGCCAAATATATGGTACAAAAACAGCTACAATTTCATTATTACAATTGTCGTGCAAAATACGACAACACATAGATTGTGAGTTTAAATACAAATATTATCTTCTAGACAGTATTCAAACTCAAATAAGTTCTCATTACAATTATTGAACACTATTTTACAAAAATAGTGAGGACTGCTAAAACAACTTTCTAGAACCATCACTCCATACTCCGGCTAGTTCCTACTATAATCTCACAATCTGAGAAGAAAAATGGAACAAAAAGGAAAAGAGTTAGCTCAACTAGCCCAGAAAAGAATATTATGACTAAGATAATGAACAACAAATTATCGTTAGCCTTCAACAAATCAAATAAAATATAATGGACAACCAGTTTTAGATCAATAGTCGCAGCGGAAATAATAATTCATTAGAAGAGTTAAGTAGAGAATGAAATCTACTATCATCTATGAATTTAAAAGTCCATCATCAATATTTTATCCCTGTAACATCAATCAATATACATCTTAAATCAAATATTCATCTTTGAACTACAGGCCAAATATATTCATTTGTATCACCAGTTGGTCATGTTTATCTCAACACATGTCCATCTTTGCACCACGGGCCAAAGATATTCATCGGATAATCATTTATCTTTGCACTACAGGCCAAAGATATTCAGTAATATCATCATTTTGGACTGAGGATGATGAAAAATATCCTAAAGAAAACGAATCCAGTGAGATAAAAGATCAAAGATTAGGGATTCGTACTTTAATTTATCCAAGTTCAAAAATACTCCATAATAATCAATTGTAGATCAAAATTCAAGAATGAAGATCAAAACATGGATACAATCAAAGATAGTAACCATAATAGACAACTTGGACAACAAAAAGAAAATATTAATTTTTATGTGAATAGTGTCGTATTTGTGAATAGTGCCGTTTACGTGAATAGTAACTCCGACACAAAAAGGTAGGAATTCCACAAGAAAAATCATACTTCGTGAATAGTACCGTACTCGTGAATAGTATCGTATACGTGAATATTATCGTATACGTGAATAGTAATCTCGACATGAAAAAGTAAAACTTTCATAATAAAATTCATACCAATATTTCGGCATAATGATATTGAAAGAAATAATATCATTTACGAAGAAAATAACATCCCTTACCTCAAAAGAACAATACTTCTGACTGGAATATCAGATGTAATGTTGAAGGAAACTTACACTGAATATTAACTCTCAAAGTATCTAAATACTCACAAAAATATGCTCGATAATATAGAGATAGAAAACTTATGTTTCTGGTGTGATTTTCAATTCTAACTAAATACCCTATTTATAGGAAAATGCCAGAACGTTAAAGTAGATTAAATTAATAAAATATATAAAAAAAATTCTATGCACATTTTCTTGACCAAAATTCATCCACCACCAGTGGGGGCCCACCAATTCATCATTAAAATACAAAAGTGGGCCCCACCCATGTTTTAATTAAAAAATATTTATTTCCGAAACTTCAATAATTCATAACAAATAGCCCTTTTATCAAAAAAATACAAATTTTATGTCCATTCCATAGGAAATTAAATTCTCTACAACTTTGTAGATTTAAGTTTTCCCAAATTATAAACGAAAAATGACCGAAATCTAAATACGGACGATTTTTAACACTTCTATTCCGACAAAATACTGATAAAACACCTCAACATTTATTCCTTCATTTATATCCACATAAAATAAATATTTTCCTATCTATCAGTTATATCCACATAAATATTTATTTGTCATATAAATCAATTATTAATTATTCACAAATAATATTACAGAATCACAATTATGACTGTAACGAACGAGATTTTGTAATTTAAATTTAATATTTATTGAATTAAATAAATATTCTCGATGAATTAATTATTAGATTAAATAATTAATTTGATGCAATCGTGGAAGATTAATTTAATTATATGTGTTGTATTTATTAAATTAATGTGGAGAATTTTTATTATTCAAAGTATGTACTTATGTGAGCTTATTGAATTAAATTAAATATATAAGAAGCATAATGCTATTTTAATTAATTAGAGAATTAATTATTTGATATAATTAAAAAATGAGAAATTTAATTTTATGACTATGTGAATTAATGAGAAATTATTATATTTTATTTAAATTAAACGAGATATTTGATTATTGTGTAATTGGGTGTGACCTTATTAAACTATAGTATAAAGGATTAATGAAATTAAATGGGTTTGAGTTTTTAAGAGTGGCCAAACAAAGCCTTAAGAGAAGTTGAGAGCAGTTAACCACGTAGGGGTTAACTGACCTCAACGTTATTGGTTATAATAAGTGCGCCTTCATCAATTTTCATTATTACGTATATTATTTAGAAACAAAAACCTGAGAGTCAGAGAATTCAGAGAGAGTTAGAGAAATTTGTGATATTGAAGAATCAGAAGGATTACTTGAGGGTAATCTCTTCAACCTAGTTTTATTTACGCCATTAGAGTTTTCATGAAAATAGCTTTAAATTTTGTTAAAACTTCTGTAATTGGAAAAGGGTAGTGATTATGTGTTATATATGTGATAAGATGTGTTACTATATATTGTATATTTCCATATCATCAATTTCATAAAACATTATGTCGTAGATTGTTTCTTTAAAAATTACAAAGTATAAAAATATGGTCATATGGCCTTACATACCAAATTTAACACGATAATCATAAGTGGTATTATAAATTTACACTTGTATATAATTATGCATGTTAAAACAAAGGAATCAAACTCCAAATGAACAGATTCAGTGTTATAATGAACCTGTAATGTTGATTTTCCTGTTTTGTGTTGAAAACTTTCAAGAAAATCAAGAACAGTAATTTATATGTTTTGATTCTGCAAAATTATGTATTTTAACATGTTAAAATTATGCTAGAAAGGTTAAGTAATAGTTATATGTGTATGACAATGTTTGGGTATGTCTAAATTCGTGTAGAAATAATTTACTTGAAAGTTATGGCCATGTTCTGTGTTGTTCAAGAGAACATATTAACTTGTGAGAGATTTGTTGGCCTAATTTGGCCTTATTATACAGAAACTGTAGAAACTGAGTCTGGGTAACCTCGCCCCCGACGGGCGTTACCAAACTAAAAAAAAATAAAAATAAAAATAAAAATAAAAATAAAAATAAAATAATAATAATAATAATAATAATTAAAATATTTATCAAATAAAAAGAATATTTTAATTGAGATATTTATGGAATAAAATAAATATTCGATGAAAATTATTATTAAAATATTTATAAAATAAAGTAAATATTTTAATTGAGATATTTATGGAATAAAATAAATATTCGATGGAAATTATTATGAAATAATTTTTTCGAGTGTAATAATAGTAAGGGAATGAAAATATTCTAATTTAATTAAGTAATTAAATTAGAAGGGTAATTATTCGTTAAATAAAGTGGAGTTTATATTAAATAATTAAGTAAAAATGTAACTAATGAATGTCCCGAATACATATGGTATGTGTGTAAGATTTGTGGTGAACGGAAGTAGTAATCGTTTAGCCTACGCACGAGGCAAGTTCCTAAACTTTGTTTCTTTACATAAATCAAGTTTCTTATTCTATCTTGTTTATTATTGTTCAAGTCAAGATTTCATATTAGATGTTATCATTATTTAAAAACATGATTCATGTTATACGATACTTATTCGATTGTATACATCTTGAACTTTATTATTCAAATTGAATATCAATTATTGTTGAACCTTGTAAGACTAGCGAACCCTTATTGATTCGACTAGTCCATAGTTGATGAACGTTCTAAATTTCAGAACCATTGTTGAGCTTATCCAAACCAAACTTCATTCGGTGCGGACTCTAATGTCAACTGAGATGAACAACCCTGTTATAGGGGATTAATAATGCTTTAGCGTTAAGATATTGTGCATAATTTGGTACTAAGGGTTGATCCCCCTAAGTACGAAAAGAAGAGTCCATAGTCTTATGACTGTTAAAGGTTTCAAGTATAAACATTTGACAACCTAGGACGTAGTTCAAGGTCTTATGACCCTCAGAAGTTCTTTTGATTCTTGTTAATCATTCTTGATTCAAAAGCCAAGTTTTCTTATTTCAGAAGTCATTGATTCATTCGCATGTTATTATTTTATTGTTATATTATTATACTTGTGGGCAATTGTGCTCACTCTTGCGTAATAATAACATTGCAGTTAAGAACGAAAGGTCCGACGAGCCTTCGACTAGTAAAGGCAAGGGGCAAAGTTAACAAGTGATGATGACTTGTTGTTTATTTGTTATGTTATGTTTCAGACTTATGTTTAAGTTGTGTAAGACTTAATATTTGTTTATTTTTCCGCATTTGAGATTTAAGGTTAGTATGACCTGGGATTGATGTATTTTATTTTCATATGTTGTAACTCCATAAGGAGAGGATTTATTTATATCTATTTATGGTTTTTCATTTATTATGGGTAGATAAATACATGATGTTTGGACAGTGAACACCAAATCCCGAGGAAATTGAAGTACTTAGATTTGGGGGTGTCATAGGTTGGTATCAAAGCTGTAGGTTATGAACCTTAGGTGGGAGAACAACCTTAGGTAATAGCCTTATAGGAAGAACATAGTGATGAAAAACTCTTATCGAGTTCTAAGAAATGAATTTCTTAATTCATTGACGATAATAAAAGACTTTATGTGCTTATGTGTTAAATTATGTGCTCGCTAGTACAACTTAGTAACTAAAACTTGAAGTTGTGTTGTCAGGATGTCAGATGTTGGAGGAGCTAGTCGAGCTGGGGAGGAGGAACCCTGAGTGCCTACGGAGGAGGAGCCGCAAGACATTCATGTCGTCAGGAAACAGTTAGTACAGAGAGAGCCATCTCCGTTGATCATTGTTATTGGTCAGGAGCATGAGCCTGAGACTGATCCAGAGGAGGATCCTGAGGAGGAAGAGGAAGAAGAGAAGTTCCCACCGAACTCCATCGATGTTGAGATGTACGACGAGTTATATGACCATAACATAGAGTTACGTGACACTGTCCAGGATCTGACTGAGCGGGCGATTAATCAGCTGATTACCTTCGAGCAGAAGGATAGGGAGGTTCTGACTCTTCACACACGTCTAGGAAACGTGGAGTGGGATTTGGTTCACGAGAAGGGTCAAACCGAGGAGAAGTTCGAAGAAATAAAGAAGTTGAAGAATGAACTGAAAGAGAGCTCAGAAAGGCTAACCATAGCAGAGGAGGCCTGAGTAAGAGAATCACGTCGTGCTGATCTTGCAGAAGAGGATTGTCGTGCGAAGAAGACTAAGCTTGGGGAGACGTACTCTACACTTTAAAATGCAATGGATGAGGCTCAGGATCGAGTTATGAAGTACCCAATCCAGTTTGAAGGACTACCATCGTATATGCTAGATCACCGGACGATGTCCCGCATCACGGAAGAGGAACGTAGCAAGGCTATTCAGCGCCTTAACAGACAGTGATAGGATTTGTTTTATTATGTGAACAACTTATATGGTATTTAGATGTAAATTCCGATGTGTTTATAAACAAATGAATATTTTAATGTTTTTAAATTCTGTAGATTCTTTATCTCGGGATAGTTGATGTAAATAACAGTGATGCTATCGTTTGATGTTAAAACTTTCGATTTGAATAAAATATCAGAGTTTATTGAGATAATGTGTTAAGCGATTATGTTTAAATGTTTTAGTTAAGCCTTAAATATTTAAAGGATTGAATAAAGACCTAATAAGCGTATATTCTTATCAGAAACATGCCGCCGAGAATGTAAGACCCCAACTTTTATAAATAAAGATGAATTTTCTATAAATATTATGGAGTAAATTTGATATAATATTATAGTTGTGGGTAATATTTATAAATTTTGCAAAGTAAGTAAGTTGTTATAAAATATTTGTTTGGTCGGTGAATATTCTTTTTGTCGGGGAATATTCGTACGACGGCACAATCATTGGTGGACCCCACAACGGAAGTATTGTCGTAGTTAGAAAACGACAAAATTATTTTTCTATAAAAATAACTGTGGAGGTGTTACCGTTAAAACTGTTGAACTACCCGGTAGTAAAAGTACAGTAATACGCGTGATTGCATAGTAGCACACGGTATTGATTATTGATGCTTACGTGAGAAGTCACTCAGCTATACTCAATTATTGCTACAGTAATTGCTACATCATATCTCTTATATTATTGATTCAATTATTGTCACAGTATCATCTGTATAATATGATATATTATTAAATCAATAATTGAGACGACAAGTTATAAATGATTAATAATTGTTGAAAGATTAAATATGTGTTGATTAAAAATAAAATGATTTGTGGTAATATTTATTCAATCCTTGATGTATATAAAGAGTCTATTATGAGACGTTTGTGGTAAGTTTGGTTATTTTATGGGGGGCCCATATGTCATCATCTAAGAGTCTCTTCGTCAATAGTAATTACCTTCGTCAATAGTAATTACCTTCGTCAATAGTAATTACCTTTACCAGACGTCAAACCACTTGCCATTTCATATTACAGGCGTTGAACCAATTGTCGTTTCACATTACAGGCGTCAAACCACTTTTCTTTGCTTGTATAGTATATGGCGTGAAACACCTTGTCTCATCTTTGGCCCAGAACAGCCCCAACCGCATAGTCGCTCGCATCACACATAAGCTTAAATGGCCTTTTCCAGTCCGGTGCGACTATCACGAGGGCAGTAGTTAATTTCTTCTTCAGCAATTCAAACACGAACTTGCATTCTGCAGTAAAGCTGAAAGTGGCATCCTTCTCTAAAAGACTTCATAGAGGTTTTGCAATCTTAGAGAAGTCTTTTATGAACCTCCTGTAGAACCCAGCATGCCCCAGAAAACTTCGAATACCCTTAACTGAGCTCGGCGGAGGTAGTTTCTCGATCGTGTCTAACTTTACCTTGTCCACCTCCAATCCTTGAGCCGACACCTTAAGGCCCAATATTATGCCCTCTTCAACCATGAAGTGGCATTTTTCCCAATTTAATATGAGGTTTGTGTCCTTACATCGCTGCAATACCATGACCAGATTCTCTAGGCAAGTGTCAAAAGTGTCTCCATAGACCGAGAAATCGTCCATGAAGACTTCAACATTCTTTTCCACCATATCTGAAAAAATAGCCATCATACACCGTTGGAAAGTTGCGGGTGCGTTGCATAGCCCGAATGACATCCTCCGAAACGCAAATGTGCCATAAGGGCATATAAATGTTATCTTCTCTTGATCCTCAGGAGCGATGGCGATCTGATTATACCCCGAGTATCCATCCAATAAACAGTAGAACTCATGTCCCGCTAACCTATCTAACATTTGATCGATAAAAGGTAGCGGGAAATGATCCTTTCGGGTTGCCTTATTCAATCTCCTATAATCGATGCACACCCTCCAACCTGTCACTGTCCTTATTGGAATTAACTCGTTGTCCTCATTCTGAATTACTGTCATTCCCCCTTTCTTAGGCACACAATGAATCGGACTTACCCATTTACTATCGGAAATTGGATATATGACACGGGCATCCAATAATTTCAAAATTTCCTTCTTGACAACTTCCTTCATGATTGTGTTAAGTCGACGTTGATGCTCCACCGATGGACTTGCATCATCCTCCATCAGAATCTTGTTCATGCAAAATGATGGGCTAATGCCTTTTATATCTGCAATCGTCCATCCAATTGCTGATTTGTGATCCCTAAGCACCCTCAGCAACTTTTCTTCCTGCAATTCGTTAAGTGCAGCAGAAATAATTACAGGTAAAGAATTTAAATCACCTAAATACGTATACCTGAGATGTTTAGGGAGTGGCTTAAGTTCCAATGTCGGTGGCTCCTCCAATGATGGTTTCAATTTTTCTGTAATTGTCTCCTCGGTGTACAAAGGTTCAACCGGTGCTCTGAATCGGCTAACTCTTGGCAACGAGTCTAGCATCTGTAATAAGTCCACAAATTCTGGGTCGTCTTTTTCTTCATCCCCCAATAAGGTTGTTTCTAACGGATCATTTATCAAACTCTTGTTAATATCTTCGCTGGTAATTTGCTCAATTAAATCCATTCGATAACATTCTTCCTCGTCCGTAGGATATTTCATGGCCTTGAACACATTGAATTTTATTTCTTGATCTTGGACCCTCATTGTAAGTTCTCCTTTTTGCACGTCTATGAGTGTCCTTCCCGTGGCCAAGAAAGGTCTCCCTAAGATGATCGGGATGTTCTTATCTTCATCGAAATTCAGTATGATAAAGTTCGCAGGGAATATAAACTTATCCACTTTTACCAAAATGTCCTCTACAATGCCCCTCGGATATGTGACTGACCTATCCGCCAACTGCAATGAAATATTCATAGGCTTTGGCGCGGGCAAACCCAATTCTGAATATACTGATAATGGCATCAGGTTTATACTCGCCCCCAAATCACATAAGCACTTGTTAAATGACATCTTCCCGATTGTGCACGGGATAGTAAAGCTCCCCGGGTCTTTGAGTTTTGGTGGTAGCTTTTTCTGTAACACTGCACTACACTCCTCTGTTAGTGCCACTGTTTCGAATCTTCCCATTTCTTCTTCCTCAACAGAATTCCCTTCATAAACTTCGCATAACTCGGCATTTGCTCTAGGGCCTCTGCGAATGGGATGTTAATCTGGAGTTTCTTGAACACGTCTAAAAACTTTGCGAACTGCTTATCTAATTTCTATTTTTGGACCCTCTGCTGAAACGGCGGTGGAGGATAAATAATCGGCTCGCTGTTTAACTTTATTTCCTCATTTTTGTTACCCTCCGCTGCGTTACTGTCATCAACTTTTTCCTCCGGTGTTGCTGAATTTTCTGCACTATTCCCACCGAGATGTTTTCCACTTCTCAACATAACTGCTTGACATTGCTCATGATTACCCTTCGAATTTCTTTCGGTGTTGCTAGGTAATGTTCCTTGTGGTCTATTATTCAATGCCAACGTAATTTGACCTATCTGATTCTCTATGTTTTTGATAGCAATAGCTTGATTCTTCATAGCCAAATCGTTGCTAGTCATATACCTTGCCCATGTTTCCTCCCCATCGGATTTCCTGTCCTGATGTTGAATCTGTTGTGGATGACTATGAAAACCAGGGGGATATGATGGTCGTGGAGCTTGAGTTTGCTGATTATTGCTCCATGAAAGGTTTGGGTGGTTCCTATTCCCCTGGTTGTAGGTGTTTTGGTAAGTATTTTGTGGAATTCTATTGTAGTTGCCTATGAACTGAACGGATGCTGGATTTATTGCACATTGCTCTGTCGGATTATCACCCGCACACAATTCACATACTACCATAACTTGCTGAACTTGTTGTTGAACTTGAGCCCCTGCCATCGTATTTACCCTCTCATTCATCGTATCAAACATCATGGATAGTGCAGAAAGCTGTGCTTGTATAGCTGTTACTCCATCTAATTCCAAGATCCCAGCCGCCTTTGCCTGTGTCATTCTTGCTGTGGGCCACTGGTAGTTATTTGCTAACATTGTTTCTATCAAATTATAGGCTTCCTCATAACTCTTAGCCATGAATGCACCGCCCGATGCCGCATCAATGCTGGTTCTGACATTTCCATGTAGCCCGTTATAGAAGGTGTTCATTTGTAACCACTTGGGCAATCCATGATGTGGGCACTTTCTGAGTAATTCCTTGTATCTCTCCCATGCCTCATATAGTGACTCCCCATTATGCTTCTCGAACATTGTGATGTCATTCCTCATTTTCGAAGTCTTCGCCGGTGGGAAAAATTTGGCAAGTAATTTTTGAGCCAAATCCTCCCACGTAGTGATCGAAACCGGCGGTAAAGAATGTAACCAACTCTTCGCCTTGTCCCGTAAAGTGAATGGGAACAAGCGAAGTCTCAATGCCTCATCTGACACCCCATTGTACTTGAACGTGTCGCACATTTCCAGAAAACTGATCAAATGCTCATTCGGATCGTCGTTTTCCATTCCCCCAAACTGACATGAGTTCTGCATCATCTGAATGGTCCCAGGCTTTATTTCAAAAGTGTTCACATCAATTGCAGGCCTAGTAATGCTTGACTGCAGATCAGTCACCATAGGTGTGGCAAAGTCCCTCAACGCTTTCTGGTCTTCGGCAGCCATCGTTTCTTCCTTATCAGAATTTTCGAATTCGTTCCTTGTTTCCTCAATCCACTTACTCAACTTTTGAAATCGTCTGTCAATGTCGTCCTCAAAAGGAAGCAAGTCTGGATGTTTAGATCGTGTTTGCATAAACCAATGTCGAAAACCTGAAATAGAGAAAACAAAATAAAAATGTTTCAGTAAAACTGGACTAATTAAACTAATATTGTAAAAACAAATATTAAAATCTCGGCTAAATTGTCCCCAGCAGCGGCGCCAAAAACTTGTTGGGTAAAATCAATACGCGCAAAACACGCAAGTGTACGTGGTCAACAAGTAATATAGTAGTGAATAAAGTATCGTTCCCACGAGGACAAAATATCAAGAGTTTTAACTTCACAATTATCAATTTTGTATTAACCCTAATTTTATTAAACTAATCAATTCAATGGTTTTAAATTATATATAAAAAAAACTAAATTAATAAAGAAATAAACTATCACAAAACAGTCACCAATAACGAAATCCAGAATTTCAAACAATTAATGGAGAATTAGACTTATGATTTCACTCTGAGCTTCACTCTGATTTTCAAACCTTTATTCCAACTCAATTTAATATCCCAGTTTATTAATCAAGAACACAAAAGTAGTAAGAGCCACCTCTCGATGCACTAATACCATATTAACATCAATCCACAATTAAGATAGAAATCCGTTAAACACCTAAATTAACCAACTCACTATATCTCTATGTGAACTGCAATCAAAGAAGGTTGAAGTTTAAGTTCTTTATACGATTACATGCAATGTCAAGCGTATCTCTACCTTAACAATAATCACAAATCTGCTATCCACAAAATTCATGACACATGTTATATTAACTAGGTCTAGACTCGAATCTCCTCTCTCGATTCCTTTCAAATCCACAAAGAACTGTTGATCAGGCAATTCATAAATTCACGCTCAAATTAACATAGATAAACTGAAAATATCTTATTGAATTGGAAATCAAAGTTATAGAATCATCGTTTCGCCCAAAGATCCATCACAAGTCTAATAAGTTAATTAGTTCATAACGAATGAATTAAAAACTGAATAATTTGTTGAAAACATCCTTCCAATTACAAATAGATGAAAGAGAATAAGAATTATGAAAAACCCCTTCACGTAGCCTCGATTTGCAACCGTCGTGACAATCTCTGAAAATTACTCCTCCAACGTTCGCTCTTCAATCCTTGAAATCGCTCTTGAATTAATGCCTTTGTGTTGTGAGATTGTTGTTTTTCTACGTAATAGCAAGCTCTTCTGCTCTTCTGGCCGAAATCCCTTTTATTAGAGTCCAAACGCATCATTCCAGTCCCACAAACCGAGCACCAACAGAAGTTGAAATAGAATAGGATACCTAGAAATCAGGACCCTCGCCCCGGCGGGGGGTACAAGCACAATAAAGCCCGCCCCGGCGGGCTAGGCTACTGACTTCAACTTTTTCTTTCTCAAACTTTTTTCCACTTTTTCTCCAAAAAGACCGCATTTCCTCACCAATAGCATCCATGATCACCCTACACATAAAATAACATGAAACGAGTAAAAACGAACACAAAACATGAAGATAACTACGAATTTAAACTTGAAATGAATATCTATTCGTGTATATAAAATCCACTTATCAGACACCCCCAAATCCAAGTACTTCATTTTCTCAAGATTTGGTGTTCACTTAATCAAAACATTCATTTCTAACTACCCAATTATAATAAATTAAATAATAAAAACCTGCCCATACAGGATAAAACTTAAATAAAAATCTCCCAGGTTATCTAACCTTTAATTACAAACATTCAAATGTGGAAAATTAAATAAACTTCATTACAATCTTTAAATCAAAGTTTGAAAGTAAACTATCAAAACTATTACAAGTCTTCACTATTTATTCATCTTTCCTTTTCCCTTACTGGTGCTAGGTACGTCACCCGTTTCAACTTTAGCTGTAAGAAATTTTACAGGCAAGAGTGAGCAAACAAGGTTCATTTGAAATAACAATAAGTAAATCTTTAAACTTTTACATCAATTGTCAATAATAGGCTCAATAGAACTGAACAATATATTCTATTAACTTTCTAAAAATTATAACATTCACTGAGGGTCTAATGACCACGAATCATGTCCACAGTTATAAGTAATCTTTCAACTTTAACTTTAACAGTCATAAGACTATAAGGACTCCACGTACATAGGGGGATCAACCCTTCGTACAATGTATTGCGCACAACCATTTTAACACTAAGCGTAAACCTCTATTAAAAGAGTTGTTCATCTCAGTATTTAGAGTACAAGTCCGCACCAAAAGAAGTTTGGTTTGGATAAGCTTTCAAGATAATTTGGAATTCAACGAACATCAACTAAGGAGTAGTTGAATAAGACCAATAACACTATACTATAGAATAATCGTGATTGAATCAATCATAGTAAACTAAAGTCATGCATTAGGAATAATCTAATAGCATACAATTTGAATAACTATAGCATACCTTGCTTGAACAACACTAAGCCAAGGTTAATTAGAATTGAATAATAAGCATGCATAGCATATATAGTGGTGCATGCTAAACAAGAAGTTAAATACAAGAATAACTTGCTCCAAATAACTTACATCATTATATTGTAATTGAATTGAAAACAGTAATTGAATTAACAAGATAATAGATTAGAAAACTTGCTCTAGATTAAACTATAAGATTTGGGATACTTGTATCGTCATGAGCAATTAGATACAATGACTTACTCAATAATAGGCAATCTAGCTCTACGAAAGTGTAGAGGTAGCAATTTACAACAATTGTAATTGAATTTGAAAACAATAATGTACCAAATGAAATTAAACTCGCACAATGAAGTTTTGAGTTAGAGAACTTGCTCAATTATAAAATAGAGTTAGAAAACTTGCCTTTAGCACAAGCTAAACCTTACCACTTGAATCAATACCCTATACATATGTCATATTGACATAGTTAGTCATTACCAACATTGTATATTTATATAAACAAATATATACATCATATAGGTTAAATTACCCTTTCACATAATCAACTATGTTACAAATAGGTAACACTTGATAGCATGTTCATTCATAGCTTAATACTACTGAAATCATCATTTAACATTCCTATTATATTAAATAATCTATTTAATCAATTAAAATATTAATATATTAAATTACTTTCACACATAAATCATTATCACAAAATTATAATTTCCTTTATAATTTTATTCAACCAACTAACACTTTATTTTAATCACAATTCCAATTAAAATATTATAATCCATGTAATCCTTATAAGCTCTCTAGCTTACTTATTAAATTCAATTATTATATAATCTCATAACATTTAATTTTCTTAGCTCCTTAATTATTTATTCAACAATAAATATATCCATTAAATACTTATATAATTCAATAAATATTTAATATTTAATTATTTATTCACAAATAATTAACTAAACCACATCAACTCAAATTGAACGATTATTTATTCAACAATAAACATATCCATTAGATACTTATATAAATCAATAAATATTTAATATTATACTTTAAAATTCTGGAATGTTACAACAGGAGCAACCCTAGGAGATGTACTAGGACGAATGAAACCGATATCTAACAATTTCTGTAGTTGGGTCTTTAACTCCTCAAGTTCAATAGGAGCCATACGATATGGGGCTTTGGAAATGGGTTTTGTATCGGGTTCAAGGTCAATACAAAATTCGATTTCACGCTCTAGGGGTAGGCCAAGAAGTTCTTCAGGGAATACGTCAGGAAATTTATTAACAATAGAAATATCATTCAAATCTTACGTGTTTTTGTTTAAATCTGTGACGTGAGCTAAGAAAGCTTGACATCCGTTTTTCAATAAACGAATAGCTTTATGGCTTGATACGACGGTGATTGACTTTAGTGGTTTGGTTGCTTGAATTTGCATAATAGGGTTAATTAGTTGTTTAGTTAATAAATTGTAACGAATGATTTGTTTGAGTTGTGATTCTGATGACAGAATCCTTGTAAGGAGGGAATGATGTAACATTTCAGAATTTTAAAGTGTAATATTAAATATTTATTGATTTATATAAGTATTTAATGGATATGTTTATTGTTGAATAAATAATTGTTCAATTTGAGTTGATGTGATTGAGTTAATTATTTGTTGAATAAATAATTAAATATTAAATATTTATTTACAATATTAAATATTTAATGAATTATATAAGTATTTAATGACAATTTGAGTTGATGTGGTTTAGTTAATTATTTGTTGAAAAAATAATTAAGGAGCTAAGAAAATTAATTGTTATGAGATTATATACCAATTTAATTTAATAAGTAAGTTAGAGAGCTTATAGTGATTTAAATAAAGTATAATATTCTAATTGGAATTTGTTATTTTAAAATAAAGTGTTAGTTGGATTAAGTAAAATTATAATTATAAAAGAAATTATAGTTATGTGATATTAAATTATGTGCTAAAGTAATTTAATAGATTAATGTTTTAATTGATTTATTAATTAAATAAAAGCGTGACTAATAACCTTGCTATAAAGGAGTTATTAAAATAAATTAAGGGAGTTTAATTCAGTTTTGTCAAACAAGGCCTAATGCCTATTAAGTCTTTTATCTAATTGTGTTTTACCAAACAAGGCATAAGGGCTAATTGATTATATTTTTAGTGGTTAGCCAAACAAGCCTTATGGCTTTTTATTTTCAAAATAAAAATAACTGATGTCAGTTAAGTTAGAGTTATATTATATATTTAATATATACATTATATCCATATACGTTATATCATAAGACGTAAGAATAGAGGAGAGAGGTTAGAGAGAAGAAGAAGAGAGGAAGAAAGACTAGAGATTGGAAAAGAAGAAGCTTGAGAATAGAAAGGAATAGCCATCATCATCTTCTTCAAGGTATTTCTCCTATATTTTTAGTTTTTAAAGTTTAGTTTTCTCTTCCCAAATTCTCTGTAGAATTCTTATGTAAGGATGAATTGTTGATGCTATGTGGCTTTATATGACATACTAGTGATGTTAAAATGATTTTCATAAGTTATAGCCAATGTATTGTTGTTATGTATGTAGTTTGTGAAGAAAATCTTTTTACAGAGAGTTTTTGTGAATGATTATGGGTTAATTTAAAGGAGAAATTGAGGGTTAATTAGCTGTTTAGTTGATAAATTGATCATCTAATTTGATAGAGTATGTATTATTATTCATAAGATGCTTTGAATTAATTGTTTTGGTTGAAAAACAAAATTTACAGTGTTGATTTCTATTGAAATATCAAAAATGTTGTTTTTGTCAAAAAACAGTGAAATTGGATGTTTTAAATTCGTTGTTTATGTTGTTATATGGGTAGAAACATGTTAGAAGTTCTTGAATGATGTTTACATGAAGTATTTGTATGAATTACATGTGAATTAGTCTGTTAGAAACGAGCTTGTAGGCCAACTTTTTCTTGTACTGTTGCCGAAGCTGTCAGTCGATACTGAAGTTTCGCGGCGCGGCGCGGCCCAGCAGTACGTTATTGGCGCCACAGCGCCATCACCACGCCGCAACGCGGCTTCGTAGCATATTCACCGTGCCGCAGCGCCATCACCACGCCGCAGCGCGACCCACAGTGTAAACTGTGGCGCCGCAGTGCGAGTTAGCAGAATGATCTGACAGTGTACTTTTTGTACACGAAATTTTAAGAAACACTATGTGATGATAGTAGGACTATAAAATATTGATTTTAGTATTTCTATACTATGAATAATTATGTTATTAAGGATTAACTTCTGTTATAATTTGATTATGTGATTAAATAATCAAACCTACATGATGAATGTATTAGTTATGTAATAATGACTAACTATGTCACGATGAAATATGTATATAGGATATTGTGATTCAAATTGATTCGGTTTAGTCTACGAGCAAGGCAAGTTTTCTAATCCTTTGTCTTATTGAGCTAATTATTGTTTTCAATTCGATTACCTTATAATGATGCAAGCTGTCTAAACTTTGGTTTGATGTTGAACAAGTTATTCTTGTATTTCAATTATTGATTAGCATGCATAACTAAATTGCTATGCATGTTTAGTATTCAATTCTAATTAACCTTGACTTAGTGTTGTTCAAGCAAGGTATGCTATAGTTATTCAAATGGTATGCTATTAGATTATTCCTAATGCATGACTTTAGTTTACTATAATTGATTCAATCACGATTATTCTATAGTATAGTGTTATCGGTCTTATTCAACTACTCCTTAGTTGAAGTTCGTTGAATTCCAAATTATCTTGAAAGCTTATCCAAACCAAACTTCTTTTGGTGCGGACTTGTACTCTAAATACTGAGATGAACAACTCTTTTAATAGAGGTTTACGCTTAGCGTTGAAATGGTTGTGCACAATAAATTGTACGAAGGGTTGATCCCCCTAAGTACGTGGAGTCCTTATAGTCTTATGACTGTTAAAGTTAAAGTTGAAAGATTACTTATAATTGTGGACATGATTCGTGGTCATTAGACACTCAGTGAATGTTATAATTTTTAGAATGTTAATAGAATATATTGTTCAGTTCTATTGAGCCTAATATTGGCAATTGATGTAAAAGTTTAAAGATTTATTTATTGTTATTTCAAGTGGGCCTTGTTTGCTCACTCTTGCTTGTAAAATTTCTTACAGCTAAAGTTAAAACGGGAGACGTACCTAGCACCAGTAAGGGAAAAGAAAAGATGAATAAATACTGAAGACTTGTAATAGTTTTGATAGTTTACTTTCAGACTTTGATTTAAAGATTGTAATGAAGTTTATTTTATTTTCCACATTTGGATGTTTGTAATTAAAGGCTAGATAACCTGGGAGATTTTTATTTAAGTTTAATCCTGTATGGGCAGGTTTTGATTATTCAATTTTTTTATATTTGGGTAGTTAGAAATGAATGTTTTGATTAAGTGAACACCGAATCCTGTGGGAATAAAGTACCAGAATTTGGGGGTGTCACAGGTTGGTATCAAAGTCTTAGGTTATGAACCTTAGGTGGGGGGACAAGCCTTAGGAAGTAACCTTTGAAAAGATAGTGGAGATAACTCTTATCAAGTTTTAAGAAAGAAGTAATAAAACACTTATGTGCTTATGTGTTTATAGTTTATGTACTCGTGAGTGTCGAGTAGTAATGATTAATAATTAAAACTTTAAAATTTTGTTGTCAGGATGACTAATGTCGGAGAATCCAGTCAGGCTAGGGAGGAGGGACCTCAAATGCCTATAGAGGAGGAGACTCGCGACATTCAGGTAGTTTGGGAACAACTACTGCCACGGGAGTCAGCCCCGTTGGTCACAGTAGTTGAAGATGTGGATGATGACATGGAAACAGATGAGGAGGATCCCATTGAGTTATCACAGGAGGATGAGGATGATGAGGACGAGGAGGAAAGGATTCCACTTAACTCGATAGCTGGCCGTATATACGATGAGGTGCATGACCGTAACGTGGAACTTCAGGATACAGTTAAGGAGTTGCAGGAGATAGTAGCTGAACAACAAACTGCAATGACACAAAAAGACGGCGAGATCCAGGATCGTGAAGAACGATTGACAAATATCGAGGAGAAACTAGTACAGACTGAAGGAGAGAAAGAGCAACTGATCGAAGTGGTCGCTGAACTGAAGAACAAGCTGAGAGATGAAGCTGCTAAGAGTGCAAGAGCTGAAGATGCTTATGAAGAAGCTTTTCAACGAACCAGATTAGCAGTAAGAGACACGCAAGCAAAGAGGATGAAGATGGAAGAGATGGATAAAGTATTTGACACCGCAATTAATCGAGCTCAAGATCGGGTCATGGGATATCCGATTCAGTTCGAGACGCTGTCATCATATGTATTAGATCGCAGGACAATGTTTCGAGTCATGGAGGAAGAACGTGAAAGGGCTAAGAAGTATCTTAATAGAACATCGTAGTTGTTGTACGATGAGTGAAAGGTTAAATAAATTGTAAATCCCAAGTGTTATGTAACCTATGGGATATGACTATGATGTTGTCCTGAAACTTTTGTAGTCCAGGAAAGTAATGTAGATAGCAGTGATGCTATTGTTTTATGTTTTCCAAAAAGGTTTTGAATAAATAAAAGTTGTTACTTTATTCAAAGTGTTATGTGTTATGTGGTTATTTCTTTTATGGAGGCAAGTTAATTAGAAAATACTTAAAGAAGCTGAATTAGTCTAATAGATGTTTTGTTTTAACAGAAAATGCCTCCCAGACGTGAACCACACCGACAGAGAAACAATGAGAGAACTACCAATAACGATAATGTTGATGGTAACCCCGTTCGACAACTAGTGACACTACTGACAGGAGCGTTGCAGAATCAACCACAAAACCATGGTACAACGTTTAAGGATTTCAAGGCGGTTGGACCACCTGAATTCCGTGGGTCTATGAATCCAGTCAAAGCACAAACCTGGATTATGGAGATAGAAAAAGTATTCGTTGTCGCTAGGGTAGGGGATGATCAGAAGACTGCTTTCACAATGTTCATGTTGAAAGCAGAAGCTAGTTATTGGTGGCAAGCCAATAAAACTCGTGAAGGGCCAGGAGTGATGACCTGGGATAGGTTCAAGGAGTTGTTCTTCGAGACCTATTTTCCGGAGAGTTCTAAGAGTCAGTTAGAAGTGCAGTTTCTGGAATTAAAGAAGGGAACGATGATGGTATCCGAGTATGCCACAAAATTCAATGAATTGGCGAGGTTTGCGCCATATCAAGTCAGCACAGACGAGCGTAAGGCGAAGAGATTTGAACAGGGACTGAAGCCCTGGCTATACAGTAGGGTATCCCTGTTCCAGTTGAAGACATTTGTAGCGGTGATGGAGAAAGCAGTACTCACTGAAGGTGGAGGCGAGGCAGTGACAAAGTTCAATCACGAACAAAATAAGAAGAAGAA
This sequence comes from Panax notoginseng, assembly GCA_016801055.1. Lineage (NCBI taxonomy): Eukaryota > Viridiplantae > Streptophyta > Magnoliopsida > Apiales > Araliaceae > Panax > Panax notoginseng. The sequence continues at coordinate 102,276,822 of CM029021.1, forward strand.
TGGGAATGAGATTAAGAATGGAGGTGGTAGCGGTGGAAACAACAACAACAACATCAACAACAACAACAGCTTGAAGAGGAAGTGGAATGGGAGCATGGTTCTGGACACCAGCAGGGTAACCAGCAAAACAAAAAGTTTGAAGCATATGCGACATGTGCGAAATTCCATAAGGGTGCGTGCTTGATAGGGAAGCGAGTATGCTACAATTGTGGCCAGGAGGGTCACATCGCCCCAAATTGCACTCAACCGAAGAAGAATGTATGCTTCACGTGCGGATCCAAGGATCACTTTGCTCATGAATGCCCTAAGAAGAGGGAAGGAGTGACAACCAGAAGCAATGGAGGTAACAATGGAAGTACATGGGCCATTGCAGGACCTGCAGCATCAAACAAACCCACAGCCCGAATCTTCAACATGACTGTGCAAGATGTTGTGCAATCAAAAGATGTAGTGTCAGGTATTATCCCAATCAATGATATAAATGCTTATGTATTATTCGATTCGGGTGCTACTTGTTCGTTTATATCTGATGAATTTGCTAAGAGGTTAGAATTGCCTAGAGAAGAACTGAATTTTCCTTTGAACATAGAAATTGCGAATAAGGAAGTAATCCCTATTAGATTCGTATACAAGAACTGTAGGGTGAACATTAAGGAGAATATCTTGTTGGTAGATTTGATTCCGATTAGACTCGGGGAATTTGATGTAATTTTGGGAATGGATTGGTTGTTCAAATATGGAGCAGTAATCGATTGTCACAAGAAGTGTGTAAACCTTATGACTCCGTCAAAGGTAGTATTTTATGGTAGCAAGTCGCCTAGACAAATGAAATGTCTGACGACTATGCAGGCCAAGAAATTGTTCAGTCAAGGTTGTGTGAGCTATTTAGCTTACATAGTCGATACTCAGAAGAAGGGTGTGAAACTAGAAGAAATACCGGTAGTCAGAGAATTCGAAGACGTGTTTCTAGAAGATTTACCAGGACTTCCGCCTGACAGAGAAATTGAGTTCGTGATCGACTTGGCACCGGGAACAGCACCAATATCGAAGGCCCCATACAGAATGGCTCCGGTAGAAATGAAGGAACTGATGGTACAGTTGCAAGAGTTGCTGGACAAGAAATATATTCAACCAAGCGTATCGTCGTGGGGAGCGCCAGTTTTATTCGTTAAGAAGAAGGATGGATCAATGCGTCTTTGCATTGATTATAGAGAGTTAAACAAAGTCACTATTAAGAATAGGTATCCGTTGCCTAGAATAGATGACTTGTTTGATCAGCTAAAGGGTGCTAAATATTTCTCGAAAATAGATTTGAGAAGTGGGTATCACCAATTGAAGGTAAGAAATGAGGATATACCTAGAATGGCATTCAGAACTCGGTACGGACATTACGAGTTTCTGGTGATGTCTTTTGGTTTAACAAATGCCCCTGCTGCGTTCATGGATTTGATGAACAGGGTGTTTAAACCATTCTTAGACAAGTTTGTAGTGGTATTTATTGATGACATTCTAGTGTATTCCAAAACTCAAGAAGAACACGTGGAACATTTACGTTTGACATTGGAAACACTAAGGAAGGAAAAGTTGTACCCGAAATTCTCTAAGTACGAATTTTGGCTCAATCGTGTACAATTTTTGGGTCATGTGATTGACAAAGATGGGATTTCAGTGGATCCATCAAAAGTGGAAGCTGTAATCAATTGGGAACAACCAAGAACACCGTCAGAAGTGAGGAATTTCTTGGGAAAGGCTGGTTATTATAGAAGATTTATTCAAGATTTTTCTAAGATAGCCACTCCGCTAACAAATTTGACAAGGAAAGCTGTAAAATTCATTTGGACGAAGAAGTGTGAAGAGAGTTTTCAAGATTTGAAGAAAAAGTTAAGTGTGGCACCTGTGTTGACATTACCAGATAATACAGGAAATTTTGTGGTGTATAGTGATGCCTCACACAAAGGGTTAGGTTGTGTTCTTATACAGAACGACAAAGTTATTGCATATGCATCAAGACAGCTAAAGGATTATGAGAAAGGGTATCCGACTCATGATCTGGAATTGGCTGCAGTTGTATTTGCTCTGAAGATATGGAGACACTATCTTTATGGAGAGAAATGTGAGATCTACACAGACCACAAAAGTCTGAAGTATATTTTCACTCAGAAGGATTTGAACATGCGTCAAAGAAGATGGATAGAACATGCGTCAAAGCGAATGTGGTTGCAGATGCTTTAAGCAGGAAAGGTCAAGAGAAGTTGATGTTGATAACAACTCAGGAGGAACTCATTTCAGCAATGACAAAACTGGAGTTGGAAATCAAATTTCCAAAAGAATCTGACGAACAACTATTCCAGATAGAAGCTGGTCCAACTTTAGTGGACAAAGTGAAGAATACTCAATTACAAGATGAAGAGTATGGGAAAATCAAAGAGAATTTGGTTGAAGGCGGTAATGTAAAATACAAGGTCGATACCGAAGGATTACTACTGTTCGAGGGAAGAATTTGGGTTCCAACAGTGCTAGAACTGAAAGACGAAATTTTGACCGAAGCTCATAGCTCAAAATATTCAATTCATCCAGGAAGCACGAAAATATATCAAGATTTGCGCCGACATTTTTGGTGGCCAAACATGAAAAGGGATGTTGCTGAATGCGTAGCAAAATGCTTGACATGTCAAAGAGTAAAAGTCAAACATCAAAGACCCAGCGGATTACTCCAACCGTTGGAAATACTGGAATGGAAGTGGGAACACATCACGATGGATTTTGTGGTGGGTCTTCCAACTACTCAGGGAGGATGCGATGCGATTTGGGTGATAGTGGACAAACTGACGAAATCAGTGCACTTTCTACCAATAAAGATTAGATTCAATCTTGATCAGTTGGCAAGATTGTACATTAAGGAGATCGTTTTGAGGCACAGAGTGCCAGTATCAATTATGTCCGATAGAGATCCGCGATTCACATCAAATTTCTGAAAGAGACTACAAGAATGCATGGGGACACAGTTGCGAATGAGTACGGCTTATCATCCACAAACAGATGGCCAAAGCGAACGAACAATTCAGACATTGGAAGATATGTAGAGAGCATGTGTCATGGACTTTAAAGGAAGCTGGGAAGAACAATTACCATTGGTGGAATTTGCTTACAACAACAGTTATCACGCGAGCATCGACATGCCACCTTACGAGGCATTGTACGGCAGAAAGTGCAGAACTCCACTGTGCTGGGATAAAGTCGGTGAACGCCAACTATTAGGACCAAAACTGGTACAACAAACTGCTGACGTTGTTAAACTCATCAGGACAAGATTAGTAGTAGCCCAAGACAGACAGAAAAAGTATGCTGATCAACACAGACAAGATCGTGCATTCGACGTAGGAACTTTTGTATTTTTAAAAGTTTCTCCCTGTAAGGGGAAAATTCGTTTCGGTAAAAAGGGAAAGCTAAGCCCGAGGTTTATTGGACCCTTTGAAGTGCTGCGAAGAGTGGGAGAAGTGGCTTATGAGGTAGCTCTACCTCCAGAGTTGAAAAATATTCATAATATTTTTCACATATCGGTGTTACGACCATATAAACCCGACTACAAACATGTGATGGAGTACGAACCGTTGCAGTTTGAGAAAGATTTGTCTTATGAAGAGGTTCCTATCCAGATAGTCGACAGGAAAGAACAAGTGTTCAGGAATAAAGTGATACCTTCTGTGAATGTGATATGGAGGAACCACGACGCTGAAGAAGCTACGTGGAAACTCGAAGAGAAAATGTTGAAAGAATACCCTGAGTTATTTATATAATATGTGTCTTCGATTCTGGGGACAGAATCTTTGTAAGTAGGGAAGAATGTAACGAATAATTTGTTTAAGTTGTGATTCTGATGACAGAATCCTTGTAAGGAGGGAATGATGTAACATTCCAGAATTTTAAAGTGTAATATTAAATATTCATTAATTTATATAAGTATTTAATGGATATATTTATTGTTAAATAAATAATTATTCAATTTGAGTTGATGTGATTGAGTTAATTATTTGTTGAATAAATAATTAAATATTAAATATTTATTTGCAATATTAAATATTTAATGAATTATATAAGTATTTAATGGCAATTTGAGTTGATGTAGTTTAGTTAATTATTTGTTGAATAAATAATTAAGGAGCTAAGAAAATTAATTGTTATGAGATTATATACCAATTTAATTTAATAAGTAAGCTAGAGAGCTTATAATGATTTAAATAAATTATAATATTCTAATTGGAATTTGTAATTTTAAAATAAAGTGTTAGTTGGATTAAGTAAAATTATAATTATAAAAGAAATTATAGTTATGTGATATTAAATTATGTGCTAAAGTAATTTAATAGATTAATGTTTTAATTGATTTATTAATTAAATAAAAGTGTGACTAATAACATTGCTATAAAGGAGTTATTAAAATAAATTAAGGGAGTTTAATTCAGTTTTGCCAAACAATGCCTAATGCCTATTAAGTCTTTTATCTAATTGTGTTTTACCAAACAAGGCATAAGGGTTAATTGATTATATTTTTAGTAGTTAGCCAAACAAGCCTTATGGCTTTTTATTTTTAAAATAAAAATAACTGATGTCAGTTAAGTTAGAGTTATATTATATATTTAATATATACATTATATCCATATACTTTATATCATAAGACGTAAGAATAGAGGAGAGAGGTTAGAGAGAAGAAAAGAAAAACTCAGAGGAAGAAGAAGAAGAAGAGAAGAAGAAGAAAAGAAGAGAGGAAGAAAGACTAGAGATTGAAAAAGAAGAAGCTTGAGAATAGAAAGGAATAGCCATCATCATCTTCTTCAAGGTATTTCTCCTATATTTTTAGTTTTTAAAGTTTAGTTTTCTTTTCCCAAATTCTCTGTAGAATTCTTGTGTAAGGATGAATTGTTGATGCTATGTGGCTTTATATGACATACTAGTGATATTAAAATGATTTTCATAAGTTATAGTCAATGTATTGTTGTTATGTATGTAGTTTGTGAAGAAAATCTTTTTACAAAGAGTTTTTGTGAATGAGTATGGGTTAATTTAAAGGAGAAATTGAGGGTTAATAAGTTGTTTAGTTGATAAATTGTAACGAATGATTTGTTTGAGTTGTGATTCTGATGACAGAATTCTTGTAAGGAAGGAATGATGTAACATTCAATAATTTTAAAGTGTAATATTAAATATTAACTGATTTATATAAGTATTTAATGGATATGTTTATTGTTGAATAAATAATTGTTCAATTTGAGTTGATGTGATTGAGTTAATTATTTATTGAATAAATAATTAAATATTAAATATTTATTTGTAATATTAAATATTTAATGAATTATATAAGTATTTAATTGCAATTTGAGTTGATGTGGTTTAGTTAATTATTTGTTGAATAAATAATTAAGGAGCTAAGAAAATTAATTATTATGAGATTATATACCAATTTAATTTAATAAGTAAGCTAGAGAGCTTATAGTGATTTAAATAAATTATAATATTCTAATTAGAATTTGTGATTTTAAAATAAAGTGTTAGTTGGATTAAGTAAAATTATAAATATAAAAGAAATTATAGTTATGTGATATTAAATTATGTGCTAAAGTCATTTAATAGATTAATGTTTTAATTGATTTATTAATTAAATAAAAGTGTGACTAATAACCTTGCTATAAAGGAGTTATTAAAATAAATTAAGGGAGTTTAATTTAGTTTTTCCAAATAAGGCCTAAAGCCTATTAAGTCTTTTATCTAATTGTGTTTTACCAAACAAGGCATAAGGGTTAATTGATTATATTTTTAGTGGTTAGCCAAACAAGCCTTATGGCTTTTTATTTTCAAAATAAAAATAACTGATGTCAGTTAAGTTAGAGTTATATTATATATTTAATATATACATTATATCCATATACGTTATATCATAAGACGTAAGAATAGAGGAGAGAGGATAGAGAGAAGAAAAGAAAAACTCAGAGGAAGAAGAAGAGAAGAAGAAAAGAAGAGAGGAAGAAAGACTAAAGATTGGAAAAGAAGAAGCTTGAGAATAGAAAGGAATTGCCATCATCATCTTCTTCAAGGTATTTCTCCTATATTTTTAGTTTTTAAAGTTTAGTTTTCTCTTCCCAAATTCTCTGTAGAATTCTTGTGTAAGGATGAATTGTTGATGCTATGTGGCTTTATATGACATACTAGTGATGTTAAAACGATTTTCATAAGTTATAGCCAACGTATTGTTGTTATGTATGTAATTTGTGAAGAAAATCTTTTTACAGAGAGTTTTTGTGTATGAGTATGGAATAATTTAAAGGAGAAATTGAGGGTTAATTAGTTGTTTAGTTGATAAATTGTAACGAATGATTTGTTTGAGTTGTGATTCTGATGACAGAATCCTTGTAAGGAGGGAATGATGTAACATTCCAGAATTTTTAAGTGTAATATTAAATATTTATTGATTTATATAAGTATTTAATGGATATGTTTATTGTTGAATAAATAATTGTTCAATTTGAGTTGATGTGATTAAGTTAATTATTTGTTGAATAAATAATTAAATATTAAATATTAAATATTAAATATTTATTTGCAATATTAAATATTTAATGAATTATATAAGTATTTAATGGCAATTTGATTTGATGTGGTTTAGTTAATTATTTGTCAAATAAATAATTAAGGAGCTAAGAAAATTAATTGTTATGAGATTATATACCAATTTAATTTAATAAGTAAGCTAGAGAGCTTATAGTGATTTAAATAAATTATAATATTCTAATTGGAATTTGTGATTTTAAAATAAAGTGTTAGTTGGATTAAGTAAAATTATAATTATAAAAGAAATTATAGTTATGTGATATTAAATTATGTGCTAAAGTCATTTAATAGATTAATGTTTTAATTGATTTATTAATTAAATAAAAGTGTGACTAATAACCTTGCTATAAAGGAATTATTAAAATAAATTAAGGGAATTTAATTTAGTTTTGCCAAACAAGGCCTAATGCCTATTAAGTCTTTTATCTAATTGTGTTTTACCAAACAAGGCATAAGGGTTAGTGGTTAGCCAAACAAGCCTTATGGCTTTTTATTTTTAAAATAAAAATAACTGATGTCTGTTAAGTTAGAGTTATATTATATATTTAATATATACATTATATCCATATACGTTATATCATAAGACGTAAGAATAGAGGAGAGGGGATAGAGAGAAGAAAAGAAAAACTTAGAGGAAGAAGAAGAGAAGAAGAAAAGAAGAGAGGAAGAAAGACTAGAGATTAGAAAATAAGAAGCTTGAGAATAGAAAGGAATAGCCATCATCATCCTCCATCAGAATCTTGTTCATGCAAAATGATGGGCTAATGCCTTTTATATCTGCAATCGTCCATCCAATTGCTGATTTGTGATCCCTAAGCACCCTCAGCAACTTTTCTTCCTGCAATTCGTTAAGTGCATTAGAAATAATTACAGGTAAAGAATTTAAATCGCCTAAATACGTATACCTGAGATGTTTAGGGAGTGGCTTAAGTTCCAATGTCGGTGGCTCCTCCAATGATGGTTTCAATTTTTCTGTAATTGTCTCCTCGGTGTACAAAGGTTCAACCGGTGCTCTGAATCGGCTAACTCTTGGCAACGAGTCTAGCATCTGTAATAAGTCCACAAATTCTGGGTCGTCTTTTTCTTCATCCCCCAATAAGGTTGTTTCTAACGGATCATTTATCAAACTCTTGTTAATATCTTCGCTGGTAATTTGCTCAATTAAATCCATTCGATAACATTCTTCCTCGTCCGTAGGATATTTCATGGCCTTGAACACATTGAATTTTATTTCTTGATCTTGGACCCTCATTGTAAGTTCTCCTTTTTGCACGTCTATGAGTGTCCTTCCCGTGGCCAAGAAAGGTCTCCCTAAGATGATCGGGATGTTCTTATCTTCATCGAAATTCAGTATGATAAAGTTCGCAGGGAATATAAACTTATCCACTTTTACCAAAATGTCCTCTACAATGCCCCTCGGATATGTGACTGACCTATCCGCCAACTGCAATGAAATATTCATAGGCTTTGGCGCGGGCAAACCCAATTCTGAATATACTGATAATGGCATCAGGTTTATACTCGCCCCCAAATCACATAAGCACTTGTTAAATGACATCTTCCCGATTGTGCACGGGATAGTAAAGCTCCCCGGGTCTTTGAGTTTTGGTGGTAGCTTTTTCTGTAACACTGCACTACACTCCTCTGTTAGTGCCACTGTTTCGAATCTTCCCATTTCTTCTTCCTCAACAGAATTCCCTTCATAAACTTCGCATAACTCGGCATTTGCTCTAGGGCCTCTGCGAATGGGATGTTAATCTGGAGTTTCTTGAACACGTCTAAAAACTTTGCGAACTGCTTATCTAATTTCTATTTTTGGACCCTCTGCTGAAACGGCGGTGGAGGATAAATAATCGGCTCGCTGTTTAACTTTATTTCCTCATTTTTGTTACCCTCCGCTGCGTTACTGTCATCAACTTTTTCCTCCGGTGTTGCTGAATTTTCTGCACTATTCCCACCGAGATGTTTTCCACTTCTCAACATAACTGCTTGACATTGCTCATGATTACCCTTCGAATTTCTTTAGGTGTTGCTAGGTAATGTTCCTTGTGGTCTATTATTCAATGCCAACGTAATTTGACCTATCTGATTCTCTATGTTTTTGATAGCAATAGCTTGATTCTTCATAGCCAAATCGTTGCTAGTCATATACCTTGCCCATGTTTCCTCCCCATCGGATTTCCTGTCCTGATGTTGAATCTGTTGTGGATGACTATGAAAACCAGGGGGATATGATGGTCGTGGAGCTTGAGTTTGCTGATTATTGCTCCATGAAAGGTTTGGGTGGTTCCTATTCCCCTGGTTGTAGGTGTTTTGGTAAGTATTTTGTGGAATTCTATTGTAGTTGCCTATGAACTGAACGGATGCTGGATTTATTGCACATTGCTCTGTCGGATTATCACCCGCACACAATTCACATACTACCATAACCTGCTGAACTTGTTGTTGAACTTGAGCCCCTGCCATCGTATTTACCCTCTCATTCATCGTATCAAACATCATGGATAGTGCAGAAAGCTGTGCTTGTATAGCTGTTACTCCATCTAATTCCAAGATCCCAGCCGCCTTTGCCTGTGTCATTCTTGCTGTGGGCCACTGGTAGTTATTTGCTAACATTATTTCTATCAAATTATAGGCTTCCTCATAACTCTTAGCCATGAATGCACCGCCCGATGCCGCATCAATGCTGGTTCTGACATTTCCATGTAGCCCGTTATAGAAGGTGTTCATTTGTAACCACTTGGGCAATCCATGATGTGGGCACTTTCTGAGTAATTCCTTGTATCTCTCCCATGCCTCATATAGTGACTCCCCATTATGCTTCTCGAACATTGTGATGTCATTCCTCATTTTCGAAGTCTTCGCCGGTGGGAAAAATTTGGCAAGTAATTTTTGAGCCAAATCCTCCCACGTAGTGATCGAAACCGGCGGTAAAGAATGTAACCAACTCTTCGCCTTGTCCCGTAAAGTGAATGGGAACAAGCGAAGTCTCAATGCCTCATCTGACACCCCATTGTACTTGAACGTGTCGCACATTTCCAGAAAACTGATCAAATGCTCATTCGGATCGTCGTTTTCCATTCCCCCAAACTGACATGAGTTCTGCATCATCTGAATGGTCCCAGGCTTTATTTCAAAAGTGTTCACATCAATTGCAGGCCTAGTAATGCTTGACTGCAGATCAGTCACCATAGGTGTGGCAAAGTCCCTCAACGCTTTCTGGTCTTCGGCAGCCATCGTTTCTTCCTTATCAGAATTTTCGAATTCGTTCCTTGTTTCCTCAATCCACTTACTCAACTTTTGAAATCGTCTGTCAATGTCGTCCTCAAAAGGAAGCAAGTCTGGATGTTTAGATCGTGTTTGCATAAACCAATGTCGAAAACCTGAAATAGAGAAAACAAAATAAAAATGTTTCAGTAAAACTGGACTAATTAAACTAATATTGTAAAAACAAATATTAAAATCTCGGCTAAATTGTCCCCAGCAGCGGCGCCAAAAACTTGTTGGGTAAAATCAATACGCGCAAAACACGCAAGTGTACGTGGTCAACAAGTAATATAGTAGTGAATAAAGTATCGTTCCCACGAGGACAAAATATCAAGAGTTTTAACTTCACAATTATCAATTTTGTATTAACCCTAATTTTATTAAACTAATCAATTCAATGGTTTTAAATTATATATAAAAAAAACTAAATTAATAAAGAAATAAACTATCACAAAACAGTCACCAATAACGAAATCCAGAATTTCAAACAATTAATGGAGAATTAGACTTATGATTTCACTCTGAGCTTCACTCTGATTTTCAAACCTTTATTCCAACTCAATTTAATATCCCAGTTTATTAATCAAGAACACAAAAGTAGTAAGAGCCACCTCTCGATGCACTAATACCATATTAACATCAATCCACAATTAAGATAGAAATCCGTTAAACACCTAAATTAACCAACTCACTATATCTCTATGTGAACTGCAATCAAAGAAGGTTGAAGTTTAAGTTCTTTATACGATTACATGCAATGTCAAGCGTATCTCTACCTTAACAATAATCACAAATCTGCTATCCACAAAATTCATGACACATGTTATATTAACTAGGTCTAGACTCGAATCTCCTCTCTCGATTCCTTTCAAATCCACAAAGAACTGTTGATCAGGCAATTCATAAATTCACGCTCAAATTAACATAGATAAACTGAAAATATCTTATTGAATTGGAAATCAAAGTTATAGAATCATCGTTTCGCCCAAAGATCCATCACAAGTCTAATAAGTTAATTAGTTCATAACGAATGAATTAAAAACTGAATAATTTGTTGAAAACATCCTTCCAATTACAAATAGATGAAAGAGAATAAGAATTATGAAAAACCCCTTCACGTAGCCTCGATTTGCAACCGTCGTGACAATCTCTAAAAATTACTCCTCCAACGTTCGCTCTTCAATCCTTGAAATCGCTCTTGAATTAATGCCTTTGTGTTGTGAGATTGTTGTTTTTCTACGTAATAGCAAGCTCTTCTGCTCTTCTGGCCGAAATCCCTTTTATTAGAGTCCAAACGCATCATTCCAGTCCCACAAACCGAGCACCAACAGAAGTTGAAATAGAATAGGATACCTAGAAATCAGGACCCTCGCCCCGGCGGGGGGTACAAGCACAATAAAGCCCGCCCCGGCGGGCTAGGCTACTGACTTCAACTTTTTCTTTCTCAAACTTTTTTCCACTTTTTCTCCAAAAAGACCGCATTTCCTCACCAATAGCATCCATGATCACCCTACACATAAAATAACATGAAACGAGTAAAAACGAACACAAAACATGAAGATAACTACGAATTTAAACTTGAAATGAATATCTATTCGTGTATATAAAATCCACTTATCAGACACCCCCAAATCCAAGTACTTCATTTTCTCAAGATTTGGTGTTCACTTAATCAAAACATTCATTTCTAACTACCCAATTATAATAAATTAAATAATAAAAACCTGCCAATACAGGATAAAACTTAAATAAAAATCTCCCAGGTTATCTAACCTTTAATTACAAACATTCAAATGCGGAAAATTAAATAAACTTCATTACAATCTTTAAATCAAAGTTTGAAAGTAAACTATCAAAACTATTACAAGTCTTCACTATTTATTCATCTTTCCTTTTCCCTTACTGGTGCTAGGTACGTCACCCGTTTCAACTTTAGCTGTAAGAAATTTTACAGGCAAGAGTGAGCAAACAAGGTTCATTTGAAATAACAATAAGTAAATCTTTAAACTTTTACATCAATTGTCAATAATAGGCTCAATAGAACTGAACAATATATTCTATTAACTTTCTAAAAATTATAACATTCACTGAGGGTCTAATGACCACGAATCATGTCCACAGTTATAAGTAATCTTTCAACTTTAACTTTAACAGTCATAAGACTATAAGGACTCCACGTACATAGGGGGATCAACCCTTCGTACAATGTATTGCGCACAACCATTTTAACACTAAGCGTAAACCTCTATTAAAAGAGTTGTTCATCTCAGTATTTAGAGTACAAGTCCGCACCAAAAGAAGTTTGGTTTGGATAAACTTTCAAGATAATTTGGAATTCAACGAACATCAACTAAGGAGTAGTTGAATAAGACCAATAACACTATACTATAGAATAATCGTGATTGAATCAATCATAGTAAACTAAAGTCATGCATTAGGAATAATCTAATAGCATACAATTTGAATAACTATAGCATACCTTGCTTGAACAACACTAAGCCAAGGTTAATTAGAATTGAATAATAAGCATGCATAGCATATATAGTGGTGCATGCTAAACAAGAAGTTAAATACAAGAATAACTTGCTCCAAATAACTTACATCATTATATTGTAATTGAATTGAAAACAGTAATTGAATTAACAAGATAATAGATTAGAAAACTTGCTCTAGATTAAACTATAAGATTTGGGATACTTGTATCGTCATGAGCAATTAGATACAATGACTTACTCAATAATAGGCAATCTAGCTCTACGAAAGTGTAGAGGTAGCAATTTACAACAATTGTAATTGAATTTGAAAACAATAATGTACCAAATGAAATTAAACTCGCACAATGAAGTTTTGAGTTAGAGAACTTGCTCAATTATAAAATAGAGTTAGAAAACTTGCCTTTAGCACAAGCTAAACCTTACCACTTGAATCAATACCCTATACATATGTCATATTGACATAGTTAGTCATTACCAACATTGTATATTTATATAAACAAATATATACATCATATAGGTTAAATTACCCTTTCACATAATCAACTATGTTACAAATAGGTAACACTTGATAGCATGTTCATTCATAGCTTAATACTACTGAAATCATCATTTAACATTCCTATTATATTAAATAATCTATTTAATCAATTAAAATATTAATATATTAAATTACTTTCACACATAAATCATTATCACAAAATTATAATTTCCTTTATAATTTTATTCAACCAACTAACACTTTATTTTAATCACAATTCCAATTAAAATATTATAATCCATGTAATCCTTATAAGCTCTCTAGCTTACTTATTAAATTCAATTATTATATAATCTCATAACATTTAATTTTCTTAGCTCCTTAATTATTTATTCAACAATAAATATATCCATTAAATACTTATATAATTCAATAAATATTTAATATTTAATTATTTATTCACAAATAATTAACTAAACCACATCAACTCAAATTGAACGATTATTTATTCAACAATAAACATATCCATTAGATACTTATATAAATTAATAAATATTTAATATTATACTTTAAAATTCTGGAATGTTACAACAGGAGCAACCCTAGGAGATGTACTAGGACGAATGAAACCGATATCTAATAATTTCTGTAGTTGGGTCTTTAACTCCTCAAGTTCAATAGGAGCCATACGATATGGGGCTTTGGAAATGGGTTTTGTATCGGGTTCAAGGTCAATACAAAATTCGATTTCACGCTCTAGGGGTAGGCCAAGAAGTTCTTCAGGGAATACGTCAGGAAATTTATTAACAATAGAAATATCATTCAAATCTTACGTGTTTTTGTTTAAATCTGTGACGTGAGCTAAGAAAGCTTGACATCCGTTTTTCAATAAACGAATAGCTTTATGGCTTGATACGACGGTGATTGACTTTAGTGGTTTGGTTGCTTGAATTTGCATAATAGGGTTAATTAGTTGTTTAGTTAATAAATTGTAACGAATGATTTGTTTGAGTTGTGATTCTGATGACAGAATCCTTGTAAGGAGGGAATGATGTAACATTTCAGAATTTTAAAGTGTAATATTAAATATTTATTGATTTATATAAGTATTTAATGGATATGTTTATTGTTGAATAAATAATTGTTCAATTTGAGTTGATGTGATTGAGTTAATTATTTGTTGAATAAATAATTAAATATTAAATATTTATTTACAATATTAAATATTTAATGAATTATATAAGTATTTAATGACAATTTGAGTTGATGTGGTTTAGTTAATTATTTGTTGAAAAAATAATTAAGGAGCTAAGAAAATTAATTGTTATGAGATTATATACCAATTTAATTTAATAAGTAAGTTAGAGAGCTTATAGTGATTTAAATAAAGTATAATATTCTAATTGGAATTTGTTATTTTAAAATAAAGTGTTAGTTGGATTAAGTAAAATTATAATTATAAAAGAAATTATAGTTATGTGATATTAAATTATGTGCTAAAGTAATTTAATAGATTAATGTTTTAATTGATTTATTAATTAAATTAAAGCGTGACTAATAACCTTGCTATAAAGGAGTTATTAAAATAAATTAAGGGAGTTTAATTCAGTTTTGTCAAACAAGGCCTAATGCCTATTAAGTCTTTTATCTAATTGTGTTTTACCAAACAAGGCATAAGGGCTAATTGATTATATTTTTAGTGGTTAGCCAAACAAGCCTTATGGCTTTTTATTTTCAAAATAAAAATAACTGATGTCAGTTAAGTTAGAGTTATATTATATATTTAATATATACATTATATCCATATACGTTATATCATAAGACGTAAGAATAGAGGAGAGAGGATAGAGAGAAGAAAAGAAAAACTCAGAGGAAGAAGAAGAGAAGAAGAAAAGAAGAGAGGAAGAAAGACTAAAGATTGGAAAAGAAGAAGCTTGAGAATAGAAAGGAATTGCCATCATCATCTTCTTCAAGGTATTTCTCCTATATTTTTAGTTTTTAAAGTTTAGTTTTCTCTTCCCAAATTCTCTGTAGAATTCTTGTGTAAGGATGAATTGTTGATGCTATGTGGCTTTATATGACATACTAGTGATGTTAAAACGATTTTCATAAGTTATAGCCAACGTATTGTTGTTATGTATGTAATTTGTGAAGAAAATCTTTTTACAGAGAGTTTTTGTGTATGAGTATGGAATAATTTAAAGGAGAAATTGAGGGTTAATTAGTTGTTTAGTTGATAAATTGTAACGAATGATTTGTTTGAGTTGTGATTCTGATGACAGAATCCTTGTAAGGAGGGAATGATGTAACATTCCAGAATTTTTAAGTGTAATATTAAATATTTATTGATTTATATAAGTATTTAATGGATATGTTTATTGTTGAATAAATAATTGTTCAATTTGAGTTGATGTGATTAAGTTAATTATTTGTTGAATAAATAATTAAATATTAAATATTAAATATTTATTTGCAATATTAAATATTTAATGAATTATATAAGTATTTAATGGCAATTTGATTTGATGTGGTTTAGTTAATTATTTGTCAAATAAATAATTAAGGAGCTAAGAAAATTAATTGTTATGAGATTATATACCAATTTAATTTAATAAGTAAGCTAGAGAGCTTATAGTGATTTAAATAAATTATAATATTCTAATTGGAATTTGTGATTTTAAAATAAAGTGTTAGTTGGATTAAGTAAAATTATAATTATAAAAGAAATTATAGTTATGTGATATTAAATTATGTGCTAAAGTCATTTAATAGATTAATGTTTTAATTGATTTATTAATTAAATAAAAGTGTGACTAATAACCTTGCTATAAAGGAATTATTAAAATAAATTAAGGGAATTTAATTTAGTTTTGCCAAACAAGGCCTAATGCCTATTAAGTCTTTTATCTAATTGTGTTTTACCAAACAAGGCATAAGGGTTAGTGGTTAGCCAAACAAGCCTTATGGCTTTTTATTTTTAAAATAAAAATAACTGATGTCTGTTAAGTTAGAGTTATATTATATATTTAATATATACATTATATCCATATACGTTATATCATAAGACGTAAGAATAGAGGAGAGAGGATAGAGAGAAGAAAAGAAAAACTTAGAGGAAGAAGAAGAGAAGAAGAAAAGAAGAGAGGAAGAAAGACTAGAGATTAGAAAATAAGAAGCTTGAGAATAGAAAGGAATAGCCATCATCATCTTCTTCAAGGTATTTCTCCTATATTTTTAGTTTTAAAAGTTTAGTTTTCTCTTCCCAAATTCTCTGTAGAATTCTTGTGTAAGGATGAATTGTTGATGCTATATGGCTTTATATGACATACTAATGATGTTAAAATGATTTTCATAAGTTATAGCTAATGTATTGTTGTTATGTATGTAGTTTGTGAAGAAAATCTTTTTACAGAGAGTTTTTGTGAATGAGTATGGGTTAATTTACAGGAGAAATTAAGGGTTAATTAGTCGTTTAGTTGATAAATTGATCATCTAATTTGACAGAGTATGTATTATTATTCATAAGATTCTTTGAATTAATTGTTTTGGTTGAAAAACAAAATTTACAGTGTTGATTTTCATTGAAATATCAAAAATGGAGTTTTTGTCAAAAACAGTAAAATTGGATGTTTTAAATTCATTGGTTATGTTGTTATATGGGTAGAAACATGTTAGAAGTTCTTGAATGATGTTTACATGAAGTATTTGTATGAATTACATATGAATTAGTCAGTTAGAAACGAGCTTGTAGGCCAAATTGGCTTTTTCTTGTACTGTTGCCGAAGCTGTCAGTCGATACTGAAGTTTCGCGACGCGGCGCGGCCCAGCAGTACGTTATTGGCTCCACAGCGCCATCACCACGCCGCAACGCGGCTTCGTAGCATATTCACCGTGCCGCAGCGCCATCACCACGCCGCAACGCGACCCACAGTGTAAACTGTGGCGCCGCAGTGCGAGTTAGCAGAATGATCTGACAGTGTACTTTTTGTACACGAAATTTTAAGAAACACTATGTGATGATAGTAGGACTATAAAATATTGATTTTAGTATTTCTATACTATGAATAATTATGTTATTAAGGATTAACTTCTGTTATAATTTGATTATGTGATTAAATAATCAAACCTACATGATGAATGTATTAGTTATGTAATAATGACTAACTATGTCACGATGAAATATGTATATAGGATATTGTGATTCAAATTGATTCGGTTTAGTCTACGAGCAAGGCAAGTTTTCTAATCCTTTGTCTTATTGAGCTAATTATTGTTTTCAATTCGATTACCTTATAATGATGCAAGCTGTCTAAACTTTGGTTTGATGTTGAATAAGTTATTCTTGTATTTAGCATGCATAACTAAATTGCTATGCATGCTTAGTATTCAATTCTAATTAACCTTGACTTAGTGTTGTTCAAGCAAGGTATGCTACAGTTATTCAAATGGTATGCTATTAGATTATTCCTATTGCATGACTTTAGTTTACTATAATTGATTCAATCACGATTATTCTATAGTATAGTGTTATTGGTCTTATTCAACTACTCCTTAGTTGATGTTCGTTGAATTTCAAATTATCTTGAAAGCTTATCCAAACCAAACTTCCTTTAGTGCAGACTTGTACTCTAAATACTGAGATGAACAACTCTTTTAATAGAGGTTTACGCTTAGCGTTGAAATGGTTGTGCACAATAAATTGTACGAAGGGTTGATCCCCCTAAGTACGTGGAGTCCTTATAGTCTTATGACTGTTAAAGTTAAAGTTGAAAGATTACTTATAATTGTGGACATGATTCGTGGTCATTAGACACTCAGTGAATGTTATAATTTTTAGAATGTTAATAGAATATATTGTTCAGTTCTATTGAGCCTAATATTGGCAATTGATGTAAAAGTTTAAAGATTTATTTATTGTTATTTCAAGTGGGCCTTGTTTGCTCACTCTTGCTTGTAAAATTTCTTACAGCTAAAGTTAAAACGGGAGACGTACCTAGCACCAGTAAGGGAAAAGAAAAGATGAATAAATACTGAAGACTTGTAATAGTTTTGATAGTTTACTTTCAGACTTTGATTTAAAGATTGTAATGAAGTTTATTTTATTTTTCGCATTTGAATGTTTGTAATTAAAGGTTAGATAACCTGGGAGATTTTTATTTAAGTTTAATCTTGTATGGGCAGGTTTTGATTATTCAATTTTATTATAATTTGGTAGTTAGAAATGAATGTTTTGATTAAGTGAACACCGAATCCTGTGGGAATAAAGTACCAGGATTTGGGGGTGTCACAACATCTAAATACAAACACAGTTTGTGAGAAATGAGATATTGGCGTATTTCATGTTTCAAACCTCGCAGAAACATTCGCGTCATTCTCTCCTCATTATCAACCAATTGGGATGCAAATCGGGACAACTCGGCAACCTTAGCCTCGTATTGCGACACGGTCATATTGTTTTGCTCTAGTTTGATAAACTCCACCTCCTTCATGTGACGAATACTTTCGGGAAAGTACTTGTCGTTGAACAGTTCTTGGAACTTCTCCCAAGACATCTTCAATGCGACAGGTTGGGTACGTTTTACAGATTCTCACTAGTAATCTGCCTCTCTTCGCAACACGAAGGTGGAAAAGGGACCCTTTTGCTCCTCGGAGCATCCCAAGACATCAAATATCTTGGTGATCTGCTTTATCCACGTCTCCGCCTTAAGTGGTTCTGGCTTTCTCAAAAACTCCGGTGGTCCCAGCTCCTTGAACTACTTAGCGGTGACCATCCGAGAGTTGCCGGTGTTTCCACCTACATTTTGGACCGGAGTATCTCTTGCCTGATGTTGCACAAATTCCAGAAAGCTCCTAAACATTCTGTCGTTCATCATTTATTCGGTGTTGTTGTTTACCTGAGGATTATTGTCTTCCTGATGCACATTATCCTGGGTATTAATCTGTGGTGACTCAACGATCTCCTATGCTCCAATGCTTATCTCAACATTTTCAGATGCCATTTTCAAACACTGCCAAAAAACAACGGTTAATTGACATGCCACATATTATCCATATATTCTGACCGACCAATTAAATAACAAATAAACTTAGGTAGGTCATACTAGCGAAGGAATTACCCGTCTCTCCCCTCCTAGTTCTAGTCTCACATCAAAGCTGAGGATCATATCCCTAAGCTTTGATACCAACTATGACGCCCCCAAAATAGGTATACATCACCCATCTTGAGTCGTCAAATACATGGTACTGAATACAAATACAAACTTAATTATACAACATGAGCTGAGAAATTTTACACGAATATTGTCTCATAGACAATATCCAAACTCAAATTCAATCCTCATTACATTTATTATCACACTAAATAGTGATGACTACTAAAACAACAATCTCGGACCATCACTCCAATCCCCGACTAGTCCCGACTACGTTCTCATTTCCTGAAGAGAACAATGAAAGCAAAAGGGTGAGCTCAACTAGCTCAGTAAGAAATATTATTACTAAGATAATGCAGAATAAATTATTATTAGCCTTCAACAATGTTAAACTGATAAAATACAATAAACATCATGTTTAAATCCATTAGAAGAGTCAAATAGAGCATGATATCTACTATCTTCTATGATTTAAAAAGTTTATCATAAATTTTATCGATGAGACTCAACTTAATAAATAATTCACATCATCGAATCATCCATGCACTACGGACTAAGGATATTTATTAGTATCACGTCCACGAATTATCCATGCACTACGGGTCAAGGATATTCGTGTAATCATCAATGGTCATGATCATGTCAACAACTGTCCATCAATGCACTACGGGCCAATGAGAAATTTTATCACATCATTTGTAACATTACAGGTCATGATTATTCCGAATGATCTTAGTCATAATCATACCGATCAACAGCCCATCTATGCACTACGGGCCAAAGATGACTTTCATAACAATATAAGCATGAGGATGATGATAATTATATAAGAATTCAATTAAATGAAAGCAAATGTTAAAATTTTAAAGATTTATAGTTTAATTTATCCAGAATTCAATAATGTCCAAATTGTCAACATGATACTGCTTTGTGGAGTAAAATTTAAGAATAATATTGTATCAAAAAATAATTTGGACCGAAAAGAACTCAATTTTTGTCATGAATAGTACCCCAGGTGAATAGTATCCGAGTGAATAGTACTCCGTGAATAGTATTTCGGGAATAATACCCCGTGAATAGTACTCCAGCATGAAAAAATTAAAACTTATCAAGAATGCTCAGAATAATATTTTCATGAAAAAATACTAGATGAAGCGCAAATTTCAAGGATATTCTACTAATTTCATGGAGTATAGAAGCCAAAACTTAACAAAATGAGTATAGAATTCTGAATCTGAAACGAAATAATATTACTTATATACTACATAGTATGGAAGAAAATATTATTTCATACGAGTATTGAACAAAAATAATATTCCTTCCCTTAAAAAGAAGTGTATTCTAACTGGTATAGCGGGGATATTCTTGAAGAAAACTTTCCCTATTTCTACGGTCAAAGCTTCTTAAAACTCTAAAGAAATACGCTCAATATTATAGAAGAAGAATTCTCTGATTCTGGTGTGCTTTTCAATTCTAACTAAGCATCCTATTTATAGAAGAATGGAAGAATACTATTTGAATTTAGAAAATCACGGGTGAACAGTAAAACCATCACGGACGATTGGCCGAATTTTTTAAAAAAAATATTGATTTTACTATGCAAACACTATGCATAATAAAATATAATCTATTTTTCATAAAAAAAAACAAAAATTATTATAATATATAATAATAATATAGTACTCCTTCCCGTGTTCATCAGATTACTCCCCCCCCCCCAATGCTTCATTTTTCTTTGTGGCCCCACCACTTATTTTATATATATATATATATATATATATATATATATATATATATATATATATATATATTAAATAACTTTCTACCGATTATTTTGAAAAATTGGTAAGTGGGGGTCCAAATAATACCCCAAAATTTACAACAAATAATTCATAAAAATTACTTCAATATTTTTACAATATTTATTCATCATTATTATAACTCGCAATATTAACAACCAGATTATTCCTAGGAAATAGGGGGCTTTCCGATAAGGATTTCTCCCTATTGACGCGCAATTAGGTGACAAAACCCCTTTCCTCGACAGAACTTTCTAAACATTGTTAATTATGTAGATAATAATATGAATAACTTGTCATCTCAATTATTCATTTAATAATATATAAAATATTGACAATAATTAAATCAAATAATGTGAGATACTATGCAGCAATTACTGTAGTAATAATTGAATATAATTGAGTGGCTTCTCACGTAAGCATCAATAATCAATACCGTATGTTACTATGCAACCATGCGTATTACTGTACTTTTAGCACCGGGTATTTCAACAGTTAACGGTAAAACTTTCGCCGTTATTTTTATAAAAAGATATTTATGTCGTTTTCTAGCTTTAACAATATTTCCATTGTGGGATCCACCAATGATTGTGTCGTCGTATAAATATTTTCTGTTAAAACGAATATTCTCCAACCAATCGAATATTTTATAACAACTTGCATACTTTGTAAAATTTATAAATATTACCCACAACTATAACATTATAACAAATCCACACCATAATATTCAAAAATATATTTTAAAAAAAATTTATCTTTATTCATAAAAGTTGGGGTCTTGCATAAAACAAGCACCTAAGCAGTGACAAGAAAAATTTGACCAAGTGATTGTTTCAAATGGGTTTAAAATAAATGAATAAGATAAATGTGTTTATTCTAAGTTTATTAAAGATTTTGGTGTTATAATTTATTTATATGTTGATGATATGCTTATTTTTGGTACTAGTGAAAAGGTAGTATTAGAAACTAAAGCATTTTTGTCTGCTACTTTTGATATGAAATATATGGGGGAGGCTGATGTAATTTTAGGTATTAAAATTGTGCGGTCTCAAAATACTATTTCTTTAACTCAGTCTCATTATATTGAGATATTGTTAAAGAAGTTTAATCACAAGAATTGCAATATAGCATCTACCCCATATGATCATTTTGTTAAGTTATTTCCAAATAAAGGAAATAGCATATCTCAGTTAGAGTATGCAAGTGTAATTGGTAGTCTAATGTATGAAATGCAATGTACGTACTAGACCTGATATAGCATTTGCAGTAGGAGTATTGAGTAGGTTTACTCATAATCCAGGTCAAGTTCATTGGGATGCAGTATGAAGGATACTTAAATATCTTAAAGGCACAATGAACTATGCATTATGCTATACAGGATATCCAGCTGTGGTAGAAGGGTACACGGATGCAAACTAGATAACGAATTCGGATGAAATAAAGTCTACAAATGGATGGATATTCACTTTAAGAGGAGGGAAAATTTCTTGGGGTTCCAAGAAACAAACCTTGATAACACATTCAACTATGGAATCTGAGTTTGTTGCATTATCAACTGCTGTAAAAGAAGTCGGATGGCTTAAGGATTTATTATTTGAGATACCACTTTGGCCCAAACCAATGACATCTATCTCAATATATTGTGATAATGATGCAGCATTATCATGGTCTTATAACATGGT
Source organism: Panax notoginseng (assembly GCA_016801055.1). NCBI lineage: Eukaryota > Viridiplantae > Streptophyta > Magnoliopsida > Apiales > Araliaceae > Panax > Panax notoginseng. The sequence continues at coordinate 102,299,298 of CM029021.1, forward strand.
TTATAGCGGGAAGTCTAGACATATAAGTTTAAGACATAGTTATGTAAGAGAGCAAATCAATAAAGGGGTTGTTACCTTTAACTATATCAAGTCAAAGGGAAATTTGACAGATCCTTTTACAAAAGGCCTAGGCAAGGATGCAATATGTAAGACTTCCAGGGAGATGGGTTTAAAGCCTTTAAATGAGAGAAAATCTATAAGTGGAACCCAACTAAATACTAGAGTAACATCTGGTATATTAGTTCAATGAAAAAATACTTATAATAATAACCAGTTATACACTAGACAAGTATGAAGAAGAAATTCTTCAAAACCATCTCAAAGATAATGTATGCTTGTATGGAGAACAAAGAGGGTAGGGTAAACCTTTAATGAATATATGTCCAGTTTGGAGGATGTAGGTCATACAAGTGCATCTAATTAGATTCACCTATGTAAGTGAAGGAAGTGGGCCGCTTCTGCGAGACATAAAGTTTGTGACGCCCCCAAATTCAGGTACTTGGAACCCGAACTCGGTGCTTCACGATACCATTTCTTTGAGCGGAATAATAACGATAATATAAATATCAAACTTAATTTACATATATCAGAGTTGTCTAGTCCTAGGTACGCGACCTTTAATATATTTCATTACATGATAGATAATAAATATCATTGTCTTAATATGGTCTGACTATTACATAAGATACCATAAAGTTTATTCTGCTAGCTTTTCCTTTCCTTTGTCCTTGTCTGAACCTTTAGGTTGATCACACTTAGCTGAAAATATTTACATTTAAAGCAAGAATGAGCATTTGGGTGCCCAGCAAGTAATAGTAGACAATAAATGTTAGCTGAAAGAAGTAAATGTTTTCTGTGAATGACACTTCTACAACGAATCAACGTGAAGTAAGCTAAACCAATAATAACAACATATCAATTCTATATCAAATTTTTGAAACTACGTACTAACTATAAATGAAGAGCAGTCAACAGACTATGAACTTTGTTTTCGATTTTTCGATATTCAATTGAATAACAAGAATTAATTATACGCAATAACAAAGTGGAATATTTTTCAGAGTTTATGCTGAGTGATCCCTAAGGATCCTGAACTTAATTCTCGAGTAACTATCAAAGATTTGCTTTGATATACCCAAGTGTATCAGATAACCATAAAGATTAAGTCGTACCCCTCTGCAAGTATAATAAGTGATCAGCTTCATTATACCCTATATTATGCATAATACTTAAACACGCGCAATGGCCAAATATATGATCAATAGGTTCCATTTGTATAAAAGGTTTGTTCTTCTCAGTCTTATAAACAGAATTTGAATCATAACAACAAAATAGTATGATTTCAATATCTAATCGCTTTTTCGATCTAGCCGAAACAATTTGTATCGACCTGTCAATAATAATTGAGTTCTATTCTCGAACCTATCAAGTTCTAAAAAATATTCGTCTAGCCAGAATAATTAGCTAAGACATATCTCAACGTTATCTTTAAATCTATGTCTAGCTTAGTCAAATAGCTTAAACAACTTTTAATCAATGTATACATACCGAAATTTAATAAATATGTATCAACAAGTACAACAATTATCCAAGTGAGGACACTTGTATAACAATATTTAGAAATTAACGAACATAATAAATATCTGAATTATACGATAATACTGTATTGATAACCAAAGATCGGATAAAATTTAAGATTTGACATGTCTACAAAAGTATAGATACATGAACAATAATAACAATATAATTCTGAAACTGACTTACACATGTCCATTGCATAAAGTAAATGCAAAGGTTAGATACTTGTCTGGTCTGCTACTTACAGTTACTCAACTTAATTTTATCTTTTATACAACGACCTATCATTCATAAGATTGTTTTTTCGATTAGAATAATATATTATAACACATAGTAGTGCTATTTGCAGTCAACAAATAACTTAAGCACATTGTCACATAAGTATAGCAGTCATTAGATCACAAACAAACACGTATCTAGTCAAACTTTCCAAGTCCAAATCAATTTCTGAAATATTTCGGTGTACCGACGACTTTATCGGGTCTAAAACTCTATCCTGAAGTTCAATATTCTTTTAGATATTTTAAATATCAGTCAAAATATTTTACTGTGGCTTATAATAATTTTTAAATAATTATTATAATTTATCATGAGTTTTCAAACATTGAAATCATTTTTAAATGATTTAAATATTAAATAATTCTATTATCATTAATATTTAATTAATATTAAATTATTAATAAAACCATTACTCAAAATATTAAAGTTATTTATAATAACTCAAAATATTTTTAAAACATTTTTATTACACTTAAATGATTTTTAAAATATTTAAAATTATTTTTAAATAATTATCATTAATATTTAAATATTAATATACTATTTGTCAAAATATTAAAAGTCATTTATTATAACGTAAAAATATTTTTAAACCATTTAAATCATTTTTAAATGATTTTTAAATTAATAAAACTATTTTTAATCTTATTTATTTAATATAATTATTAAATAAATTTAATATCATTAATATTAAATTATTAATAAAATTTATCTTAAAATATTAAAAGTTATATTTTATAACTTAAAATATTTTTAAACTATTTATTTTCATTTAAAATAATTTTTATAATATTAAAATCATTTTTAAACTAATTTATTCAATATAATTATTAAATAAATCTAATATCTTTAATATTAAATAATTAATGAAATTTATCTTAAAATATTAAAAGTTATGTTTTATAACTTCAAATATTATTAAATACCTTATTATCATTGAAAATAATTTTTAATATAATAAAATTATTTTTAATTAATTTATTTAATACATTTATTAATAAACTAAATACCAATAATATTCAAATAAATACTAATATTTATGAAAAATATGTCAAATTATTAAAAGTTAATTTTTATAACTTAAAATTATTTTTTTAATTTTCAAAAATTAATTTCTATTTTTAATCATTTTCTAGAAATTCAAAAAAATAAAAAAATTAATAAAACCGTCGCTATAGGCTATAGCGACAGTAACCGTCGTTGTTGGTGTTCTTGGGACTCAAGAACACTGACAGTCAATGTTCAAGGGTTCATGTTTGACTCGCTTTAATTCTCTGTTCAACACGTTTCGAGGCCAACTTAAACTTTGATCTTGTAGTATATATGTAACACTACAATTATCAACCACCATCTAAGTCACAACACATCATACCATGAAGATCTGGGCCTTCAATTATGTTGTCAGAACGTTTCTGGATTTTCTGGGTAACCCAGAAACCTAGGCAGTTTCATGTGCCTACTTTCTAGCTCAATTTTCTCCAAGTTCTGGTCGATCATATATTGTTCTTATGGTTTAAATCTTTAGTCCTCATGTCAGGGAACACATATACATCAACAGATCAGTCCAAATACATTACATTCTCCAGATTTAGTTTGGTCAAAGCCTGTCAGAAACATTGTTCTTACGTTTTCTGGAATTTCCAGAAAACAGAAACTATGACCGGATGGCCTAGTTTGACCATCCACCACAATCGATCTGTTTGTTGTTTAAGGAATATAAGGCCATGGATACATAGTCCATATAGCAGGATACAACCTAGATACAAACACATCATCAAAACACATAAATCTTGACAGATCTTAGGCTTAGAAAATCTTGTCAGACTCGGTTTATGGATTTCTGGGTTACCAAGAAATCATCCGGTCATGCTCGGTCAACGGAGTTTGAGCAACAATATCTTGCAATCTGGACATGGAATAGCTTTGATTCCACTTCCAGATTACAGTCTTCGTGTCAGACTACAAGTCTAAAACATAAAACAACAAAAATCAAAAACAGGGAAAGATCTATGGCTCCTGACATTAGCTTGTCAGCCCATTTTTAGTGTTCATGGACAGTTTTTGAAAAACTTCATTTTTACTAATTTTGATACTATAGATCTATGATAGATCATCATAGATCATCATAAAACATCTTCTAGCATGAATCTAAACACATAAACATGAACTTGGTCTAAGCATACAAGATCAAAAGGTGAACTAGGGTTTATACCTCTCTTGCTTAATCTTTGATCCTTGCTCTACTATACTGATTTTGATGTTTGAGAGGCTCAACTAGTGACTGAAACACTTGGTAATTTCGGAGGTTTGGTGAGAGAGAGAGTAGGTTGAGTGTTAGAACACAAATGAACCAATTTTATGAATTTTCTCTCTCTTAATCTATATCGAAAATATCATTAAGATGACTAATTAGATTAGGTTTCCTAATTACCTAGACTAGACTTACAAATTAGGTTTAAAGAGTTACTAACTAGCATTAAGATGACTAAATTATCGATTAGGGTTTTCAATTAACAAATTAGGGTTCCTAATTTGACCATTAGAGTTTCGAAGGTTTTTAATTACTAATTACGGTTTTCCATAATTAGCGTTAAAACCTACAATACAAATCATATATCTCATAACACAGCGACTTAACAAATTTTAAAGTCATATTTGACTTTCATATTAGGGTTTATCAAAGCAATGTTAGGGTTTTCTACTGTCATACCATAATTGGCCAACCATTATAAATACGTACATACAATACATATTTTTAGCACTGAAATATAATTAATATAATATTAATATTATCATTCCTTGTTCAAAATCCAAAATTAGGATTTTGAATCAATATCTGGCATAACTTTCAAATATACCATTATTAAGTTAAAATAATTAACTTAATTAATCTGAAATATATTCATATAATAAAATAATTCTAATTATAATTCTAATAATCATTTATATATTATTGAAATAATATATAATCATATTTTCATTGAAAATAAACAATAAAAACATTTCTTCAACAAAATTAATTTATTATAAAAATATAATTTATAATGATCAATAATTTCTAAAAAAAATTATTTGTAATTATTCATGTAATAAATAAATTTTATTTATATATACATACGCTTTACCTTGTACATAATCCTACCTTTAAAATAATAAAAAAAAAATTATACGCAAAATTTCTTATTTAATTATATCGAAAATATCGAGTTATTACAAGGCTTATCTCTAAGTCACTTACGAAACCCAAGAGGTAAACATAAGGCCATAAATGTGTTAGGTTTCCTTAAACTATAAGAGATATAGTATATGTCTATAGAGCAAGATATTACTTTAAGATTTTGTTAGTTCAAAACTAACGCTACTAAAAATTCAGATATTTTATGAAATAAACTATGTAAAGGTTCAAGTCGAAAGACACATCTTACTTATGTATACTATATTTAATAAGAGAAAGAAGAATGTCAAAGGAAAAGGATTGAAAAATTATGAAAATAGGGGAGGATTGTTGGATATTTTTATTATCTAAAAATATATAATAAATATATTACATGTGTAAGACCCCAACTTTTATAAATAAAGATGAATTTTCTATAAATATCATTTTTGAATATTATGGAGTTAATTTGATATAATGTTATAGTTGTGGGTAATATTTATAAATTTTGCAAAGTACTCAAGTTGTTATATAATATTCAATTGGTCGGGGAATATTCGTTTTAACAGGGAATATTCATACAACGGCACAATCATTGGTGGACCCCACAACGGAATTATTGTCGGATTGAGAAAACGACAAAAATATTTTATTAAAAATAACGGCGGAAGTTTTACCATTGATACTGTTGAACTACTCGGTAGTAAAAGTACAGTAATACGTGTGGTTGCATAGTAGCACACGGTATTGATTATTAATGCTTATGTGAGAAGTCACTCAGTTTGATTCAATTATTGTCAGTTAATAATATGAATTATTTAGCGATAATGACGTTTTGTTTTATTCGTATTATTAACGTAATCAAACAGAAATATCTTTTTATATAAAACAGAATACTTTATTAAAGTTATTCTATAAATAGAATATATTATATTTTATTTAAAAGATTTTTCTTTAAATATGGACCGTCAGATTAAAGTAATCAATCTGGACCGTTCATGGATTAGTTACTATGCATTCTATTTTTCTATAAATAGCAGCTCATTCCTTCATTATTTCTTACGAATTCACTGAACTCTAGAGAGAGAAACTATAGAGAGAGAAGAAGAGTATTCTGCTACTTAACTACTTCCTTATTTCAGCTCTTCTTTAAAACGGTAAGGGGTGTTATTCTTTTTTTATTCATGAAGAGAACTGTTGTTATTCCATTTCTTATTATTCTGTTAGAATAACCTGTATACGCGGTCTACCCTATACTTGGTGACATTCTTCTATTATTCTGTTGGAACATCCTGTCTGTGTATTTTACACTGACCTGGTTCCGTTTTTATTATTATTCTGTTGGAACATCTTGTCTATGTGTTTTACACCGGACCTGGTTCCGTTTTTATTATTATTCTGTTGGAACATCCTGTCTGTGTGTTTTACACCGGACCTGGTTCCGTCTTGTTATTATTCTGTTGGAACATCTTGTCTGTGTGTTTTACACCGGACCTAGTTCCATTATTTATTATTCTGTCGGAATATCCTGTCTGTGCGTTTACGCTAGACCTGGTTCCATTATTTATTATTCTGTTGGAATAACCTGACTGTGCGGTCTATCGCATGCCGGGTGATTTCTTTTGTTATACCATTCTTTATTATACTCAGTTGGTTAAGTTTTGACTTCTATACTCCATGAAATTAGTGGAATATCCTTGATAATTGCGGTTCATCCAGTATCTTTTCATGAAAATATTCTTCTAAGTATTCTTGAATTTTACTCCACAAAGCAGTATCATGTTGACAATTTGGACGTTGTTAATTCTTAGATAAATTAATTCTTGAACTTATTTTATTGAATTCTTATATCATTGTCATCATCCTCATGTTTATAAAATGTTGAAAGTCATCTGTAGCCTGTAGTGCATAGATGGACTTGGTATGATTATGACCAGGGATTATTCGGTATAATCATGACCGTAATGTTACAAATGATGTGGTAAAAGTCCTCATTGACCCGTAGTGCATTGATGGACAGTTGTTGGCATGATCATAACCATTAATGAATACACGAATATCCTTGGCCGTAGTGCAGGGGTGATTCGATGATGTGGATTATTTTATTAAGCTGAGTCACAGCAATCACAATGTTGAAAAACCTTTTAAATCATAAAAGATAGTAGAGTTTATTTTCTACTCGACTCTTTTAATGGATTTCTTGTTCCGCTGCAGTTAAACTTGATGTCTATTATATTTTATCAGTTTAATATTGTTGAAGGCTAATGATAATTTATTCTGCATTATCTTTGTCATAATATTTCTTACTGGGCTAGTTGAGCTCACCCTTTCTTTCACTGTTCTCTTCAGGAAATGAGAACGTAGCTGGGGCAATTGGGGAACGGAGTGATGGTCCGAATGATAGTATTGGTTAGTAGTCCTCACTATTCTATGTAATAGTGTGTTAATAAATGTAATAAGGACTCCTTTTGAGTATGAATACTCTCTAGAAGATAATATTTGTATTCAAACTCACAGTTTATGTTTTGTCGTATTGTACGCGACAATTGTATTAGTAAGTTGTATTTGTATTCTGTACTATATATTTGACGACCCAAGATGGGTGATGTATACCTAATTTTGGGGGCGTCACAGTTGGTATCAGAGCTTAGGGATATGATCCCTGGCTAAGATGTGAGAATAGAACTAGGATGGGAGAGACGGGAAATTCCTTCGCTAGTATAACCTACCTAAGTTTATTTGCATGGTATTTAATTGGTCGGTCATAATATAACGATAATATATGACATATCAATTAACTTTTATTTTGTGGCAGTATCTGAAAATGGCATATGAGAATGTTGAGAATAGCAATGGAGCACAGACGACTGTTGATTCACCACATATCAATAATCAGGATAATGTGCATCAGGAAGGTGACAATCCTCATGCAAACAACAACACTGACCAGATGATGAATGATGGAATGTTCAGAAACTTTATGCAGTTCATGCAACAACAGGCGAGAGTGGCTCCTGTCCAAAATATAGGTGGAAACACTAAAAACTCTCGGACGGTCACCGCTAAACAGTTCAAGGAGCTGGGACCACCAGAGTTTAAGGGAGAGCCAAAACCACTTATAGCGGAAACATAGATAAAGCAGATTACCAAGATATTTGATGTCTTGGGATGCTCCGAGGAGCAAAAGGTTCCCTTTGCCGCCTTTATGTTGCGAGGAGAGGCAGATTACTGGTGGGAATCGATTAAGCGTACTCAACCTGCCGCACTGAAGATGTCTTGGGAGAAGTTTCAAGAGTTGTTCAATAACAAATACTTTCCCGAAAGTGTTCGTCACATGAAGGAGGTGGAGTTCATCAAATTAGAGCAGAATAATATAACCGTGTCGCAGTATGAGGCTAAATTTGCTGAGTTGTCCCGGTTTGCGTCCTACTTGGTAGATAATGAAGAGCGAATGACGCGAATATTTTTACGAGGTTTGAAACCTGAGATACGTCAACATCTTATTTCTCATAAATTGTGTTTGTATTCAGATGTTGTGAATAGGGCTCAGCTAGTGAAGCGCGATAACGAGTCAACGCAACCAAAAGAGAGCAGTCGGCAAAATGATAATACCAGTGAGAGCAGTCATCGAAGCGGTGACAACAAGCGTGGAGGGAATCAACAGGCCAGAAATGGTAACCACTTCGGTGGTAATCAGGGCCAAAACAATAAGAATGGTCATTTCAAGAAGAAGAGCTTCAATAATGATAGAAAGACGTTAGCACCAGCACCCGTTGTTAAGGAAGGAGAACGACCACCTATCATATGTTTCAAATGCGGAGGGGAGGGGCACATCAGTCCAAACTGCGCGATGCCGTTTAAAGCATGTTATAATTATGGAAGAGAAGGTCATTTAGCTCGATTTTGTCGTTTACCAAAAATAAGTTCAGCCAAGATGGAGACACCAAAGGCCGTCCCAGAAAAGTCAAAACCGGTAGTGCAAGGGAGAGCGTTTGTTGTGACCTCCCAGAAAACAAGGAACCCGAATGAGGTCATCACGGGTAAGCTTATCATAAACTCTAACGAAGTCTATACTTTATTTGATACCGGTTCTACCCATTCTTTTATTTCTCCTACTTGCGCTGATCGATTAAATTTGACTCCGAAAAAATTAGACTTTGATTTATCTGTTGAAACTCTATTGGTAGAAACCTTCATTACATCCACTGTTTATAAGTCTTGTTTGGTTCAAGTTGGTACCCACACATTACATGTCGATCTGATTTCATTAAAAATACTTGCATTTGACGTGATTCTAGGGATTGATTGGTTAACTACTCATCATGCAAAAATTGATTGTTTTCGTAAGGTTGTTAGCTTTCATATTCCTAATCGACCTATTATGCGAATTCAAGCAACCAAACAATTAAAATCAATCGCTGTCATCTCAAGCCATAAAGCTATTCGTTTATTGAAAAACGGATGTCAAGCTTTCTTAGCTCATGTCATGGATCTAAACAAAAATACGTCAGTTTTGAATGATATTTCTATTGTTAATAAATTACCTGACGTATTCCCTGAAGAACTTCCTGGCCTACCCCAAGAGCATGAAATTGAATTTTGTATCGACCTTGAACCCGGTACAAAACCCATTTCCAAAGTCTCATATCGAATGGCTCCTATTGAACTTCAGGAGTTAAAGATCCAATTGCAGAAATTATTAGACATTGGATTTATTCGTCCTAGTACTTCTCCTTGGGGTGCTCCTGTGCTATTCGTGAAGAAGAAAGATGGAAGTATGCGACTTTGTATTGATTATCCGGAGTTGAATCATGTCACCATAAAAAATAGGTACCCATTGCCACATATTGATGACCTGTTTGACCAGTTGCAAGGAGCACAATTCTTTTCAAAGATCGATCTTCGTTCTGGATATCATCAGCTGAAGGTTAGAACTGAGGATATTCCAAAGACAGCTTTCAGAACTCGGTACGGGCATTATGAATTCCTAGTCATGTCCTTTGGATTGACTAATGCTCCTGCTGCCTTCATGGATATGATGAACCGGGTATTCAAGGAATATTTAGATCACTTTGTAGTCGTCTTTATTGATGACATCCTTATTTATTTCAAAAGCCGTGAAGATCATGAGCAACACTTGAGGCTGGTACTCCAAAAGCTTCGTGAATACAAGCTTTATACCAAGTTGAAGAAATGCGAGTTCTGGTTGGAGGAGGTAGCATTCCTTGGGCACGTAGTATCAAGTCGTGGAATATCGGTTGACCCGGCAAAGATTGAAACTATTCAAAGCTGAGAGCAACCAAAATCAGTGACCGAAGTACGTAACTTTCTTGGTTTAGCTGGTTATTATCGGAGATTCGTGGAAGGATTTTCTCGAATCGCTACTCCATTAACTCAGCTGACTCGGAAAGATACAAAGTTCGGTTGGAGTAAAGAGTGTGAGAAGAGTTTTCAAGAACTCAAGAGGAGACTCATTTCAGCACCTGTTCTAACAATACCATCTGGCTCGGAGGGATTTGTCATCTACAGTGATGCTTCGAGCAAAGGGTTGGGATGCGTTCTCATGCAACATGAAAAAGTCATAGCCTATGCATCAAGACAACTCAAGGAATATGAGAGGAATTATCCTACTCATGATCTAGAGTTGGCAGCTGTTGTCTTTGCACTTAAAATTTGGAGGCATTACTTGTATGGGGAGAAGGTGGAGATATTTACGGATCATAAAAGCCTCAAATATTTCTTCACTCAAAAGGAACTCAACATGCGACAACGACGTTGGCTTGAACTGTTAAAAGATTATGATCATACCATTCAATACCATCCTAGAAAAGCGAACGTGGTAGCTGACGCACTGAGTAGAAGATCATATGCAAGTACGAGTGCGATATTGTCAACACAAAGGCCCATTTTGTGTGACTTGCAAAGGATGGAGATAGAGTTAAAGACTCCAGGGACCCATGTGATGATGACAAATATACGAGTAGAACCAACTTTAATCGATAAAGTTAAAGCTGCTCAAGCTACAGACCTGGAGCTGACGCGTATGAGGAAGAAAGTGCAAGAAGGTGCTATGCCGGAAGCAAGAATCGATGAAGAAGGAATACTTCAAGTCAACTCCAGACTTTGTATTCTTAACAACCCTGATTTAAAGTATGAAATCATGATGGAGGCGCACAACACACCGTTTGCAATCCATCCTGAAAGTACCAAAATGTATCATGATCTTCGTCATACATTTTGGTGGAGCAATATGAAGAGAGAGATAGCGCTGTTTATCTCAAGGTGTTTAACTTGTCAACGAGTCAAAGCGGAGCATCAAGTACCAAAAGGTCCATTGCAACCACTTGAAATTCCAAAATGGAAGTGGGAGCACATTACCATGGATTTCGTTACCGGTCTTCCTAAGGTTTCTCAAGGTATAGATGCAATTTGGGTCATTGTTGATAGATTGACCAAGTCTGCTCATTTCTTACCGATACGAGAAACTTATACACTTGAACGTCTTGCTCGTATGTACATAAACGAGATTGTAAGACTGCATGGTATGGCAGTATCCATAGTTTCTGACCGAGACCCAAGATTCACTTCACGATTTTGGGTTAGTTTACAAAAAGATATGGGCACGGATTTACGAATTAGTTCAGCATATCATCCTCAGACGGACAGACAATCAGAGAGGACTATTCAAACTCTTGAAGATCTATTAAGACTCTGTGTCCTTGATTTTAAGGGAAGTTGGGACAAGTTCTTACCATTGGTGGAGTTTTTCTACAACAACAGTTATCAAACAAGTATTGGCATGTCTCCATTCGAAGCATTGTATGGAAGAAAATGTCGTTCTCCAGTATGTTGGGATGAGGTGGGTGAAGCAACGTTGTTAGGACCGGAGTTGGTACGTATGACTACAGAAAAGATTCAAACGATCCGACAACGTATAAAAACCTCACAAGATTGACAAAAGAGTTATGCTGATCTTCATCGAAAGGACGTGGAATTTGATGTAGGAGATCATGTGTTCTTACGTGTTGCTCCATGGAAAGGAGTTACGAGATTTGGAAAGAGAGGAAAGCTCAATCCTCGATTCATCGGTCCATTTTTAATCCTCAATCGAGTAGGAACTGCGGCTTATAGACTCGCTTTACCGCCAAGTATGTCTCGTGTTCATAACGTTTTTCACATATCCATGTTACGCAAATATGTGGAAGACCCGAACCACATTATTGAGTTAGAACCGAACGAAATAGCAGAAGATTTGACGTATGAAGAAGTTCCTGTTCAAATCTTGGATAAGAAGGAACATATTCTACGCTCCAAGGTTATACCTCAAGTCAAAGTTTTGTGGAGAAACCACGATGTTGAGGAAATGACTTGGGAGTTAGAATCTGAAATGAAATCAAGGTATCCTTACCTCTTCGACATACCAGGTACGTACCCTAATTTCGAGGGCGAAATTTAATAAGAAGGGGAGGTTGTAAGACCCCAACATTTATAAATAAAAATGAATTTTCTATAAATATCATTTTTGAATATTATGGAGTTAATTTGATATAATGTTATAGTTGTGGGTAATATTTATAAATTTTGCAAAGTACTCAAGTTGTTATATAATATTCGATTGGTCGGAGAATATTCGTTTTAACAGGGAATATTCGTACAACGGCACAATCATTGGTGGACCCCACAACGGAATTATTGTCGGATTGAGAAAACGACAAAAATATTTTATTAAAAATAACGACGAAAATTTTACCATTAATATTGTTGAACTACTCGGTAGTAAAAGTACAGTAATACGTGTGGTTGCATAGTAGCACACGGTATTAATTATTAATGCTTATGTGAGAAGTCACTCAGTTTGATTCAATTATTGTCAGTTAATAATATGAATTATTTAGCGATAATGACGTTTTGTTTTATTCGTATTATTAACGTAATAAAACAGAAACATCTTTTTATATAAAACAGAATACTTTATTAAAGTTATTCTATAAATAGAATATATTATATTTTATTTAAAAGATTTTTCTTTAAATATGGACCGTCAGATTAAAGTAATCAATCTGGACCGTTCATGGATTAGTTACTATGCATTCTATTTTTCTATAAATAGCAGCTCATTCCTTCATTATTTCTTACGAATTCACTGAACTCTAGAGAGAGAAACTATAGAGAGAGAGAGAAGAAGAGTATTCTGCTACTTAACTACTTCCTTATTTCAGCTCTTCTTTAAAACGGTAAGGGGTGTTATTTTTTTTTTATTCATGAAGAGAACTGTTGTTATTCCATTTCTTATTATTCTGTTGGAATAACCTGTATACGCGGTCTACCCTATACTTGGTGACATTCTTCTATTATTCTGTTGGAACATCCTGTCTGTGTGTTTTACACTGACCTGGTTCCGTTTTTATTATTATTCTGTTGGAACATCTTGTCTGTGTGTTTTACACCGGACCTGGTTCCGTTTTTATTATTATTCTGTTGGAACATCATGTCTGTGTGTTTTACACCGGACCTGGTTACGTCTTGTTATTATTCTGTTGGAACATCCTGTCTGTGTGTTTTACACCGGACCTAGTTCCATTATTTATTATTCTGTTAGAATATCCTGTCTGTGCGTTTACGCTGGACCTGGTTCCATTATTTATTATTCTGTTGGAATAACCTGACTGTGCGGTCTATCGCATGCCGGGTGATTTCTTTTGTTATTCCATTCTTTATTATACTCAGTTGGTTAAGTTTTGACTTCTATACTCCATGAAATTAGTGGAATATCCTTGATAATTGCGGTTCATCCAGTATCTTTTCATGAAAATATTCTTCTAAGTATTCTTGAATTTTACTCCACAAAGCAGTATCATGTTGACAATTTGGACGTTGTTAATTCTTAGATAAATTAATTCTTGAACTTGTTTTATTGAATTCTTATATCATTGTCATCATCCTCATGTTTATAAAATGTTGAAAGTCATCTGTAGCCTGTAGTGCATAGATGGACTTGGTATGATTATGACCAGGGATTATTCGGTATAATCATGACCGTAATGTTACAAATGATGTGGTAAAAGTCCTCATTGGCCCGTAGTGCATTGATGGACAGTTGTTGGCATGATCATGACCATTAATGAATACACGAATATCCTTGGCCGTAGTGCAGGGGTGATTCGATGATGTGGATTATTTTATTAAGCTGAGTCACAGCGATCACAATGTTGAAAAACCTTTTAAATCATAAAAGATAGTAGAGTTTATTTTCTACTCGACTCTTTTAATGGATTGCTTGTTCCGCTGCAGTTAAACTTGATGTCTATTATATTTTATCAGTTTAACATTGTTGAAGGCTAATGATAATTTATTCTGCATTATCTTAGTCATAATATTTCTTACTGGGCTAGTTGAGCTCACCCTTTCTTTCACTGTTCTCTTCAGGAAATGAGAACGTAGCTGGGGCAAGTCGGGGAACGGAGTGATGGTCCGAATGATAGTATTGGTTAGTAGTCCTCACTATTCTATGTAATAGTGTGTTAATAAATGTAATAATGACTCCTTTTGAGTATGAATACTCTCTAGAAGATAATATTTGTATTCAAACTCACAGTTTATGTTTTGTCGTATTGTACGCGACAGTTGTATTAGTAAGTTATATTTGTATTCTGTACTATGTATCTGACGATCCAAGATAGGTGATGTATACCTAATTTTGGGGGCGTCACAGTTGGTATCAGAACTTAGGGATATGATCCCTGGCTAAGATGTGAGAATAGAACTAGGATGGGAGAGACGGGGAATTCCTTCGCTAGTATGACCTACCTAAGTTTGTTTGCATGTGGCGTCACAACATGTTATCTATGTAACCAACAATTAATATTGGTTCAATTGGATAAGAGAGATGTGTTGATATTAAGGACGTGGGTTCAAGTCATGCATGGCAACAACATTCTTATAATAATTTTTTTATAAAATTATAAAAGGCCAACGTAATAAAAAGGCCAACGGTAATGCCAACGTAATAAAAAGGTCAACGTTAATGCCAACGGTAATATTTAAATTGGCGGTAATAGTAAAAAGGCCAATGGTAATGCCAACAGTAAAAAGGCCAACGATAATATTTCAATTGCCAACAGTAAAAAGGCCAACGGAACGGTAATATTTCAATTGGCGATAATAGGGATACGACCAAATTGAGTTGGGACCAAAAATACATAACAACAAAAATTATTCAATCCTTCTCAAGTTCTTAGGAAAAATTATCATTCTTAATATTTTTTTCTTGTTATAATTTTCTTCTTTCATTTATAGTTTAGCAATAGATTTATTCCTACACAACAAATTCTAGTACAGAATAAAATCTGGGTCTTTCTTATCTTGGGAGACTAATTCGCAGTAACCCTGTATAGAAAAAATAAAAGGCGAATATAGTCTTAAGGAAAGAGTGGTCTACCATTCGATTCAGGCAGAAATATTGTTGTTCTATATCTTACTACAAATTAAATTTACAACATAGTTTGTGGACGAGGCTTTACAATATAAACTATTATGCATATATGTGTTCTTTTCATATTATGTGTTTCTATTTCTCTCTTTACTATCTCAAAATCGAAAGGAGCCTTATTCTTGTCACCAAAGGAATCGGTTTTAGAGAGAGCAAAGATGCCCGTTTGTAGATATAGGGGAGCATTAACTGCGTTTGTGAGTTTAGAAGGAAATGATGAGAAGGGAAAATATAGAAAGGGAAGTGATTATAATTTTCTCTTGTCATATTTGTGAGTTTTAGAAAGAAATGGAAGGGATGAGATAATTATTAAATTTTTCTTATTTATGAGTTTAGAAGGAGGGAAGAGAAGGGAAAATAATTGTATTTCTAAACTACACTATTACTATATTACCCTTATATATAAATATAATAAATATATGATTTAACAATGTCTAGCTATTGAATTATTTTGTTCAGTTTTTTTTATGTTCATATATATATATATATATATATATATATATATATATATATATATATATATATATATATATATATATATATATATAGTCCGGTTCCAGTTCGGATGCCCGAATTTTAGTACCGTGCAGACTTTTTTTTTTTTTTTTTTTTTTTTAAAACAACTAAATTTTTTTTAATATTTTATGGAATTGGAATTTTTTCATAATACAATATTTTTTGTGTGATTTGAATACATATAACAAAACATGTCTGTACAAAATGTACATGTATATTATGTTATATGTATCCAAATTACACCCAAAACACTGTATTATGAAAAAAATTCAGTTCCATAAAATATTAAACTTTTTTTTAGTTGTTTTAAAAAAAACAAAAAGTAAAATAAAATTTGAGGTTCGTATTTTAATCAGGTCCGAAAGTCCGAACCTGATCCTCTCTCTATATATGTGTGTGTAGTGGGGGGAGGGTGGAGAGGTGCGTGGGTGGGGTGGCATGGGGTGAGTGTGTGGGTGAGGTGATGTGGGTGCGGGGGGTGGGGAGTTGAGAAAAAGAGAATTTGTATTTTCAAAAATTGAGAGTTATAATAATTAGGGACAAGATTGTCACATTATTTATTTTAAAAGGTTATTTTTGATAATGTAAAATATTTTATTTTCCCATCCCTCCAAATCCTCCCACTTTTGAGGGGGAAAGTTTTGAACCAAAAAAAATTAATTTTACATTCAAATTCCTTCCCTTACTCCGTAAAAAAACTCACAAACATAAAATTTCTCAAATAAAAACTTACAAACACCGTTTTAGAGAACAAATCACAGAACAAGATTGCCTCCCTCTGCAATATAGTTTGAGGACGAAGCAAATATGTATCGCCAAAATTTAATCTCGTCTGCATAATAGTTTTTAGACGTGAATACCTACTACTTAATTTAAAGCATGTTCGTAAAATAATTTAGGAACAAGGCTACACTAGTTTATTTATGAGGGATACGGGTATAGTAGGTCCTCATCCACATAATAGTTAACATCATTCTTAAAACTATTGTGCGAAGAAACTTACATACTGACAATCAAAATTTCTAATGGACGGTCTTGGATGAGTTGGATGGATATTGTCCTCCAAATTTCTTTGGAGCTAGATTGATTATATATATATATATATATATATATATATATATATATATATATATATATATATATATATACACACGATAAGAATCAAGATCATTCTCCTTAAATAGCATTCCTCCTTAAATAACATTCTTTTATTAAAACGACGTAGTTTTAGAGGGACGCGGTGACATTTTTGTAAATATATATATATATATATATATATATATATATATAGAGAGAGAGAGAGAGGAGAGAGAGATGACAGATCTAAAACACTTCTCTTAAATAACACTCTTTATTAAAACTATGATATTTTGAAAATTCGTTCAAAAAACAAGTGCGAGTGGCATTTTTGTAAATCAAAAAAAAATAAACAGGACCACTCTATTTTAATATTATTTTGTATTTTAAAAGAATCTCTCAAACAATGTAGTTTTAATAAAGACGTGTTATGTAAAAGAGTGTTATTTAAGAGTAGTGTTTTAGATCCGTTGTATATATATATATATATATATATATATATATATATATATATATATATATATATATATATATATATATATATATATATATACAGAATGGATCAAGTCCGGGAGTCCGGACCTGATCAAAAACGGAACCAAAATTTTATTTTATTTTTTTGATTTTTTTTTAAAACAACTAAAAAAATATTTAATATTTTATAGAACTGAAATTTTTTCATAATACAATGTTTTGGGCATGATTTGAATACCTATACCAAAAAATGGTGGTACAATCATACATGTTTTGTTATACGTACCCAAAACACTGTATTATGAAAAATTTTCAATTCCATAAAATATTATTTATTTATTTTTAGTTGTTTTAAAAAAAATAAAAAATAAAAAAAGTCCGGATTTTGATCCGATCCGAGAGTCCGGACCTGATCTGACTATATATATACACGGTCCGGATCAAGTGCATACCTCTTATCTTACTCACGTGCTCACCCTCCTTTAGGCGACGGTCTCGGTCAAACAACCGTCGTCTATACTTTTAGCGACGCTATAGGTTGTCCGTCGCTAAAAGTATAGGCGGCGGTTATATGACCAAAACCGTCGCCTAAAGGAGGGTAAACACGGGTGAGTAAGATAAGAGGTATGCATTTGATCCTTGCTATATATATATATATATAGAGAGAGAGAGAGAGAGAGGGAAGAAGTATCACACAACGAAGAAAGAGAAAAATATATTCCCAAAATAAAAAACACCAGTTCCATTCCCAGTCTATACTTTACACATCTACAAATTGGACAGTGAAATATAATCATGTCTATTCAAAATATCCATCCTTCTCGCTTCCTGCAAACAGAAAATGCTTCTTGTAAACCTATATAAGACCCCACTTAACTCAATTTAAATCAGCAGATACTAGTCCATTTTTGTATAGAAAATAAATATAAAAAGGCTAATTATACTTTCCCATGTACTCCTTCCCAACAAAACAAAACAAAATTTTACCATCTCCTCATAAGTCATCCCTTTAGTATAACATTATGCCTCTGGTGTCCTTTAAAACTCCAATGCTATATTTGTTTGCAAGAATTATATTTGGAATAAGACTATTAATCACAAGTGTCTTGTTTGTTTTCAAATTTAAACTTGGGAGTATTAATCTCGAGATTATAAAATGACTTAATAGTTTTGACATTATAATTATAATTCTGGAATTATAATCTAGGATTAATAGTCTTGTGATTATAATCCCATGAATTATAAGTCCGGGATTATAATCATTGCAAACAAACATAACCCAAGGTTATGTTTGTTTGCAAGAATTATATTTAAGATAGAACTATTAATCTAAAATGTCTTGTAATTATAATTATAATCCCGGAATTATAATTTTTGCAAACAAACATAACCCAACAATATACGGGCAGATTACTTGATAGATCTAGTAATCGGTCTACCTCAATAATGATTTTCATGGATGAGTTTGTTAAGGAGAGTTGTTAAGAGGGCATCCCTCTTTTCAGCTCGGCTCTCATCTCTCATCCTTCTCTGTTCTTCCCTCTCCCTCCACGCTTGCTCAATCATCATCTTCTCACGTTCAAGTTTCTCCATTGACTGACGCCATTCCTGCTCAAATAATTGTCTCTCATATGCACGCTTCTCAATTGATTCCCTCCACTCCATGTCAATCCTTTGTTGCTGTTGAATAAAATCCTGAAGCATCTCTTGGATACTAGTTAGACTGCTTGTGTTATTGCTGTTAGTATTCCCGATACTAGGTTGTCTTGAAGGTTTCTCCATTGCTAATGTTTGCAACTGTTTTTCCCTCCCAACCTTCCTTCTGCGAGGATTGCTGCTTCTTGTGGCCTCTTCACTTTCATACTCATCCTCATCTTCATCTTCTGATAAATCTTCTGAGGAATGATCTCTACTAATTCTCTTGACCCTCTTCTTTGCCTGAACAGAACCAGCCTCAGACTCAAGGTGTAACTGCTGCATGTTATTTTCTCTCTTGGTGAATACTGAATGAAGCTCATCAAAATATGGCCATTGTCGACCATTATCCAGATCCAATGTTTCCTTTCCCTGAATTGATCAATTAGCTCTTAGACTCGTGATCGTAGGTCATGATACAATTACTAAAGTAGTACAAGAAAGAGTCCTTGCAATTCTGCACTCGATTTGGAAAAGTCGAGATGTTGAAAAATGCAAAACAGTCATAACATTAGAGTATTGTTAACCATAAGAATTTTAAGGCAGCGAAACTCAGAGAAACAATAGTTTCTACTTTCTATTGGTTGCTCCAAAAAGACACAAGGATATAAATGAAACAATAAACAAACATTTTGGATTCCTAGATTTTGAAGCCTCCCAATGACAAAACTTCCAATAAAACGAACCTGACAGAGGTGTTTTGTCCTAAAACGATTCCGTCCAACCAAACGGCCCGTAAGTAATTCAAACAGAGTACCAAATTCTTCAGTCTAGCTTTGTCCATGTTCAAAGGCATTGTGATTTGGTTCTATTTTCTGTTTCTTTAATCTTTATCAATGGCCCACCATTTTCTTTTTTATAATTTCAACGTTAAATTTTACTTTATTTTTTATAGGAAATTTTGACTAAGTATGGGAATTGAAGGCAACTCTGATATTGAAAGCTACTTATGATAGTTCTTTGATAAATGATCGTTGAGACTCCATAATCACCTCCATTAAAAAAATTAAATTTTGAGATATTAAAATTTCTTCTTTCTATTTTTTTATTTGAAAATTACTCTTTGTTGGCATTATTTCAGTTCCACAAATTAGTTATACAAGGTATTCTCGAAGTTCATTAATGCTCATGTGGAAACATTTGCAAAAATTTACTGCAATGTATGAACATTATCTCCGCTATGAAGAAGCATGGGAAGACAATAAAATACGACTAGCAAAAGGAGGAAAATTAAATAGCTCAATGAATAAACTGGAAAATAATTCGTAAACAACTTATCTAATAAACAACAATGTTATTATTATTATTATTATTATTATTATTATTATTATTATTAAACATAAAATAATGTTATGATACGGGGCCAAGACTCGTGTCTTGTCCATGTTTTGTTTATCGGTGGAGGGTCTCATAATGTGGAAAAAAATCAATGTTCTAAAAGGCACTAGGCGGGAGGCCAGGGGGCCTAGTGCCAAGGGGGTTTAGGCGGATTTTTTATTTTAAGCCAATTTTAATATTTTATCTTACATTTATCCAAACAAAATAATAATAAAAAGCAAAACAATATATAATAAAGATAATAAAAGTCTTTTCTTAAAGTTCAAACACATATCCATATTGCTAATGTCAAAGTTCAAACATAAACATGCAATTGTTCAAAGTTCAAAGTTCAAACATATTTTTAACCTATTAATTTTATTTATAATTGTTCAAAGTTCAAATATATTTTATTTAATTGGATTATTTTGAGTATTATAAATAGAGGTATAAGTTGATGTAATCAAACACATTATTCAGATTATTAATATAGTTGTGAAGTTATTCTCTACTTTTGATTTTTTAAAAAATTCTTAAGTAATTTCTTAGTTTATTCTTTGATATTCAATTTGACTTATCATACAACAATACATAGTTGTGTGTGACGTCTTCTACCGCATCAATCATCAATTGTACCAAGATTATTGCTTCAATATATTGTCAAAATGTTGTTGGTGTCCATTTAACGCATATTTCCGAACACGAGCAATTGTACCAAGATTATCGTCTACATATAGGTTAGGGGTTAAGGTGTTGCAAGCAATCCATCCTACAATTTTGCTAGAAACGACCGGGGCGACGACCACCTCACGCAAGCGTGTTGTGGAGTCTATCGTTTGGTATCAAAGCCAAGTCTTCTAGCGAGTTACTTACCCTTTAATTTTATGTTTGAAATTGTTGAGTAAATAAAAAGGGAAAAAGAAGTTGGTAAATATTTAGGTTTTAAAATTTTGTCGATTGCATGCTATCATTGAGAGTCGTACCATCTATATTTTGAATTGATTAGTAAAACCAAAAATTTTGCTAGGTGAATTCAAAAAGAACCTATTAGAGAGAATATTTAGAGGTAAAAGGCTCAACAGTGAGCTTAATTGAGGGTAAAAGCTATTATTGAGTGCATATACGAGTGAAATCATTAATTCGAGCAAAACACGTGAGGGAGTGGTGAGGAAATTGTTTTCTACTAACCCTTATTTTGCAGGAAAAATGTCTAGCTCCAAGGATAAAGGAACGTGTGAAGATCAATCTTCCACAACCTTTGATATGAAACTTTTGATGGAAGTCGTGCACAGAGATTGGAACAGAAAATGGGAAAGGCTGAATGAACATCTTGTTCAGTTAAGTGAGACCTGGGGAGAAGAGTCTCAAAACACGCATTGAACACATAGGAAAGGGAGAATACAATAAAATGATGCTAGGAATGAAGAAACTTACTGTGACGGTGGGATTGGTGAAGAGGAGGATCGTGAGACCGATTTCAGCCATCAAAGGCAAAGAGGTGATAGGGAAAGAGGAGGTCGAAATAGAGAAGATGACAATTTGAATAACATAAAAATGAAAATTTCAGCTTTCCAAGGGACGGGTGATCTTGAGGCATATTTGGATTGGGTAACCAAGATGGAGCAGATCTTTGATTGTCATAATTATTCAAACCTTACGAAAGTCAAGCAATTCACTCAACAACTATGCTAGAAACATAAACTCCACAGCATGTTTGCGTGAGGTGGTCGTCGCCCCGATCGTTTCTAGTAAAGTTGTAGGATGGATTGCTTGCAACACCTTAACCCCTCACCTAATATAGACGGTAATCTTAATACAATTGCTCGCGCTCGAAAATATGTGTTGAATGGACACCAAAAACACCTTGACCCCTCGCTTATATTGAAGCGGTAATCTCGAAACAACCGACGATTGATTCGGTAGAAGACGCCACACACAATTATGTATTGTTGTATGATAAGTCAAATTGAATCTCAAAAAATAAACTAAAAAATTACTTAGGAATTCTTCAAAGAACCAAAAGTAGAGAATAACTTCACAAGTATATTAATAATCTGAATAATGTTTTTGATTACATCAACTTCGACTCAAAATAATCCAAATCCTAATAACAATAGATACAAATTATTCTAATCCTAATAGGAATTCCAAACCAATGTAGAATAGAAATCCCTTATTTCCATAAATCAATAGAAACTTATTTAGAATGCAAATCTATCTAAAAGAATCCTAGTTATAATAGAATTATGAAAAAATCTGAAAAATCCCTAATATTTAGGAAACAGAATCTTGTTTAATATTTAAGGAACAAAATCTTGTTTTCTAATTTTTTGAATTTAGGCTTGTATCAAATTGACCCAAACTTGTGTCTCAAGCTCATTAGCCTCCTCTTTGGGTTTCCTTGCATTAACGTTAGCCCAAACATCTTGAATCAATCCTTTGAGGCATTGTTTGAACCTCTTAGTTTTAGTCTTGCTTGATCCCCACCAATGTTCGAAAAAGCTAAAATCGGTATGAGGCGTTTTTCTCTGGGCTATGCGAGGCGGAAGCCTTGATTTAAAGACCTAAAAGTCCCAAAAAATTTATGAAAAAATACTAATAAAACCATAAAATAATTCATCATTACAATTAAGGTCATAGAAGACATAAATAACCAACGTCACAGTAATGTATCATTTAAAAACATCAAAACAATATAATATCATCAAGTACTTATATAGTGATCATCCATCACTATGCAAGTATTGTATCATTTGTATCTAGCGGCTTGAATAATGGATCAAATCCTAGATCATCATCCCTATATAAGAATACAATATATGTTAATCACAACATATATAAAATATATGTTAATATATCATATATTTTAATATATAACAAATATATGATAATAAGTTAAAAAAACCTTAACAGAAATTAAATTTTTTAACAGAAATTAAAAAAGTTTAACAGAAATTAAATAAACCTTAACAGAAATTAAAATTACATTAACATAAATTAACAAAACCTTGTTATCTCACAAGAATTTAAGGCTGGAAGCTTGGAACCCACGAGGACAAACCGACGACCCAAGACCAGACGAAGAAGCCGACCCAGACCAGACAAAGAAGACGACCCAAGACCAGACGAAGAACACGACCAGACCAGACGAAGGAAGAAGGAGAGGCGAACGCGAAAGAGGCTGACGCGATTTTAGGTTAGCGAATTTATGAAACGAGTTCGTTTTAGGTTTTTTTAAAGCCAAACCAAGGCTCTCGCCTCACGTACGCCTCGAGACGCAACGCCTTGAGGCGGACGCCTCGGCCGAAGAAGGCGTAAAGTTCGTCGAAGCCCAAAATCGCGTACGCCTCGCCACGAGGTGCGCCTCGCTATTTCGAACATTGATCCCCACGTCTCTTTAGTCTTGTTTGAGTCCAGGCATGTCATGTCCTCATCAGAATCAAATCATAATGAAATCGAAATCGAACTCTTGATCCATGTGTTTGATACATTACTTGCAAAGAATATCTGAATCGAATGAAATAGAATGTATTAATCAAAATATCCCTAACTAACTAAGTAATATATATATATATATATATATATATATATATATATATATATAACAATGCAAAATAAGTATAATACATATTAATATTATAATACTATACTAATATATAATATAATAATATTATATAATCATATATAATATTAATTATTATATTATATATTACTATAACATAATACAATGAAAAATAAATATAATTTATACAAATACATAAAATATTATATATTATATTAGATATTCTATATATTTATATATATAATTATAATATAATATAAAAAATATAATATTAAATATATTATATTATATATTAAATAAATATTTTTAATATATAATATATATCATATATTAGTCTATTATATATTATAATATAAAATAATATAATACATACTAATATATAATATTATATTGTATAATTTATGTATTTGTATATATAAATTATAATATAATATAAAATAAATATAATACATATTAATAAAAATATTATTAAATGTTATATTATATATACTATATTAAATATATATTATGTGTTATAATATTAAATATATATTTAGTATATAATAATATATATTATAAACATATAATAATATATATTTAATATAAATATAATATATGTCATATATATTCTATTAATATAATATAATGCCTATTAATATGTATAATATATTTATTTATATAAAAATGTACATTATATATATATATATATATATATATATATATGGGTAAAGGCAATTTTGTCTTAACATTTTTTCCCCATTCCTTTACTCATTGGAATCACCAATTCCTTGGGGGTAAGGAATCGCGATTCCAATGTATAAAGGAATCGCAATTTCGTCGGAATGGTCATTCCGACCAAACTTAGCATACCAAACGTACGAAAGGAATTGTTGGTCGGAATGGTCATTCCTTTTCGCCCTCCATTCCTACCAACCAAACGCCCCATAGTTCTTGTCACTGATCACATGAGCAAGAAAATGCTTGTGCAGTTTGGTCGAATAAGAATCATTGATTCCTAGAGTAATTTTCTTAGAGTTTATCAGTCTAATGAAGAGAGGATATAGTGTACCACGATATTATAGATCATTTTTCATTTAAACCATATCCATATCCCATCTTAATTGGAAAAAGGTAAGGTTCCTAATTATTTAGAACATAATCAATCATACGTTCTTAACTTCGAACTTATATAAAAAATAGTGCTAATAAAAACTTCCCAACCCAATATTATTATTCTATGTTCTTCCTGATAGAGCATCTAACAGAGATCTGGGAAATGGTCAATCAAATTTCAACTCTACGATATAAAATTAAAAATAAAACTGTTCATTTATTATTATAATGAGTATTATTATTTTTCTGATAAGTTCATTTTGGTTTTGATTGTAGCATCAAATTTCATCCTTATTGAATCAAAATCTTCTTACAACACAGTTACGCCATTCAGCAAGGTTACTTAAGGCTTGTATTCAAGTTTTGGGGGCAAAGGAGTTCAA
Organism: Panax notoginseng; assembly: GCA_016801055.1. Classification (NCBI taxonomy): domain Eukaryota; kingdom Viridiplantae; phylum Streptophyta; class Magnoliopsida; order Apiales; family Araliaceae; genus Panax; species Panax notoginseng. The sequence goes on from CM029021.1 coordinate 102,324,914, forward strand.
GGATATTGTTATGGATATTAATCACTATTCACTAGCAACTGGTAAGGTATTTGTGCCTTGTCTTCATTCATATTTATAGTCCAATCTTCTTGACTTGTAGAAAAGGAAGTTTTTTACTGCTCACTAATCTAGGGCCAAGTTTCCAACAGATGTCAGGATTATTTTGGTATACGAGATTCAAAATTCCACCCAACAACCCACCTCTTAAACTTCCCCATCACCGGTATGACTTACCTTGTTTCCTTTTACAGATTAAAGAAGAATATTTATAAATTAAAAAAATACACGCCCTTAAGAAATGATAACTCAATTCCTATGAACATCATAATAAATACCCCATTACCTCCTAAAGAAGTGACCCTCTTCCATAGGAGACTAGAAGGGAGATATGATGGGGATCCTAATGGACTTGATGAACCACCCAAGAGGAATCGAATTTATGAAAAGGGAGGCGCAAGTTAGGCCCAACAGGTAATCCAGGGATAATTATACGAGGGTTATATTTATTATCCAAGAATTTAGTAAAATTACTTAATACAAGAAATAATAAACTAACAAAAATACATATCTTGGGCACCAAGTTATGGCCTAACTTGCACCTCCATTATTCATATGTATGAATCCTCGTGTGGAGCATCAAGTCCATTGGATTCCCATCACGACAGGTATCAGAAACTATCCTTGCAATCATCAAGGTCCAAATTCTACAGAGAATAGTAATATGGCATACACTGCACCCTGCAAGAAATATTACAATCCTTCGGTCCTTCCTACTATCAAAGTCTCTAAATCAGATCTGCCAGACTGCCTTATCTTTGAAAGTAGCTCCAAAGCGAAGACACCTAGTTGGCAGACTGCTCACACTGACTTTTCTTTGACAGAAGCATGTTTATCGTAAGTTGGTTATGAAAGTAATTGAAGCCTAATAAGTCATGCCATCCAAAGTGAAATCTGATATAACATTTATTTTTCATGTAGCACTTCTCAAATGTCAAAACTCAAAACTTTTTCATCACATGCTCCATGCTGCATCTCCTAAACTTTACTTAAAGACCTTGTTATAGCATTATCTTTCCATAGAACACAGATGAATTAACACAAACTCACAATATATTAACTGCAAAACTATAAATCACTAATTTATTTATTTATTCTTAGTTTTTGATCCTTCAACCCCTATTAGAAATTCAATCTCCTCGACTCCTTAACAACATTTATTTAATAGATGTAGGGATCACGCATCAAAAGTTTCTTTTCCCTTGGAGAATTATGTGTGCTATTAATCTTAAAAATCACCTACATTCTTAAAGGTTTAATTAATGAATAAATATATAATATGAGCTAAATGTTTCATGAAAAAATAATTGCAGTTCCACTAACAGCATTTTATATAAACATATACTGATACAAAGTTGAAATGACAAATACGTTCCCTCTAAAAACAGAGAGACCATTCAACATATATATATATATATATATATATATATATATATATATATATATATATATATATATATATATATATATCAAGCATTTAACAGAAGTTTTCTATTTCTACTTCAACTAAAGTGTAAATTTGAAACCTTATTTAACTTTCAGAAATTGGACTCCCAATTTTAAGGAAGAAAAATAAGGAAGATGGGACACTCATTTTGGGATTTTGGGACCAGGGGAATACCTTGTAGCGATTAATGAGATTCTTCCACTTGCATTTACACTGATCAGGGGTTCTTCTATATCCTCTCTCCTTCATCTTAGCAGACACAACCTCCCACAAAGTCTTGTTCCGTTTGGAAACAGTGAAATCTCCCTCCAGCTCGGCACGAATCCGAATGAAGTCTCTTGTCTCCTGCTGACTCCACTGCGGCACCCTCTCGTCTCTCCTCGGAAAATCTTCATCTGCTCCACCACCGCTGATCGGCGCCGTGGGATCGAGTTGTAGTGGCATAGGCATCATCATGTGGGTCAATCGACCTAGGGTTTCATTCTCTCTCCCTCCACCACTAAACATCTCCCTTTTTTCAAATAACACAGTTTTTCAATGTACTTGGAGAAAGATTCGTGTCTTAATAAACAGCAAGGTCTATAATGAGAAAAAATAAACTCAAAAATCAATAAAATTGTTGTGAAATAAATGATAAAATGTTATAAAACTTTAGCAAAAAGTAGAAAGATACTTTTATAATTGTTATATAAATTTATAAAGAATAAGTAAGAGAAAAAGATAGAGAAATCATTGAGAGAAAATCTTATTATTTCTTTCAGAACCATTACCTTGTATAGGCAATGCAGAGGAGTCACGGGGGAGGGGAAGGGTTCACAGAAGAAGGAAGGAAAGGAGAAAGGAAAGGGAGTCACAGGGAGAATAAGAAGAAAGAAAGGAAAGAGTTTCGAGGGAATCACATATTTAACACTTCCTCTGATTCCCTACGATAGAAGATTATATCTCATTATAAACCTTGTAAGAAAATCTAGCTCTGATTCCCTACGATAGAAGATTATGTCTCATTATAAACCTTGTAAGAAAATCCAGTGGGAAAACTTAACGAAGGGAAAAAGAGTACATATCTTTTACATAAATATCTTAATTGACTGCCTCTTTAAAACCTTGTCAGGAAAAACTCATTGGGATAAAAACCGTGACTAAGGAAAAAGAGTACAGTCTTCCCCTCAAAAGGAATTCATTACTTCTTGATGAAATGTTGTCATAAGTCTTTCAGTCGACACATTCCGATCTTTTTTCGAAGTTTTGCAAACGTTGCATTTGGTAGCAACTTTGTGAATAAGTCGGCTAGATTATCACATGATCGAATTTGATGCACATCTATATCACCCTTCTTTTGTAGCTCGTGTGTGAAGAATAGTTTAGGTGAAATGTGATTTGTTTTATCTCCCTTGATGTACCCTCCTCTAAGTTGTGCAATGCATGCAGCGTTATCCTCATACAGAATTGTAGGAATGTCTTTGATTGATGGTAATCCACATGATTTTTGAATATGCTGAATAATTGATCTCAACCAAACACACTCTCTACTTGCTTCATGTATAGCGAGAATCTCTAAGTAATTTGAAGATGTAGCTGTCATGGTTTGCTTTGTGGATTTTCAGGATATAGCCGTGTCACAATATGTAAATACATAACCTGTTTGTGATCTTCCATTGTGTGGATCTAATAAGTATCCTGCATCGGCATATCGAACCAATCACGACGTTGAATCTCTTGGATAAAATAACCCAAGATATATACTTTCACGGAGGTATCTCAAAATGTGTTTGATCTCATCCCAATGTCTCTTAGTCGGAGAAGAACTGTATCTTGCTAAAAAGTTGACAGCAAAAGTAATATCTGGTCGTGTACAGTTTGCAAGATACATAAGAGCACCGATTGCACTTAGGTATGGAACTTCAGGTCCAAGAACTTCTTTCCCACTTTCTAGAGGCCGAAATGGATCTTTATTAATTTCTAAAGATCGAAAAACCATCGGGGTAGTCAAAGTATGAGCTTTATCCATATGAAAACGACTGAGAATCTTTTCAGCATATGTGGATTGATGAACAAAAATTTCAGATGCTAAAAGCTCCACTTGTATTCCCAAACAGAATTTTGTCTTTCCAAGATCTTTCATTTCAAATTCATCTTTTAAATAAGTAGTAGTTCTTATGAGTTCTTCAGGAGTACCTACAAGATTCAAATCATCCACATATACAGCAATGATGGAAAATCCACTTTGTGATTTCTTAATAAAAACACATGGACATACTTGATCATTTATATATCCATCTTTTATTAAATAATCATTAAGTCCATTATACCACATACGACCAGACTGTTTCAACCCATATAATGAGCGTTGTAACTTGATTGAATATATGTGACGGGGCCTTTGTGATTAAGCCATTTTCAATCCTTTAGGGATTCTCATGTAAATCTCACTATCAAATGAGTCATATAGGTATGCTGTTACAACATCCATCAGACATGTTTCCAAACCTTCCATGGTTGCCATACCTATCAGAAAGCGAAAAGTAACTCCATCCATTACGTACTAGAGAGTATGTATCCTGATAATCAATACCAGGTTTTTGTGAAAACCCTTGAGCTACAAGTCGGGCTTTGTATCTCACAATTTCATTTTTCTCATTTCGCTTTCGTACAAATACCCATTTGTTTCTAACCGGGATTACACTCAGCGGTGTTTGGACTACTGGTCCATATACTTCTCTTTTCAATAGAGATTGTAGTTCAGTTTGAATAGCATCTTTCCATTTTGGCCAATCTTTTCTTTTCCGTCATTCTTCCACGTTTTGTGGTTCAAGATCCGTGTCAGGAATAAAAGTAATATCTGATGCTATAGAGAAAATAAATATATCATCAATCATGACTTTGCTTTGATCCCATATTTTCTCATCATGTACATAATTTATTGAGATCTCTTGGTGTTCATCTCTTATCCCTTCACTGAGATTTTGTACCTCTTCTGGGGCTATTCCCACTCTTGGAATAAGTGCTACTTCTGGAGCGGGTATTCTTTATGGGATTCCCTTATTTGCTTTTGATTTTTGTGGTACAATGTCTTTTGCACCAACCGGTCTTCCACGCTTCTGGCGTGGTTTAGATTCTTCTATTACCTTATTTGTCAATTCTCCAGGAATTGATTTTTTAATAGGCATTTCTATCCTTGCTGGAGTATTCACTTCAGGTGTATGTGACTTTATCATTTTTCTAGCATCATTAAATGCATCTGGCATTTGATTTGCAATATTTTGTAAATATATAATTCTTTGAACTTCAATTTCACATTGTCCTGTACGAGGATCAAGTGAATTTAATTCTGATGCATTCCATAATATCCTAGAGGGTTTTTTTATTTAAAACTTTCCCTCCTCCTAAAGGTGAAAATACAAATTCATCAAAATAACAATCTACATAACGTGCAGTAAAAACATCTACAGTTAAAAGCTTAAGATATCTGATTATAGAAGGAGAATCAAAACCAACATAAATACCTATTCTTCGTTGGGTTCCCATTTTAGTTCTTTGTAGAGGTGCAATTGGAACATATACTGCACTTCCAAAAACTCAAAAATATGATATGTTGAGTATCTGTCCAAGAACTAACTGTAGAGGAGAAAATTTATGAAGAGTCGTTGGTCTTACTCGAATGATGGCAGCAGCATGAAGAATTACATGACCCCAAACTGAGGTAGGTAAGTTAGCCCTTTACATTAATGGTCGGGTAATTAGTTGAGGTCTTTTTATTAAAGATTCAGCTAAACCATTTTGTGTATGAATATGAGGAACAAAATGCTCAATGGAGATTCCAATAGTCATACAAAAATCATTAAAAGTCATTGATGAAAATTCAGCTGTGTTATCAAGTCGAATTGACTTGATTGGATGATCCGATAACTAAGCCCGTAACTTGATTATTTGAGCAAGAAGTTTTGAGAAGGCAAAATTTCGAGAAGAGAGAAGATAAACATGAGACCATCTATTTGAAGCATCTATTAAAACCATGAAATATTGAAATGGGCCAGACAATGGGTGAATAGGTCCACAAATGTCTCCTTGAATTCTCTCTAGGAATTTTGGGGCTTCTTTATAAACTTTTACTGGTGATGGTCGAACAATTAATTTTCCTTGAGAACACGCAGCACAAGGAAATTCACTACTAGGAAAAACCTTCTTATTTTTGAGAGGATGACCAATAGAATTTTCAATAATACGACGCATCATAGAAGTACCTGGATGGCCGAGTCTTTCATGCCAAAGCATAAAGGATTTGGGATCTATGATTTTTGGAATCATAACATTATGAGACTCAATTGCTCTAATTTTCATAGTATATAATCCAGAAGAAATTGAATGAAGTTTTTCTAGGATATTTTTTTTTCAGAAATAGTAGAAATGATGAGAAGATATTCATTATCATTCTCATTGGTTGTTTCAATGTGAAAATCATTTAGTCGAATATCTTTAAAACTAAGCAAATTTCTTCTTGATTTACTAGAATATAGAGCATTTTTTATAAAAACTTGTGTCTTCATTTGGAAGTATGAAACTAGCTTTTCCAAATCTCTCGATTAAATTTGATGTGCCAGAGATAGTTCCTACATTTCCCTTAGCTTTGATTAGTTGTGAAAAATATTTCTCACTTTGAAGGATTGTAAGAGTTGTTGCACTGTCTACTAAACATATATCCTTCATATCCATTAAAGATGGTCTGACACATATAAAAACATAAATAAGAAAAGTTACATTTCATTTATAATTTTATTCATGATAAACACATACCACATATAGAATGAAAACTAATAATATTATACATGCATGGTGTTTAATTAAAACAAAAATTAAACGATATCCTAAAAGATACTTTCAGAAGGTTCAGTAATATCAACAACAATATTCAATTGATGATTAACAAAGTTTGTTTCTGCTTCCATTACTTTGTTCTTTTGAGACTCCTGGAATAAATTAGCCAGATGCCTCGGCGTATGACAGGTACGCGACCAATGCTCTTTCATCCCACACCTAAAACAAACATCTGGTTTGTTCTTTATCTGTGTTGCATTTTTTTTATTTTTACCCGACCCAGACACTTGCCACTTCTGGTGGCCTAAATTGTCGCGGTTCTAGAACTTGTTGTTATGATAGCCTCGTTTATTCTTTCGTCCCCAAGGCTTCTTATTATATTACCATCTATTGTCATGTTTATTCTGCTGGAATGACGTGCTGTTAATATCCGACAATGGAGTAGCACCCGTTGACCGTACTTGATGATTTTTCAACAACAATTCATTATTATTTTCTGCAATAAGGAGGATAGACAATAAGTCACTGAATTTTGTGAACTTACTATGTCTATATTGTTGTGACAGAATCATGTTGGTGGGATGAAAAATTGAGAGTGTTTTCTCTAACATTTGGGTTTCAGAAACTGGATCTCCGCACAAAGCCAAAGTAGAGGTTATTATATAAACATTGGAACTATATTTCGTAATTGATTTGTAATCTTGTAGCCTTAAATTAAGCCACTCAAATTTGGCATTAGGGAGAACAACCAATTTTTGGTGGTTAAATCTTTCTTTTAGTTGTGTCCATAAAGACAAAAGATCTTTTACTGTTAAATATTCAGTCTTTAATCCTTCATCAATATGGTGACGAAGAAAAATTATGACTTTTGCATTTTGTGTCGAAGTTGCTATATTTCCTGATTCAATGGTCTTTTCTAACTCATTTGCACTAAGGTGCAATTCTGCATCAAGTGCCCAAGCCAAATAGTTGTCTCCAGAGATTTTCTAAAATAGAAAAATATATTTTTGCCAAGTTTGCCATCTATTCTGGGTTAAAACACAGTTTTATTATTTATTAAAACAATAAATAATTGCATTTATGATATAGAAAAAATAAACTAAGTTACAACCTCAAGTGGTGATAAAATGCAAATATAAATAATATAAATATTCTTATATTTATGTTATTAGCATATTATTTTAGTAAAACGAATATGCAATCGTTAATGTATATACAAGTATTATATTTCAACAAAAAATATATATACAAAAATGTAAATGGATCTTCATCCGGCATGCGGTAGTTCGCATAGACATGTTATTCCAACAGAATAATAAAGAATGGAATAACAGAAGAATTTCACCATGCATGCGGTAGTCCGCGTAGACATGTTATTCCAACAGAATAATAAATAATAGAATAACAGAAGAATTTCACCATGCATGCGGTATTCCGCATAGACAAGTTATTCCCACAATTTAATAAGCGGTAAAAAGGTTCCCACCAAGTCTTGTAAGATAAACAAGGATAGATAGTACCACTGTAAATAACAGAATTTAAAATGGATAATAAAACATAAATATATCTTAACAATTAAATAATATAATAGGCGGCAAAGCCAGTCCAATTGTAAGAATAACGTTATACTATTGGTGGCATAGCAAAACCGGTAGTATAATAATAAATTGCAAGAATTTAAAGCCAATTATATGAATAAAATTATATTATTGGTGGCATAGCCAAACCGGTAATATAATAATAAATTGCAAGAATTTAATTTTACCGTCTCAGTTGGTTAGAGCTTCGTGCTGATAACGTGTTATAAAACTTTAGCAAAGTGTAGAAAGATACTCTTATAATTGTTGCATAAATTTAGAGAGAATAAGTAAGAGAAAAAGAGAGAGAAATTTAGAGAGAATAAGTAAGAGAAAAAGAGAGAGAAAACATTCAGAGAAATTCTTATTATTTCCTTCAGAACCATTACCTTATATAGGCAATGCAGAGGAGTCACGGGGGAGGGGGAGGGGAAGGGTTCACAGAAGAAGGAAGGAAAGGAGAAATGAAAGGGAGTCACGGGAAGAATAAGAAGAAAGAAAGGAAAGAGTTCCCTCCTCAGGAGGGAATCGCATCTTTAACATAAAATAAATTAAGAAGATAACAAAATATATATTAATAATCGTAGACACTCAAAAATTTGCATTCCTGTTGCTAACATTGTAGGAGAGCAAAATCGTCTCCGGAGATAACCCTGGAAATCAAATCAGCTAAATCCTGGAGACAACCCCGGGATAATTAGTTTTCCATCTCGGAGACAACCCCAAGATACTCAGTTCTAGTCCCGGAGATAACCCCGGGAGATTCAGTCCCAACCTCGGAGATAACCCCAAGAGATACATTTTCAGTTCCCAAGATAACCCCAGAGAAGTTCGTTCTAATCCCCAGAAGCAGGAGTGAGCATTCAGATAATAACCGAACCGAATAAGAATTTCGGTTATACCTGAAAACAAAAACTACCCTGTTTTAGATATCCGAACAATTAACCGAAATTTTTAATAATCAAATAACCGAATTTAAAAGACTTGACGTTTGTCAATTAACAGCAGTACTGCAGTCCAGTGAATTGAAAGACAGTCAACTACATTATGTAGCCTACATATTACAAAAGACTCAGTCAGTAGGAAACATGAATGACAGTCAACTACATATTACATAAACATGAAATACAGTCGACACTCGACATATAACAGCAACAACACAATGTGTTAGTTCCCAGAGGGCACAATAGATCTAGAAGGGGGGGTTGAATAGATCCTTTTTCTTTTCAAAATACTTTTCTGGTTTATGATGTATTGTTCATATTAGAGTATATGACAAACATAGAATCTTTTCAAGCACAGCGGGATAAGTAAAAGATTCCCCTTCATTGATATATTCATAATTATACATACATTGTTCATTGGTTTAGTTTAGTTGTAAGCAGTTAAAACATACATAGCAGTTATAGACATAATGTAAATGACATAATGTAAAAGACACAAGAGGTTTTAAGTGGTTCAGAGACTCAAGCTCCTAATCCACTCTTCTACTTTCAACTAGCAGGATTTCCAATAAGGAAGGGCAGCACCCTTAATCTCTACGATTCCTTCAAGGCCAGCAGCCTTGGAACTTCAGTTCACTAAGAACTCTTCAAGGCCAGCAGCCTTGGGACTCCTCTAGTTCCCTAGGAACTCTTCAAGCCCAGCAGGCTTGGAACTTCGTTTAGTCCCTCTGGTTTGGCCCTACTTTGTTTAGTCCCTCCGGACAAGGACCCTTTGGCCCTGCTTCATTTAGTCCCTCCGGACAAGGACCCTTCAGGCCCTGGCTTCATTGAGTTGATTGTTTGTTGTTGTTGGAGTCGGTGCTGAGCTGCTAAGATGTCTTCATGCTCTGAACATCTTCTATCTTTAGCAGCTTGGCTTGATCATCCTTGAAGAGCAATTGAGTGTTGCATGATGCTCAGCTTCTTAGGTTGCTCAACTACTCCGGATGACCCCTTGATGAACTGCCTTGAAGATCATTCTCCTTGGTACTTGATGGCTGCACATGAGAGACTTCTAAGATGACTGTAAGCTCTTCTGCAAGGTACTTAGAAGCTTTCTCATGCTTGACCCCAAGATGGCTTTTGTGATCTCCCTTCTAGCTACTCGATGCCTTCCCATGATGGACTTGCTAAGATGACCGTAAGCTCTTCTCTATTATACTTAGAGCCTTCCCATGATGGACATCCAGATGGCATTATGCTCTTCTTTCTCTCGGCAGTTCAGAACACTCTTCATGTAGTAGATCTCTCACTTCTACATAGTAGAACTCACACTTCTACTTCTTGCTTGATCTGACTTTTGAGTGTTCTTGGTGGATCATAGAGTGAGCCTCTGGTGTTGCTTGAGGTAGACTGCTTGATGTGACATGTCATACTTTTTCTGACACTGCAGTCTACAGTTTCACCTGCCCTGTTAGATGTATCACTTTACTGTCTTGGGCAGATTGAAGACTTTATTACTCCTGATTTCTAGATCAGAGGTTGTCCTTTTGCATCGATGCTCTCACTAAGCACTTGTTCGAATATTACCCTTCAGATTGAACCGATGCCAATGCTTCAGTCTTTAGGTATTCGAACTCTACGATTTTGATGCATGTCTTCAAGGACCTGATCGTAGTGTCTTGTTGAGTGTTGCTCGTTGACTGGTAGAGTTAACACTACGATCTGGAAGAGTGTTGATTGAATCTTCAATGTAGAACACCTCTTCCTTGTATTATGCAGTGCTTCAATACTTCTGTTTGCTTTGACAGTTCTCAGATACTGATGGCCTAATTCCTTGCTCTGGTTCCCTTCTGAATATAAAGACACTTCAGATTTGTGGCGCGTCCAGCTTGCTTTCTCCTAGTGATCTTCCGCTCACTTATCATCAATGATCTGACCCACACTTAATCACTTTAGCCTTGCTCTTCAGAGGCTGACCAGTATCTCGGTTCACCTTCCATCAGTTCCTTCTTTGTTTAGCAAACACTACGATCTTGGTTGCTTTCAAGATCGTTGTCTTCTGTACTCTTGACAGCTACTGCACAAGTTTACTTTCCTTAGTCAACTTCTGATGTCTTCTTTGGATCTCCTTGTGGAAGACTTCATCACGAATGGCCTTACAGCTCAACCTTGATGATGGTTGGGTTGGTGCTTAGTTCTTCTGTTAGCCTTCATGCCATTCGTTGAGTGCTCTCTGGTTCCCTTACTGTGGAATACATCTTTACAGTGCCAACCAGAGGCTTCATATCTTTGGATATTCTGGGAGTGCTCATTCGTTGAGAATCGTATCTACTCTACGATTCAGACTTAGCATTGTGAGCACTTCTGTTGGAGTCGTAGTCCTGTACTCTACGATTCAGCTTTGGCTTTACAGACACTATGATCCCGAGATGTAGTCCTGCACTCTACGATTCAGCTTTGGCTTTGCAGACACTACGATCCCGAGATGTAGTCCTGCACTCTACGATTCAGCTTTGGCTTTGCAGACACTATGATCCCGAGATCAGATCTTGACACTCTACGATTTCTGCCTTGTGCTTGTTGTCTTCATCTGATATCAATGCTTGATCATAAGGAGACTTCTGAGATTGGGCTTGAATATTGTCAGTCGTAGAGTGAACAGACTCTACGATTAGTTCCTTGGCCATAACCCTTCTTCCTTCAGAATCTACTCTATGATCGAAGGGAATGTAGAGATTTCCATCTTGTCTATAGATCTTGAAGTGGGGCTGGTTTGTGATCAGCTTGGTGGCAAACTTCTTCACCCTTGGAAAGTTCTGAGCCACCAGTTCTATGCTTGGAAAGGTCTTATAACACCAGCTGAAGTAGCTTCCATCTTTTTCAGTAAGAGCCTTTAACCATGGCATCCACTGGAAGAACCATCTCATTAGCAAATCATCACGGTTGTAGAGAATGGTTGTGTGATCCATTTCCATGTTGTTCCAGTTCTTGACCAAGTCAAAAGAGGTCATTCTTACTATTCTGATCTGTTCACCTCCATGGTTTATCCATCTGTCAAGAGGAGTCTCTGATGGTTCATTGGGAACTTCTACTACTATTCTCCTGATAAATCTTGCAGGTGAGAGAATAGGGTTGAGTTCTGAGTTTTCTGATTCCTGATCTTCAGGGTTGGAATCATTTCTTGCTTCTTCCTTTTCTGAGCCAGAACCATTTAGATCAGCTTCAGCAGAGAGGTCTTCTTGTTGCATTTCATGTTCAGACTCTTCTTAAGCATCTTCAACAGAAAATCCTTCTTGCTGAATTTCATCATCTGATCTTTCTTCAGCAAGTCTTTCCTTAGATTTTTCTTCTCCACTGCTGGCTTCTTCTTCAGCATCTTCTACTGGGGATACAGATTCATCATCACTTAATTCAATGATGTCATTTAATTGGTTCCTGTTCCTTTTGGAGGTAAACTGAGCTTGCAGCCTGTAGCTCTTTCTTCTTCATAGAGGTTGAACTATTGGAGAGACAGACTCTTCTTCTTTTTCAGTCTCTGACTCCATTTGCTCATCAGATACATTTCTTTGAAGATCAGCACTGGCAGGGGCAGATTCTTCTTCCTTGTCCTCATCACTTTCTGAGCCATCATGAAAGCTCTCTTGGATTGAGGGGATATGTTCTTCTTCTTCTTCTTGGATAGCATTTTCTGACCCATTTACTGGGCTGGTTGGGGCAGTTGCACTTGGGGATGCACTTCGATCATTTTCACTGTCTTTTTCCTCATCAGAGTGACTGCTCTGAGAGTTGGATATGGGGCTTGAGCACTTTTCTTCTTCATTAGCAATTGATGCACTTTCTTTCAACACATCAGCTTCATTCTCATTGCTGGATGCTGACTATGAAGACTTGACTACATCTTCAGTCTCTTTCTCCTCTGCTGACTCTACGTCCCTTTCTTCAGCAGATGTATTGACTTGAGAAGCTAAGGCTGGTTTGTCCTCCACCTTAGCTTTCTTACTGATTGGCCCTTGAAGCAACCTGCTGCTTCTCCTTTTTGTTGTCTCAGCAGTTTGGGCCTTTTCTTCTTTATTCTTGTTCAAGGAGGAGACTCTCCTTGATGGGGCCTGGGATTTCTTCACATTTCCAACTTTCTTCACCACCTTTGATTTCTTCCTAGCTGGAGTGATCTCAGCTGCTACAGAGTCACTGGACTCAGAGCTCTCCGCCTTTATTGTCTTCCTCTTCTTATCAGAGGCTCTGTTGCTGCTCCCAACTGTCAGCCTTTTGTTCTCCTTTGGATTTTTCTTCCAATTTTCAAATAATTGTGGAGACATCACCTTGTGCACATTCAAGGTTTCTCCTTCATCTTCCTTGATTCTTCCTCCTAGCTTTTTCTTCAAAATGATACTTAGCAACCTTCCATGAAATACTTTGGTCAGTGGTTTCTTTTCAGCCTTTTCTACCCACTTGGAGATCTGATCAACCAAGATAGCTCCAAAATCGATTTGTTTCTTCAAAACTATTGCTGCCATGATTTTCAACTGCTGGTCGATTACTGTGTCATGTGCAGTGTTCTTACATAGTATGCACTTCCCAACAATTTCAACGAGGAATTCATATTGCTCAGGAAACTCTTTCTTCTTCATGTCCTTGAAACTAGGGTTTTTTTGATACCCCATAACTTCTTTTGCCAGTTCAGTGTTGACATTATCAAGGTTCTTTAGCCCTTGGATAGGAAAACTTAGGCATTGATTGAGGTTAGAGGATTTTAACTTGAGAGACTGACCTTTAACCTTGGTGATAAGGGTTTCCGAATCTATAGAGACGTTTGAGTAGAATTCTTTAATCAAGTTGCAGTAGATACGAGTATTTGCCTCAAGGCATTCTGAAAATCCAGCCTTCTTCACAAGCTCGATAATATCCCTAAACTTCTTTTCACATTTCTCAAAAGATTTGGTTCCAAGCTGAATACTAGAGACCACTTGCCAGTTTTCTATTTTGAGAGTTTGAAGAATGTGGGTATGAGATATAGAGAGATTTATGCGAGATGGCTACCTGGTTGGTAAGGCTCTGGAGGATAACTGATTTTGCTCTTGAAAAGCTTTCTAGGGTTTTGAAAAAAAAAGGAGGGAGAAAGGTTCGATATCTTTTTGGTAATTGTCTGCAGATTTGAACTTGTCTTTATGGCAGTTCCTTCTAACTCTGCATACTCAGTGATGTGTCAACTGTCCATTGGTTGCACGTTACCCAGTAATGAGCAGTGACTCCCCATAACTTTTCAGTTGTTAGAGGAGTGGACGTTTAATTGACGTGGCTTTGACCGTTGACCTTTTGATTCGTAGAGTAACATGATGAGATAGCTATAGACTCTACGATTTCATTTGTTGACTCAACGATCAATTTCTGAGAGATGCTGCACTGGGTGGCTTCGTCTTTCCTTCTTACTACGATGCAGCATAGCTCAATCACTGATGTATTCGAACTTATCTCCTTAACTTGAATGACTTAGCAGATGTCTCATTCTTCATGCTCCTTGTGAACTGGAGTACCCTTGGGTAGAACTACGATCGTTGAGTTGTCTTCTACGATCGCTGCAATTGCACTACGATCGTTTAGTCCTTGTCAAACCCAACTCTACGATCGCTGACTGACTTGATTCTTCTGAGATGAACTAGCTCAAGTATTCCTTCTGGGATAAGGTAGCTCAGGAAGGGCCAACCTCTTAGAGAGAGCTAAGGGTCAGGTTTGTCCCTGAGGCGCTTTCCAGATGAAATACTATGGCAGTGGTTTACAATGACATCTCATTAGACCTTTTCTGATGGGAAGATCTTCTATCAGCTTTAAGTATCTGCCTTGCTGAAGTCGTGGTGTCCTCCTGCTCTTCCTCTACGATCATATGTTTGATCATAGACACTTCACGATTATGGATTAGGTGGCTGAAGGGTTATCAGTAGTACGTTTTGAGATATTCCTACTGACTATGGATCTTCATTTGGTTCATCAGCCACAAAGTTTTGGGACTCTGCAGCTGGTACATCTCTCCCAGATTTAATAGTGCTGTTATTCCTTAACAGTTCATTGCTCCCCCATTGTTGATGCTGTCATCTCAGATAGATGTGATTCCTTCTTCATGATCATTTGAAGGCTGCTCAGCACTACTCCTTCTGACTGGAATCATCATCATTGCTTATATTTCCTTGTATCGTAGAGATGAGTATTTTCATGATTGATCACTCTATGATTATTTGACAGCACTAGGAACGTAGTCTTCTTTGACAGTCCTTAGTTTTGAGAAGTTCTACTTCGTAGAGAACTCCTTTAGTCTTAAGCTCAATGATCTTCTGTTGTGAGCTTCCCTTGAGGATCCTTTTCATAAAGCATATCTCTCTTGATAAGGGCACATAGAATCCTCTTTTATCTTCTGCTGTATGGCATGCTCCCATATACAGATTTGCAGCCATGTGAGCTCCACTCAGGTTAGCTCAGAGGGTCTTCAAGGACAGGCTTGGACATATAGGAACCTTATCAGATTCATCTCTGAATCGTCCTTAGCCTTCTGCTGGTTGAGTCCTAATGAGTGAAGTCTTTTGCTTCAGCATTCCTTAGTGTGGTCAGATTGACCAAGTACCTGCAGGTTTAAGTAGTTTATACTTTTGGTCCCCATTGTTGAATGGGTCCTGCGAGGTTAGTTTTCTAAACCCCTATTCCTCTTAACAGGATAATCATCATGTTTATCACCAACAGACATATTCATGCATGCAACTATCTTGAGATAATACATTTTTGAGATGCATGATGGTGAGTGTGTGAAGGATTTATCAATACATGACACACTCATTATCTATGAAGGTTTCATCATTCACTTGGTTATGTTCACAATGTTTAATTGTTCACAGAGTGAGAATCAACTCTACGATTTATGAGTGTCTGATTGATTTATGGAGGTGATTAGTTTCTACAAATCAGCAAGATCCTCTTGTATAACTGATCATTCTCAGTGTGTTGTTAAACACTTAGAACATAGGCTTGTACAAATATACTAGTACATCAGTAATGATTACTTAACATAAAGTTCATTTGGTCTGTGATACTCTTGTGCTCTATTTCAGATTTTCTTCAAGAAGTCATCTTCAGCCTAAAACTTAGTTAAAGAGAAAGCCATCTTCAGACTACTTTCTCTCTTTACCTATTTAGGTGGATTATGACTTCTCGACAGAGTACTGTCATAGTTCATAAGATGGTGCAACTATGATGTAACATTAATGATGGTGAGGAACTGTACCTTTTTACTGTCAGTTACTCAATAGTCATTTACCTTAGATATACTGAGTTCAGGTATTGATGTGCATAGCTTTTACTTTTGCTTCTTCCAGCTTAATGCTCTTGTTGGCCTTTCATCAATCAGTCATGGTCTTGAAGATGTAGATCAAGAGAATCGTGGCATTAAGATCTTTGACATCTTTGAGTTTTCAGAGACAGCACTCAGTTGTTGGTTGGTCACTCATAAGATTGAGAGGATCTTCTATCTCTTTTCGATCAGCATTTCTTCGTACGCGACCTCTTTATCTTTCAGACTGATGGATGCTTTACTCCTTGTCACTGATGTCTATTTCTCTCTTTCTCTCGTCTGATCTTCAGACTACAAGATTGACTGCTTGCTAGGATTGGTCTTGTTGATATAGCAATCGAGGATATGAACCAATCTGAGCAGCTTCAGGTGTATACACATTTTTACCTATACACAATATTTTCAACTTGTGAGCTCTTCTGCATATAACAAGTTACTTACTACTAAACTAAGTTTAGAACAATGTTAGTGCCAGGGATCAGACTCAAAGCGATTAGCTTTTGAATGTAGCATGAGAACCTGCTCTGATACCAATTGTTAGTTCCCAGAGGGCACAATAGATCTAGAAGGGGGGTTGAATAGATCCTTTTTCTTTTCAAAATACTTTTCTGATTTATGATGTATTGTTCATATTAGAGTATATGACAAACATAGAATCTTTTCAAGTACAGCGGAATAAGTAAAAGATTCCCCTTCATTGATATATTCATAATCATACATACATTGTTCATTGGTTTAGTTTAGTTGTAAGCAGTTAAAACATACATAGCAGTTATAGCAGTTATAGACATAATGTAAATGACATAATGTAAAAGACACAAGAGGTTTTAAGTGGTTCAGAGACTCAAGCTCCTATTCCACTCTTCTGCTTTCAACTAGCAAGATTTCCACTAAGGAAGGGCAGCACCATAAATCTCTACGATTCCTTCAAGGCCAGCAGCCTTGGAACTTCAGTTCACTAAGAACTCTTCAAGGCCAGCAGCCTTGGGACTCCTCTAGTTCCCTAGGAACTCTTCAAGCCCAGCAGGCTTGGAACTTCGTTTAGTCCCTCTGAACATGGACCCTTTGGCCCTACTTTGTTTAGTCCCTACGGACAAGGACCCTTTGGCCCTGCTTCATTTAGTCCCTCCGGACAAGGACCCTTCAGGCCCTGGCTTCGTTGAGTTGATTGTTTGTTGTTGTTGGAGTCGGTGCTGAGCTGCTAAGATGTCTTCATGCTTTGAACATCTTCTATCTTTAGCAGCTTTGCTTGATCATCCTTGAAGAGCAGTTTAGTATTGCATGATGCTCAGCTTCTTAGGTTGCTCAACTACTCCGGATGACCCCTTGATGAACTGCCTTGAAGATCATTCTCCTTGGTACTTGATGGCTGCACATGAGAGACTTCTAAGATGACTGTAAGCTCTTCTGCAAGGTACTTAGAAGTTTTCTCATGCTTGACCCCAAGATGGCTTTTGTGATCTCCCTTCTAGCTACTCGATGCCTTCCCATGATGGACTTGCTAAGATGACCGTAAGCTCTTCTCTATTGTACTTAGAGCCTTCCCATGATGGACATCCAGATGGCATTATGCTCTTCTTTCTCTCGGCAGTTCAGAACACTCTTCATGTAGTAGATCTCTCACTTCTACATAGTAGAACTCACACTTCTACTTCTTGCTTGATCTGACTTTTGAGTGTTCTTGGTGGATCGTAGAGTGAGCCTCTGGACTCACTATCACTTGATTTGATCAGTCCACCTTTTCTCCAAAACTCACAACTCCAGCAACCTTTGATCTTTGAAGCTCTTCTACATTTATACATCTTCCCAATCCTTCCGTTAGAAAGTAGCCGTTGGAAGCTATTCAAATGTCTTCGCAGATCTCGTGTTGCTTGAGGTAGACTGCTTGATGTGACATGTCATACTTTTTCTGACACTGCAGTCTACAGTTTCACCTGCCCTGTTAGATGTATCACTTTACTGTCTTGGGCAGATTGAAGACTTTATTACTCCTGATTTCTAGATCAGAGGTTGTCCTTTTGCATCGATGCTCTCACTAAGCACTTGTTCGAATATTACCCTTCAGATTGAACCGATGCCAATGCTTCAGTCTTTAGGTATTCGAACTCTACGATTTTGATGCATGTCTTCAAGGACCTGATCGTAGTGTCTTGTTGAGTGTTGCTCGTTGACTGGTAGAGTTAACACTACGATCTGGAAGAGTGTTGATTGAATCTTCAATGTAGAACACCTCTTCCTTGTATTATGCAGTGCTTCAATACTTCTGTTTGCTTTGACAGTTCTCAGATACTGATGGCCTAATTCCTTGCTCTGGTTCCCTTCTGAATATAAAGACACTTCAGATTTGTGGCGCGTCCAGCTTGCTTTCTCCTAGTGATCTTCCGCTCACTTATCATCAATGATCTGACCCACACTTAATCACTTTAGCCTTGCTCTTCAGAGGCTGACCAGTATCTCGGTTCACCTTCCATCAGTTCCTTCTTTGTTTAGCAAACACTACGATCTTGGTTGCTTTCAAGATCGTTGTCTTCTGTACTCTTGACAGCTACTGCACAAGTTTACTTTCCTTAGTCAACTTCTGATGTCTTCTTTGGATCTCCTTGTGGAAGACTTCATCACGAATGGCCTTACAGCTCAACCTTGATGATGGTTGGGTTGGTGCTTAGTTCTTCTGTTAGCCTTCATGCCATTCGTTGAGTGCTCTCTGGTTCCCTTACTGTGGAATACATCTTTGCAGTGCCAACCAGAGGCTTCGTATCTTTGGATATTCTGGGAGTGCTCATTCGTTGAGAATCGTATCTACTCTACGATTCAGACTTAGCATTGTGAGAACTTCTGTTGGAGTCGTAGTCTTGCACTCTACGATTCAGCTTTGGCTTTGCAGACACTACGATCCCGAGATGTAGTCCTGCACTCTACGATTCAGCTTTGGCTTTGCAGACACTACAATCCCGAGATCAGATCTTGACACTCTATGATTTCTGCCTTGTGCTTGTTGTCTTCATCTGATCTTACCCGACTACGATCTCTGCATTCATTCAGTACACTCTACGATCTCAGAGTGTAGTCTACGATCCTTGTCTTGGCTTTGCTAGACTCTACGACTCTGATCATAGTCTTCGTTTCATACTTGGCTTCGACAGATGGTCGTTCGGCTTATAGACAGGCTTTCTCTACGATTTTGAACGTGACTTCCTCAGCACACTACGATCCCGAGAAAGCTCTCCTCGACACACTACGATCCTTCTTCGTTTCCCTTGGAAGTCTACGAACTCCGAGATCTCACTATCTTGCATACTCCTATTCTGCCTCGATAGCTCCCGAGTTAACTCTGACTCTCCTGGCAGACTACGACTTCTGGTGCAGTGCTCGACGATCAGACAAGCCTATCTATTACAACATAAGATCAACCTAACAAGCTTGATCTTTCTATATTTATAGTCCTTGTACATCATTTCTTTTCTAAGGACTTTACAAAGTTGTTTTGCTTATGTAGGATCAACCTAACATATTTGATCAATTCATTCTAAGTCCTTGTACATATATTTCTATTATCTATCAAAGGACTTTACAGCTTTTCTTCATGCAAGCATACTTGCATATTCATTCATATATATATATATATATATATATATATATATATATATATCATAATCAAATCATATATTAAATAGGAATAACATTCACATGTTTATTCCTGACACAATGTTCCTACATGATTAATGTTGGGTAAATTCTAGTTACGCACAACACGCAAGTATACGTGGTCAACAAGTAAAAAAGAGTAAGTAAAGTATCGTTCCCATTGAGAATTAATTAATAAAGTTCACCAAGCATTAGCCCATAACCATTTTAGTCTTATTTAAACGATTGCTTTGAGTTTTTATATTTAAACTATGAAATTAAATAGTACTAACTACCCCTAGAATGAGACTAGATAATAAAGACATGAGATTAAAATTTCCCCTATTGCATCATTTAAATCAACACACTTCTAGTTAAACCAAATTAATTATAACGGATTGTTAGTCGAGAACACGAATGTGAAATATAGCCTTCTCTCGATGTACCATACTCATATCACATATAATCCACAATTGATAGAATACACATGAACACCCACATTACTTAAACCACTATATGTCTATGTGATTTACAAATTATTAGGGTTTGAACCCAAGTCCTCAATTGACTACGAGTGGTGCTTCAGTATATGTCTATCCTAAGCACGAATCATATATTCCATCACTGTGTAGAACATACAAACACAAGCTATCAAGATCAAATCTATCCTAAGCACGAATGATATATTCCATCACCATGTAGAACATATAAACACAAGCTATCAATATCAAATCTAAACCCATACTTCGTCTTTCAAGTTCATATGGGTTATCATAGTAATTGATGGCTAATTAACTAAGCAAATAAGCGTGAATCTTAATAGACAATCTCATAACAATTAATAAGACTAACAATGAAGTATGTCAAAATAAACTAGGCAATAGATTCCATTGCAATCCCAAAATAGAGTTTAACTCATAGTTGAATTAGAATCCATGATCCATAATTGAATATAAATTGAAAGATACAATAGAAGTAAAGAGAGTTAGGGATCAAGAATAGCAAATCTGAGTTTCTTCTCTTGTTTCACTTCTGAACCTTCAAGGATCTTCAATTGCTTCAATCCCCAAATCTTAGTTATTCTAGGGTTCTAATCTAATCTAAAAAGAAAGAGAAGAAAAGAAATAATGATAGATTTAGTCCCCAAGGGGTGGAATCTGTTTTTCCTAATATAAATACATCTAATATATAAGCCCTAATTGAATCCCCCTCTCCGTTACGCTTCAATTGCACTGTTTAATGAAAAGTCAGCTTTGGTCAACACCCGAAGTCGCGCGGTCGCGCAAGAATTGGCCTAAGTTGGGCGCGCCCGCGCAAAAGCTAAAAATCGCGTCTTTTTGCTTCTGTAAGTCGCGCGGCCACGCAGAATTCGCGCGCCCGCGCGCGGTTGATTTTCTGCTGCAGTGTGCTATGGTAAAATGGCCATAACGTTTGATCCGGGAAGATTTACGGGGACTGCCACCTATCAAATCAAAGATATCGACAAGCTCTACAATGTTCATTCTTTATGATTGAGAAATTCTGGTCGGATGAAGGGCGAAATTGAGATGGAAGGGACTGCTATGCAAATGGCTAACCAAAACAGCGAAGTTTGACGTCCGTTGGTACAAAGATCATAACTCTTGCATCTGAACTCTGATTAGAACGATTCAAGATGTTCCAGAAAGCTACGAAGATGCTCTACAATGTAAGCTGAGTTCCAAACCAAGAACATGAAGTAAACATGAAAGTCCAAATGATGTCCGGATTGCTTTTCTTTGCATTTTCCTTGCTTTTTCTTACCAATAGTCGCTCACACCGCTCCCAAACGTATAACCTACAAAATGAACACAAAATGCATGAAAAGTAACTAAGACACATAAATATAAGCAACTAATTCAAGTAAAAGATACCGGATAAGTGTATATAAAATCCACTTATCAATTAACAGTTTAACACCATAAACATAATGCAGCTGTTGAGCACAATGTTCCTGCTGTTGAGCATTTGCTGCTGCTGCTATTGAGTTTGACCTGCACCTCCTACCACTTGATGTTGTTGTTGTTAAGTTTGTTGTTGTTGAGTTTGTCTTTACTGCCATGCTGGAAATAAAGCAAAGAAAGATTCAAACTCGATTCCAAGAGATATATAGTATTATTCAGCCAACACATCACGCATATGGCAACAACTGCTGCTAAGGCCAAGCAAATTAAGAATCAAATTACAACAAGCAGTAGGACTAGGAGGATGTAACTATGATATAAAATTGCATGATTACCATAAGTATACAACTTGGGAGCTAATAATCCAATGTCTATTATCACTGTGACACCCCCAAATCCGGGTTACCTGACCCCCGAGTTTGGTGTTCACGATCCACAATATAATACCATTTAACTACCCATTCATATATATAAATATGAATACATAAGTCATTAACATAAGTTGCTAATACATAAGTCCCAGGTTTGCTAACCTTAAAATTACAAACATACCCCTTAGATAAACAAAAAGGGTTTACAATACAATATAATAATAATATTGTTCATTAACTATTCCAACATCTTGCCTTTGCCTTTATTCTTCTTTGACTCGCTGGCCTCTTCGTTCCTAGCTGAAATGTTTTATTTATAGCAAGGGTGAGCAACAAGTTTGCCCCGCAAGTTAAGATATACAATGAATGTATAAGTATCAAAATAATAGACTATCTATTTTGATAGAATGAAACCAAAGTTCGGGGAACTTTGAATTAGCTGAACAATGCGTTAATCAATAACAAGGCTTCTCCCTTTCTATGCAACACACTAATTTGATAATGAAAGAGTACAACGCTTTCAAAGTTTCTACGATATTCTATTGAATAAACAAGGATCAATTCTACTCAATAACAAAGTGGAATATTTTCCAAATTTATGCTGAGTGATCTCACTAGATCTTTGAACTTATTTTCTCGGGTATCTATCAAAGATTTACTTTGATACATACCAGGAGTATCAGATAACCATAAAGATTAAACCATACCCCTCTACAAGTACTTAGAGCCGGCCAACTCCTTGTACCCTATATTATGCATAATACTTAACAGCGCGCAATGGTCGAATATACGACCTACAATGTTCCCTTTTTATTTAAAAGGTTGTTCTTCTCAGTCTCAGAATCAAGATTTTGATTTAACAACGAAATACTGTGATTTCAAATTCTATTTACTTATCGATCTAGCCGAAACAATTGGCATCGATCTATCAATAACAATTGATTTCTCTTCTCGTATTTATCAAGTTCTAACAAATATTCGTTTAGCCAGAATAATTAGCTAAGACATTTCTCAATATAATTTGACAATAAACAGGAATTATCTGTACTGTCAATATTAGTTTCTACAGTTATAAATATCCAACATCAGTAATTCTACGAATATATATTTTCCGAATCAGTAATTCAATTTAAATTTTAATCATGCACTAACTGCGAATAATCAACAATAAATTCTCTGGACATGGTATAATTAGCAATAATTAACCATTATAATATTTGAATGAATATAACTCAAGGTTGAGTTAGGAAACTTGCCTTTCGCGTTGATTATAGCTACACAATATAATTAACTGCGTTCGTAATACCTATATTCAACAATGTCGGTCTCACAATTAGTACAATCATTTATAATACGTAACACTGTATTCTACAGTTAAACTTCTCCTAGGCACATTATCACATAGCCACATTAGTGTTTATAACCTATATAAACACTTATCAAGTCTAACTAGTTCAGTCTGGTTGGACTTCGGTTCATTCTCGGTGTTCTGGTCACCCTATCCGATAATTAACACATTGATTGTCAATTAAACTTGATCTCTAAGCTTCAATATTATTTTAGATAAGTCAAATATCGTTTGTAATATTTTTCGGAAGCTTTTAATAATTTATAAACAATTATTATAATTTATAATAATTTTTTAAACACTTAAATCATTTTTAAATGATTTAATTATCAAATAATCTTATTATTATTAATATTTAATAATATACAAATATTAATAACATACTTGTCAAAATATTAAAGTTATTATTAATAACTTAAAATATTTTTAAATTATTAATATTCTACTTAAATGATTTTTAAAGTAATTAAAATCATTTTTAAATCATCACCATTAATATTTAAATATTAATGTAATTATTATCAAAATATTAAAAGTCATTAATTATAACTTAAAATACTTTTAAAACATTTTTCTCATTTTTAAATGATTTTTAAATCAATAAAATTATTTTTAATTCATTTATTTAATATCATAATTAAATAAATCTAATATCATTAATAATAATAATTTATTAATGAAAATTCTCCAAAAATATTG
The DNA here is from genome assembly GCA_016801055.1 of Panax notoginseng. NCBI lineage: Eukaryota > Viridiplantae > Streptophyta > Magnoliopsida > Apiales > Araliaceae > Panax > Panax notoginseng. Next base: position 102,349,027 of record CM029021.1, read on the forward strand.
AAAATTATATTTTATAATTAAAAATATTCTCTAACACTTTATTCTTATTTAAAATAATTTTTAAATCCATAAAATCATTTTTATCTTATTTATTTAATTTAATAATTAAATAAATCTAATATCATTAATATTAAATTATTAATGAAAATTCTCTAAAAATATTAAAAGTCACATTTTATAACTCAAAATACTTTTAAATACATTATTCTTATTTAAAATAATTTTTCATAATATTAAATTATTTTTCTCTAATTTATTTAATACACTAATTAAATAAATTAAATACTTTTAATATTTAAATAATTATAAATATTAAAGAAAAATATTCCAATTGGTCAGAAATTATTTTTCATAATTTAAAATAATTTTTAAAACTATTTTTGGTAATTTTTAGAATTTATTTCAATTTTTAATTAATTTTCGGAATATTCAGAAATTAGAAAATAAATAAACCGTCGCTAAAGCCCTTTAGCGACACAAAGCGTCGCTGTTGGTGTTCTTGAGCTCAAGAACACTGACAGCCGGCTTAACAAGTGGTCAACTTTGACCGGCTTTTAATCTTTGTGTAATTCGATTCTGGGCTAGCTCTAACTGTGATCGTGTAGTAGGAATGTAGCACTACAATCTCCAATCATCAACTGGGTCAAATAATATCAAAGCATGAAGATCTGGACCCTCAAACCTCCTGTCAGACGCTACCTGGGTTTTCTGGGTAACCCAGAAACCCGGCCAGCTTCGAGGGTCCTTTTTGGGCTCGATTAATACAATGATCTGGTAATCGATTATGTGGTCCAGTCGTTCAAAACTATAGGTCTCATGTCATACAACAACACCATAACACCAACCCAGTACAACTTCATAACACACGCAAGATTCAAACTGGTCAAACATAGTCAGAGATCATGTTCATACACTTTCTGGAAATTCCAGAAAAGTGTTCTCGTGATCAGATGGTCAAATTTGACCAGCCACTACATCAATTCTGTTAATGTTTAAGGTGATCTAAAACCATGGATCTATAGATAACATTACAGGCTACAAGATCTACCAAACAGCAACATCAAAAACCAAACTGACTAACAGATCCGGACCATATAATAAGTTGTCAGAAGCTGTTTTAAATTTCTGGGCTGCCCAGATTTTTGAGCAGTCAACGTCGGTCAACGATGTTTGACCTTAAATAAAACGAAATATAGACATCCAACAACTAGGATTCCACTTCTAGATGAAAGCCCATATACCAAATTATAGATCTAACACATAAACCATAACAAAACATTAACAGACAGAGATCGGAGTCGTCTGACATTTGCTTGTCAGAGCACAAAATTTGTTCTTGGACAGTTTTGGAAAAACACTAAATTAAGGCACTTTGATGCTATGGATATATGTTTGATCATCATAGATCACCATAAAACATCCATTAGCAAGATTCAAAACACATAAACACAAAAGTTTTCAAAGCATACAAGATCAAAAATAAAAATGGGTTATACCTTCTTTCTTTCAATTCTTGATCTAAGCTCTCCAATATGTTATTGGTTGATCTATGGACTGATATTGTGACTGGTTCACTTATGATTTTCGCGGGTTTAGGAGAGAGAGAGAGTTGGTGAGAGCAAGAGACTAAATGAGCCAAATTTTGAGACTTTCTCTCTCTTTAATCTATATATAATACTTAGATATGTTGTTAGCTGATATTTTCGGCTGAGTTAGGCTGATTTGCTGGATTTCTAGAGTCACCAAGTCAAATGGTTAGGTGAACAACTAAAGGTTTTACCAATTTTACAAGTTAGCTCATTTAAAATGTAAAAAGGGTATTTTTGACATTTGATAAATACATTTAATGACATTCTTGTCCAATACACAAACCCTTAGGGTTTAGGGTTTGAATTAGGGTTTGAACCCTTTAGGTTTGCAATTTAATTTCTAAGATTTTCGAATTTCGATTTTCAAAATAGAAAATTAATATTCCAAAATTATAACTAGGATTCAATAATTATATTTATAATTCCTAATCATAAAATTCAATCTTGCTAATTAGGATTAATATTCCTAATTAAAATTGCTTAATTTAGCAATTAAGGTCAAAATGGTCATTAGGGTTTATAACCCACGAATTAGGGTTTTAATTAGTAAAATAAATTTTCTAAATTACAATTAGGGTTTGTAAAATAGAAATTAAGATAACAAAAATATAATTAGGGGTTTCTAATCATATTTAAGTTTAATACACACATTAGGCTTGCCAATTAGGATTAGGGTTTCTAACGGTACGTTAGGGTTTCTAATCCTGAGATTAGGGTCTCTAATATCTTATTAGGGTTTATAATTTTAAACCTTATCCGATCAATCATTGATCAAAAATTCTGTACCAATCAAACGCATACATATTAATATAATTATTTTAATTATATTTTCTATCGAATCCCTATCCAGAAATTAGGGTTAGGGTTTCTAAAGCTGTTAAGCACAACTCTACTATAATTTTATAAGTCAATGCACAAATTGACTTTTTCGATACACGTATCACCGATACTTATCACATAAATGATAATTAATATTAATATTAATAAAAAAAATTATTCGCAAATTTTGGATTATTCGAAATCCCGGGTTATCACAATCACAGTCAGTGACAAACATAAAAGGACCATAACATGAATAACAACTTAGAAGCTCAAAAATTAAAAATTAAATTGCAATAATGAATTGAGAGATGAATTTATCTTATTAATTAAGTTGAGTCGTGGTCCTCGTGAAAATATTAATATCATTAGTAGCAAGGCTCAACTTGGAAATTGCTGAAAAATGAAAAAAAATAATTAAACACATTATTTTTATAAATTGTTTTATTAGTTCAATAAAATAAACACAAACAATAATTATTACCACACTTAAGTTTATCGGCAAAGTCGTTATCTTCCTCCACATCAATACAATTCTTCTTTTCAATCCAATCTTGAGCACATATGAGAGCTTCCACCATATTAGGAGACCATGAACTCCTAAATGAATCAAGAATGCACCCCTCCGTGCTAAATGCGGATTCCAAAGCAACAGTAGAAATGGGAATAGCCAACACATCACGGGCAATACGTGCAAGGATAGGGAATCTTGCACTATTAGCTTTCCACCACACCAAAAAATCGAAAGACTCATCGGCTTCTTCCACATCTTCACTTAAATATTTGTCCAACTCCGATTTTTCTCCAAGTATCACTCTGGTCCGACGCATTTTGAACTTATCCATAAGTCTATTTGTATTTTGGGATTCCATTGAATTAGAACCTTGGGATGAAATGTTACTTAAACTTGATGTGCCACTTGGCCCACTTTCTTGAGTTGAATAATTTTTTTTGTACTCATTAAACAAATCTTTTATTGCTTTCTTCACACCATCGTCAATCTCTATCCCCGTGGCCCTATTACTTGCTTGATATTCTAAATCCCTATCTTCATTATCAATATCAAAATGAAGATCTACTCCCATACCCTCCAACGGATCTTCAACTTCAATTTCATCATCTCCATACATTTCGTCTAAACCAAATTGAACAAAACTCAACTTAGACCGAGGATCAAGCACAACAGGAATATACAACAACATATTCATCTTCGTAACATTTCCCCAAGACTTATCATATTTTTTTTTCATTGCCTTGGCCATTATTTTCAATTCTCTATCATTGCTTCTTTCCCACTCACTCAAAATAATTTAAGTTTCACTTATTTCATGAAATGCATTATTTGACGTGACATAAGATGAGCTTGAAATACGCACAGTGAGATTATAAAAATGTTCTAAGAATCTCACAAACAATTTAGCCCTATTCCAATCCGAGTCCGTTGGAATATCTTGGCCCCCCATCTCTTTTACAAAGCCACGATCTTCAAATCCAAATCGATCAAAAGCTTCGTTGTACTTTAAGGCCGAACTTAACATCAAGTAAGTAGAGTTCCATCTAGTTGGGCAATCTAGACTTAAGCCTTTCTTGTCTTGAAGACCACAATACTCAATATAGTCCTTAAATGACTTAAACCTAGCCGGGGATTGTTTTGCATACTTCACTGCACGCCTAACATTCTTAACTGATTTCTTAATCAACTTCAACCCATCATTCACACCAAGATTAATAATGTGAGCTATACATCTCATGTGAATGAACTTACCACCCAAGACATTGGTTTTCCAAGATGTACATCTTTCTCTCAAGTAAGCATCTGCCGTATCATTTGAGCTAGCATTATCTACAGTGAGTGTCATAACTTTAGAAAGACCCCACTCTTTTAGACAAGACTCAACCATTTCCCCAATGTCCTTCCCCTTATGACTTGTGATAGTTCAAAAATTTAAGATTTTGTTATGCAATTTCCAATTTTCATCAATAAAATAGGCAGTAACACACATATAATTCAAGCGTTGATTGGAAGTCCAAGAATCAGTAGTGAGGCAAACACGTTCATAATTTTTTCTAAGGAATGTTTTTAGCTTAATTTTCTCATTATCATACAAACGAATGCAGTCTCTAGCAAATGTAAAACGTGAAGGCAACTGAAACCTAGGACATGCAGCTTGCATGAGTCATTTAAAACCATCTTTCTCAATATGTTTGAAAGGAAGCTCATCTACAATAAGATGGTAAGTAATGGCTGCCCTAACAACTTCTTGGTCAAACCTCCAAGTGGTGAGTGTACTCTCACATGCCCCTCCCTCCTTCTCACCCTCACCCTCACCCTCTTTAATTCCTACAAGTTGGGGTAGAGCTTTATCCATGTTGATGGGATTTTTTTTATAAGTTCTAAAGTGATTTCTTAAAGCAGTAGTGCCATTTGAAGATGAATCAGCAACTAATTCTTTTCCACAATAAGTACACTTACCTTTGATGACATTGCCATCATTATCTTTAACTGGAATGAAGTGCCCCTCAGTCCACACCATGGATCTAGGTGCCATCCTCTTTCTTTGTAGCTTTACATTTTCTGACTGTCCCGTTGGTGAGTAGGTTTTCAACCTATGATTTATGTTCATTTAGCTTGTTATATTATTAGTTTTTTGGTACTTTCATGTTACTTTTAATGGGTTTTGTGCTTGTTGTAGGATAATCAATGTGCCTATCAGAATGCTAGCATTGGAAGAAGATTTCAAGTAATTTCTGACTTTCTGCATACATAGCGCGGATCGCGCTGTGATGCATAGAGGAGTAGCGCGGGGCGTGCTGGTTCGGGGAATTCTCCTGGGGCGGTAGCGCGGGCCGCGTTGTCAAAGAGTACTACCTAGCGCGAGGCGCGCTGCGTCGGTATAAATTCTGGGCTAAAAGTAATTTTGTGCTGGAAGTTGGGTAGTGTGGGGAGCTATTAATTCTTTATGTAATGTGATCATACTAGGATTGTGGGATGGTTGTTAGATCATTTTGTGGGAGTCTTTGACTAATGGTTGTTGATATTGAAAAGGATTTGGATTTCAATTAAACTTTCCATGTGTAGTTAGAGTTGGAATAGGATTGATGTATGGAGATGAGTTGAAGCTATTCTTATGCTAATCGTGGGGGAAAAATAGAGGAGGTATTCAGACACACTTTGAGAACGAGATTAGAGAGAAAGAGCTTGGAGGAACGGGAGAAGAAGAATAATTTCACGAAGATTTCAGATTTGAAGGGAGAGAAGGGCGGTGTATTACTATTCTCTTTTAATTTCAAATTTTGTAATCGGGATGATGCTTTCTTTTATTTATTCAGTATTTAATTCATTAGCTGTGAACTAAATTACTTATTAGGCTTATAATGGATCTTTAAGTGGAACGGTGATTATGTAACCTTGGTTTTCAGTTTAATAAGCTATGATGCAGTTTATCTATATTAATTTGAGCTTAAGTTTATGAATTGTCTGATCAACAATTTTATGTGAATTTGTATAAATTCGAGAGATGAAATATGAATCTAGACTTAATTAATATAGCATGTGTTCTTGATTTATGTGAATGAACAGAATCTTGATGTATGTTAGGGTAGAGATATGCTTGACATCGCATGTAATCATAAAGAGAACTTGAACTTAAACCTTCTTTAATTATAATTCACATAGAGATATAGTGAGTTAGTTAATTAAGGTGTTTAACTTAATTCTATCTTAATTGTAGATTTGGGTTAATATGGTGTTAATACATCAAGAGGTGGTTAATACTACTTATGTGATTTTGATTAATAAACTGGGATAGTGAATTAAACTGGATGAAGGGAATAATAATCAGAGGGATGCTTAGAGTGAAGTTGTAAGCCTAATTCTCCAATATTTGTTTGAAAATTCAGTTTTAGGGTTTGTTGGTATTTAGTTGATTTTTAATAGTTTCAATATTTTCGCTTTAAACTGGAAATTGATTAGTTTAATAAAATTAGGATTAATAGAAGATTGGTAATTGTGAGGTCAATTTCTTGCTAAGTCTCTGAGGGAACGATACTCTACTTACTATTATATTACTTGTTGACCACATATACTTGCGTGCTGTACGTACATAGATTTTACCCAACAAGTTTTTGGCGCCGTTGCCGGGGACTCTAGTATAGATTTTATTATTTTGCAATATCAGTTTAATTAGTCCAGTTTTACTTAAACACTTTTTGTGTTGCTTTGTTCTTCTTATTTCAGGTTTTTGAAGTTGGTTTATGCAAACTCGATCAAAAAATCCAGACTTGCTTCCTTTTGAGGATGACATTGAGAGAAGGTTTTAGAGGTTAAGTAAGTGGATCAAGGAGATAAGGGACGACTTAGAAAACTCTGATAAGGAAGAAGCAATGGCTGCCGAAGACCAGAAGGCGTTGAGGGATTTTGTAACACCTAAGGTGACTGAGCTGCAGTCGAGTATCACCAGGCCTGCAATAGCTACGAATACTTTCAAAATCAAGCTTGGGACAATTCAGATGATGTAGAATTCAGTTCAGTTTGGGGGAATGGCAAATGACGATCCTAACGAGCATTTAATCAGTTTTCTAGAAATCTGTGACACTTTCAAGTACAATGGGGTGTCAAATGAGGCAGTTAGACTTCGCTTGTTCCCGTTTAATCTGCGGGACAAGGCGAAGAGTTGGTTACATTCTTTACCACCAGGTTCGATAACGACATGGGAGGACCTGGCTCAGAAGTTTCTGGAAAAATTCTTCCCGCCAGCAAAAACTACAAAGATGAGGAACGAGATTACCATGTTTGATCAGCAACATGGGGAGTCACTGTATGAGGCATGGGAGAGATACAAAGAATTGCTCAGAAAATGCCCACATCATGGATTGCCCAAGTGGTTGCAGATGCATGGGAATCTCATGACGAGTATTGATGCAGCATCGGGGGGAGCATTTATGGCGAAGACTTATGAGGAGGCATATCAGTTGATAGAGACGATGGCTGCTAACAACTATCAGTGGCCCACGACACGAATGACACAACCTACGGTCGCTGGAGTGTTAGAGGTAGATGGAGTGACGGCAATAACGGCACAGATTTTAGCACTCTCAAATAAGTTCGACGTTTGGTCAGGGGGACAGACACATCAAGTTGCAATTATTTGTAAATTGTGTGCGGGGAAACATTCGACGGATTAATGCGTAATCAACCCAGAGTCGGTAAAATTCATGAGTAGCTACGACAGAATTCCTCAAAACACATATCAGAATGCATATAATCAGGGGAATAGGATTAATCTGAATCAGTCATGGAATAATAATCAGAATCAACAAGCTCCACGACCATCGTATCCCCCAGGGTTTCAGAATCAACAACCCGTTCAACGTCAAGAGAGGAAATCAGATTTAGAGGAATTGATATCAAAGTATATAACGAGTAATGAGGTAGCTATGAAGAATCAAGCAATGGCAATGAAATCACAAGAAATGACCATTAAGAATTTAGAAAACTAGATGGGACAAATTGCCTAACATTGAACAACAGACCACAAGGGACTCTACCGATTGACACCGAAAGAAATCCAAAGGGAAATCATGAATAGTGTTAGGCAATCACCTTGAGAAGTGGAAAACAGTTGGAAGGGATAAATGCAGACAACTCAACTACCTCAGATAAAAGAGCTGGTGATGGTAAAGTGATTGAAGGAAAGAAGGGTGAGGATAAGTAAAAGTGAGAAAACAAAGTTAGACGACAAGCCAATTTTATATCCTCCACCATCGTTTCAGTAGAGGGTCCAAAAACAGAAATTAGATAAGTAGTTCGCTAAGTTTTTGGATGTGTTCAAGAAACTTCAGATTAACATCTTGTTTGCAGAATCCCTAGAGCAGATGTCGAGTTATGCGAAGTTCATGAAAGGGATTCTGTCAAGGAAAAAGAAATGGGAAGACTTCAAAATAGTGGCATTAACAGAAGAATGTAGTGCGGTGATATAGCAGAAGTTGCCACCAAAGTTGAAAGACCCGAGGAGTTTCACTATTCCATGCACGATCGGGAACATGTCTTTTAATAAGTGCCTATTTGATTTGGGGGCGAGTGTGAACCTTATTCCCTTGTCAGTATACACACAATTGGGTTTGCCCGCGCCAAAGCCTACGGATATTTCATTGCAGTTGGCGGATAGATCAGTCACATATCCGAGAGGCATAGTAGAGGACATATTGGTTAAAGTGGAAAAGTTTATATTCCCTGCGAACTTTATTATTCTGGATTTTGAGGAGGGCAAGAATATCCCGATTATCCTAGGGAGACCTTTCTTGGCTACGGGGAGGACACTCATCGACGTACAAAAAGGCAAACTCACTATGAGGGTCCAAGATCAGGAAATAAAATTCAACGTTTTCAAGGCCATGAAATTCCCCATGGATGAGGAAGAATGTTTGCGGATGGATATCATTGATCAAATAGTCAATGAAGACATGGGAAAGAGTCTGGTCAATGATCCTTTAGAAACAACATTATTGGGGGATGACGAGTTTGATGACCCAGAATTTGTGGACTACTTACAGATGTTAGATTCATTTCCACGAGTTAGCCGATTTAGAGCACCATTTGAACTTTTACACACAGAGGAGATAGCCACAGAAAAATTGAAACCATCATTGGAGGAGCCACCAACTCTGGAACTTAAGCCACTCCCTAAACACCTCAGGTATGCGTATTTAGGCAATTCAAATTCTTTACCTGTTATTATTTCTGTTGCACTTAACGATTTACAGGAAGAAAAGTTGCTGAGGGTGCTTCGGGAACATAAATCAGCGATTGGTTGGACGATCGCGGATATCAAGGGAATCAGCCCTTCGTTTTGTATGCACAAGATTCTGATGAAAGATGATGCAAAACCGACGGTAGAGCAACAACGATGACTTAACCCAATTATGAAGGAAGTGGTAAAGAAGGAAATTCTGAAATTGTTGGATGCCGGTATCATTTACCCGATTTTCGACAGTAAGTGGGTTAGTCCGGTTCATTGTGTGCTGAAAAAGGGGGGAATGACCATGGTACAGAATGAGGATAACGAGTTAATTCCGACAAGAATAGTGACAGGTTGGAGGGTGTGCATCGATTATAGGAAGTTGAATAAGACAACCCAGAAAGATCATTTTCCGCTACCCTTTATCGATCAAATGTTGGACAGATTGGCGGGTCATGAATACTACTGTTTATTGGATGGATACTCGGGCTATAATTAGATCACCGTTGTGACGCCCCCAAAATAGGTATTCAACACCCATTCTGAGTCGCCAAATACATGGTACAGAAAGCAAACTACAACTTCAATAATACAATTGTCGTGCAAAATACGACAACACATACTGTGAGTTTAAATACAAATATTGTCTTCTAGACAATATCCACACTCAAGTAAGTCCTCATTACAATTATTCAAACACTATTTTACAGAAATAGTGAGGACTGCTAAAACATCTTTCTAGAACCATCACTCCATACCCCGACTAGATCCTGCTATGTTCTCACCTCCTGAGAAGAAAAATGGAACAAAAAAGAAAAGGGTGAGCTCAACTAGCCCAGTAAAGAATATTATGACTAAGATAATATACAACAAATTATCGTTAGTCTTCAACAGGGAAAAATCTGATAGAATATAATCGACAACAAGTTTTAGATCAACAACTGCAGCGGAAATAGCAAACCATTAGAAGAGTCAAGTACAGAAAGAATTATACTATCTTCTAAGATTTAAAACTCCATCATCAATATTTTGTCCCTGTAACATCAATTAATAATCATCTTTATCCAAATATTCATCTTTACACTACAGGCCAAAGATATTCATTTGTATCACCCGTCAGTCATGTTCATCTCAACACCTGTTCATCTTTGCACTACAGGCCAAATATATTCATCAAGTAATCATACATTTTTGCACTACAGGCCAAAGATATTCAGTAATATCATCATTTAGGACTGAGGATGATGAAAAATATCTTAAAGGGAACGAATCCAGTGAGACAGAAGGACAAATATTAGGGATTCGTATAACAGTTTATCCAAGATCAATAATACTTCATAATAATCAATTGTGAAGCAGAATTCAAAAATAAAGATCAAAATATGGATATAATCAAAGATAGTAACCATAATAGACATCTTGGACAAAAGGGAAAATTTTATTTTTCGGTGAATAGTGCCGTATTCGTGAATAGTACCGTATACGTGAATAGTGCCGTATACGTGAATAGTAACCCCGACACAAAAAGTTCTAAATTTGATAAAAACTCATATCAATATTTCAGCATAATGATATTGAAGAAAATAATATCATTAAGAAGAAAATAATATCCCTTACCTCAAAATATCAATACTTCTGGTCGGAATACCGGTATAAGGCTGAAAGAAACTTGCACTGATGAATAGAAACTCTCAAAGTATCTAAATACTCACAAAATACACTCAATAATCTAGAGAGAGAAAGAGAGAAAACTTGTTTCTGGTGTGATTTTTAATTCTAACTTAGCCCTCTATTTATAGGAAAATGTTAGCACGCCGAAGCAGACTTAACCTGCAACCTGATGGCTTTACCTGCTACTATTCCCACCCACCACATTTGAATAAAAATCTCAGCACATTTCTTCACCAACCAAGAGTGGGGCCCACCAATTCTAGAATTTTCTATCAAAATGATAAACTCCAAAAATTCAATAATTTCTGAACCAGTCATCTCGTAAAATTCATAATAAATCATACGTTTATTTTTAATGGTTCAAAATTTGTGGACATATACTCAACTTATATATGTATAACATATCCAAAAATTACCACGATCCAACGGACGGATTAAAAATTATAACCCCCGCAAAATATCTCAAAAATCCTGATTTTTAATACCTCTATTCCGATAAAAATACTGATAAAAACCTCAACATTAACTCCTTCATTTTTAACCACAAAAATATATCCCTCATTTATATCCACATAAAATAAATATTTTCTTATCATATGAATCAATAATTAATTATTCACAAATAATATTACAGAATCACATTTATGACAACCAGGCCGTTCCCAGGAAAGAGGGGGCTTTCCAATAAGGATTTCTCCTTACTGGCGCGCAATTAGATGACCAAACCTCTCCTTAGACAGAACTTTCTAGACATTGCCAATAATGTTATCTAATAATATTCTTTAAATAATATGAATTATTGATTTGATAAAGGAAAATACTGTGCAGCAACAATTATTGAAACAACAATAATATAAAATATCAACGCAGCAATTATTGAATCAATAAAATAAAATATTGAACAATAACTACTGTAACAATTATTGAGTAGTGCCTTCCTTCGTAAGAATCAATAATTGGTGCAATACCGTGTGCTACTGTATTTTAATCACCGGGTATTCCAACAGTATTAACGGTAACAACTACGCCGTTATTTATAAACAACTTATACTTATCGTTTTCTTCATCCAATCGCTTTCCGTTATGGAGCCCACACAAGGCTGCGCCGTCGTACGAATATTCCCCGACAGCAAGAATATTCCACGACCAAACGAATATTCCCCGACAAAATGAATATTTTATAACCACTTGCTTATTTTTTAAAATTTGCGCATTTCACCCATAACCAAAGTATTATATCAAATTAACCCCTTATTATTCACAATAATATTTAGAGAAAATTTGATTTTAGTCATTAATAAGTTGGGGTCTTACAACCGTCGCTCCTGAGGATTAAGAGAAGACTACATTTACGTGCCCTTACGGCACATTCGCGTTCCGGCGAATGTCATTCAGTTTGTGTAATGCACCTGCTACCTTTCAACGGTGTATGATGGCCATCTTCTCCGACATGGTGGAGAAAAATGTAGAAGTCTTCATGGATGACTTTTCTGTCTATGGAGACAATTTTGATACTTGCCTTGGGAATTTGGTAATGGTGTTACAACGATGCGAAGATATAAACCTTGTACTTAACTGGGAAAAATGCCTCTTCATGGTTGAGGAGGGCATAATTTTGGGCCACAAGGTATCGACTCAAGGACTTGAAGTTGACAAAGCTAAGTTGGAAATAATAGAGAAACTGCCTCCACCGAGCTCAGTAAAAGGAATTAGAAGTTTTCTGGGACATGCTGGGTTCTACAGAAGATTCATAAAGGACTTCTCTAAAATTGCAAAATCGTTGTGCAGTCTTTTAGAGAAGGACTCTGTGTTTAATTTTGATGATGAATGTAAGTCGGATTTCGAGTTGTTGAAGAAGAAGTTAACTATAGCCCCTGTGATAGTCACACTAGATTAGAATATACCTTTCGAGCTAATGTGTGATGCAAGCGACTATGCGGTTGGGGCTGTTTTGGGACAACGCCGCGAAAAGGTATTTCACGCCATTTATTATCCAAGCAAGACACTCACGGAGACTCAAATGAATTATACAACTATGAAAAAGGAATTTCTTCCAATGGTGTATGCGTTTGACAAATTCCGGGCATACTTGATCGGGACTAAGGTGATAGTCTACACGGACCATTCGGCTATTCAGTATCTAATTACGAAAAAAGATGCTAAACTACGTCTTATCCGATGGATTCTCCTTCTTCAAGAGTTTGATCTAGAAATTTAGGACAGAAAGGGGACTGAGAACCAAGTCGCCGATTATTTGTCTAGGCTAGAAAATTCGGGTAAACAAGAAGAGGACAAGTGCGTCATCAACGAGTCATTCCCGGATGAGCAACTGTTTGGGTTAAATGCAGAATTTCCATGGTACGCGGACTTCGCGAACTATCTAGTGAGCAACATGCTCCCCCCTGATATTACACGATAACAGAAAAAGAAGTTCCTCCATGACTTCAAATGGTATATGTGGGATGAGCCATACCTATTCAAACAATACGCAGACAAGATGATTAGAAGGTGTGTGCCTTACAGCGAGGTGCATAGTATACTGCATGAATGCCACTGGTCGGCGTACGGGGGACACTATGGGACTGAAAGAACAACAGAAAAAGTCCTTCAAGCCGGGTTTTATTCGCCTACTTTATTTAAATACGCCCACCAATTTGTTAAAACTTGTGATAAATGTCAATGGGTGGGCAACATATCAAAAAGGAATGAGATGCCACTCTAAACTATTTTAGAAGTTGAGATTTTCGATGTATGGGGCATCGATTTCATGGGGTCATTCCCTTCCTCATTTTCCAATTAGTATATTTTGCTTGCGGTGGACTATGTGTCAAAGTGGGTTGAAGCAGTAGCACTACCGACAAACGATGCCAAAGTGGTGCTCAAATTCTTGCAGAAAAACATTTTTACGAGGCTTGGCACGCCGAGAGCCATTATAAGTGATGAAGGTAGTCACTTCTACAACAAATCATTTACAGCTCTCTTGGCAAAGTATGGGGTCAACCACAAGGTAGTGACGACTTATCATCCCCAAACCAATGGGCAGGCAGAGGTATCGAACAGAGAAGTCAAGAAAATTCTAGAAAAAGTGGTTAACCCGAATCGAAAGGATTGGTCGCTCCGGTTGGATGATGCATTATGGGCATACCGGACTGCATATAAAACACCGATCGGGATGTCACCATATCAACTACTGTACGAAAAGGCTTGTCACCTACCAGTCGAGCTACAGCATAAGGCCTACTGGGCCATTCAGAAACTGAACTTTGAGCAAGCAGCTGTGGGTGAAAAGAGGCTACTACAACTAAATGAGCTCGATGAATTCCGACTTCAGGCATACGAGAACGCTAAACTATACAAGGAGAATATCAAGAAATGGCATGACAAGAAAATCATGCACCGAACTTTCGAGCCGGGACAATCAGCACTGTTGTTCAACTCACGTTTAAGGTTGTTCCCAGGAAAGCTTAAGTCAAGGTGGTCGGGACCATTCACCATCAAAACAGTGTTCCCACATGGCGCAATCGAACTATACAGTTGAAATCCATTAGAGACGTTCAAGGTCAATGGTCAACGGATAAAGCATTACTGGGGTGGAGATTCGAACTGGGATGCCGTCAACATTACCCTCGCCGATGCTCAGTGATAGAAGAGGCACCGTCGGGCTTACGACGTTAAAACTAGCGCTACTTGGGAGGCAACCCAAGTTCTAAACTCTTACTCTTTAATTTTTCTTCATATTGTAGTTTATAATCTAGTAATTTTGCAGCTTTTATAGAATTTTTGACTTCTTTTCTGGATGATTTGCAGGTTGAAGGAGAAACACAAAGCTAAGAAGTCACTGACCCACTAGCGTGGGCCGCGCTACCCAAGGCATAGGCCTAGCGTGGGGCGTGCTACAAGCTCAGTCCCTTCATGCCATGCAGCGTAGACCGCGCTACTTCGCCAATTTCACAGCGCTGGGCGCGCTATACCTAGTGCGGGGTGCGCTACTGTTCATCTCACCACCTGACACCCTAGCGCGGACTGCGCTATCCCACACTGATACGCAGCGCGGGGCGCGCTGGTATGCCATCACCTCCTGACTCCCAATCGCGGGGCGCACTATCTTCAGCTTCTCCACAGCATGGGCCGCGCTGCTCGTAATACCCAGGCGCCTACTTGCTTTTCATTGCCATGTCCTAAGCCATAACCCCCACTTCGTCTATCCTTCGTCAAATAAAATTCCCCCAACTTTCCTACACCCTTTCAACTGCCATAATTCCATAACTCCAACACTAATGCCAATACCCCATCAATTCTTCTCCTTTTCAACTTCTATTCACATTAAAACCACTCACCTTCCATCTCCTAACCCACGTTGGTTTTCCATCCCCTATATGAACTCCAACTACACTCCATCAATTAATATCAACTATACACACTACACTCCAATCCTACATCTAATTCATTCCTTGCATAATTCTTTCAATTGGGGACACAATTACAAAAAGGGAAACACAATTTATTGAAGGTAAGCACAACTCCCTTCTCGCTCAATCTTCTTCTCTGTGATTGATAGCAAGTACGTAGATCACCTTGGATATTGGGTGTTGGTTTCATAATTTGGCTAGCAAGATAACACCAAGTAAGCTATTTTGGGGAAAAACTCTGTTCGCTCGCCAACTGTTTGATAAAAATCCTGAACCAAACCTTGAGCCTAATCATCCTCAGAAACATCATGTCTTCCCATAAAAGACAACGCCCATACTCCTCCACTGCTAGGCCTCAATATGATCACACAAGGTTTGTTAGTGAGAGGGTCGCCGAACGGTTCAAGTCATCTATTGATAAGAAAACTTTGGTGCTTAAACGTGGATTGAAGCCGGATGCTAATTTGGATGACAACATGGCTTTGCAAATTGTTGAGCGTAATTGGCTTCAGTTAGTCGAACAACCACTTCCAGCGGCAATCAATATTGTGAAAGAGTTTTACGCCAATGCAATAGAACATGTCAATCACGTAGTCATGGTTCGCGGTAAACCGGTGGCATTTCATGCCGATGCTATCAACGAGTATTTTGGGTTAGAGGCACCACAAGATGACCGATATGAAGATGGGTTGCCCGAGTTAGATGAGTTGATTGTCCGATTATGCAAACCAGGAACGCAATGGGTAATTCAAGCCGAAACAAATGAAAAGATAAGTTTTCCCCACTCTGTACTTAGTCTGTATGGAAAAGCTTGGTATGCATTTATGTGTGCCCGTTTAATGCCCACTCGCCACCAAAATGATGTCACTAAGGCACATGCTTGACTTTTGTATGGGATTGTTCATCACCATTTCCGTGTGAACAACTCCATTGCGTTCTACAACGTCGATGTGGGGGAGTGTATTCAAGAGTCCATTGATCGGGTGTTACGAGGGAGTACTACGGGAGGTTTGCTGCATGGGTTCTTAATCACTAATTTGTGCTGTAAAGCTGGTGTGCAGTGGCAACCTTCCAAGCTTATCCAACACCCGATGGCTATCATTGATCATGCCACAATTGAGAGGTACAAGGCATGGGATGGGGCGAGATCATATCCATGTGGAGAAGGCTATATTATGATCCGACAACCCTCACCCCCAGATGGAGCGGAACCAAGGCAGGAGCCACCACCTAGGGCTTCAAGAAATCAATTTCTGTGGTTGGCCCAGCGTCAAGATCTAATGCATCATTACAATGTCAATACATTCAGCATGCTTGATGACGCGTTTTCCCACTGCAATCCAACTGCATCTCTGGTAGTCATGCCCATTCCTCCTAACCTGCTTGCATATCCTCCATCGGATGACGACGAGCAGTGACTCGTTCTCAGGGAAGGCATCGTACTTTTATTTGAAATATTTTGTCGTAATGAGGTCATTACTTGATTTAAGTTAGGGGGATTATGTTTCTGCGAATCAAGTAAGTGCGTTTAGTTCATAAGTTCTTTAGTCGTTATAATTGTCGTATTAATATAAAAAATGGAATATATATAAAAACAACAAAAATATTTTGCATGTAGTTTGCATGAATCAAGTTATTAGATAGTATATGTTGATTCTTGGCCAATGATGAGATTGAAATTACGTAGACAAGTACATTACTAAGTATGAGAACCTTGATGTATTTTCTGTTATGATTTGGATCTTGTTCTGCTTTGAAACTAGTATAATACGGGTAACACGTTAATATCATCTGTGTTAATGGATTAGTTCAAATTGATACATAAAGATTTTCTAAAGGATACTGCTAGTGTAAACGAGAAAGTGACAAGGATAGGTAGTGAAAGCGATAATTAGACAAGAACCTAAGTTTAGGGGAGTATTTGGGGGTATATAAGCTAAAAATAAAAAAAATAAAAAAAAATAAGAAAAAAAAATATATATTGAGTTGAATAAATTGAGTCCTGTGGTGGGTCAAGAAGAAGTGTGAAAAGCACTCTCCATAAACATAGGCGTGAGATGGAGCGTAAAATGCACTCACTATTCATCATCTAAAAAAATAATAATGAATAAACGGGAAATAAGAGCAAAAAGCCCCCGTAGATGATAAATGAAGCATAAGTACCTTATGTGAGCCCTTGATAGTGGTAATTATTTAGTTTTAGTTGGAACTTGTCTGCTTTTGAACTTTTTGAGTTTGTGCTATATGATTCTTGATAAGAAACTGGTTATGTATTGAATTTGAGTCGATATCCGTTAGCATGGGTGTTGAACACACACACACACACACACACACACTATCCTAGTGATAACATTTTAAGATGCAAAGATTGATAAGGAATTGCGGATTGGTTTTGATATGAAGTTTGACATGTTTATTTAATTTTTCTGAGGCTGTATGAGTAAACTATTTTTACTGTCTTAATACTGGATTCGTAGTTTTTAGTTGTTAGTGCATTGCATTGCATTTTGCTTGAGGACAAGCAATGTTCAAGTTTGGTGGAATTTGATGAGGAGGTTTTCAACCTATGATTTATGTTCGTTTAGCTTGTTATATTGTTAGTTTTTTGGTACTTTCATGTTACTTTTGATGGGTTTTGTGCTTGTTGTAGGATAATCAATGTGCCTATCAGAATGCTAACATTGGAAGAGGATTTCAAGTAATTTCTAACTTTCTGCCTACATAGCACGGACCGCGCTGTGATGCATAGAGGAGTAGCGCGGGGCGCGCTGGTTCGGGGAATTCTCCTGGGACGGTAGCGCGGGCCGCGTTGTCGAAGAGTACTACCTAGTGCGGGGCGCGCTGCGTCGGCATAAATTATGGGCTAAAAGTAATTTTGTGCTGGAAGTTGGGTAGTGTGGGGAGCTATTAATTCTTTATGTAATGTGTGAAGGGTTTCAACACAGAAACGCACAACGAAAATTGTAACGCCCCGAAATTTGGTCTATCTTCACATCCGAATTCCATACGTCACGAGTACATCATTCATCCAACATACATCATTATATACTGAAATATAATAACATACATTCTGAATTCCCAGGTTCTAAAACCTTATAACCTTTCTCATTACGAATAATGATAATTACATTATTCCTTTCATCTTATATGAGTGACTTTTATCCACCACCAAGGATACATAACAGTTCATTAAACTAGTCTATATTTTAATTTTCATCTTTCTACATCACAAGTCTTCGCTTGATCTTCTCGCTCATTCACATTCTGAATGGCACTTCATCTGGATACCGACAGCTTGATCCTTACGGGATCCTTAAGTTCTTCTAATATCGTTTGCTGAAAATGTTTTTCATTTAAAGCAAGTGTGAGCATTCAATTGCCCAACAAGTCATAACAGTTGAACATACAACTTCAAGAGTTTAACATTCCTTTGGAACTTCGATAACCGAACAAAGGTTATGAAGCAGCTTGAATAATAGGAATAATCTCGATTCCTATCATTTTAAAACATTAGTCACATTCACTTTGAAATACTTTAATTCTCTACTCTTTTTCATACACATTCTGTCTGGCTAGAATCAATAGCACAGACTTAACAATAACGGTTCATGTATAAATAGAACATTCTTTTATTGAAAAGTTCAATCATAGAACAGTTCATTTCACAGAAACACCGAAGTGTTCAAATTGTGGCACAAGGCCTCATACATGCTACCACCTTGTACAAATATTGCACATTCGCACATAGACAGAACTTCTCAAGTTCAACATCTGAGAAGTTTAAGAAACTAGCATCCATTTAAAATATGAATGAAGTTAGGAAACTTGCCTTATGCACAGCTACAGCTTATGCTGAACTGCTCATTCCAATCCCTATAACACATAAGGAAATAACAAATACACCAATTAGTCGTATACTTGACTTACGCATTGGTTTCTTAACTTTACTTCTTAAGGTTCACGTTCTTACAATATAATTTTACGCGACTAACTTTCATTACCGGTTTACGATTTCATGACATACGGAGATGTCTTACTCAAAATGTTCATCATCTTTGATGATTTACATTTTTATCTTCTTCTTATACTTCTCTAGGACTCATCACACATCGCTTCTCTGCTAGTAGTCCATATGGTACTCTGAGTGGTTTCCCACAAACAACCAACAAACAAGTTCCCATCTCATCTACACTGCCCACACAGTGAGTTAGATCGGTTGCCAGTTTTGTATATACCTTCGCTCTTTGAAGGAATTGTTTAGCCCAGCTCCCATATGTCAACCATCAAAGGTTACGATTGTACCACAACCTAACTTTCTCTTAACTTATACGAACTATTAAATTATAATGTTCGTTAAGTCAATTTCTTATTCCTTATGGCTTTTTGGCAAGCAATTTCCATACCTTAGGACTCATTCTTATCCGAATCACATTCGGCTTTTATTAATCTTATTACCGTTCGTTACGGCTTTCTCAACAATTCATATTTTATGTACTACCTTCGTCAACGTCTATGTCATACAACCAGGGTATACTTAGAACGTTCGTCCGACGTGAATACGATTTACGAGGATCGTTTACGTATTCAACGTTCATGTTGCTCGTCTCTTAACCTCTCATTCAACCTTTACTCAAGGTTTTAATTACTTTCAATTATTATCCATCTCATGAACCCCATGTTCTTTGTTCTTTCTTAATGTCGAAGCCATACAGATCATTGTATGCTAAGACCGATCGTTCTTCGCAACAACGTTGCGTTCACAGCGTCTATACGCTTTACATTCATCTTACATTACCATAACATAACATCGAAATGTTATTCATTACCCTCGTAACTCAATGTCTAAGGAATCACAATCATAGCAATCCCTCACGTTCATTTATCGCGACTACGATCCCCGGACATCGGTTACGTAACTCGCGTTCACCTTTTTTTAATCTCGTTTAATCTTTCTGTTCAACCTTCATTAAAGGTTTAATACACTTGAGTAAGTGTTACATTAGTGAAATACATGTTCATACTTCTTTCTTGCACATCCTCCAGTAACTGAGAACTACAAATCTCATTTCTGGGCATTGCTCTGCACTGGCGCTGCGGCGCCGTGCCCTTCCTTTCCTCTCGCGCTGCGGCGCGACCTACTTCTCTCTCCTCTCTTCCCGGGCTGGCACTGTGGTGCCAAGTCCTTTGTTATCTCTCGCGCTGCGGCGCCACTCTCCAGAAGATTATGGCCGAGCTCGCGCTGCGGTGCCGAGCATGAAACCTAGAAAATTTTTTCTCAGTCTTTTACAAGCTTTAGACGCTGATTTCGAAATCTCATAACTTCTTCGTTATAACTCAGAACGAGGTCGTTCCAAAGCCATTTTCTTCCTTATCTTACGCACTTTGATTACCCTCAGACATAACTTTGTTCTGAATCCGTTAACATGCCATTCAATTGGCTTAATCTTCATTCTTCGTTCATTTTAACGTTTTTAACGTTCTTTATTCGTTCATCCGTAATTCGGTCATCCGAACTTGGAATTCGTTCATTCTTGAGTCCACGACTCAAATTTTATACGTTCTTACATTCTTATGAAACCCTACACATTCGGGTTCATTTACTAACTTTCAAATTTTAGTTCTTCTTTTACGAAATTTTCGCCATAACTTCGTTATAGCTCAGTTTAAATCCGTTCTTCATGAACGTTTCTAACGTTCCTAAACAAGAAATAAGAATCTAACTTATACGTGATGGTTTTAAACTTGTCCATCAACAACAATTACACTACGATGGTTTTAAATTTGTCCATCAACAACGTTCTTTGTGTTCATCGCGTGTTCTTCGCGTTCTTCGTTCGTTCTTCATTTTTAATCGATATTTTGGATTACGATTTCACTTTTTCTTGGAATTTGATGTTATAGAACACCATTCCTTACTTATTTAACCTACTCATTCATAAGATTCATTCGGATCGCTCAAAATCCTTACGAATCTTATACTTCCTTAAGAAATTTATAAACTAAATTTCTAATTTCTTATTTCTTCTTTTCTCATGATTTCAACCATATGAAATCATTTTAAACTTCATCTACTTCTTATCTTCATTAAGTTATATTTTTGAACATAAAAACTTAAAGAAAATTTAGAAGAATCTAGTGTTCGGATTACCGTTCTTCTTTAATCTCCTTACGTCGGACAAAGCGTGCAATCAAGCTAGCTTTTCCTCATTCCTCTTCCTCTCTTCTTCCATCCGAACCCTCTCACTTTCTCTCTTAAAGAGTAGGATTTTCAAAAGCACAAAATAATGAACTTAAGCTTTCTATTTATAGAAAACCAGGGTTAGGGGCATTTTAGTCATTTCCCCTCCTAACCTCCTTACTATTCATAACTTAGCCAGCAAGTTTACTTGGTGGCCAAGTGGCCGCCCCACCTCCTTAGCTAGCTTCCCTTGGAAGCTTCGTGCTTCCGTAATTCGAAATTCGTCCGACAGTTCGAAAACTGCGATTCTCGGAATCCAAATATTTTTGGATATTTCATCTTTTCTTTACCGATTAACTTTTACGTAATCTTCGGATCTCTGAAAAACTAAAAAACATTTTTTAACGTTAAGCATTTTCCTTCACGTTTTCCCCTAACGTAGCTAAACGGGTGAAAAGTACACAACAGTACTTTTCGTCGTTTTTATTTCGTCCAATTTCTGTACGTTTTTCGAGAAAACTTTTATTGGCTTACTTAACTTTTCACGATATATTATTGTCAAATCTTTCGACGGAATGTCATTTCGACATACCGAACTCTCGAAAAGGCTTAGGTTATTCAAACCCTAACCCTTAGGTTTCGTCGGGTGAATAGTGCCTATTTCGTCTTTTTCCCCAAAAATATTTTATTCCCAAAAAATTTTTATTTTCGTCTTGAAAATTCTTACTCGTTCAATCTAGCTCGTAGCCAGAATCCTCCCGATTAATAATCATTCTAGGTTATAGAACGATTAATAAACACATAGCACAAAATATTATTAATAAAAATTCATTTTATTAATAACTAATTCTTTAAATCTTAATTTCTGGACAATTCGGATTTTCGGGTTGTCACAGAAATAGAATAATTTAAAGCAATTTCGAAACCCTAAACAAGATCCATGCGAAAAATAATTAATGCAGTGGTTAGAAATTATACCGATTAAAAAAGCTAGAAACGATGCAGTCGAATCTCCAACGCAATTCAAACGAACTGCGTCTCTACGGTATCCACACGAACGCTCCACTGCGAACCGTCGTATGATCTTGAGTAAAAGGAACTGTGGTACTAGCCACCAAGGATGAGGATTTTCGAAATTATTTCTCTCTAGTCTCTCTCTAAGAGCGGCTAGGCTTTTAGTTAATGAATCGTTACCTAAAATGGCTGCTATATATCATATATATAGTAGTTAATAGGAATTAATCAAAAACCCTAATCTAATAAAATCCGAATTTATATATGTATATATCTTAATTAAGTCTTACTTAATTAATATACCTATATATAAATTATCCTATTAATTTAAATTCTATCAATCATATTGACATATTTAAATCTTTACAATTTAAATTAATACCCTTTTAATTACGTTCTTTGTGTGTGACCCTATAGGTTATTATTATGTTGGCAATAATTTTAAAATCAAATTATAAAATTATAAACAATGAGCGGCATCTAGTAATGAATCACTACTACCCAAGTAATAATAAGATCGATGATTCGATGCAACCTTTTCGTGACCAATATTTCAATTCAATTTAATCCTTTTAACCTTAATATCCTAGATTAAACTCGAGTCATGGAATGAGTCATACTCTTCATAATTTAATCTGAGTTTTTCTTTATCAATGAGTAGACTTTATGAAATAAATCACTATTTGAGCATGACAATGAATTTCGTAGTCCTACTCAATCAAGAGGCCTATGGATATCACCCCTAATAAATAGGAGGGTTAAATTCCATCTAGATCACTCATATTCCTCACACGATATTCATGATATACCCAATAATCACGTTTATAGTCCACCCTATTAAAGGTGATATTTGATGATATCAAAGTACATAAATTCTCGTGTAGTAATATAGTGATTTCAGGTCGGAGGACCATTACATCATTATCACTATGAGAATCGCTATTGACACTTCGCATAATGCTCCACATAGAATTCTCATGGTGGGTCTGTCCAGTACATCGTTCTCTAACACGTACATATGCATTGACTTAATATCTCATAAATTTATGACCAACGAGATTTGGTCATCAGTCAATCCACATATTAGTCTCAATGCAGCATTATTGTCCCATCAACAATGATACTCGACTAGGGACATTTAAGAGCAATGATACTAATTGTAATTATATAATCTCATGTTCAAGTCACATACTTGAAACTATATAATTTGTACCACTATTCTAAGGAATTTTATTATGTTAACATTTATGTAACGCAGTAAATAGAACCATAATAAAACCATTCATTTATTCAATCAAATATAATATCAAAATGTTAAGCAATTATATCAAATAATTGGCCTTTAGGGCATAAACTCTAACAGTCTCCCACTTGCACTAGAGCCAATCACTCATGTATCTAATACCCATGAAACTAGTGTGACCGGCGTGCTTCTACTGTGACAAAGCCTTGGTCAGTGGATCTGCAATATTATCATCTATTGGCACTCTTCCTATATGTACATCTCCTCTATCAATGATTTCACAGATGAGATGGTACCGCCTAAGTATATGCTTGGATCGTTGGTGAGATCTGGGTTCCTTAGCCTGTGCAATGGCTCCATTATTATCACAGTATAGCTTTACCGGATCAACAATGGTTGGAACAACACCAAGTTCAGTGACAAACTTTTTAATCCATACAACCTCTTTGGCCGCACTAGAAGCAACAATATACTCAACCTCTGTTATAGAATCGACTACTGTCTCTTGCTTCGAACTCTTCCAGCTAACAGCACCACCATTAAGGAAAAACACAAAACCTAACTGAGAATTATAGTCATCATTGTTAGTCTGAAAACTAGCATCTGTGTAACCCTTTACTGCCAGTTCGTTTTCACCTCCATATACCAAGATTGAATCCTTAGTCCTTTTTAGGTACTTGAGGATATTCTTGACTGCTGTCCAGTGACC
Source organism: Panax notoginseng (assembly GCA_016801055.1). Lineage (NCBI taxonomy): Eukaryota > Viridiplantae > Streptophyta > Magnoliopsida > Apiales > Araliaceae > Panax > Panax notoginseng. The sequence goes on from CM029021.1 coordinate 102,373,396, forward strand.
TTCACCTGGATTCAACTGGTATCTGCTCGTCATGCTCAAAGCATACGAGACATCCGAACGAGTACATATCATTGCATATATGATAGATCCAATTGCCAAAGTATAAGGGATCTTTCTCATACGCTCCTCATCATCTTGTGATTTAGGACATTGGGCCTTAGAGATCTTTACACCATGAGTCACGGGTAAGTTTTCTCTTTTTGCCTCTAGCATGCTGAACCGTTTCAGCACTTTATCAATATATGTACTTTGACTTAGGCCGATCATTTTTCTCGATCTATCGCTATAGATCCTGATACCTAAAATGTAGGCAGCATCGCCGAAATCTTTCATGGAGAAACATTTTCCTAACCATGTTTTTACATCCTGTAAGGAAGGAAAGTCATTCCCAATAATTAATATGTCATCAACATATAGTACTAGGAATACAATGTGACTCCCACTAACCTTCTTGTATACACAAGGTTCATCTTCATTTTTTATAAAGCCAAACTCTTTGACTGCTTCATCAAATCAAAGATTCCAACTCCGAGAGGCTTGCTTTAATCCATAAAAGGATCGCTGCAGTTTACATACCTTTCCAACATCCTTTGGAGTGACAAAACCCTCAGGTTGTGTCATGTACACATCCTCAAGGAGATTTTCGTTAAGGAAAGCAGTTTTGACATCCATATACCAGATTTTGTAATCATAAAAGGCTACAATAACAAGTAATATCCTGATGGATTTAACCATTGTCACTGGAGAGAAGGTTTCATTAGTCAACACCTTGAACCTGTTTGAAACCTTTTGCTACCAGTCGGCCTTTATAGGTTTGTACGTTACCATCCATGTTGGTTTTCTTCTTGAAAATCCACTTGCACCTGATTGGTTTTAACCCTTCGGGTGGATCAACCAGAGTCCATACTTGGTTAGTATACATGGAGTCCATCTCAGATTTCATGGCTTCAAGCCATTTCTCAGAATCTGGTCCATTCATAGCTTCTTGGTAAAAAGTAGGCTCATCTTGATCTACGAGCATCACATCGCCATTTTGAATCACAATATATCCATAATATCTCTCGGGCTCTTGGCGTGTCCTACTAGATCTACGAATGCCTTGTGTAATTTGAGCATGTTCACTTTCCACAATATCTTGTGGTTCCTGCTCACGTTCCAACTCAGGTTCAATGATATTTTGTGGTTCTCGAATTTCTTCGAGTTCTACTTTCCTCCCACTGTTTCCTTTAGAGACAAATTCTCTTTCTAGAAAAATACCAGTTCGAGCAACAAACACTTTACTCTTAGAAGGTTTATAGAAATAATACCTTTTTGTTTCCTTTGGGTATCCCATAAAATTACATTTGTTAGATTTGGGTTCGAGCTTGTCAGAATCCAGACGTTTTACAAATGCCTCGCAACTCCAAATCTTCATGAACGACATACTAGGACGTTTCTCAGTCCACATCTCATATGGTGTCTTCTGAACCGTCTTTGTAGGAATACGGTTAAGTGTGAATGCAGCTATCTCTAGGGCATGACCCCAGAAGCTTATTGGAAGATCTGCATGACTCATCATTGATCGTACCATGTCCAACAAGGTTCGATTCCTCCTCTCAGATACACCATTCCATTGTGGTGTTCCAGGTGGAGTGAGCTGTGATATAATACCACACTCTTTTAGAAGGTCATCAAAGTCTTGGCTTAAATATTCACCTCCTCGATCGAATCGAAGGGCTTTTATGCTTTTTTCAAATTGGTTTTGAACTTTATTATTGAATTCCTTGAACTTTTCAAAGGATTCGGATTTGTGACTCATAAGATACACATATCCATATCTAATGAAGTCGTCAGTAAATGTAATGAAGTAATAAAACCTACCTCTTACTAACAAACTCATGGGTCCACATACATCACTATGTATAAGTCCCAATACATCACTAGCCCGTTCACTGTGTCCAGTGAAAGGGGCTTTAGTCATCTTGCCTAATAAATAAGACTCGCATTTCTCATATGATTCAAAATCAAATGAATCCAAAAACCCATCTTTATGGAGTTTGGATATGCGTTTCTCATTTATATGGCCTAAGCGACAATGCCAGAGATATGTCGGATTTGAATCATTTGATTTAAATTGTTTTGTATTTATGTTATAGACAGACATTTCTAAATCAAGAATATAAAAACCATTAAATAATTATGCAACACCATATCATATACCATTTAAGTAAAACGAACAACGATTGTTCTTTATTATAAATGAAAAACCTTTCTTGTCCAAACAAGAAACAGAAATAATGTTTTTGCTTATAGTAAGCACAAAATAACAATCTTCTGATTCTAAAACTAGCCCAGTGGGCAAAGATAAATGATAAGTTCCTAAGGCCAGTGCAACAACTTTTGCTCCATTCCCAACTCGTAGGTCAACCTCTCCTTTCGCCAAAGTCCTACTCCTTCAAAGTTCCTGCATATTAACACAAATGTGAGAACCACATCTAGTATCCAATGCCCATGATGTAGAAGTAGACAAGTTGACTTCTATAAAGTGAGGGCCCCAAATCCGGGTCCTAAATCACCACGAATCTGGTTCAATCATTCTATAACTATTGCGGAAGATATAAACATAAATTGTTTATACATTAAACTTACACATAATCCCCAAGGTCGAGTAACCTTAACTTATACACAATTCATAACTTACTTGACTTGAAATAACATTAATATCATACGATACTATTACAAATCTAATCGCACACAATAACTTTACGCTGGAACTGTCTTTGACCTTTCCTTGTATCCGACGTATTCGTCTTAATCTGTAATGTTTATCATGATATAGCAAGGGTGAGCATAAAAGTTGCCCATCAAGTTTAAGTTCAATAATTTAACGATATATCATGATTGAAAGAATCTGAATAATAAGATGGCTATAATTCAATAATATAATTGAGAACTAGCACAAAAAAACTTTTGACTGAACAAGTATATAACATGAACAAATATATCTGGACCGAAGGGTAATGAAGGTGATCAGCCTTTCATACCTGACTTATACATGCAATATGTATATAGTACAATCTACAATGGCAATCAGCAATGATTATCCATAAGCATATCTGAATGAAACAACTCTTAGTAGAGTTAAGTAAAACTTGCATGAACCGCTGATTACCGCTACGCAATTTATAACGCTTTATCCGAAGACCTAATATTAGTAATATAGATCTCTAATATTAGAATAATATCATCACAATATAATACTATTATATATATAGATATACATAGAATAACCTAAACACATAACACATAACCCTATCAGTCTATAACATATATAAGACTCGGTATCAAGTCAAACTATTGCCGTTTGAGTTGAACCCGACACAAATCTGACATCCTGACGGTCTAGTCGGACTTTTATCGAGTCTAAGTTCAATTAAACTCTGCCTAACACTTAACAATTATCTCAGATAATTTTAATATTAGTCAAAATAATTTTCACAAGCTCGTAATAATTTTTAAATAATTATTACTATTTATCATAAATTTTCCATTATTAATATCGTATTTAAATGAATTAAATACTACATAATTCTTTTATCATTAATATTTATTTATTATCAAATATTAATGAAATACATGTCATAATATTATAATATATCAAAGTATTTTTAATACCTTAAAATCATATTTATATGATTTTGAAACACTTAAATCCATTATCCGATAATTGCTTTTAATATTAAAATATTAATATTTTTATGACAAAATATCAAAAGTTATATGTTATAGCTTAAAATATTTTTATATCACTTAAATCATTTTTTTATGATTTTTAAATCATTAATTCTATTTTTCTATAATTTATTTAATATATTTATTAAATAAACTAATTATCATTAATATTAATTAATTAATGAATTTCATCATAAAATATTAACAGTCACTAAAAATAACTTAAAATATTTTCTTATACCATAATATTATTTTTATGTTTTTTCATGTATTAAAATTATTTTTAAATAATTTATTTAATATTATAATTAAATAAATTAAATACCATTAATATTCCAAAAATATTTAATATTTATTAAATATACTAAAAATAATAACAAACTATTTTTCAGACTTTAAAATAAATTTTCGGAATTTATTTTGTATTTTTAATAATTAAAAACCATTTATTTCGATTTATTTAATTAAAATAATCATTTTCGAAAAATAATAATTACAAAAAGGCCCTATAGCGACAGACCCGTCGCTATAGGTGTTCTTGAGCCTTTTCCAGAACTTCATGTCAGTTTACCGGGTGCCACGTTTGACCGGTTCTAATTTATGGGTCTTGATGTTTTCTGTCCGTTTAAGGCATCAATGTTATAGTAGTAATGTTACTCTACAAGTATCAACAACCTTCATGGAAATCCAACATCTCAACAGAGAGATTCAAGCCTCATTAAACATGTCAGACGCTGTTCTTGAGTTTCTTGGTTACCCAGAAAATTAATCAGTGCTAGGGTCCTACTATGAAGCCTTAAATCATAGCTTTCTGGATTCCTTTTATGTGCTTTTAAGGTTCAATCGTGTAGTACTAATGTCAGGGTACACGACCATATCACTAACGCAACCTAACAACATCACATCATCACGATCTGATATGGTCAAAGTAGGGGTCAGGGGCTGTTCTTGAGAAATCTGAGTTTTCCAGATTTCTTCATTTGGCTGGTGGTCAACGGTAGTTTGACCCTGCTTATCTTTCATTATGGTTATGATCTAAGTTAGCTAGTTACTTTAATATGCAGTCGACATGTCAGGCTACAAGTGGAATACAACAACATGGCCTAAATCATTACAAGAAGCAAGATCAGAGGCCATCAAAATGCATGTAAGAAATTCTGGAAAACTGGGAATTTTCTGGGCTGCCCAGAAAGCATATCCGTGATCGGTCAGCGTGTTTTGACCGTTCATAACTGGAGATCTAGACTTGCTATGGATGTGATTCAACTTCCAGTCTACTCTCCTCATAGCAAAGAACAAATATATAACTTTAAACACACATAATACTTAACACAGACATATCTAGAGGCCCTGACATATGACTGTCACGCCTTAAAATTAGGGTTCTTGGTCAGTTTTTAAAACTTGATTTTCGTGCATCTAGATGTTATAGATCCATGATCTATCAACCCAGATCAGTCAAAGACACCCTAATACACAACTCTAACCAATCATTAACATAAAATCACATGATTTACAAAAATTAGGGTTTATACCTCATTCATGCTTGATTTTTGATTTCTGACTTTTGATTCTGATGTTGTCTTGCTATGAACTGATTAAGGCTTAGCTTCTTTCTCTCTCTCTCTAAATCTCGAAATTCTAGAGAGAGAAAGGGTTGGACAAGAATGAGAAATAATTGAGCATTCTCTCTCTCTTTAATCTATAAAATGACTTGATGCAATGCTAGGAGCTGATAATTTCAGCTGAGATATATGATATATTGCATATGGAGTTGGTAGAGTGGTTCAACAACTCTCATTTTGGCAAGATTGCACTTAACTTACTAAATAATGCACACAGGGTAAAAATGTCATTTTGTTTTTTAATTTAATGGCATTTTTGTCAATTGTCCTAACCCTTAGGGTTTAGGGTTTGAACCCTTAGGGTTTAGGGTTTGAACCCTTAGGTCTTAAAAATAATTTTTAGAATTTCTAAATTAGGTTTTCAAAATCAAAAAATTAATATTTCTAAATTATAATTAGAATTTTCTAATCATAATTTAAATCTTGCTAATTAGGATTAGTATTTCCTAATTAAAATTGCTAATTTAGTAATTAGGGTCAAAATTGGTAATTAGGGTTTACAATCCAAAAATTAGAGTTTCTAATAGAAAAATAATTTTTTAATTTAGAAATTAGATTTTGTAATTAGATTAGGGTTTTCTAATTAATTATAACTTGAAAATTATGATTAATGTTTCCTAATTAACATTAAAATTATTTAATTAACGCTTAGATTTTCCCTATTTATAAATTAGCGTTTCAAATCCATAAATTAGGGTTTAAAAATTTAAAATTAGGGTTTGCTAAATAATTAAGCTTTACCCTAATTAATATTATAATTAATAGCACTTGAGAATTATAATTATCCTTTAAGTTCTCAGATTAGGGTTTTAACTTCCGAATTAGGGTTTTAGATTCCCGTAACTGAAATTAGGGTTTCCAGAACCAGTTTCTAGGAGTTCTTGTTAATCGCTAGGGTTTGCTAACCGAACGTTGACGTTCTTAATATATATTTAGGGTTTGTCACAGATATCGTTTATCTGGTCAACCCTTGACCCTTAACCACATACTGTACACATACATAACCATATTCACAGAACATATTCACATATTTCCTTAATCTTGAATAATTCACTTAAATCCTTCACAGAATTTTGAAATCCTCAAAATTTCTTCTTAAAAATATCAAACGCATAAAGTTATTTTCTGTCTAGGTTCTAATATTGAACCTTAAATCAATTAATTAAAATTTTAAAAATTTTCTAAATTCTCGGGTTGTCACATATAACATATATACTTGAATCAGAAGTCGCACTTCCTTCCTTTTCTTCACATCTTCCAAATAAGCATGATAGTTCCTCTTCCAGTGTCCAGGTTTTCCACAGAAGTGACACTCACCTTCTTTAGCCACCCCACCTTTAGGTTTTAAAGGCTATTTGGTTTTGGAATTGGGTTTGGCAAAAGATTTAGATCCTATCTTCTTCTTGCCTTTCCAATTTCCCTTATCATTCCCCTTTTGCACCATCATTATGGGAGCGGGTCCTGCCTTTTTCATGTTGTTCTCGGCAGTTCTTAACATGCTCAACAACTCAATAAGGAGTTTCTCAATTTCATTCATAAGATAATTCATAATAAAAATAAGAGTAGCTGCTGTTCAAGGATTGCAGAACAAGATCAGTTTGGGCTTCCAGAGTGATTGGAAAATCCAACCTATCAAGGTACTCAATATACCCAATCATTTTCAACACATGTGGACCAACTGGATCACGTTCACCCATCTTACAGTGATACAACGCCTTGCTTGTATCATACCTCTCCCGTCGAGCATGCCCTTCGAACAATTTCTTGAGATGCTCGATCATCTCATAAACATCCATCAACTCATGTTGCTTCTGAAGCTTAGCGTTCATGGTTGCTAGCATGAGACAACTCACATCCATAGCATCTTCTTGATGCTTCTTGTAAGCATTATGCTTCGCACGTGGTGCAGTGACAACTGGTGCTGCAGGAATGGGCCCGTCAAGGACATATAGCTTACGCTCTTGTTTGAGGACAATCCTCAAGTTCCTATGCCAGTCAAGGAAATTAATTCCACTCAGCTTGTCCTTCTCAAGGACTGATCGTAGTGAAAGACTACTTGTGTTGTTGTTGTTTGCCATTGATATCTACAATTTATAAGTGCAAAAATAATAAGTCAAATTAAAGAGTTGATATTATGTAATTGATATTAGTACATTCAAAATATACCTCCCACTATTTTATTAAAATTAATAGCCCTCACCATTAATTTAACACTGAAGGGTTTCAAGACAGAAACACACAACGAAAATAGAATTATTTAAAGCAATTTTGAAACCCTAAACATGATCCATGCGAAAAACAATTAATTCAGTTGTTAGAAATTATACCGATTAAGAAAGCTAGAAACGATGCGGTCAAATCTCCAACGCAATTCAAATGAACTGCATCTCTACGGTATCCACACGAACGCTCCGCTGCGAACCGTCGTACGATCTGCAGTAAAAGGAACTATGGTACTAGCCACCAAGGATGAGGATTTTTGGAACTATTTCTCTCTAGTCTCACTCTAAGAGCGACTAGGGTTTTAGTTAAAGAATCGTTACCTAAAGTGGCTGCTATATATCATATATATAGTAGTTAATAGGAATTAATCAAAATCCTAATCTAATAAAATTCAAATTTATATATGTATATATCTTAATTAAGTCTTACCTAATTAATATACCTAAATAAAAATTATCCTATTAATTTAAATTCTATCAATCATATTGACATATTTAAATTTCCCTTTTAATTATGTTCTTTGTGTGTGACCCTATAGGTTATTATTACGTTGGCACTAATTTTAAAGTCAAATTATAAAATTATAAACAATGAGCGGCATCTAGTAATGCATCACTGCTACCCAAGTAATAATAAGATCGATGATTCGATGCAACCTTTTCATGACCAATATTTCAATGCAATTTAATCCTTTTAACCTTAATATCCTAGATTAAACTCGAGTCATGGAATCTGTCATACTCTTCATAATTTAATCTGAGTTTTTCTTTATCAATGAATAGACTATATGAAACAAATCACTATTTGAGCATGGCCATGCATTTCGTAGTCCTACTCAATCAAGAGGCCTATGGATATCACCCCTAATAAATAGGAGGGTTAAATTCCATCTAGATCACCTATATTCCTCACACGATTCATGATGTACCCAATAATCACCTTTATAGTCCACCCTATTAAAGGCGACCTTTGATGATATCAAAGTACATAAATTTTCGTGTAGTAATATAGTGATTTCAGGTCGGAGAACCATTACATCATTGTCACTATGAGAATCGCTAATGACACTTCGCATAATGCTCCACATAGAATTCTCATGGTGGGTCTGTCAAGTACATCGTTCTTTAACACATACATATGCATTGACTTAATATCTCATATATTTATGACCAATGAGATTTGGTCATCAGTCAATCCACATACTAGTCTCAATGCATCATTATTGTCCCATCAACAATGCTACTCGACTAGGGACATTTAAGAGCAATGATAATAATTGTAATAATATAATCTCATGTTTAAGTCACATACTTGAAACTATATAATTTGTATCACTATTCTAAGGAATTTTATTATGTTAACATTTATATAACGCAGTAAATAGAACCATAATAAAACCATTCATTTATTCAATCAAATATAATATCAAAATGTTAAGCAATTATACCAAATAATTGGCCTCTAGGGCATAAACTCTAACAATGTGATCATACTAGGATTGTGGGATGGTTTTTAGATCATTTTATGGGAGTCTTTGACTAATGGTTGTTGATATTGAAAAGGATTTGGATTTCTATTAAACTTTCCATGTGATAGTTAGAGTTGGATTATGATTGATGTATGGAGCTGAGTTAAAGCTATTCTTATGCTAAGCGTGAGGGAAAAATAGAGGAGGTATTTAGACACACTTTGAGAACGTGATTAGAGAGCAAGAGCTTGGAGGAACGGAAGAAGAAGAATAATTTCACGAAGATTTCAGATTTGAAGGGCGAGAAGGGTGGTGAATTACTATTCTATTTTAATTTCAAATTTTATAATCGGGATGATGCTTTCTTTTATTTATTCAGTATTTAATTCATTAGCTATGAACTAAATTACTTATTAGGCTTATAATGGATCTTTAAGTGGAACGATGATTATGTAACCTTGATTTTCAGTTTAATAAGCTATGATGCAATTTTTCTATATTAATTTGAGCTTAAGTTTATGAATTGCCTGGTCAACAATTTTATGTGGATTTGTATAAATTCGAGAGATGAAATATTAATCTAGACTTAATTAATATAGCATGTATTCTTGATTTATGTGAATGAACAGAATCTTGATATATGTTAGGGTAGAGATATGCTTGACATCACATGTAATCATAAAGAGAACGTGAACTTAAATCTTCTTTAATTATGATTCACATAGAGATATAGTGAGTTAGTTAATTAAGGTGTTTAAGTTAATTCTATCTTAATTGTGGATTTGAGTTAATACGGTGTTAATACATCGAGATGTGGTTAATACTACTTATGTGTTTTTGATTAATAAACTGGGATAGTGAATTAAACTGGATGAAGGGAATAATAATCAGAGGGATGCTTAGAGTGAAGTTGTAAGCCTAATTCTCTAATATTTGTTTTAAAATTCCGTTTTAGGGTTTGTTGGTATTTAGTTGATTTTTAATAGTTTTAGTATTTTCGCTTTAAACTGGAAATTGATTAGTTTATTAAAATTAGGATTAATAGAAGATTGGTAATTGTGAGGTTAATTTCTTGCTAAGTCTCTGAGGGAACGATACTCTACTTACTATTATATTACTTGTTGACCACGTATACTTGTGTGCTGTGCGTATATAGATTTTACCCAACACCCGTACTCTTTGTACTTATGGGGGTGGGGGTAGGAACACTGTCACCCCCCTCTTTTTCATGTCCAATTGCATCAAGTTTATCAAGGTCAGGTTCGTCTTTATCATCCACCATATGCAAATCATTTAAAATACTTCTTGAAGTCATCTGAAAATTTCAAACAAATTACATTAACAACGAAAGTTTAAAAAGTTTACATCAATCAAAAACTTCAAGCAATAAATTGGGAAATATAACATTTAAAGCTCTGTAAATAGTAGTAAAGTAGTAAAAGCAACAAGTTATTTCCAACATGATAGATAAAATAGATGTTGACAGAACCTCCTACTTGTAGTTCACTGTTACATCACCATCATTCCAAAGCTAATACATATAGTTCAATTAACACAACACTGCTTTGGATTATTATATGACATGTAAACCAAAGCTTCAATGCAGATGGCTAGCCAAAGTGATGCATTGTATGTACAGATACTTATGCATGTGCAGCCAAAGTGAATATGCATAGAAAGGCTGATTACAAGGGAAAAATAATGGCTTGAGATCAAAATGAGGACAAAAAGGAAACAAGAACAATGGAACCCAATATCCTATACATGTGCTGTGTTTTCTATTTTGTTGTTTACTTGGAAATTATCCATAAAATCTTTTTATGGTTAAGAAAAAATCTTTTCCTTTTTCTATTTCTTATGAAAAAAAACCTAAATTGGTAAACCCAATCATCAACAAAAAAAGAATGGTACATAATTGAAAGAAATCTAAGTTTTACAATTATTACTCGGAAAGGTTACACCTTTCTACTACTACGAGACTGTGAAAACATAAAAAGAAAAGGCAAACACCTTTTATCAAAAATAATTAGCGGGTGAGATAGAAAACAAATGACTACATAACAAATATTCAACAAATTAAACAGTGAAATTTGGAATTTTATTAGTTGTTTCTTTCCTAAGGATTGCTCATTCACAGAATTTGGGAAGACCCAATAAGATATTGATTCAGATTGATCAGCCATTAGAGAGTAAGATAGAGATGGTGAAGGAAATCTCAAAGTTGAAGGAAAATTCATACCGAATAGCGGATGAGACTTGAGACTTCAGATATTGAGAGTTCGAGATAAAGGACCGCCGTGCCGAAGGCGATGAGGCGATGGTCGTCGTCGTCGATCGATGAGAGATTGAGACTTGAGAGTTTTAGATTTGAGAGTTCGATATCTCAGTCTGGGTTTGAGAGTTCGAGATTTGTGAGAATTCAAGATCTGAGAGACTGAGACTATAGTTCAGAGAGTGGGATATCGGGTAGTAATTTATTAAAGTAGATATGTAGTTATGTGCTTTGTTCGGTTATGTAAATATTTTGACTTTGTAAAGCTTTGTTCGGTTATTCGGTTTACCCAAATAACTCAAAAGTAAAACCCGTACAACCTAACTGAAAACTGTAATTTTTTTTGAGTATAACCGAAATGTTAAAAATAATCGAGTTATCATAAAATTTCGGTTAAATTATTTCGGTTTGGTTTGGTAATTTGGTTATACCCATTTTTTGCTCAGTCCTACCCAGATGTCAGTTTCAACCTTGGAGACAACCGCGAGGCGCTCAGTTCCAACCCCAGAGATAACCCCGGGAGGTCAAGCACACCTCAGAGACAACCCTGAGGACATTCAGTACCTACAACAGCCTAATCTCAGAGATAACCTTGAGCAACGACTGCTAAATCATCCCAGAGTCAGAGATAACCCTGGTGAGGGGTAAAATCATCATTTTACCACCTCGATTCCACATTCATGCAGTCTCAGCATCATTTTATACCACATTCTACACAGAAGTGTCCCACAAGAACCATAACTCAAATCTCGAGTGACTACTACACAAGACAGTACACCGGGTAGAATTTGAAGACTTGAAGATCTGGTCATAGACCCATTTTCCTGACTTCGTACAACTTCTTATCCCATGTCATTGTGTAGCTCTCGACAACAACATTCCTGAAAGGTATTATACGCCTCAATCGGATGCCCGAATTGAAAGTTATGAAGGTTAGAGCAGACAATGCATTGCATGTGTACACGTACTTTGAGACGGCGGGGCCCACAGAGCCCGGGGAACCCCGGGTAGCTGCAAGTAATAGAGGGCTTGGGGTAGCCATTTTAAGAAGAGAAAAGGCGAGGAAACCCTGTCCATTTTGCTCTGTACACACTTTAAACTGAGTGCTTTCTCTTTCCAAACACACGTGAGCTTGTGTTTTGCTATATTTTATCGGTGGAAACCGAGTCTTCATTCATTTAAAGCTATCTGAAGTATTCTTGGCAGTCCACTGTAAGACATCTCAAATTTCTTTCAGCCTTTCTCCACTTCCAGCACACATACTTATTTACATTGAGAGTCATGTTGCGTGTGTATGCCCGGATCGTCGATCCGTGGCCTTTATTGCTTATATATATAATCAAACTATGCTTCGATTGAGCCCGAATATAATATTCGGAGCATTTACTACTTTTATATATATAAATACTTATATATATATTGTTATCGAATTCGACTCGACTGAGCCTAGATATACATCCGATGCGTTTACCGCTTATATATATATATATATATATATATATATATATATATATATATATCCTATTATCTAATTCGATTCGATTGATGTGACGCCCCCAAAATAGGTATACATCATCCATTCTGAGTCGCCAAATACATGATACATAATCCGGATACAAACTTAATTTATACAACTGTTAAGTGTCGTGCAGAATACGACAAAACATAAGCTGTGAGTTTTAATACAAATATTGTCTTCTAGACAATATCCAAACTCAAAATAAGTCCTCATTACAACTATTATCACACTATTCTTATAGAATAGTGAGGACTACAATAACAATCATCTTGGACCAATATTCCATTCCCTGAATAGTCCCAGCTATATTTTCATTTTCTGAAGAGAACAATGAAAGAAAAGGGTGAGCTCAACTAACCCAATAAAGAATATTATGACTAAGATAATGCAAAATAAATTATCGTTAGCTTTCAACAGTATAACAACTGATAGAATACAATAGACAATAAGTTTTAGATCAATAACTGCAACGGAAATAACAATCCATTAGAAGAGTCAAGTAGAGCATGATAACTACTATTTTCTATGATTTAAAAGTTTATCATCAATTTTATCGCTGAGACTCAACTTAATAAATAATCCACATCACTGAATTATCCATGCACTCCGGGCCTATGACGCCCCCAAATTTGGGTTACCTGACCCTTGAGTTTGGTGCTCACGATCCAACTTATAAATAACATCTAACTACCCATTCACTGATGAATAACAATACACATCTCATTAAAATATATAGTTAATACATTGTCCCAGGTTATCTAACCATGATTTTACAAACATACCCCTTAGATATACAAAAGGGTTTACAAATACAACATAATAAGTAATGCTCATTAAAACTAATCACGCAAAACATCTTTGTCCTTGTTCTCCTTTGCCCCTCCAGCTTCTTCGTTCCTAGATGAAATATTTTATTTAGCAAGGGTGAGCAACAAATTTGCCCCGCAAGTTAAGATATACAATGGATGTATAAGAATCAAGAATAACAGACTATCTATTTTGATAGAATGACACCAAAGTTCGGGGAACTTTAAAATAGCTGAACAATTCGTTAATCACTAACAAGTCTTCTCGTAACCTATGCAACACAATAATTCGATAATGAAAGAGTAAAACGCTTTCAAAGTTTCTACGATATTCTATTGAATAACAAGATATAATTACTTTCTAAAGTTTATGCCAAATGACCCCAAACGATCTTGAAATTATCTTATCGAGTAACTATCACAGATTGACTTTGATATACCCAATGACAAGATGGAAATATTTTTCCAGAATTTATGCTGAGTGATCCCTAAGGATCTTGAACTTCTCTTCTCGAGTAACTATCAAAGATTTTCTTTGATATACGCAGGTGTATTAGATAACCATAAAGATTAAATCATACCCCTTAGCAAGTATATAAAGTAATCAGCTTTAGTATACCCTATATTATGCATAATACTAAAAACGAGCGCAAAAGCCGAATATACGACCAAAAGGTTCCCTTTTATATAAAAAGGTTGTTCTTCTCAGTATTACAAACAGAAGTTGTATTATAACAACGAAATACGATTATTTCAATTTCTAATCGCTTCTCTTCTCTTCTCGAACCTATCAGGTTTGCTTTATCGATCTAGCCAAAACAATTGGCATGACCTGTCAATAACAATTTAGTTCTCTTTTATTCTCTTCTCGAACCTATCAGGTTTTAACAAAAGTTCGTCTAGCCAGAACAATTAACTAAGATATTTCTCAACACGATTCAACAATAGACATGAATTATCTGTACTATTAATAATAGCTTCTACGGATGTAAGTATCCAACAACAATTATTCTCCAAGTATATTCTCAGAATCATTAATTCAATTTGAATTAATAAACATGCACTAACTGCGAATAATCAACAATAAATTCTTGGACGTGGTCCAATTAACAATAATTAACCACTATAGTATTTAAACAGATATAACTCAAGGTTGAGTTAGGAAACTTGCTTGATTCGTTGACTACTACTACACAATTTAAGTTAACTTCTTTTGTAAGACCTATAATTAATAAGATTGGTCTTTAAATCAGCATATCATACTTTGTATCATAATATGATTACTTTATCAATCAATTATCTAACACTTCATCACATAATTAAATATTAGATAACACCTTACAACATTAGCATTATTATCATCCTTTGATAATTCTTTAATCACTATATCATATACATTATGATTTAACACTTACTTTTTCATTTTATAAGTTATTCTTTAACATCTAATAAGTCAAATACTAATCCAGTAACCTGGATTCTAAATCCAGCAACCAAATTACTAATCCAGCAGACTGGATTCCAAATCAAGCAACCTGGATTCCAAATCCAGCATCTAGATGGCAAATCCAGCAAACCAAACTCAAATCTAGTAAACTGGATTCCAAATCCAGCAACTAGATTCCAATCCAGCAAACTGGATTCATTATCCTTCAATCCAGCAAGCTGGATTCCATATCCTTTTCATGAGAACACCAAATTAACTTATTATTTTCTATCCTTTGTCCAAACATATATACATATATTTCATACACAAAAAGTATTTTTCCATAATTTTCCAACTTCCTTTAATATTTTTCAAAAATCATTTTTAGTGTGTAGCTTAAGAATTTAGCCCCATCATGCTTAACTCCAAAAATTCTCATCTCTTGACACAATCTTATACATGTTAACGTGAGCCATCAGAGTTATAGAACTCTGGTTATAGCCATTTTTTTTTCAAAAAATCGCAAAAATTGAAATGGTCACAACTTGGTCATTTTAAGTCGGAATGAGCTCATTTTTGGACAAGAGATACTTTATACCGTATAGAATTTATTTCACAAATTAAGTTGCCTAAACATCCCCTGGAAAGTTCTGGGCAGTAGCTATTTTGGAAAAAACAAGGTTTTCGTACTTTGTTAAAAATAATCCATACGGAAATGTACAACTCCTTTTTCAATGATTCCACTTGGATATGTTAGAAAACTTATCATATTATCCTCCCAAAGTTTTCCAGAATTTTTGAATGTCAGAAAAATAACTAAACTACCCCTACCCTTGACTATCCAAAATAGTCTATTTTTTCCTTAAAAGACACAAAACTATTTTTCCTAAATCAGTCACTACGGACTGTGTGCTCAACATTTTTGAGTTCTACCACTTTGTTTTAGTAGATAACTTACCTATATAACACCCCTTTTTGACGGATCACAAAAAGAAGGTGTAGATTAAAAACGGTGGATATCCAAAGTACATACAAATTTTATGGCTTATAAACTAGAAAAATTACTTTCTTTATTTTTGATTTCCAACTAAAACAACAATCAGTATGGGTATATCTAAACATGAAACACTCATAAACACATAGATCTAAAGTTTTAAACCTCAAGATCATAAATTCATATTATCAAAAATCAAATCAATCCAAAAAGGAAATTAGACTACATAAGTAGAAATTTTTGTTATACCTTAACTTTTCCTTTTTCTCCTTCTAAAATATGAGATGGATCTTGGGTGTATGAAGATCAAAATCTTCTCTCCTTCTCCTCTTGTAGCTCAATTGAGGGGAGGTGCTGTACCGGTCATTAACCGGTAAAGTGTTATTTTTTATTTTTTTAACCACAATTATTAGAATAATAAATAAAAAATAATAGAGCAAGTTTGAACAAAAACTATAAAAAAAGTATATTTTTTATTGAAAAAATACTGTAAACTATTTATTGTGTTTTTTCAATAAAAAATATACTTTTTTTTATAGTTTTTTGTTCAAACTTGTTCTATTATTTTTTATTCTAATAATTATGGTTAAAAGAAATATTAATAATAAAAAATTATACTGTGTACCGGTCGTTAGTCCGGTACACTATGTACCATACGCCCCCTAGATCCTTTGTAGCTGTCGAATTTGCTCCTTTCTCTCTTTTAGTTTTCTTTTTGGTAAGAAATAAGAGCTGAAAGAGAAAATGGATTTATTTATTAAAGTGACCAATATTTTTAGTGGTTTCTAGAAAAAAAATGTATACATCTCCCAATATCTTTTTTTCTTTCTCTCTTCCACACTTATTAAATGGTTGCTTGCACATTTCAACAAAGGTTGTGGCTATCCATGTGTGTGACACCTAAGGTATTTGGTAGGAGTTGGTAACCAAATGAATAAATAATTTACATGCTCCTTTTTACTTCAATATGGCCGGATACTCCCCCCTTTTAAATGTCCAAATTTGATTTATTTTAATTATCAATTTTACTTAAATCAAATGACTAAAAAGTCCCTCACCACTTGCGCTAAAGATTGGGCTATCCCTTTAATGTTTTGGGCTTACAAATTTAGTTTCTTTGAGCCATAACAAATAACATATTCCAACACTCTTAAAATTACCATTCCCTAATTATTTAATTAGAATTTTCATTTTCTCAATTATAACATAAATCCTTACTCATGCACATTTATTTTCTTAACCCAATTAGACTTGCTATAATTAGGTTATAAAATTAATTAACTGAGATGTATAAAATAAATCTCTTAGAATTAGTATATATTTTATATACTAATATTATCCCGTATCATAACCCTTAAGTTATTAAAATTTTCATTCTTAATTTATAATTACGTTACCTTAGCTTCTCTTATTTGTTTATAATAAACATATAAAAACAAACACATATTATTCATATGGAATTACTCATATATAACAATACACAAAACCATATAAATATTTCACACAATTTTTTTTTAATCCATACCTTATTTCTAGTCTAGGTCTTATTATTCAACCTTTATTTATTCAATTAAGATTTTATTAATCGTATAAATTCTCTGGTTATCACAGGGCCAATGATATTCATTAGTATCACATTCACGAATTATCCATGCACTACGGGTCAAGGATATTTCGTGTTATCACCAATGGTCATGATCATGCTAGCAACTGTCCATCAATACACTACGGGCATGTGGCCCCCCAAATTTGGGTATCTTCCAATCCGATAGATGGTGCTACACGGTGCTACAGTTCACACAAACATTCAATTGAAATGCCTCAAAAGAACGAATATGTCTTATATATATTCGAAATAATATTAACATTCCCCCAGGTTCTTTATAACCGTTACAATTGTTCTTGTCATAATACCAAATATTATCATTATAAACCTATACTATTACATAGGTAATCTACGGGTTCGCCTTAGCCTTCCTTTTATCCTTGCTGGATCCGTCGGTTCGTTCGATCTTAGCTACATTCATATGGTTCAAGTAAGAGTGAGCCTAACTAGCTCAGCAAGTACAATAATTCTAGTAAAATAGCACGCTTGAAACATAGGAATCGTATATCTTAAATAACTGAACAATAGTTACGAAGTACTATCGATAATTTAAAATATCACTTCTTTTCCTTCAAAACGTTTTACAATAACAATATTCAGTAAAACATCAATTCCGGTCCAAGACCATGAGCATTTCATAAGTTGTTTAAAAAGGACATCCCGACACTAAGTCCGTAAGTTCGACATAGCTTATGAGCACGTCTAGATGATCAGCCTATAGTACTCTATGTTGATCAACACTACATTCATTAAACGTATGTATGTTTAAGTTGTGGCAACCTCACGTGTCTGTCGTTTGATGACAAAACAATTTAGCATACTTAGTCTTCATTTGAAAACCACACCAACATAGTTTGGTAAAACATTGACAATACTTTGATAGATTATAAGAAATCCAACATAACGTAAGTCTAGCCGAAAGAATTGGCTTTGACTTTATCAGACATTAGTTCATGCGTAAGAATACATGAATCACAAAGCTTGTCCAGATTGAACTGACACAAGGGTTAGAATACTTACCTTTAACGTCTGCTACTGTTTATTACACGTGTACTTTAAGTCCTTAAAGTCTCTACAGTAGATAATAACATCACATATCACATTAGATCATGAATAACATACATGGTTCGTAAAGAATCTTACCCTTCTTCTCAATCTAATTACGTATTAGATTTGTTATTATTGGTTCCGACTTCCCGTTACGTTGTTCTTACGTTCACATACAATTGACTTACCTTAACCCTAAGTGATCATACTTGAGGTTTAATCATGACTTAATAATGTTTCATTAAGTTCCTTAGTAAATTGTTAATCAATTTCCAATCATGCTCTACTTATAAACATTATTTATTGTTCAAACCCTAAGGCTGGCGCTGCGGCGCAAACTCCCTTTACTTCAGTCGTGCTGCGACGCCATACTCTAGGGGCTAAAGACCCGGACTCGGCGCTGCGGCGCGAGTCCCCTCCGTTACGGCCGCGCTGCGGCGCGAAGCTCAAGTAGGTCACAGCTTTTCTCGGCTAAGCTCAGCGCTGCGGCGCCACATACTTGGCCTTGGGCTGGTGTCGCGGCGCCAACTCTGTGCACCAAATTTTTTTGACAGTTTTTCATTTTTGTGAGATTTTCGGGCTCGTAACTTCTTCGTTATAAGTCCGAATTAGCTCGTTCAAGAGCCTATGGTTCACAAATCACATACTCTACATGTTCATGCAAGAATTTTATATTTTTGACTTTGTTAACTCTAAATTCACCTATTGGTTCATTTTTAACGAAAACGATAAACGTTCGTGAACGTTCAACGCTCGTTTCTTCGTTCTAAGTTGGAATTCGATCATTTTCAAGTCTGCAACTCTATAATGCCAAATAAGACTTGTCTCCATCGAAAAACAATATTTCTGAGTTCAAACATAAAATCCAACTTCTATTTCGAGAATTTCATGAATTCGACGATTATTGTCCAATCGTGTGAATTCCGATAAAACTTCGTTAATTATGATTTGTTCATTGCTTCAAATGGATTCAATCCATCAACTAGACATCTCAACCTACACATTACAACAACGTATTTTAAAGTTAGGTTATGGCTTATTCTTCATAAGTTTATAACTTAACAAATTATAAATGACAAGGTTTCATTTCTTATAGCTTATTATTGATTCAAGTCCTTTAACCAACATTCTTACATCTTATTAACATACCAACTTCATTCATGTAAATATGATACAAGTTTAAATATGACCATCAGAAGTTCATAACTTATTTAGGTTCAAATTACTTATTCATGACTTATACGGCTTAAGTCTATTGATTATCCAATTCTTATGTGTTCTTAGCATACATGTTCATTAAGCTACACTTCTCTTATCACCCTAAAATGGTAGAGATGGAAGATATAAGATCATTTACCTTTGATGACTAGCTTTCTTCTTCTTCAAAATCTAACAATGGAAGTTTAGCTTATAAGTGCTTATTCTCTCTAACACTTAAGTTGGAAGTTGGATGAAATTTAGCAACCAACTAATGAGCTAACAAGTCCTGTATTTATAGGATGGCTAAGGTTGGGGTATTATGGACAAAAACACATCCCACCTCCTTTGTAACCTCCTTACTATTCACTTACTTAACAACTAAGTAAACTTGGCCATTACACTAATTCCTTGCCCACCACACAAAGTTCTTGGTCACCAAGTTCACCCATGGGTTGCCCCATGGATCAAGCTTTACCCATTGGATCATTAATTGGGCTTAGGTCTACTTATATTAACTTATTCCTTTGGGTTTGCATTACTTTACTTTGGGCTAAACACTTGGGCTTAACACTACTAAATCTTGGTCTTGCACCTTACTTCTTATTGAACTTGTACTTCATACAAGATTCCACAATTCTATTTCATTTGACTTTAATCCTTAACGTTCTCTAATTAAGTCCGCATGCGAAATATTGTGCTTTTCATACTTGAATTATTATTTCATAATCCATCTCACCTTGTTTTTTGGAAAATTTCTCGGAAAGCTTTTATTTTCATCTTGGAAATTAAAACACTTTAATTCCTCCACGTAGTTAAAATACTACAATGTTCCGATATTTCTAGGTTATAGAACGACATTCATCTTACTAACACATAATAATAACAAATAATATTATTTTATTCATTGTAAAAGTATTTACAAAAGGTTCGATTTTCTGGGGCGTTACACTCTCTCCCCCTTATAAGGATTCTGTCCCCAGAATCTCGCTTAACAAAAAATTACACAAACAATTGAGGGTAATTCTTCGTCATCTTTTCTTCTAATTCCCATGTTGATTCTTTGACATCGTGGTTCTTCCATAAAACCTTTACAGACGGTGTAACTTTGTTCCATAGAACTTGCTCTTTTCTATCGATGATTTGAATCGGCATCTCCTCATATGTTAAGTCCTTCTTGATATGAATCGACTTATACTCTATTACGTGTTTGTAATCAGGCTTATAGTGACGTAAAACATATACATGAAATACGTTATGTATTCGTTCTAGGTCTGGAGGTAACGCTACCACATAAGCTACCCCTCCCACCTTTTCTAATATTTCAAAAGGTCCTATAAATTTGGGACTTAAATTTCCCTTCTTTCCAAAGCGTATCTTTCCTTTCCAGGGAGATACCTTTAGAAATACATACGAGCCTACTTCGAACTCCCTATTAACTTTATGAAAATCTGTAAACTTCATTTGTCTATCTTGAGCTGCTACCAATCACATTCGTATTAACTTTACTATATCCACTGTTTGCTGCACCATTTCTGGTCCTAGCATTCGGTGTTCTCCCACTTCATTCCAATACAATGGTGTTCTGCATTTTCTTTCGTACAAGGCTCCTTAAGGCGTCATATCTATGCTTGCATGATAACTGTTGTTATACGCAAACTCTACCAACGGTAGATGATCATCCCAACTACCCTTAAAATCCATGACGCAAGATCTCAACATATCTTCTAACGTCTGAATTGTCCTCTCACTCTGTCCATCGATTTGTGGTTGATATGCTGTACTCAACTTTAATCGCGTCCCCAACTATTCTTACAGACTCCTCCAAAAGTTTAACGTGAATCATGGGTCACGATCTGACACAATCGAAATTGGTACTCCATGTCTGGAAATAACTTCCTTAACATAAAGTTTGGCTAACTGGTCTAAGTTATATTTGACCCTAATTGGCAAGAAGTGAGCCGATTTTGTCAACCGGTCCACTATTACCCAAATCGCATCATACCCCTTCTGAGTAATCGGAAGTCCCACCATAAAGTCCATCGTGATATGCTCCCACTTCCACTCTGGAATCTCCAATGACTGTAACAAACCACTTGGTCGTTGATGTTCGGCCTTAACTTTTTGACAAGTCAAGCACCTACTCACATACTTGGCTATCTCTCTCTTCATGTTCGGCCACCAAAAACTCTATCGAAGGTCTTGATACATCTTAGTGCTTGATAAGTGGATTTTATATCCATGAATCAATGTCCATTTCTTGCTTAATTCGTTGTTACTCTCGTGTTTTTATGTTCGTTTTTACTCGTCTCATGTTCTTTTATGTGCAAGGTGGTTGTTGTGGCAAGTAGTGAAGAAAGGAGATCATTTGGAGCAAAATTGGAAGAAAACTTGAAATGAGAAAAGTCAGTTGACAGTGGACTAGCCCACCGGGGCAGGCCTGTTGTGCCTATAGACCCCCGCCGGGGCGGGGGGTCGCGAAATCTGGAGTCCTGTTGCGTTTAAAACTCGGCTGGAACATGGATTGTTATGACTTTGTGTAGCATGTGGACTCTAGTGACTGAGGGACTTCGGCTAGAACACAAGGGGAGATATATATTGCACAAAGAACAACGAATTAAGCATCACAGAAGGCAAAGTATAGAGATTAATTTCAGTTTTTCATAGCAAGCTTTGGAGGAGTATTTTGAAGAGATTGTCGTGACGATTGCAGATTAAGGCTACGAGAAGGGTGTCTTGCACTATTCTTCATCTTAGTTCTATATTTGTAATCGAAAGGATGTCTCTTTTAAAGTATTCAGTTTTTATTTCATTTATTATGAACTAATTTGCTTTTTAGGATTATGATGGATCCTTAAGTGAAACGATGATTGTGTAACTTTGATTTCTAGTTCAATAAGTTATTTCCCAGTATTATCTATATTAATTTGAGCGTGAATTTATGAATTGCCAGATCAACGATTCGTTGTGGACTTGTATGAACTCGAGAGATGAAATACGAGTCTAGACGTAGTTAATATAGTATGTGTTCTTGAATTTTTTGAATAGCAGAATCTTGATGAATGTTAAGGTAGAGATAGGCTTGACATCGCATGTAATCGGATAGAGAACTTAATCTTAAACCTTCTTTAATTTTAATTCACATAGAGATATAGTGAGTTAGTTGATTAAAGTGTTTAACTTGTTTCTATCTAAATTGTGGATTTAATTTAATATGGTATTAGTGCATCGAGAGGTGGCTAGACTACATTTGTGTTCTTGGTTAATAAACTGGGATAGTGAGTTGAATTAGAATCAAGGTGTGAAAATCAGAGTGAAACTTAGGGTGAAATAATAAGTCTAATTCTCCATTATTTGTTTGAAATTCTAGATTTTGATATTTGTGATTATTTTGTGATAGTTTATTTATTTATTAATTTAGTTTTTATAATTTTAAATCATTGAATTGAATAGTTTAATAGAATTAGGATTAATAGGAAATTGGTAATTGTGAAGTAAAATTTCTTACTAATTTGTCTCCGTAGGAACGATACTCTATTCATTACTATATTACTTGTTGACCACGTATACTTGCGTGTTTTGCGTATATAGATTTTACCCAACAGTGCTACCAGGATGAATCGAGTACCTCAAACTATGAGACTCTTGTAATATATGCTCCTTTAATCCCGTCTCATTCGGAACCCAAATTTTTCCTTCAAATCTTAATAATCCCTCATTATCAAGACTATACTGTTTATCTTTTTCATTGGTTAATCTCTTCTTCATCTGGTCACACTCATCAGTTTTGAGCTGCACCTCCTTGACTCTCTCTACGATGGTAGATTGGATCTCCATCGTAAATAGTCTCTGTCTCAATTCACTTGGCAACTTCACCTCTATCTCTATCCTAGCCATCTCTGTTATTAACTCATTTTGAGCCGTTAACATAGACAACTTTTCCTGACCCTTTCTACTTAAGGCATCAGCCACTACATTGGCTTTCCCAAGGTGATACAGGATTTCACAGTCGTAATCCTTTATCAACTCCAGCCATCTCCTCTACCTCATATTCACCTCCTTCCGTGTAAAGATATATTTTAGACTCTTGTGGTCCGTGTATATCTCACATTTTTCTCCGTAAAGATAATGTCGCCATATCTTTAAGGCAAACACTACCGCGACCAGTTCTAGATCACGAGTAGGGTAAACTTTCTCATAATCCTTCAACTACCTTGATGCATACGCAATGACCTTGCCATGCTGCATGAGCATGCAACCAAGTCCTCCATGCGAAGCTTCGCTATAAACTACGAAATTTCCTATGTCATCGGGTAATGAAAAAATAGGCGCTTCATTTAACCTCTTCTTCAGTTCTTGAAAACTATCCTCACATTTCTCCGTCCACGCGTATTTCACCTTCTTCCTTGTCAAGTTAGTCAACGGAGTAGCTATCTTTGAAAAATCCTGAATGAATCTTCGATAGTAACCCGCTAATCCTAGGAAACTCCGCACCTCGGTCGGCATTTTCGGTTGTTCCCAATTCATCATAGCTTCCACCTTCGCTGGATCTACTGAAATCCCTTCATGGTCAATGACATATCCTAAAAACTGTACTCGTTCTAGCCAAATTCACACTTAGTGAACTTAGCAAACAACTTCTCCTTCCTTAGTGTTTCCAACACTATTCTTAGGTGTTCAGCATGATGTTCTGGCGTCTTAGAATATACTAGAATATCATCGATAAACACCACGACAAACTTGTCTAAATATTGTTTGAACACTTTGTTCATCATATCCATGAATGCAGCTGGTGCACTAGTCAACGCAAATGACATCACCAAAAACTGATAATGACCATAACGAGTCCTGAATGCCGTCTTTGGTACATCCTCATTCCTAACCTCCAGCTGATGATACCCCTTCCTTAAATCTATTTTAGAAAATACTTTGCCCCTTTCAACCGATCAAAAAGATCATCGATCCTGGGCAATGTGTACTTATTCTTTATCGTTAACTTGTTCAACTCTCAGTAGTCGATATAAAGTCTTAATGATCCATCCTTCTTCTTTATAAACAGTACCGATGCTCCCCACGATGAAACACTCGGTTGAATGTACTTCATGTCCAACAATTCTTGCAACTGCTCCATCAACTCCTTCATCTCCACTGGTGCCATACGATATGCTGCCCTAGTAACTGGTGCTGCTCCTGGCACAATGTCTATTACGAACTCGGTCTCTCTATCCGGTGGAAGACCCAACAATTCACTTAGAAATACATCCGCAAATTCGTTAACTATAGGTATTTGTTCCATGGTCGTTCCCACCCTCTTGGTGTCAACTACATGGCATAGATAACCTACACACCCCTTCCTTAACAGTTTCCTAGTTTGTGTCATGGTAAGAGAACACGAACGTCCCGACGATTTAATACCGTAAAATACTACTTGAGGTTATCTTAACGTTCTAATATTTACGCATTTCTTTTAACAATCTATAATTACCCCATGGTTAACCAACCAATTCATTCCAAGAATTACGTCGAATTCTCCTAGTTTTATCGGTATCAAATCTACCGATAATTTATAATCTCGTATATCTATGCAACAACTCCTATGAATATCTTCAACAGGAATTATCTCTTTGTTTGCTACCTTAATATTTAAAGGTATTGGCAACTTTTCGGGAAGTAATCCTAATCGTCTAGCAAAATCACGTGCTATAAACGAACAAGTAGCACCCGAATCAAACATCACGTAAGCATTTAGGTCATTGATTGGAATAGTACCTGCGACTACGTCTCCCGATGCCATCGCATCTTAGACTGTCATGTTAAAGGTACGGGCCATCGGGATACCCGGCTGCACTGGACCACCAATAGCTAACTTACTGCTATTGGGACCCCTATTTTCCTCCGTCCCCTTCTTTGGACAGTTCTTTTCCATGTGGTCAGTTGACCCACACACAAAGCATCCGTGGTTCTTCTTCGAACTTGGACAGTTAGGCGTAATGTGCCCCTCCTGTCCATAATTGTAGCATACGACCTTTCCCTTGAGACAGACTCCTAAGTGAGTCTTCCCACAGGTCTTGCAGACCTCCATCCTCCCCTTCGGGTCTCCTTGATTCACTCTGGTATTCCCAGAGTTAAATACTTTTCGCTTCTATCCCTCGCCACTTCCGCTGGCTCCTTCAATCTTTACTCCCTCATCAACCTTCCCCTTATTCTTCTTATCCTTGTGGTACTGACTCAAAGCCTCGCTACCACCTTCGACGATTATCGCCTTCTCTAAAATGGTCCCAAACGAAGTACTTTAGAACACAGAAATACGATTATAGAGCCAGGGTTTCAAGCCTGCTCGAACCATTGAGTTTCCTAATCTCGGTGTCCACTTGGTGTGGAGCAAACCTTTCCAGTTCATTAAACTTGGCTGCGTATTGGGGAACCGTCTTGTCCCCTTGTTTCAAGTTGAGAAACCTCATCTCCATTCTCCCTTGCATACTCATGGGAAAGTAGTTCTCGAAGAATATCTCCTTGAACCTCACCCACGTTAAATTCTCTATACCGGTCCTAGCCTTGTTGGCCTCCCACCAAAAGTTGGCCTTTCCCTTCATCATGTAGGTTGCAAAGGCAACCTTGTAAGAACCCGAATTTTTAAGAAATTATTAAATAAGAATTTAATGAATGAAATTCTTAAGTGTGAATTGGGTTCGAATAAAAACATTTATGTGTTACGAGGTATGTAGGAATGTGTTACATAGGGTAATAAGAACTATGTAATATGTGATTTTTGTGATTAATAAATATATTATTATATATTGTTATTTATTGCAGAGATAATTTAGTTGAGATAAAAGAAGTGGATAAAATTTCCTATCGATATTAAATAGTTTATAGGATTATTTTATCATAGTAAGTGGGTGACATTAATGTATAATCGTCATTTTCTTGTATATGTGTACTAATAACTGATATGATTATAATATTGGTTAATTGATAGTTGAGAGTTATATTATGAAATAATATAATGTGTATGTTAAACCTTAAATAACTATGGTAATATAATACAAGGTTTAATTTACTTAAGTAAATGAGTGAATTAATATGTGTGTTGAATATGTGATACTTTATATAAATTACACAGAATGGTAATATGTGAGAAAGTCTAATATACAAATAACATTAAAAGTATATACGTTATTAATTAAAGGGAGACATAAATCATTATATCTTTAAATGGATATTTAATATTTGAAGAAATTATTTTGGGAACAATTTA
The DNA here is from genome assembly GCA_016801055.1 of Panax notoginseng. NCBI lineage: Eukaryota > Viridiplantae > Streptophyta > Magnoliopsida > Apiales > Araliaceae > Panax > Panax notoginseng. Next base: position 102,400,548 of record CM029021.1, read on the forward strand.
TAGAGGGAGAGAGAAATAATAATTTTATATTTCTAATGAAGGATATTAAAATAATTTCTAATATTGAGTTATTTTAATAAAAGGAGGAAATGTTATTTTTGAATAATAATATTATCTTATATATTTTTGTATGAGGCATGATTAATAATATAGTAAATATATTAAAACGTATTTGCTATATGTAAATAAATTGATGGAAACAATTTATTATAATAGAAAATAAACGTATTATCTATTTTCTATATATAATATATGTACATTTGTCGTACATATAGTTAATTGATATTATATTAAGAATAATATCTTGAGACAATTAAATTAATTTCTAATTGTAAATGCCTTTATTCAGAGAAAACATAATATTTATGTTATGACAAAAAACATAATTTCAAATGTATTTTCAAGGGAGTTAATTAATGAAAGAAAATTGAGTTATTTTAATATATTAAATAACTTAAGTTATTATCGTGGATGTTATCATTTAAATGATTAATAGAGTATATATTAATTATTATAAGCATAAAAGTTATACTTATAATTGATTTAGGTAGTTTAGCATTTAAATGCTTGAGTCACACAAATATTATATTGAAAGAATAATAAGTGTGGAGAATGAGATGAGCTTAAGATCGAGCTTGTGGAATATGCATTGTGTGGCACAGTGATGAGATATATTAATGATGATATGAATTAACGAATGATTTATTAAGTGAACAATTAATCTATATTAATTGTTAATTGTTGTTAATTATTATCCTAGAATATTAATTAATAATTGATTTATGAGGAATGAATTAATTAATATTAGTGTTAATTAATCAATAAGATGAATAATTTATTTATTTGACATAAAAAAATAAGTGAGTTATTAATATAATAAGATTATAAATTGGTGTGTATTTAAAATATAGAGTATACTTCTTATATGTGGGTAGGTACATATATGTTTGTGTATATGTGTCCCTAACTTAACATATGTAGTAATATAAAGATATTAAAGATAAACTTGCTAGTCCAAAGGGGAATAAACCCAAGTGTCGTACATATAGTTTGATTAGTACACGTCAGTAGAATAATAAAAACACATAACATATATAATGCATTTTATAAGGTTAATTTTCATATTTTATTTCTTTGACTTTTCTTAAGGTTATGACTTAAGGTTTAAATCCCCCCTTAAGTTTTATAACCTAATGCTTTGATACCAACCCGTGATGCTCCCAAATTCGGATATCTTCCAACCCGACAGATGGTGCTACAATTCACACAAATATTCAATTGAAATGCCTCAAAAGAACGAATATGTCTTATATATATTCAAAATAATATTAATATTCCCCAGGTTCTTTATAACCGTTACAATTGTTCTTTTCATAATATCAAATATTATCATTACAAACCTATACTATTACATAGGTAATCTACGGGTTCGCCTTAGCCTTCCCTTTATCCTTGTCGGATTCGTCGGTCCGTTCGATCTTAGCTGTATTCATATGATTCAAGCATGAGTGAGCCTAACTAGCTCAGCAAGTATAACAATTCTAGTAAAATAGCATGCTTGAAACATAGGAATCGTATATCTTCAATAACTGAACAATAGCTGCGAAGTACTATCGATAATTCAAAGTATCACTTCTTTTCCTTCAAAACATTTTACAATAACAATATTCAGTAAAACATCAATTCCGGTCCAAGACCTTGAGGCATTTCAATTGAATGTTTGTGTGAACTATAGCACCGTGTAGCACCATTTGTCGGGTTGGAAGATACCCATATTTGGGGGTGTCACAGGGCCAACGAGGACTTGTACCACATCATTTGTAACATTACAGGTCATGATTATACCGAATAATCCATGGTCATAATCATACCAATCAACAGTTCATCTATGCACTACGGACCAAAGATGACTTTCATCACAATATAAGCATGAGGATGACGACAATGATGTAAGAATTCAATTAAATAAAAGTAAGGATAAATTTTAAAGATTTTAAATTTATCCAGAGTTTAATAATGTCCAAATTGTCAACATGATACTGCCTTGTGGAGTAAACTTCAAGAATAATATTGTATCAAAAATAATTTAGACAGAAAAGGAATAAAGTTTTATCATGAATAGTACCCCGGGTGAATAGTACCCGGGTGAATAGTACCCCGTAATTAGTACTCCGGGAATAGTATCCCGTGAATAGTACCCCATCAAGAAAAGATTAAAAATTATCAAGAATGCTCAAAATAATATTTTCATGAAAACATACTAGATGAAGCGCAAATTTCAAGGATATTCTACTAATTTCAAGGAGTATAGAAGTAATATTTTAACAAAATGAGTGTAGAATTCGGAATCTGAAACGAAATAATATTACTTACATACTACATAGTATGGAAGAAAATATTATTTCTTACGAATATTGAACAAAAATAATATCCCTTACTGTGACGCCCCCAAAATAGGTATACATCACCTATTCTGAGTCGCCAAATACATGGTATAGAATACAAATACAAACTTAATTATACATCATGAGCTGTGAGTTTAAATACAAACATTTTCTTCTAGATAATATACAAACTCAATGGGGTCCTCATTACATTTATTAACACACTATTTCACAGAATAGTGAGGACTACTAATGCTATCCTCTGGACCGTCACTCCGTTCCCCGACTAGTCCCTGCTACGTTCTCATTTCCTGAAGAGAACAGTGAAAGAAAGGGTGAGCTCAACTAGTCCAGTACGAAATATTATGACTAAGATAATGCAGAATAATTTATTGTTAGCCTTCAACGGTGTTAAACTGATACAATATAACAAACATCAAGTTTAACTGCAGCGGAACAAGCAATCCATTAAAAGAGTCAAGTAGAGAATAAAATCTACTATCTTTTAAGATTTAAAAGGTTTTTCATCATTTTTATCGCTGGGACTCAGCTTAATAAATAATCCACATCATCGAATCACCCCAGCACTACGGCCAAGGATATTATTTAGTATCACGACCATAATTATCCATGCACTACGGGCTAAAGATAATCGTGTTTTCATCAACGGTCCTGATCATGCCATAAAACAATTCATCTTTGCACCCTTGGCCGAAGAGAATCCATAGCCATAATCATATCAAAAACTGTCCATCAATGCACTCCGGGCCAATGAGGACTTTTTCCACATCATTTGTAACTTTACGGTCACGATTATACCGAATAATTCATGGTCATAATCATACCAAGTCCATCTATGCACTACAGGGCATAGATGACTTTCAACATAATATAAACATGAGGATGATGACAATGATATAAGAATTCAATAAAACAAGTTCAAGAATTAATTTATCTAGGAACCAATAACGTCCAAATTGTCAACATTATACTGCTTTGTGGAGTAAAATTCAAGAATGCTCAGAAGAATGTTTCCATGAAAAGATACTAGATGAAGTGCAAATATCAATGATATTCCACTAATTTCATGGAGTATAGAAGCCAAAACTTTAACCAAAAGAGTATCATAGAATATATGAAACTGCAATGGATTTTCACCCGCCATGCGGTAATCCACATAGAGAGCTCATTTCTACAATTTAATAAGAAATGAATACGAAGGGTCATTCACCATGCATGTGGCAATCCACATAGACATGTTATTCCAACAGAATAATAAAGAATGGAATAACAGAAGAATTCACCATACATGCGATAAACCACACAGACAGGTTATTCTAACAGAGTAATAAATAATGGAACCAGGTCCGGCGTAAACGCACAGATAAGATATTCCGACAGAATAATAAATAATGGAACCAGGTCCAGCGTAAACGAACAGACAAGATAATCTGACAGAACAATAAATAATGGAACCAAGTCCGGCGTAAACGCACAGACATGATATTCCGACAGAATAATAAAGAACGGAATATTAGAAGAATTTCACCATGTATGCAATACTTTGCATAGACAGGTTATTCCAACAGAATAATAAGAATAGAATAACAGAAGTTCTCTTCATGAATAAGAAAGAAAGAATACCCCTTACGAGTACAACAAATAATATCCCCTACCTTAGAAAGAAGAGTACTGGATATAGAAGTAGTGAAGTAGCAGAACACTTTTCTTCTTTCTCTCTATAGTTTCTCTCTCTAGAGTTTCAGTGAATTCGTAAGAAATAATGAATGAATGAGCTTCTATTTATAGAAGAATGGACTGCATAGTAACTAACTTATGAATGGTCCAGATTGATTTATTTTAATCTGACGGTTCATATTTAAAACAAAATCTTTTAAATAAAATATAATATATTCTATTTATAATCTAATAAAACGAATAACTTTATAAAAAATTTTACTATGCAAACACTATGCAGGCACTATGCAAACACTATGCATAATAAAATATAATATATTCTAATTATTGTCTAATAAAACAGATAACTTTATAAAAGTATTCAGTTTTATATAAAAAGATTTTACTATACAAAATACTATGCAGATACTATGCAACACTATGCATAATAGAATATAATATATTCTATTTATAGAATAACTTTATAAAAGAATTCTGTTTTATATAAAAAGATTTTCTGTTTTATTACATTAATAATACTAATAAAACAAAACTGAGTGACTTATCACGTAAACATCAATAATCAATACCGTGTCCTACTAGGCAACTACGCGTATTACTGTACTTTTACTACCGAGTAGTTCAACAATTTTAATGGTAAAACTTCTGCCGTTATTCTCATAAAAATATTTTTGTCGTTTTCTCCGTCCGACAATAATTCTGTTGCGGGGTCCACCAATGATTGTACCGTCGGACGGATATTCTCCGACAAAAAAAATATTCCCCGACCAATCGAATATTATACAACAACTTGCATGCTGTTCAAAATTTATAAATATTACCCATAACTATAACACTATCTCAAATCCACACAATAATATTCAAAAAAATATTTCGAGAAAATTAAATCTTTATTCATAAAATCTGGGGTCTCACAATTACAACTGTTGAACGAAAATAATATTCTTTACAAATATTGAATGACTATAATATTCCTTACGAATATTAAACGAAGATAATATTTCTTGCGAATATTGAACGAAATAAAATTTCTTATGAATACGAAAAATAATATCGTAAGCGAATATGAAATAAATAATATCCCTTACCTCAAAAAGAGAGCAATTCCGACATGTATAGCAGATATATTCTTGAAGAAAACCTGCACTGTTTTCTACACTCAAAGCTTCCTTAAACTCAAAAGAAATACGCTCAATATTATAGAAGAAGAATTCTCTGATATTGGTGTGATTTTCATTTCTAAACTGAGCATCCTATTTATAAGAGAAAGGCTGGGCACTATTTGGACGCACGGTGAAGGAAAAGTCACGGGGGACGTTCGGCCGAATTTTTTGAACAATTTTGATTTTACTATGCAATAAAAAATTCTAATAAAACTAAAACTTTTAAATATATATATATATATATATATATATATATATATATATATATATATATGTATATATATATGGAAATGATTGATGAAAAACGTTAGCTATTAGAACTGTTTGAACTAACGCTAATCTATCCGTCCAAAATTAGAGTTAATGGTTGAGATGAATGCCTAGCCGCTAGAGGGAGTAGCGACCAACAATAAATATTAAAATCCACTCTCCTGGCCGCTAGAGGGAGTAGCAGACAGTCAAAACGTCATCGTTTTGATTGGCCGTTACTCCCTCTAGCGGTCAGCAGAGAGGATTTTAAAATGTTATAGAATTTGGCCCAGCCGCTAGAGGGAGTAGAGGCCAATAATTTTTTTTTGGCTTAATTACTGATTATCCTAATTATCCTCCTACATACTACTTATTAATTAGTAAAATAAAATATTAAAAAATTATAAGGATAATTATAAAGATAATCAGTAATTATCTTTCTACTTATTCTTATACTTATTAACAGATTATCCTTATACATATTACTTATTAATCTGTAAAAAATAATAATAAAAAATTATAAGGTTAATTATAAGGATAATGAGTAATTATCTTTATACTTATCCTTATACTTATTAACAAAATAAGTATGTATACGAATAATTACTGATTATCGTCTTATGATTTTTAATTATAAATAGAAAATAGTGATTGAGTTTATATATTTGAGTAAGAATATAATATAAATTCAATCACTATTTTCTATTTATAATTAAAAATCATAAGACGATAATTATTAATTATCCTTATACATACTTATTTTATTAATAAGTATAAAAATAATTACTGATTATACTTAAAAAAATTTATTATTTTATTTTACTAATTAATAAGTAGTATGTAGGAGGATAATTATGATAATCAGTAATTAAGCCAAAAAAATTTTGTTGGCCGCTACTCTCTCTAGCGGCTGGGCCAAATTCCCTAACATTTTAAAATCCTCTCTGCTGGCCGCTACAGGGAGTAGACAGCATAGCGGATTTGACTGCCCGCTACTCCCTCTAGCGGCCATCATAGAGGATTTTAATATTTATTGCTAGCCGCTAGTCCCTCTAGCGGCTGGGCATTCATCTCAGCCATTAACTCTAATATTGGACGGCTAGATTAACGTTAGTTGAAACAGTGTTAATAGCTAACGTTTTCCACAGATCATTTCCAATATATATATATATATATATATATATATATATATATATATATATATATATATATATATATATATATATATATATATATAATCACACATTACTACACACACACACCACCCCACATTCCCACACATATTCACACACTTTTATATGCACACACCCACTTTATATATATATATATATATATATATATATATATATATATATATATATACTGAATAACTTTCTACCGATTATTTTGAAAAATGAGTAAGTGATGGTCTATATAATAAGCCAAATTTACAACAAATACTTCATAAAATACCACTCTTTTTATCTTAATTCACCTGGCTTCTCAAAATATATTTTTAACAACATATATTCATCATTATTATAACTCGCAATATTTAACAACCAAATCATTCCCAAGAAAGAAGGGGCTTTCCGATAAGGATTTTTCCCTATTGGTGCGCAATTAGGTGAGCAAATCCCTTCTCTCGACAGAACTTTCTAGACATTATTAATAATACAAATAATAATATGAAAAACTTTGTCGTCTCAATTATTAATTTAATAATATAAAATATTGTGACAATAATTGAATCAATAACGTGAGATACTATGCAACAATTACTATGACAATAATTGAATAAAATTGAGTGACTTCTCACATAAGCATCAATAATCAATACCGTGTGCTACTATGCAAACACGCGTATTACTGTACTTTTCTCATTGGGTATTTCAACAGTTAACGATAAAACTTTCGCCGTTATTTTTATAAAAAGGTATTTCTGTCATTTTCTAACTCTGACAATAATTCCATTATGGGGTCCACTAATGATTGTGTCGTCATACGAATATTCCATGATAAAACGAATATTCCTCGACCAATCGAACTTGCTTACTTTGCAAAATTTGTAAATATTACCCACAACTATAACATAATATCAAATCCACACCATAATATTCAAAACAATATTTCGAGAAAATTAAATATTTATTCATAAAAGTTGGGGTCTTACAATCTCCCCTTCTTATGAAATTTCATCCTTAAAATTGGCGTACGTAATTGGTATGTCGAAGAAGTGAGAATACCTCGTTTTCATTTCAGATTCTAACTCTTGAGGTATAACTTCTGAGTGTAGAATATGTCCTTCTCATCCAAGATTTTAACATGTAACTCTTCATACGTTAATATTTTCGCTGTCTCGTCTAGTTCTAATCTAATAATGTGGTTCGGGTCGTCCACACATTTATGTAACATATATACGTGAAAAATGTTACGAGACATACTTAGCGGTAAAGCGAGTCTATAGGCCACAGTTCTTACTCGATCGAGGATTTCAAATGGACCAATTAAATCGAGGGTTGAGATTTCCTCTCTTCCTCGATTCTTGCTTCTAGAATAGCCCCTTTTTGCACCTTCTTCTTCATATTCATCAGCTCCGGGTATGTAACTTGAGCAGTTTTAACTTTATCGATTAAATTCGGTTCTAATCGTATATTTGCTATCTTCACGTAGGTTCTTGGAGTCTTTAAATCTATCTCCATCTTTTGTAAGTCGTACAAAATGGGCATTTGTGTTAACAACGTCACACTCGTAGCCGCATACGATCTTTTACTCAACGCATCAACTACCACGTTCGTTTTTTCTAGGATGGTATTGAATGGTATGGTTGTAATCTTTCAAAAATTCGAGCTAATGTCTTTGGCGAATGTTACGTTCATTTTGGGTGAATAAATATTTGAGGGTTTTGTACCGGGTTCAAGGTCGATACAAAATTCGATTTCACGCTTTGTGGGTGGCTAGGAAGTTCTTCAGGGAATACGTCAGGAAATTTATTAACAATAAAAAAATCATTCAAAACTGTTACTCTCATCCAAGACTTGGATATCACCTTACATTGATACCTATCAACTTGCCACCGTTATTCACGGCGTCCCCTAAGAAAAGTCTGGCTTCGGTGCATCCCACACAAGGAAGTCACCAGCGAAAGGCTCGAGGCTCTTTACTTATGGCTTGATATGACAGTGATTGACTTTAGTGGTTTGGTTGCTTGAATTCGCATAACAGGTTGGTTAGGAATATGAAGGCTAACAACCTTACGAAAATAATCAATTTTAGCATGATTAGTAGTTAACCAGTCGATTTCTAAAATCACATTAAATGCAAGTATTTTCTAAGAGATAAGATAGACAGGTAACGTGAGGGTATCGATTTGAATCAAACAAGATTTATAAACAGTGGATATAATGAAGGTTTCTCCTAACGTAGTTTCAACCGATAAGTCAAAGGCTGACTTCTCTGGAGTCAAATTTAAACGTTGAGCGCAAGTAGGAGAGATAAAAGAATAGGTAGAACCGGTATGAAATAAGGTATAGACTTTGCAAGAGTTTATGATTAGCTTACCCATGATAACTTCGTTCGGTTCCTCGCTTTTTGGGAAGTTATGAAAAAGTGCTATCACTTGAACCACCGACTTTGAATTGTCCAGGACAGCCTTTGGTGTCATCATTACTGATGAAATTGACTTTCAATATTAGGCATATTCCACCCTCAACTGCTTCGTCGTACTCCTGATCCATGATCTGAATCATTAATCTTCGATCCATATCGAATTGGGGTTGACCGCAATGTATAGGGTAATTCAAAGCTCAATGTTGGGTTCTCTCAATTGCTGTCCAAAATGAGAAATACATAACATCTATTTTAGCCTTCTTGGATCAGACTTCTCTTTCCACAATATCAACGCGTGGTGCGACTTTTACCCATGCATCCTTCATTCTCACTCATTCAGCTGTTTCTTCTTTCAACTGATCCTTGACATTTGAATTATTAGATTCCAGCTTTATCATCTTATACTCTGCCAAAGAGTGCTTCTGTCCAAGCATCACATATCGGGTAATGCAATCTTGAATTGTTGCATCCCTTTTCTCAACGACCGCCTGCCGTTCTTCAGTCTGCTCTTCTAACTCATGAATATGATTTTGCAGTTCTACATTTCGATCATAAAGTTCTCCTAATAAATTCTCCTCAGGTTCCTCTTCTTCCTCAGTCTCAGTTGCTACCTCTGTGACTAGCTCGGGTGCAACTATTAATTCTTCGCTCACCATATGGATATCTCTAATTTCTTCTACACCTGACATCCTACAATCAAGTTTAATAACTTAATTAGTACTCCCCCAATAAAATCTTTGTTATAACAAAATATTATACTCCAATATTTATTCTATAAATGAATCTCCTCGATTCATCACTTAAAACTCTATATGAGTTCATCTCTTGATTTTCAAATGTCATTTTCTAATAATGCCACAAAACCAGGGTTAATTGACAAGCCACATATTATCACTATATTATGACCGACCCATAAAAAATAATTAAGCTTAGGTAAGTCATACTAGCGAAGGATGGACCCCGTCCCTCCCCTCCTAGTTCTAGCCTCAAATCTCAGCCAGGGATCATATCCCTAAGCTTTGATACCAACTGTGACGCCCCCAAAATAGGTATACATCACCCATTCTTAGTCGTCAAATACATGGTACATAATCCAAATACAAACTTAATTTATAAAACTGTTAAGTGTAGTGCAGAATACGACAAAACATAAGCTGTGAGTTTTAATACAAATATTGTCTCCTAGACAATATCCAAACTCAAAATAAATCCTTATTGCAATTATTATCACACTATTCTTATAGAATAGTGAGGACTACTATAGCAATCATCTTGGACCATCACTCCATTCCCTGACTAGTCTCAGCTATATTCTCATTTCCTGAAGAGAACAATGAAAGAAAAGGGTGAGCTCAACTATCCCAGTAAAGAATATTATGACTAAGATAATGAAAAATAAATTATCGTTAGCCTTCAACAACATAAAAACTGATAGAATACATTAGACAACAAGTTTTAGATTAACAATTGTAGCGGAAATAACAATCCATTAGAAGAGTCAAGTAGAGCATGATAACTACTATCTTCTATGATTTAAAAGTTTATCATCAATTTTATCACTGAGACTTAGCTTAATAAATAATTCACAACACTGAATTATCCATGCACTACGGGCCAATGATATTCATTAGAATCATATCCACGAATTATCCATGCACTACAGGCCAAGGATATTTCGTGTTATCACCAATGATCATGATCATGCTAACAACTGTCTATCAATGCACTACGGGCCAATGAGGACTTGCACCACATCACTTGTAACATTACAGGTCATGATTATACCGAATAATCCCTGGTCATAATCATACCAATCAACAATTCATCTATGCACTAAGGGCCAAAGATGACTTTCATTACAATATAAGCATGAGGATGATGACAATGATATAAGAATTCAATTAAATGAAATCAATGATAAATTTTAAAGATTTTAAATTTATCCAGAGTTCAATAATGTCCAAATTGTCAACATGATACTGCTTTGTGGAGTAAAATTCAAGAATAATATTGTATCCAAAATAATTTGGACATAAAAGAAATCAATTTTTATCATGAGTAGTACCCCGGGTGAATAGTACCCCGTGAATAGTACTTCGGGAATAGTACCCCGACATGAAAAGATTAAAAAAATTATCAGGAATGCTCAGAATAATATTTCCTTGAAAAGATACTACATGAAGCGCAAATTTCAAGGATATTCTACTAATTTCAAGGAGTATAGAAGCAATACTTTAATAAAATGAGTGTAGAATTCGGAATCTGAAACGAAATAATATTACTTACATACTACAAAGTATGAAAAAAATATTATTTCTTACGAATATTGAACAAAAATAATATCCCTTACAACTGTTGAACGAAAATAATATTCCTTATGAATATTAAACGAAGATAATATTCCTTATGCATATTAAACGAAGATAATATTTCTTGAGAAAATTGAACGAAATAAAATTTCTTAAGAATACGAAAAATAATATCGTAAGCGAATATAAAATAAACAATACCCCTTACCTCAAAAAGAGAGCAATTGTGACTGATATAGCGGATATATTCTTGAAGAAAACTTGCACTGTTTTCTACACTCAAAGCTTCCTTAAACTCAAAATAAATACGATCAATATTATAGAAGAAGAATTCTCTAATTCTGGTGTGATTTTGATTTCTAAACTGCGCATCCTATTTATAGGAGAATGGCTAGGCACTATTTGGATGTACAGTGAAGGAAAAGTCACGGGCAATATTCGGCCGAATTTTCTAAAAATTTTTGATTTTACTATGCAATAAAAAGGTATTTCTATACTTTTCTCACCGGGTATTTCAACAGTTAACGGTAAAACTTTCGTTGTTATTTTTATAAAAATGTATTTCTTTTATTTTCTAACTCCGACAGTAATTTTGTTGTGGGGTCCACCAATGACTGTGTCGTCGTACGAATATTCTCTGATAAAATAAATATTCCTCAACCAATCGAATTTTCTTACTTTGCAAACTTTGTAAATATTATCCACAACTATAATATTATATCAAATCCACACCATAATATTCAAAAAAATATTTCGAGAAAATTAAATCTTTATTCATAAAAGTTGGGGTCTTACAATTGAGTCTGGGTGTGATATCCAGCGCGTTTACAGCTTATATATATACCCACACACACAAATATATATATATATATATATATATATATATATATATACATTTTATATATATATATATATATATATATATATATATATATATATATATATATAACTGTTTATAGCTTTTGTACATATTACATCATCATGTGAGCCTAGGAATCATGTGATCACAGATTCAGTTCATGAATCTAGATTCAGACTGTCCATCAATGCACTACGGCAAATGAGGATTTTTACCACATCATTTATAACATTACGGTTATGATTACACCGAATAATCCCTGGTCATAATCATACCAAGTCCATCTATGCACTACAGGCCGTAGATGACTTTCAAAAAATATAAATATGAGGATGATGACAATGATATAAAAATTCAATAAAACAAGTTCAAGAATTAATTTATCCAGGAACCAATAACATCCAAACTATCAACATGATACTGCTTTGTAGAGTAAAATTCAAGAATACTCAGAAGAATATTTCTATGAAAGGATACTGGATGAAGCGCAAATATCAAGGATATTCCACTAATTTCATGGAGTATAGAAGTCAAAGTTTTAACCAACTAAGTATAATAAAGAATTGAATAACAAAAGAAATCACCATGCATGCGATAGACCGCACAAGCAGGTTATTCCAACAGAATAATAAATAACGGAACCAGGTCCGGCGTAAAACGCACAGACAGGATATTCCAACAGAATAATAAAGAAATGGAACCAGGTCCGGCGTAAAACACACAGACAGGATGTTCCAACAGAATAATAGAAGAATGTCACCAAGTATAGGGTAAACCGCGTATACAGGTTGTTCCAACAGAATAATAAGCAATGAAATAATAACAGTTCTCTTCATGAATAAGAAAGAATAACACCCCTTACGAGTACAACAAATAATATTCCCTACCTTAGAAGAAACTTGATATTGGAAAAGTGAAGTAGCAGAATACTTTTCTTCTTTCTCTCTATAGTTTCTCTCTCTAGAGTTTCAGTGAATTCGTAAGAAATAATGAAGGAATGAGCTTCTATTTATAGAAAAACTGAGAGTGGCTCTTGGTCTTAACGAAGGGTCACAATGACTCTTGGTAATATTGAAGAGACAACTACTATTTGCGAAGGGGTAATTAACCCTTGGAACACCGAAGAGGCAAATAACTCTTGGTAATATTGAAGGTAATTACTATTGACGAAGGTAATTACTATTGACGAAAGTAAATACTATTGACGAAGGTAAATACTATTGATGAAGGTAAATACTATTGACGAAGAGACTCTTAGATGATGATATATGGGCCCCCCCATAAAATAACCAAACTTACCATAAACGTCTCATAACAGACTCTTTATATACATCAAGAATTGAATAAATATTACCACAAATTATTTTATTTTTAATCAACACATATTTAATCTTTCAACAATTATTAATCATTTATAACAACAGATGATACTGTGACAATAATTGAATCAATAATATAAGAGATATGATGCAACAATTACTGTAGCAAGAATTGAGTATAGCTGAGTGACTTCTCACGCAAGCATCAATAATCAATACCGTGTACTACTATGCAACCACGCGTATTACTGTACTTTTACTACCGGGTAGTTCAACAGTTTTAACGGTAACACCTTCGCCGTTATTTTTATAAAGTATTTTTGTCGTTTTCTCAATCCGACAATAATTCCGTTGTGGGGTCTACCAATGATTGTGCCGTCATATGAATATTCCCCGACAAAAAGAATATTCCCCGACCAAACGAATATTTTATAACAACTTGCGTACTTTGCAAAATTTATAAATATTACCCACAACTATAACATTATATCAAATCTACACCATAATTTTTTTAAAAAAATATTTCTAGAAAATTAAATCTTTATTCATAAAATCCGGGGTCTCACAATCTCCCCTCCTTATGAAATTTAGCCCTCGAAATTTACGTACGTACCTGGTATGCCGAACAGGTGAGGCTACCTTTACTTCACTTCAAATTCTAACTCTTGAGGTATAACCTTTGAGCGTCGAATATGATCCTTCTTATTCAAGATGTTAACACATATCTCCTCATACGTTAAATCTTCTGCTATCTCGTCCGGTTTTAAATTAATAATATGGTTCGGGTCGTCCACATATTTACGTAACATTGATACGAAAAAAAACGTTCTGAACACACTTGGCGGTAAAATGAGTCTATAAGCCACAATTCCTACTTGATCAAGGATTTCAAATGGGCCAATAAAATCAAGGGTTTAGATTTCCTCTATTCGTCAATTCTTACTTCTAGAATAACGCCCTCTTGAACCTTCTTAATTCTTCACATTCATCAGCTCCGAGTGTGTAGCTTGATCGGCTTTAACTTTATCGATTAAAGTCGATTATACTCGTATATTCATTATCTTCACGTGGGTTCATATATTCACACTTGTGACCGCATACGATCTTCTACTCAACGCGTCAGGTACCGCGTTCGCTTTTCCACGATGGTATTGAATGATATGATCGTAATCTTCAACAGCTCGAGCCAACGTCTTTGGCACATGTTACGTTCGTTTTAGGTGAAGAAAATATTTGAGGGTTTTAGAAATGTGTTTTGTACTGGGGTCAATACAAATTTCGATTTCACGCTCCAGGGTAGGCTAAGAAGTCTTCAATAATACGTAAGGAATTTATTAACACTAGAAATATCATTCAAAACTGTGACTCTCATCCAAGACTTGGGTAACATATTACATTGATACCTATCAACTTGTCATCGTCATTCATAGCGTCGCCTACAGAAAGTCTGGCTTCGGTGCATTCCACACAAGAAAGTCAACAACGAAAGGCTCGGGGCTCTTTACTTATGGCTTGATATGGCAATGATTGACTTTAGTGGTTTGGTTGCTTGAATTCGCATAACAGGTTGGTTAGGAATATGAAAGCTAACAACCTTACGAAAAGCATTATGGGTAGTTAACCAATCGATTCCTAAAATCGCATCAAAGGCAAGTATTTTCAAAAAGATAAGATTGACAGGTAACGTGAAAGTGTCGATTTGAATCACCAATATTTATAAACAGTGGAGGTAACGAAGGTTTCTACTATCAAAGTTTCAACCAATAAGTCAAAGTCTTATTTCTCCAAAGTCAAATTTAAACGTTGAGCGCAAGCAAGAGAGATAAAAGAATAGGTAGAACCGGTATCGAATAAGGTATAGACTTCACAAGAATTTATAACTAACATACCCGTGCTAACTTCGTTCGGGTTACTCTCTCCATGAGAAGTCAAAAAATGCTCTTCCTGAAACCACCGACTTTGTTTTGTCCGTATCCACCTTTGGTGCCATCGTCCCAGCTGGACTTGATTTTGCTACAGGACAAAATTGAGCTATGTGACCGTCTTTTCCACAACTAAAACATACCTTGGAAGGCTTTGAACAGTTTGGCCTTATATGTCCCTCCTCTCCGCATCTGTAGCATCTAACTGGTGGTCGTTCTCCTCCCCTAGAATTTGTTGCTGGTGTTGGTGCTGCTGTCGACGTCTTCCTGTCATCATTAAATCTTCTCTTTATAGATCAGACATCTCTTTCCACAATATCAACACGTCGTACGGCTTTTACCCACGCATCCTTCATTCTCACTCGTTCAGTTGTTTCTTCTTTCAGCTGATCCTTGATATTTGAATTCTCAGATTCCAACTTTAATATCTTATAATGTGCCAAAGCGTGATTTTGTTCGAGCATCACATATCGGGTAACACAATTTTGAATCGTTACATCTCTTTTCTCCACGACTGCCTGTCGTTCTTCAGCCTGCTCTTCTAACTCATGAATACGATTTTACAATTCTACATTTTGATCATATAATACCTCTAATAAATTCTCCTTAGGTACCTCTTCTTCCTCTTCTTCCTCACTCTCAGCTGTTACCTCTGCGACTATTTCGGGTACACCTCTCAATTCTTCACGCACCACATGGATATCTATAATTCCTTCTTCGCCTGACATCACATTATCCTGGTTGGTGATTAGAGGTGCCTCCACGATCTCATTCACTCTATTGTTAACGTTCTTAGCTGCCATTCTTAAATACTGCCATAAAACAAGGGTTAATAGTCACGTCATATATTATCCATATATTCTGACCGACCAATTAAATACAACATAAACTTAGGTAGGTCATACTAATGAAGGAATTTCCCGTCTCTCCCCTCCTAGTTCTTGTCTCACATCTCAGCCAGGGATCATATCCCTAAGCTTTGATACCAACTGTGACGCCCCCAAAATTAGGTATACGTCACCCATCTTGGGTTGCCACTTACATGGTACAGAATTCAAATACAACTTACTAATACAACTGTCGTGTACAATACGACAAACATAAACTGTGAGTTTGAATACAAATATTGTCTACTAGAGATTATACAAACTCAAAAGGAGTCCTCATTACAATTATTATCACACTATTTCACAGACCATTACTCTGTTTCCCGACTCGTCCCAGCTATATTCTCATTTTCTGAAGAGAACAGTGAAAGAAAGGGTGAGCTCAACTAGCCCAGTAAGAAATATTATGACTAAGATAATGCAGAATAAATTATCATTAGCCTTCAACAGTGTTAAACTGATAAAATATAATAAACATCAAGTTTAACTGCAGCGGAACAAGCAATCCATTAAAAGAGTCAAGTAAAAAATAAAATCTACTATCTTTTATGATTTAAAAGGTTTTTCATCACTGTTATAGCTGAGACTTAGCTTAATAAATATTCCACATCATCGAATCACCCCTGCACTACGGCCAAGGATATTCTTTAGTATCACGACCACAATTATCCATGTACTACGGGCCAAGAATATTTGTGTATTCATTAATGGTCATGATCATGCCAACAACTGTCCATCAATGCACTACGGCAAATGAGAATTTTTACCACATCATTTGTAACATTACGGTTATGATTACACCGAATAATCCCTGGTTATAATCATACCAAGTCCATCTATGCACTACAGGCCACATATGACTTTCAAAAAACATAAATATGAGGATGATGACAATGATATAAGAATTCAATAAAATAAGTTCAAGAATTAATTTGTCCAGGAACCAATAACATCCAAACTGTCAACATGATACTGCTTTGTAGAGTAAAATTCAAGAATACTCAGAAGAATATTTCCATGAAAGGATACTGGATGAAGCGCAAATATCAAGGATATTCCACTAATTTCGTGGAGTATAGAAGTCAAAGTTTTAACCAACTGAGTATAATAAAGAATTGAATAACAAAAGAAATCACCATGCATGCGATAAACCGCACAAGCAGGTTATTCCAACAGAATAATAAATAACGGAACCAGGTCCGGCGTAAAACGCACAGACAAGATATTCCAACAGAATAATAAAGAAATGGAACCAGGTCCGGCGTAAAACACATAGACAGGATGTTCCAACAGAATAATAGAAGAATGTAACCAAGTATAGGGTAAACCGCGTATACAGGTTATTCCAACAGAATAATAAGCAATGGAATAACAACAGTTCTCTTCATGAATAAGAAAGAATAACACCCCTTACGAGTACAACAAATAATATTCCCTACCTTAGAAGAAACTTGATATTAGAAAAGTGAAGTAGCAGAATACTTTTCTTCTTTCTCTCTATAGTTTCTCTATCAAGAGTTTCAGTGAATTCGTAAGAAATAATGAAGGAATGATCTTCTATTTATAGAAAAACTGAGAGTGGCTCTTGGTCTTAACGAATGGTCAAAATGATTCTTGGTAATATTGAAGAGACAACTACTATTTGCGAATGGGTAATTAACCCTTGGAACACCGAAGAGGCAAATAACTCTTGGTAATAGTGAAGGTATTTACTATTGACGAAGGTAATTACTATTGACGAAGGTAAATACTATTGACGAAGGTAAATACTATTGACGAAGGTAAATACTATTGACGAAGGTAAATACTATTGACGAAGAGACTCTTAGATGATGACATATAGGCCCCCCATAAAATAACCAAACTTACCACAAATTCTCATAACAGACTCTTTATATACATCAAGAATTGAATAAATATTACCACAAATCATTTTATTTTTAATCAACATATATTTAATCTTTCAACAATTATTAATCATTTATAACATGTCGTCTCAATTATTGATTTAATAATATAACATATTATACAGACGATACTGTGATAATAATTGAATCAATAATATAAGAGATATGATGCAACAATTACTGTAGCAATAATTGAGTATAGCTGAGTGACTTCTCACGCAAGTATCAATAATTAATACCGTGTGCTACTATGCAACCACGCGTATTACTGTACTTTTACTACCGGATAGTTCAACAGTTTTAACGGTAACACCTCCGCCGTTATTTTTATAAAGTATTTTTGTCGTTTTCTCAATTCGACAATAATTCTGTTTTGGGGTCCACCAATGATTGTACCGTCATACGAATATTCTCCGAGAAAAAGAATATTCCCTGACCAAACGAATATTTTATAACAACTTGCGTACTTTGCAAAATTTATAAATATTACCCACAACTATAACATTATATCAAATCCACACCATAATTTTAAAAAAAAAAATTTCTAGAAAATTAAATCTTTATTCATAAAATTTAGGGTCTCACAGTAGGTGCACCTGCTGCAGCCGCAGGTGAGCCTGCGGCCAGGCATGGATGATAAACCTTCAACCTGCCTTCGCAAGTTAATTTCTAACCCACTTCGCTTAGAAGAAAAATCGCAAGCCTTCTTCAGATCTGCTGAGTTCGGGCTGCTTTCTGCAAATTCTGTTACCGTACAAGTGTTTTACACTATCCTGGTAACGTATGCATGTATTTTTTTCAAGTTTCTGTTCGTTGGATTGTGAGTTATCGCACGAAATACATCTAAACACATAGTAGTGATTATGTATGCACAAATGACTTGATAAAAAATATTCAACATAGTAAATGTTAGTATTAAACCATGCTGAACATAATGATGTAAAAAAATTTGACTTTTGAGACAGTTAAATTGACACCTTTTTCTGCTATTTTTTGTCCTATTTGAGGTCCAATGAGCAAAAGGTAGAAAGGCAAAATACTCCTAGCATTGAGGTTGGCCTTATGCAAGATGATTTTAATTTTTAATGCATATATTATGTATACGACTTTGGGGCAGGTGTGCTACTGAATGGCCACCTAGACATGCCTATGTGCATGTGGATAGTCCTATTTTTAAAAGGGACTATGGCAAATTTTTTCCAAATATAGGCATTGGGTAGTCATGCATTTTAACTCTTATTATATGTTATAGTAAATGCATGCATGCATATAGTCATAAATGCATTTAAAAAGCTCCAGGTAAGGAAATACCACACCCTTTCTAAGGTGATTTGGAGATTTGTTGTCCAGATATTATGGATCCGGATCAGCCGAGCAGTTCCTACAGGACCGCTTCTCACGTACGGAGGAGGGCTTCTGAAGTGCCTCGTCCTCGTTCTGTCAGTCAGCCTCTTCGGTTGGTGGAGGCTGTGATACGTCCTGTCCAGGTAGATGTTCCAGACGTCGAGGACGAGGAGGCGGATATTGAGGATCCCGCTCCTGCTGCACATGTCCCTCGCAGGGAGCTTTTGAGCATTCAGGTGGTGAACCCAGAGTTGCTGGGTGATTTGGGTAGACATCCATCGATGTACTTGCATGCTAACGAGGTATGGAGTTAGACTTTATCTTCCTTCTTTCCTATTGATGAGGATTAAAGGGTTCTGATGTTGATCTGTATTTCATGCAGGTTCCAGGTTTTACACAGTCTCGAGGGAACTGGTTTAGCATCCACTCCATATACCAGGCGCTTCATCCTGATTATAGAGTAGTAGTGCATTAGTGGGGATTTGGGGCATTTTTATCAATCCTTCCCCGTCGTTGTCCCTGGGGTTACCTCAGGGCATTGTCTTAGCAATGGTTTCATCAGACTCAGTCAATCCACTTGCTGGATTGTGAGGTGATGATGACGCCATTGGATTGGAGATTTATCACATGTATAGATTTTGGAGGGGAGCCAGTGCCTTGCATGGCGAATATTACCCCTACTACCGTCAGATCCTTATTAGGAGTTCCGGCGGAGGCGCTCAAAGGTAGGACTGTCCGTTCAGGTCCTTTGAGCATAGATGTTATGAGTGGGCTATTGAGTGAGCCCATGCCTGATGATGTCAGGATCAGGGATCGCGTTCTACGGCGATTGTTCCTGATGATCATTCGAGGCTGCTTCATAGCAGATAACTCTTCCATGGTATCTTTCGCTTTGGTCAGCGCCACACGCGATGTGGACCGTATAGGAGAGTATAACTGGGGCTCTTACACCTTTGCCTATTTCCTCCAGGGCATGCGTCTGCGCTCATAGGGTTTGACCGAGGCTTGGCTAGGATTTTACCCATTTCTGCTGGTGAGTATTTCTCTTGTCTTTTCCCATTCATAGGTTAAGAGTGTTTACTGATAGCATATGTTTTGCCATTGTGTTGGCAGTTTTGGGCCTATGAGAGGCTTCCATGTTTGCGTCCCATGAGTGTGTTAGGCTTAGATACCTATCCACGAGGACGACGATGGCACCATTCTATTTTGCCAGAGGTCCCTATATCTGAGGGCTTCGCTCACTGCCGTATGCAGCTGGAGTTGCTGACGGCTGACGCCATCACATGGCTTCCATACTCAGGGGATCATTTGACCATCTGATTTGAGGATGGACACCCTACTGGAGTAGAGTATTTGATATCCACCCGGAGATTTCCTCTCTTCATAGATGGTGGCTGGGAGCTCTATTTAGGAGAGCGTGCTATTAGGAGCACCACAGGGGAGATTCGTATACCGATCTTGCCTCCTGTCAGGCGTCATTGGCCTGTATCACAGTCACCCATCACAGATATTCCATTGTTGGGAGTTGACAATTTTAATTTATCCGAGGGTCCATGTACTCAGGAGATATACCAGCGTTGGTGGCTCCCTCGCACTATTGGGGCCCAGTCCCGTGCAACACATTTTATGGGGGACATGGTTCCAGGATCTTTGATGATGACGGATTGGTGGCTTATGTCCGAGCTTCGACTCATCCGACCCAGATTGATAGTTTGACCCGGCAGTTGGACCAGGCACATGTATTTATTCGGCATTTGGGCAGAGATCCAGAAGAGGCGGAGTCATTTGTTCCTTCCAGCTCAGGTGCTGGCCCCTCAGACGACCCATTTGGGTTTTCCGGCGCAGATCCTCCTCTTTATAGGCCTGACATCCCTGTTGATAGAGATCCAGTGACTCAGGATGAGTTATATCAGGTGGACAGGATTGAGGATGTGGACATCCAGACCCTGGTCTTCTTCTGATGTATATTCTCATTATATCTTTTGATAGGCCTCTCTTAGATATTGGGTGGCTGTTCCCCATTCTCGCTATATCTTTTGATAGGCCTCTGTTAGTAGTAGGGCATCTGTGCCCCATTTTCATGTATTTGTAGCTGTATAGAGCTGATGTATTAGATGATGATATATTTAGGAATGTATACACCATTTTTTCATTCCCTATATCATATTGCCATCCATTATCTGTTATGCATGTATCATGTTATGCATATGTATGTATGTGTTGATTGATTTCGCAATTAATAATTACGTGCAAGTATACACGGTCAACAAGTAATAAAGTGATAAGAAAAGTATCGTTCTCGCAGAGAATTCTAATTAACAAACTCCAACTACTAGCACTATATCAATCCAATTTTATTTAAACAATGATAAATTATTATTTTCTGAAATATGGAAACTAAATTAAACAATTAAAGATATTATTCTAAAATAAGCAAATAAATAAACTAAGATTTGAATGAATGATTTCTGATAAATAAGGATTAAGACTTCAATATCCCCAATTATGATCTATAAATCAATTTTCCAATTATCCCAATTATTATGTCTTCTGAATTGTTAACAAGAATTCTTAATTGTCAAAAGCCCTCTCTCGAGTGATCAATTGCCTTCTATTTAACCCAAATTAACTTTGCTATATCTCTATGCAAAACAATTGAATTAAACTCGTTACAATTCTAATTCCTTATGTGTTACATGCTGTAAACAGATATTCTCATTCCATTCATAAACCTAATTATTCACTGTGCAAATAACTAAGTCACACGTTATCAAACCCAGTTCTAACCCTAGAATTCCTTTCTCAATTCCTTCTAGAGTAACAAGGTAATTATTGGCCAAATAATTAATCAATAAATGCAAGGCATGATAAACAATTCACTTCAACATAAATAATTGGAATAAACTGAATAATTAATTTATAGCCATAAAAGGTTCAATTGAAATCTTAATTAAAGAATTAGTTCATAACGGAAATAAAAACCAATAATTGTTTGCAAATCATCCTTGAATAATTTCAAATTTAAAATAAGGAGAAGAAGAAGAAAACTCTGTAGCCAATCCTTAGTCTCCAAGTAATCCTTGTGTAGCCTCCAATGAATGATTGATAAGTTGAATAATTGATTAGATGCTTAAAAATGATAGCCCTAATTTCAGTACTTAATTTATTTTTATATCTTTCCCACACTCCTAATCCAATTAGGTTTTACACAACAACCAATTGAGTGGGCCACGAAAAAGTCAAAGCACGCGTCCCTAGTCAACTTCTGGCACGACCCAGCGCCCCGGCGCTGGGATTTGAACTGAGAATAGTGCCCCAACGCTGTGATGCTGGAAATTACCAGAATGCCCTTTTTAAGCTTAAAATCTCCAAACGCTCCTATCGCTCTCGATTCTGCAAAACAACACCTAAGCACAGTAAAAATGCCAATAAAATACTTGAGACTACACAGATTCAAGCTTAGGTACATCCGATTTATGGGTATATTACCCAATCATCAAATACCCCCAAACTTAAATCGTTGCATGTCCTCAAGCAACAAACACAAAACAATACTAACAATATGAAAATGACAACTCATGCAAATGCAACTAACTAAATGAACATAATTCCCGCAATCCAATAACCACGTATATCCATAGGCCTCAAAAAAATCATAAAAACATGCTAATTCATCATGTTAACACAGATCCATGATATCCCAACAATCAACGCATCTGAATTTGTTATTACTGATATTGTGAGTGTGTGTTCAACAACCATGCTAACCCATGAAAGGCAAAAATATGAAAGATAATAAATTTCTTAGTAAGCATCATACAGTGTATCTTAAGAACTCATCAAATATACTTGCTCCAACTAAACTTAAACAATCACCCGAATTCAAGAGTCAAAATGGAATACTTATGCTTTTCTTTTCTCTTTATTTTTATAACGGGGGCTTTTTGCACTTTTCCCGCTTTATTTGCATTTTTTTTATATATATACACAAAAAATGACTGTGCAATGTCTCATCCCATTAGGCTAATAGTGCTACCCCTTAGCGAGCTTTCGACCAACGACTCCCAGACCATGAAAGACCTTAGGGCGCTAGGTATAAAGACAATCCCCTCGGGCGTACTTGCTCAAGTAACAAAGGCCCCGAAACAAGACTAGTCACCCTGTATACTTTTTTTTTCGCTTATATATTCCAAATATTTTTCCCCAAAACTCGAGTGTATGTATAAATTTCGTCTTCACTAGCTATTCAAATTATCCTTTTACTTCACTAGCAATCATCCTTTAGAACTCTATTATCTAACCATTTAAACTATCATAGCCAACATGGTCGTTTTTCAAAGTGCTTTCCTGTAATATCAGTATCAATCAGATAAAGATTCAATTCATGTCAAGAAAATCATATCACTGACTCAACAATCCTTACTAGACTTGTTCATGTAATTCTAACTTCATCATTGGCCCACAAATATACGTATTATCAAAAATTGGAATTAACATGCAATCCTAAATGCAACATTACTAACAATCAATCCACAACTAATAACAAACTACAATTTCAAAAATAAAACTTAACTACCCCCAAACTAATCTAGAGCAATGTCCTCATGTGAAAAATAAAGCAAAATAAAATAGAGGACTTCCCTGACGAGCTTATTGCTCGGGTGGAGCATCATCATCCTCGCTCATCTCTTGATCGGAAGGGGGAAAAATTGGCAGAACAGGAGCAGTTGGGAAATGGCTAAGTTGAACGCCCGGATGGGATTGGATGGTCAGTGCATTCTGTGCAGCAAATTGGTCAACTAAAAACTGGAACATCACGTCTTGACATTCTGACAAGCGCACATTCTGGGACTCCATATTGTAAAACCAGCCGTCTATCTCCCGCTGGACAGCTTCGGGGACCACACCTCGATGAGCTGCTATAGAGGGGCCGTAAGCCGGTGGAGGCTGAGGTGGTGGGGCTTGTGTAGGTGTAACTTGGGGAATTATGAAGCCCAATCCCCTAGGGTTATTTGCCCCACCTGTCCACACTTTATAACGGCTGATCAACTTGTGGTCCAACACTGGCATATGCTTTTGAATCATCTCGTCGGACTTCCATTTGACACCGAACTTAGCACATAATACGCAGATGAGAGACGGATGTGGTAACCCTCCAGTGGTACTTCCACGAGATGCTCGGAGGACAGATTGCAAAATGAGATGGCCCACATCAATTTTAAATCCTTTGATGATTGAGTATAGAAGGACTGCACGTTCCCTGGTGACATAACTCACATGAGTGCATGGCATGAGTTTGGCGCAAATGAACGTATACCAGGCCTTCCCATATAAGCTGAGATTCGATAGTGGGAACGTCATGTTTCCGCATTCATGTACTGTCTATGTGGTGCCCGGCTGACAAAGTTCACGAATTATCTGCTCATAATCCGGCCCATCACTAACAAGACTGGCATACTCATCATGAAAATCCTCCACTGGTAGTTGATAACACGCATTGAAGTCCTCTTCGCCAATTTCCACTACTTTGCCCCTTACAAATACCGTATAGTGATCATATTCAGGCACGTTGGCGTAAAATTCTTTCACCACTGCAATTACTGCTGGATCGGGCTGCTCGGTAACTATAAACTAGTTCCTCTCGGCTATCATGACTGCCATGTCGCCATCCTTTGATTGATCCGGTCTCAACCCACGCTCCGGAACCAACGAACGAGTAGCCATTCAGTTGTATCTTTCCTGAGCCGCAAGACTGACAAAATGGTGGCTGTCAAATCTCGGAGGTGGAGTCGAGGCGGTCCCTGAACCTTCACCACGCTGACGTTTAGATGACATGTCAGAAAGTCTGGGTTGATCTTGTTGCAATTGAATGAGAAAGATGAAATTTACGGAACACAAGAGAACAATTGATTGTATAAATCTGATTTGAATTATGAAATTGTAATTAGCTCTTGTCAGTTACTTGGTAGAGGTAATGGAGGCGTGTGGCATGGAATTAAAAGAGAAGAGAGGTTGGGGTAGAAAAGGAGTGTAACCGGTCGGTATTTGAATGCAAACAGGCGTCTGGACTGCATCCTCAGTGCCGGGGCGCTGTAGTATCAGAAGCAGACAACGCCGGTGCGCTATAGGTCAGAGGCGTGGGTACCAGGCTAGCGCCGGGGCGCTATTACACAAGCATTGTGTAGCGCTGGGGCGCTGTAGGGCAGAAGGTTCAAGACTAGCATAGCGCCGGGGCGCTGTGTTGTAATACAAGTTGAGCGCCGGGGCGCTGTAGGTCAGAAGGTTCAAGACTCCAAGCCTCATTTTCACTTCTTTGAACCTGCAACAAGAGACTTTAGTAATAACCCATGCCACCAGGATGCACTCAAGACTCAATCTCCCCCAATGTTTACTAACTCTACTGCCTAAATTAAAATAGAGAAATGATATGCACGAGATAAAAAGAATAAAATAAAATAATCTAAGAATAAAAATAATAATAAAAAAATGAATGGGTTGTCTCCCAATAAGCGCTTGGTTTACTGTCGTCGGCCCGACTGTGCTGGTATGCTCAATTGTCCACTGGGTCGGAGACGTTCATGCCCACTGTTTGACGTTCAATAGGTCCACTCCAATAATGTTTGAGTCTTTGACCGTTAACCTTGAATGTGCAATTTGAATTTGGTTTTTCGATCTCAATGTTACCGTGTGGTGCAACAGACACGACTGTAAACGGACCTGACCAACGTGATTTCAGTTTCCCAGGAAATAACCACAGTCTTGAGTTGAAAAGCAAGACTTGTTGGCCCAGTTCAAATGTTTTATCGAGAATTTTCTTATCATGCCATGCTTTGACTTTCTCCTTGTAAAGTTTTGCGTTTTCATATGCGTTGAAACGGAATTCATCCATCTTGTTCAACTGCAGTAACCTTTTCTCACCTGTTGCTTGTTCATCAAAATTGAGCTTTCGAATGGCCCAGTGTGCACTATGTTCTAGCTCGACTGGGAGATGGCACGCCTTTCCGTAAACTATTTGATAAGGTGACATACCAATTGGATTCTTGTATGTTGTACGATATGCCCATAGAGCATCGTCAAGATGTAAAGACCAATCTTTTCGTGACGGATTGACCACCTTTTCCAGAATTCTCTTAACCTCCCTATTCGAGACCTCAGCCTGACCATTGGTTTGGGGATGATACGCTGCTGCGATTTTATGATGAACCCCATACTTCACCAACAATTTTGTGAACTGCTTGTTACAGCAATGTGTTCCCTCATCACTGATTATTGCCTGCGGAGTCCCAAATCGCGTGAAGATATTTTTCTTTAAGAATCGAAGGACGACGTTAGCATCATTGGTGGGCAAAGTTGTGGCTTCTACCCATTTGGAAACATAATCGATCGCCAACAAGATGTATTGATTATTGCAAGATGATGGGAAAGGTCCCATAAAATCGATTCCCCAAACGTCGAATAATTCAACCTCCAAAATTGTGTTGAGTGGCATTTCATTGCGCTTGGAGATATTACCTACGCATTGGCATCGATCGCATTTTAGCACAAAGAGATAAGCATCTTTGAATAAAGAAGGCTAGAAAAATCCCGATTGTAGTACTTTTGCTGCTGTTCGATCACCGAAATAATGACCTCCGTAATCTGAGGAGTGGCAATGGCCTAATATACTATCCATTTCTTCATGAGGCACACAACGTCTTATCATTTGATCTGCACAGGCTTTAAACAGAAATGGTTCATCCCAGTAGTATTGCTTCACATCGTGGAGAAACTTCTTTCGTTGTTGTGAGGTCAAATCCGGAGGTAATACTTTGGCAACCACGTAATTCACATAGTCATCATACCAAGGTAATATTGTGGTTACGCGGAATAGTTGTTCATCTAGAAATTTTTCATTGATCAGTATGTTGTCTTCCTTCTGTTCCTCTGCGTTTTCCAACCGAGAAAGATGATCCGCCACCTGATTTTCTGTCCCCTTTCTGTCCCGGATCTCCAGATCGAATTCTTGTAACAACATTACCCACCGTATCAAATGCGGTTTTGCATCCTTCTTCTCAATCAGATATTTAATGGCAGAATGATTAGTGTAGACAATTACCTTGGTGCCAATAAGATACGCTCTGAATTTATAGAAGGAAAACACCACTGCAAGTAACTCTTTTTCGGTGGTTGTGTAGTTTAACTGGGCATCCGTCAACATCTTACTAGAGTAGTAGATGGTGTGAAAAATCTTGTCGTGACGTTGACCCAACACTGCTCCCACAACATAGTCACTGGCGTCGCACATCAATTCAAACGGTAATGACTAATCAGGCGCCACAATAATTGGAGCAGAGACCAATTTCTTCTTTAATACCTCAAATGCCTCGATACAGGATTGATCCATTTTGAACGTGACATCTTTCTCTAGGAGGGAACATAGGGGTTTCAAAATCTTTGAAAAATCTTTAATGAAACGTCTTTAGAACCCCGCATGTCCAAAGAAGCTTCGTATTCCCTTCACAGATGATGGAGGAGGTAATTTCTCAATTGTTTCTATCTTTGCTCTGTCCACCTCTAATCCTGATGCAGAAACCTTATGCCCCAGAATAATCCCTTCTTGTACCATAAAATGACATTTTTCCCAGTTAAGCACCAGGTTAGTCTCCACACATCTTTTTAACACCAAGATCAGATTCTTTAAACATAAGTCGAAACTATCACCGAACACGGAGAAGTCATCCATGAATACCTCTAAATTCTGTTCGACCATATCGGAGAAGATTGCCATCATACATCGTTGAAAGGTTGCCGGCGCATTACATAAATCAAAAGACATACGCCGGAATGCAAACGTACCGTATGGACATATGAACGTGGTCTTTTCTTGATCTTCCAGAGCTATGGCAATTTGATTATAACCAGAATATCCATCTAGCAGACAGTAGAATTGATGTCCCGCTAACCTGTCTAACATCTGATCAATGAACAGCAAAGGGAAGTGATCCTTGCGTGTGGCTTTATTCAACTTGCGGTAATCCATACATACTCTCTAGCCTGTAACAGTTCTAGTCAGGATGAGCTCATTAGCTTCATTCTTCACCACTATCATACCCCTTTCTTCGGTACGCACTATACAAAACTTAGCCACGAACTATATGAGATTGGATAAATAATACATGCATCCAACCATTTTATAATTTCTTTTTTCACCACATCTTTCATAATGGGATTTAACCTTCTTTGCATCTCAATGGTTGGTTTTGACCTCTCTTCCATTAAAATCTTATGCATGCAGAAAGATGGGCTGATACCTCGAATATCTGCTATAGTCCACCCAATCGCTGTTTTGAATTCGCGCAGAACACGTAGCAATTTTTCCTTTTGGGTGTCAGTTAACTCTGTCGAAACAATAACGGGTAAGGTCGAATCCTTCCCCAGATAAGCATACTCAAGATGAGAGAGGAGTGGTTTTAATTCCAACATCGGTGGCTCTTCTATCGAGGGTTTGCATTTTTTACCGTCAGTTTCGGGCCTATCAAGGGTGTCGAATGGTTGATTATTTTTCCGGTAGAACATTGCTGTATCTAGCCATTTGATCTGCTCAATGTCCTCATCAATACCATAGTCGTTTGTTCCGATCAACATAGATTCTATTGGGTCTTCTGAGTAGTTTCCGCAAAACTTGTGATTAACTAACTCGTCCATTACATCCACCCGCAAACACTCACCTTTTTCCTTCTGATAAGCCATTGATTTAAACACATTAAAAGTGACCTGCTGATCTTCAACTCGCATCGTCAATTCTCTTTTCTATACGTCGATCAATGTTCTCCCCGTTGCTAAAAATGGTCGCCCGAGAATAATGGGAATTTCCTTGTCGGCTTCACAATCCAAAATAACAAAATCTGCTGGGAAGATGAATTTATCCACTCTTACTAATACGTCTTCAACGATACCTCGTGGATATGTAACTGATCGGTCCGCCAACAATAAACTAATATTTGTCGGTTTTGGTGCCTTGAGCCCGAACTGACTGTATACTGATAATGGCATCAAATTAATACTGGCCCCAAAATCACATAATGCTCTTCCCGAAAACTGATTACCAATGTCGCACGGAATAGTAAAACTACCTGGATCTTTCAACTTCGGAGGTAACTTATTCTGGATAATTATGCTGCATTCGTCGGTTAGCGCTACTGTTTCGAAATCACCCAGTTTTTTTTTCTTTGACAACACATCCTTCATGAACTTAGCGTAGCTCGGCATTTGTTCTAAAGCTTCGGCAAATGGGATGTTGATATGCAGTTTCTTGAAAATATCCAAAAATCTTGAAAACTGCTTATCTAACTTAGATTTCTGAAACCTCTGCAGATACGGTATTGGCGGCATTGTGATAGTTGGTTTCGGTGCATTCTACTCTACTATTTCCTCTTTATCTTTCCCGATTTCCACAACTTCTTCTATTTCAGCTGTCGCGTTGTTCCCCTTTTCCCTATCCTTAACTGTTTCTTGCAAATCCTTCCCACTGCGTAAGTTATAGCCTTGCAATGCTCGTTTCTGCCCGAATTTATTTTTGTATCACTCGGGAGCGCTCCTAGTGGACGGTTATTCAATGCATGTGCTATTTGCCCCACTTGATTTTCTAGATTCTTTAACGATACCCCATGGCTTTGCAAAGTCAGCTCTACTTGATTCAATTTCTTATCTTGTTCTTCATTCTTTTTGTCATAAGCTCTAATGAATTTTTCCAAGGGCTCTTCTAAACTTGATTTCCTTTCTGGTTGTTGAGTCAGATTTTGAAATCTGGAGGTGTTTTGTTGTCTAGGTGGTTGAGTTGTAGCTTGGTTGTTACTCCTTGAAAATCCCGGATGATTTTTCCAACCAGGATTATAAGCATTTTGAGTTGGATACGGTTGAGTTGAGCGATTATAGTTTCCTACGAACTGCACTGATTCAGAGTTTATGGTGCATTGATCCGTAGCATGACCCCCCAGCACACAACTCACAAACCATCGCTACCTGCTGTGTGGCTTGTGGACGCCATATTTCCATATGCTTAGCTATTGCGGTCACTTGTGCTGTTAATGCTGTCATTGCGTCCACTTCATACTTTCCCGATGCTTTCGGATGATTCGACCTTGTCATGGGCCACTGATAGTCGTTGGTGGCCATTGTCTCTAACAATTGATACGCCTCATCAAAACTCTTGCACATGATCACTCCTCCTCCTGCTGCATCAATACTAGACCTCGTAGACGCGTGCAAACCATCACAAAATATCCCTAATTGCATCCACTGCGGAATTCCATGATGAGGGCACTTACGGAGTTTATCCTTGAACCTTTCCCACGCCTCATATAACGACTCTGAATCAAATTGTGCGAAAGTATGAATATCGTTCTGTAGTTTTGCCGACTTCGCTGGTGGGAAGAACTTAGCTAAAATTTTTTGAGCTAAGTCATCCCAAGTGGTGATTGAGCCAGGAGGCAAAGAGTGTAACCAGCTTTGTGCTTTATCTTTTAAAGTAAACGGGAACATCCTCAACCTTGTAGCATCTTCCGATATATTGTTAAATTTGAAGGTGTCGCAAACTTCCAAGAAACTCAAGATATGCTAATTAGGATCATCTATCGAATTACCCCCAAACTGACATGTATTCTGTAGCATCTGAATTGGTCCCGGTTTTATCTCGAAACTATTCGCATTGATTGCCGACCTCTTAATACTCGACTGTAAATCCGTGACATTCGGCATGGCATAATCCCTAAGTGATTTTTGTTCGTTCTCTGCCATGTTCACGGGTATTTTCTGGTATGCCAGTTCTTCTTCCAAATGTATAACCTCACTATTCAAACGTACTTTCCGGAACTTCCTCTCGATGTCATCTGTATACGGAAAAAGTTCCTTTTTAGCCTTCGATCTAGTGTGCATACACGCACAAGTATTCCTGCCAATCCAAGAAGAAAAATAATTAACGTTCAAATTAAGACCGAATTGATTATAACTAATATGAAATTAATATTAATAAAAAAAATCCCCGGCAACGGCGCCAAAAACTTGTTGATTGATTTCGCAATTAATAATTACGTGCAAGTATACACGGTCAACAAGTAATAAAGTGATAAGAAAAGTATCGTTCCCACAGAGAATTCTAATTAATAAACTCCAACTACTAGCACTATATCAATCCAATTTTATTTAAACAATGATAAATTATTATTTTCTGAAATATGGAAACTAAATTAAACAATTAAAGATATTATTCTAAAATAAGCAAATAAATAAACTAAGATTTGAATGAATGATTTCTGATAAATAAGGATTAAGACTTCAATATCCCCAATTATGATCTATAAATCAATTTTCCAATTATCCCAATTATTATGTCTTCTGAATTGTTAACAAGAATTCTTAATTGTCAAAAGCCCTCTCTCAAGTGATCAATTGCCTTCTATTTAACCCAAATTAACTTTGCTATATCTCTATGCAAAACAATTGAATTAAACTCGTTACAATTCAAATTCCTTATGTGTTACATGCGGTAAACAGATATTCTCATTCCATTCACAAACCTAATTATTCACTGTGTAAATAACTAAGTCACACGTTATCAAACCCAGTTCTAACCCTAGAATTCCTTTCTCAATTCCTTCTAGAGTAACAAGATAATTATTGGCCAAATAATTAATCAATAAATGCAAGGCATGATAAACAATTCACTTCAACATAAATAATTGGAATAAACTGAATAATTAATTTATAGCCATAAAAGGTTCAATTGAAATCTTAATTAAAGAATTAGTTCATAACGGAAATAAAAACCAATAATTGTTTGCAAATCATCCTTGAATAATTACAAATTGAAAATAAGGAGATGAAGAAGAAAACTCTGTAGCCAATCCTTAGTCTCCAAGTAATCCTTGTGTAGCCTCCTATGAATGATTGATAAGCTGAATAATTGATTAGATGCTTAAAAATGATAGCCCTAATTTTAGCACTTAATTTCTTTTTATATCTTTCCCACACTCCTAATCCAATTAGGCTTTACACAACAACCAATTGAGTGGGCCACAAAAAAGTCAAAGCACGCGTCCCTAGTCAACTTCTGGCACGACCCAGCGCCCCGGCGCTGGGATTTGAACTGAGAATAGCGCCCCGACGCTGTGATGCTGGAAATTACCAGAATGCCCTTTTTAAGCTTAAAATCTCCAAACGCTCCTATCGCTCCTGATTCTGCAAAACAACACCTAAGCATAGTAAAAATGCCAATAAAATACTTGAGACTACACAGATTCAAGCTTAGGTACATCCGATATATGGGTATATTACCCAATCATCAGTATGTCTAGAGATATTTGGCATTGACCCCTGGATGGTCTTATGACACGCCCCGCACAGATGTCTTCTTCGACAGTTAGCCGTATAGATCATACCCCACCGTTAGTGGTGGCATTGGGTATGCGATCGTGGTATGATAGCATATCACTGCCAAATAGGGTAACTGTAGATCTGTTGCTGCAGCATACCATGACCCTTTTGGCATTTCAGGTTCCTGCAGGATTTGTAGACAGGATGCTAGAGCATTGGCTACCTGATAGGCAGGTATTCCGTTTTGGCACCCATGAGTTGACTCCTACTCTGGAGGAGTATGCACGTTTGACGATGCTGCCCTTAGACAGACCTTGCGTGCACGTGGCTTTGAGAGACATGAGTAGACAATTCATGACTCTCACAGGATTGGGGCGCAGAGTAGTGCAGGATGAGCTGACATCTGGCCACGTGATCTCTCAGCATTTTCTGTATGACCGATTTGGCGCGGAGGATAGCTACTCACGACATTCCGGAGATTTCACCGTGTTGGAGGATCATTGGCGTTTGGCTAGAGTTGATGTACTGATGCTATGTGTACTATCATACGTGTATATGCCGCGGTATATGGATGAGATAGATATAGGAGTTATCATGGCCGTGAGAGCTCTCAGGGAGGGTCGTACCATTGTACCTATGATCGTGGCAGAGACCTTGCGATTAGCATCCTACTGCAGTACTTACCCGTCAGGCGCGTGTTTACTTGGAGTTTGGTCATGCTGTATGTGTGGTTTATGTCACACTTGCGACCGGTTGGTACCCTTAGACGGCATGGGTATTGCTTCTCCAATGATATGGCTATGTCATACTCCTTTCAGCCATCGGAGTGTACAGATGCTCGGTCCTAGTCCGCATTTTTGGCAGATATCAGAGATCCATTTAGCATATTGCTGTGCTCGGGGCTTTGCTCACCATACAGCTTCATTACTCATGCTCCGGGCATAGATTTCCTCCCTTTGGATGGCTTGAGGGGCGTGACTACTTGTCACCCATTGGCTGTGATGTCGCAGTTTGACCAGTTCCAGGATTTTCATCCTTTCAAGGGGGCGGCAGGTCAGCATTCAGCTTCTCGATACCTCTCAGCCGAGGACCGATCTCGTGTATACGCTTGCTGGGATCAGCGTGAGCTAGCTGTTTTTCCTGTTAGTCGTCTCGGTTATTCCGCAGAGTACTCCGCATAGATGGAGACAAAGGTTTTATCGGCTGTAGCAGTATTTACAGTACTAGAGAGCGAGTTATACGATGTAGAGCCTATAGAGGACGTTAATGCCTACATCGAGGAGGAGCCCGCTGCTGGGTTGCCAGCATTTCTTCTGGGTTCTCCTAATACCAGTACTTTTGTGATTCAGCACTCGGCACAGTACTTAGAGCAGAGTCTTCATCTGATGACCTTTGAGAGAGATCAGATTCGATCTATGATGTCGACTGCTCTTGATGTGAGGGACACTGCCCTATTAGAGAGAGACGAGGCATTAGCTCGTAGAGATGCCGCTGTCGCTGAGCGTGATTAGGCTAGGTCAGCCATAGACGCAGTGGTAGTTAAGCGGGATATCGCCATATCTGCCCGGGATGTGGCTGTCACAGATAGTACTGCAGCGAGGTCCCTTACCACTGTAATGATTGCAGCGATGAGCGCTTATATTGATGAGCATATGGTCATCATGTAGATGGCTACAGATCAATTGGGTCCTGTGGATATTCTCACCCAGGAGACTAGAGCTTTACCTCCTTCATCTGAGAAGGACGCCATGTTGGTCTTGCTAGCTCGCATGTACCCTGACTCGTAGATGAGCTTTATATTTACCTGCACAAATTAGCTTAGCCATTTTGTCATGTACAGTTTACATTGTATATATATCAAACAACATTATATATGACAGGGAAATATATTTTTGGATCACTTCCCTTTTTGATATGTCCTGCTATTTGCTTGATATTTTGCCTGCTGCTTTAGGGCTTGTGATCTTGATGTATTCCCTCCTGGGTGGATGGACATTGAGTTGTCTCTGGATAATTCAGAATGGATCATCGATCTATGTATCCCTACCATCTTTGGTGTCTTGGGACTTGTTTCTGAATGGAGAATGTGGAGATGGGTGTGGCTTTCCTCTCTGAGATTGACCGCACCACAGATGGTCGCCAGTACTTCTATTCAGGAGAAGCCTAGTTGATTCCATCTCTTATGGGTTGGTGTCGCTCTTCAAGGCATGACCGCATCTTAGATGGTCGCCGAATCTCCTATTTGGGAGGAGTTCAGGTAATTCCATCCCTTTGGTCTGAAGACAAATGAAATGCAGTGGATTGAAAGAAGATTCCAGTACCAGTTGACAATGGTTTGTGTTTTGGTAGGGGGTGAGACCGAACCATAAATGGCTGCCTACGTACTCCTATTGAAGAGGAGATCAGGTATGCGTAGTTCGAACCTGGTGTAAGAGGTTCAACGCTATATATGGCTAACATGGTGTAGGAATGTTTTTGGTTGTTTTTGTTTTATGTAAGGGCATAAATGTTTTTGTTGTTTTTGTTTTATTGCGACCGGGCCATATGAAATGGTTGCCTAAGTACTCCTAATGAAGAGGAGATCATGTCGACGTAGTTCGCCCCTCAGGGCGAGAAGAAAAGTGTAATCCCATGTGCAGGTCAGAGTGCGGGGAGGAGAAAGTTTTAATCCTAGGTTGAGGATAAGCCGTAGGTGAAAAGTTTGATCCCAGAAATGGGTAGCCAAACTATAGACGCAAGAGGTTCAATCCGCGGGGGGATGACCTGAATTGTATGAGTGTGAAGGAGAAAGCCAGGCTGCTGGCTTGAAGAGTACGTTTCCTTGAGGGGAAAAGTGTAGATAAGTTGTATGTGGTAAAGGGTTAAAGAACCGGAATGACTGGTGACCTGATGATTAGGCATAATACCGTTTCACGGTGTCTAAGTTGATGAGTTGTGAAAATTCATCACCGCCCATTTCTTGCAATCTGAGAGCGCCTCCTGTCAATACTTCCTTGACAATAAACGGGCCTTCCTAGTTAGGAGCGAATTTTCCTTTAGCCTGATCCTGGTTGTCAAGAATCTTTTTCAAAACCAAGTCATGTTATTTGAACTGCCGTAGTCGGACTTTTTTGTTGTAGGATCGGGCGATCCTTTGCTGATATAACTGACCATGGAAGATAGCCGCGGTTCGCCTTTCGTCTATTAGAGACAATTGGTGTACATGTCTTGTACCCATTGGTCTTCATCCAGCTGAGCGTCGATCAACACTCTGAGAGATTCCATCTCAACTTCTATGGGGAGCACTGATTCCATCCCATAGGTTAAAGCGTAGGGGGTTGCCCCAGTTGAAGTACGCATGGAGGTTCTGTAGGCTAACAGAGTCAGAGGTAATAGGTCAGGCCAATCTTTGTGGTTGGCGGATATCTTTTGCATAATCTTCTTGATGTTTTTGTTAGCCGCTTCAACAGCACCATTCATCTTCGGACGATAGATGACAGAGTTAAGATGTTTGATGTGGAATTTACTGCATAATTCCTCCATCATTTTGTTGTTGAGGTTTTTGGCATTGTCTGACATAATCACCTCTGGTTGTCCATATCGACAAACGACATTGTTTCTGATGAAAGCAATGATGACTTCTTTAGTGACCCTGGGGAAGGAGGCTGCTTCTACCCACTTGGTGAAGTAGTCGATCATGGTGAAGATAAATCGGTGACCATTACTAGCTTTAAGCTTGATGGGCCCGATAACGTCCATTCCCCACATTGAGAAGGGCCAAGGCGAACTCATATTGTGGAGTTCCCATGGAGGGGCGTGTATAGCATTTCCATGAATCTGGCACTGAGAGCATCTTTTGAGGTGGTCATTGCAATCAGTCTTGAGAGATAGCCAATAGTGTCCCGTCCTGAGGACTTTCTTGACAAGGAGGGGGCCACTCTTATGGGGGCCACAGACTCCACCATGGATTTCATCCATAAGCCTTTGGGCTTGACCTTTGCCTAGACACCTGAGGAGACCTAGTCCTGCATCTCTCTTATAGAGTGCATCTCCACTCAGGTAGAACTTCATAGCAAGTCGATAGATCCGCCTTTTCTCAGTCAGGCTCGCCTCAACGGGTGTAGATCCATCTCGTAGATATTCCTTGATATGCTGATACCAAGGAGGTTGGATGGGAGGTAGCTCATCCGATACTTCTTCAACGTAATTCCCATAGGCTGGGGCCTTGTGCAGGGAAATTGCGACACTTGGCAAGTGTTCCTTGTCTGATATGCAAATCAAGGAGGCCAAAGTTGCTAACACATCCACAAAATCATTCCTATTACGAGGAATATGTAGAAAAGAGATTTCTTCGAACTCCAAAGCCATCTTCAAAACCTGCCGATGGTAAGGTAGTAAATGTAGTCCCTTAGTTTGATAGATTCCGGAGGATTGTCTGATTACCAACTCCGAATCTCCAAGGACAGTTAACCGCCTGATGCCCATTGAACGGGCAAGTTTTAGCCCCATGAGACAGCCTTCATACTCAGCCGTATTGTTGGTGCTGACAAACTATAATTTGACGGCAACGGGATACTGCTCCCCCGTACCAGATACTAGAACTGCCCCAGCTCTAGAACCTTCCATATTAACAGCTCCATCAAAATACATCTTCCATGATTGGCGTGTATCGTATTGATGGTATTGCTGTACTGCCATTACTCCTTCACCAGGGAAATATGTTTCCAAGGGTTTGAAATCCCCTGAAGGTGCGGCGACTAGTTGATCCGCGATTCCTTGACCTTTGATGGACTTTTGAGTCACATATATGATGTCAAATTATTGTAGGATCAACTTCCATCTGGACAGCCGATAATTTAACATGGGTTTGTTGAACACGTATTTGAGAGGATCCATGCAGGATATGAGATGGGTTGTGTGACCATGGAGGTAATGTTGTAACCTCATGGAAGCCCATGCTAAAGCACAACACATCTTTTCGATCAGAGTGTACTTCTGTTCACTGCTGCTGAACCTTTTACTGAGGTAATAGATAGCTCGTTCTTGGCCTCTATCATTTTTCTGTCCCAGCATGCAACCCATGGCATTGTCACTTACGGACAGGTACATAAATAGGGGAACATCATCCCTGGGTGGTACCAAAATAAGAGCTTTGACTAGCTGTTTCTTGATTGTAAGGAAGGCATTCTGGCACTCATCGTTCCATTTCATGGAGGAGTTCTTCCTTAATAGCTTAAAGATTGGCTCACAGGTTGCTGTGAGTTGAGAGATAAACTTGTTGATGAAGTTGATTCTTCCCAAAAATCCCCATATTTCCTTCTCTGTCTGAGGAATGGGCATTTCCGTGATGGCTTAGATATTGGTAGGATCCAGCTCTATCCCTTTGTGGCTGACTAGAAATCCTAGCAACTTGCCTGATTTAACGCCAAAGGCGCACTTAGCTAGATTCAACTTCAAGTTGTACTTACGCAATCTGTTGAACAACTTTCTGAGATGGTCTATATGGTCATCCTCCTTTCGGGACTTGATAATGATGTCATCCACGTAGATTTCAATCTCTTTATGCATTAAGACGTGGAAAAGAGCCATCATAGCTCGTTGATAGGTAGCTCCGGTATTGATGAGGCCGAATGACAACCGTCTAAAGCAAAAAGTTCTCCAAGGAGTGATGAAAGCAGTCTTCTCACGATCTTCCTCGGCAACCATGATCTGATGGTACCCCAAAAAGCAATCAGCAAAGGAGTACATGTCGTATTGCGCAGTATTATCAATGAGAATGTGGATAAATGGCACGAGAAAGCTGTCTTTTAAGCAAGCTTTATTCAAGTCCCGGTAATCCACGCAGACTCGCACCTTCCCTCCAGGTTTAGGTATGGGCACAATGTTGGATATCCACTCAGGATATGTAGACACCATGATGATGCCAGCTTGAAATTGTTTCACAATTTCTTCTTTCACCTTTAAACTCCACTCAGGTTTTAATCACCTGAGTTTCTGCTTGACTGGCTTAAATCCCTCTTTAATGGGAAGGCGATGAAGGACAATGTCAGTGGACAAACCCACCATGTCTTCATGAGACCATGCAAACACATCCTGAAATTGGGTTAATAGCGTAACCATGTCATTCAGTTGGTTTGGGGTAAGGTCTGAACCAATCTGGATTAACTTAGGGCTTTCTAAGGTTTCGAGATTGAAAGAAGTGGTTTGATCAAGGTTGGGTTTGGGTTTGTCTTTGACCCATTCTTGAATTTCTGGAGGCACCTCAATGTCATCCTGTATATCCATCAAGGCTGAATTCATCTCTACATCAAAGGTATAATCCCTGTGTAGGAGATGCATCGTATCCGCAAGTACATGCGCATCTAAATTCAGAGTCCTGAAACAAAATATGCTTTCACTTAGTATATATGAAATGTGTTGATCATACACAGTGTTAGCATATACTGGCAAAATAAACTGCTAATACTGTACAGAAAAGTAAGCAGTTATTATATCTACAGGGCAGAAAGAGTTTCTGCCCGCTTTACCCTCGTCGACCAAAGCAAGGAATGCTGTCCCAATTGGCAAGGGTAAAGTCCGGGTGGACCGCAGTGATGGAGGGATTGTCATCATCCTCCCTATCCCGAATGATAGCCATTACGTCTGGACAATCATCGTCTGGGGTGTATCTGTTGGTATGTTCATCATGAACGATGATGCATATACCAAACATCATCCGTATGACGTCTTACTTGATTCTTTGTTCCTCTTCTTCCACCGCGGGATTTGGAACAAAGACTTCTTTCTCCTTCACCGGTACCGGCTTGGGAAATAGCATAGCCATTACATTGGCTGGCACCTTTACGGGAGGTTGTGCAGACTCGGAGTTTGAAAGAGAAGCCAAACGCCACATGGTTGAAGCTGAAGGAATCTGCTGATGCTTATGAGGATTCCTGTGACTAGAGCTGGCAGAATAGCCTAGTCCAGCTATTCCAGCTTGTTTGGTTAATCGAATGGGGTACTTGATACACTGGCAATCGTTACCCAACCCTTGTCCCGGTTTATGACCTAACGACATCATTTCTTGAGTGGCTGACATCACCTCGGCAGAAATCTTAGGTTTGGGCAATGGTGCTCCAATAGCGTGGTATTGGGTGTTGCTTATTTCCAAAGCATGAAAACTGACTGGTTCTACGTCTGCATTGGCATTGATGAACGGCATGTCCCCGTGTTGAGGACACTCTGGTTCAGCGTTGACCGTGACCAGGCTATTGTTGATAATGTATTTCAATTGTTGGTGAAGAGTGGAGGGGACTGCCCCAGCCATATGAATCCATGGTCGTCCCAAGAGCAGGTTGTATCCCGAATCTATCTTGGGCACATGGAAAGATACGCAGAATGTGTGAGGACCAATTTCGATTGGCAGCTCAATTACTTCGACCGAGTTACGGTGGGCTCCATCAAAAGCTTTGATGATAGTATGGCTACTCTGAATTCTGTTGAGATTGATATTCATCTTCACCAAGGTAGCGTATAGGCAGATATTTAAAGATGAACCTCCATCTATTAAGACTCCAGCTACCATATATCCGGAGGACAAGACCGCGATGTGCAACGGTTTGCAATGACCGGTCCCTTCGGGCGGTCTATCATCATCAGTGAAGGATATCACATTGTTGTTGAAAATGTGATCAACCATGTGTTGAAACGTTTCTGTATCCACTGATGTCGGGAGATAGGCTTCTTCCAAAACCTTTAACAAGACCTTTTGGTGATTCTCAGAAGTTAGGACCAAGTCCAAAATTGATATTTGTTGTGGGGCTTCTTTCAAGCTTAAAACCACCGCAGCTTCATTATGACCCACAGCGCGTAGGAATTTTTCAATCTTCTCCATGGGTATTTTCCCCTTTGATTTGGTGGTGGGCTTCATCACTCGATGGGGAAGATACAATGGATTTTCCTTCGACACTGCAGCAGTTGTATGTGAGGTGGATCCTTCACCTTTTCCATAATTCCACGGGACCTGGCGCAAGCTAACAATAGGATATTGTGCTCTGCATGGCAAGTTGATTGGCTCGGGAAAGGCCACTTTCAAAGGATTGTTTCCTCCCTTGAGCTGAATTGTCAGTGTTGTGAGTAAGGTATTAATCCCCTCAGCTTCAGTGGATATGACTGCTACCACACTTTTCCACTTAGTAGGGCTTGCATTCTCACTTGCATGCAACACAGTGTCGTTATCTGCCAAGCGCAGTATACCATTGTCGATTAGATTTTGGATAAGGTGGCGAAGTGCCCAGCATTCTTCTGTGCTGTGACCACGAGACTGGGAGTGCTATTGACATACTCCATCAGAGTTGTACCGTCTCGAACGGGGGTTGATTGGAGGTAGAAGGGAACTGATCCTTCCTTTATTGATCAACATATGAAGAATTTCCTCCATGGGTTTGCCCAAATAGGTGAATTCCCTTTTGTTGGCAAAATCCCGACGGGCTTTGGCATTTGCTCTCTTCGTCAGTTTATCTTCCAACATTTCATTTTTTGAAAGTGACGAGGAAATATTCATGACCAAAGGTAGGAGACTAGCATGCTCCTGGCTGATTAACTGCCAAGTTACTTGATGCTGATAAGTCACCAGTTCCACCAATTGCTCAATTTGTTTACCGAGAGCTTTGATCTTTCATTCCATTGTGAATTGGAACTTGGCATAATCCCATCTGTCATCACCGTCTTTGATGGTCTGGGAGGAATCACAGCTGAAATTGGAACTTTGTCCATTGCTCCAATTGATCATGTTGACATCTTCTTCTTTGTGTTCAGGAAGAGGGTTGTCTTGAACATGAGGCTGAACGGGTTTTGTGACTACGATCTCCCTGTTGTCTATCAGATCCTGGATCTTGTGTTTCAAGGCCCAACAATCATGAGTATCGTGTCCAGGTGCCCCAACATGATAAGCACATTTCCTAGTAGCATTGAATCCCCGTCCATTAGGGCTGGCTGGTGGAAGAAGATGCGTGATTTTCTTCTGTGTTGTTAGAAGATTTAAAATGTTCTCGAGGGTATCCCCTAAGGGTGTAAACACTCGATGGCGTGACTTCTCCACCTTTCGGTACTGGAGGGTTTGTAGACTGTTCTGGAAAGGGAGTGTAGTTTCTCCTTTGAATGGGCATATTTTGATT
This sequence comes from Panax notoginseng, assembly GCA_016801055.1. NCBI lineage: Eukaryota > Viridiplantae > Streptophyta > Magnoliopsida > Apiales > Araliaceae > Panax > Panax notoginseng. The sequence continues at coordinate 102,442,661 of CM029021.1, forward strand.
GCCTTTTTGCCTCTGTAGTATCAAGGAAACATCTTCTTCTTTCATTTTATGGACCCTCCGGGGGTTGTTCCCATAATTTCCAGATTGGATCTGGTCTGCAACAGCTTCGAGTGCATCTAGGTCTTGAATCTTTCCTGACTTCAATCCCATCTCAGCCATCTCCCCATGTTTAATCATTTCAGAAAACGGTTTGCCGATGCCAGCTAAAACTCTCTCATAGAAGGGAGCTTCTTGTATGTCTATGAATGTCATGACCATTTCTGATTCCGTCATGGCAGTACTAACTTGGGCAGCCAGGCGTCTCCACCTCTAAGCATACTCTCTGAAAGACTCGTTAGACTATTTTTTGGTCTTGGTAATTTGATACCGATCAGAAGCCATCTGAGTTTGAAAACTGTATTGAGTGAGGAAGGCATGTGCTAGCTCTTCCCAGCTGTAGATTTTGGAGTTGTCTAATGTTGTGTACCACGAACGGGCTTCTCCAGTTAGACTCTTTTGGAACAATTGCATTCTGAGTTTTTCATCCTCTGCATAGGATCCCAGATCTCCAATAAATACTTTTAAATGTGTATAAGGATCTCCTAACCCGTCATATTTTTCAAAGTCAGGAGTTTTAAATTTTTCTGGGTAATGAACACCAGGAAAAATACACAGATCAGCATATGAAACACTCTCGTGTGTTCCAATTCCTTTTATAGCATGAAAGGTCTCTTCCATTTGGAAGACTTTCTTTTTGATGTCACCAGTGTCTGGATCTCCAGTGGGATGGGTAGCATCATGAATTTTGTTGGTTGTATCCAACTGTAGTTTAGGTATGGTAATGACCGGGGTTCCTCCTTGTGTGGAGGATTCAGTATGTACGGGTATTTTCTGACCCTGTGTAGACTGGTGTAATTGTAAGACCCCGAATTTTATGAAATAAAAGTATTCAATTTTTCTTATAATTACTATTCAGTAAATGGTTAAATTGATAAAAGTTTAAAGTTATGGGTGAAATATGAATTTTTTTTCAAAATAAGCAAGTGGTTATAAAATAATCATTGTTGTCGGGGAATATTCGTTTGGTCGTGGAATATTCTTTCTGTCGGGGAATATTCGTACGACGGCGCAGCTATTTGTGGGCCCCATAACAAATAACTGTCGGGTGAAGAAAATGATAAATTTGAGTTTTTACAAATAACGACGTAGTTGTTACCGTTAACACTGTTGGAATACCCGGTGTTTAAAATACAGTAATACGCGTTATTGCACAGTAGCACACGGTATTGCATAGTATTTTTGAAATTATTGATTCTTACGTAAGAAGGCACTACTCAATAATTATTACAGTAATTACTGTTTAATATTTTATTTTATTGATTCAATAATTGCTACGTTGAAATTTTATATTATTGTTGTTCAATAATTGTCACTGCACAGTATTTCCCATTATCAGATCAATAATTCATATTATTTGAATAATATTATTAGATAACATTATTGGCAATGTCTAGAAAGTTCTGTCTAAGGAGAGGTTTGGTCACCTAATTGCGCGCCAGTAAGGAAAAAATTCTTATCGGAAAGCCCCCTCTTTCCTGGGAACGGCCTGGTTGTCATAAATGTGATTCTGTAATATTATTTGTGAATAATTAATTATTGATTCATATGATAAGGAAATATTTATTTTATGTGGATATAAACGAGGGATATATTTTTGTGGTTAAAAATGAAGGAGTTAATGTTGAGGTTTTTATCCGTATTTTTGTCGGAATGGAGGTATTAAAAATTAGGGGTTTTGAGATATTTTGCAGGGGTTATAATTTTTAATCCGACCGTTGGATCGTTGTAATTTTTGGATATGTTATACATATATAAGTTGAGTATATGCCCACAAATTTTGAACCGTTAAAAATGAACGTATGATTTATTATGAATTTTACAAGATGACTGGTTTAGAAATTGTTGAATTTTCGGAGTTTATCATTTTGATGGAAAATTCTAGAATTGGTGGGCCCCACTTGTGGTTGGTGAAGAAATGTGCTGAATTATATTTCAAATGTGGTGGGTGGGAATAGTAGCAGGTAAAGCCATCAGGTTGCAGGTCAAGCCTACTAAAAGTTTCCTATAAATAGAGGGCTAAGTTAGAATTGAAAATCACACCAGAAACATAAGCTTTCTCTCTTTCTCTCTCTATATTATGAAGCATATTTTGTGAGTATTTAGATACTTTGAGAGTTGCTATTCAGTGCAAGTTTCCTTCGACTTTGCATTCCAGTCAGAAATACTGCACTTTTGAGGTAAGGGATAGTAAGGGATTTTAAGGGTTGTTATGTTTTTCAGTTTCGTAATTTTTCTGACCTTCAAAAATTCTGAAAAAATTTGAAATGATATTTTGATGAGTTTTCTTGATTGTGTCCAAAAATGGTGATTTTTGGATGTATAAATTAAGAGTTATGAATTTTATGATAAAAGACTATTTTAAAAGTAACCGCTTATAATTCGTTGTGGTTAACTCCAAAATTGATGAAATTTTTATTGGGAGTACATGTATATGATAGAAGTATACTCTGTAAATTTCAGAATTTTTGGATAAAAGTACAATTTTTGATAAATGTCTAAATATTCGGCTGTTTTGGCCATATGAAAAATAGTAAATGACTTTTAAAAATTCTGAGAAAAATATATGTTCACTATGGGACTATATTATGCTAAGTTCCAGAAAAGAAATATTTTTGTAACTGATTTGGTATTTTTCATGAAAATAGTCTAGTTATGCGTAAATGAATTAAATATGTTATATGAAGTAAGAAAATTGGAAAATAGGATTTTATGACTTGAGAATCCTATATAAGGTATATGCAGATTTTTGATGAGTGTTTTGGTTATTGGTGATGAAATCTTATGAGTTTGACATTTTAAAATGATTAAATACATTATTTTAGTAAAGTGTAAACAATTAAAATAAATTGTTTATAAATTTAAGAAATGTTATTCTTTCAATATCATTATACCGAAATATTGGTATGGATTTTATTGTGGAATTTCTATCTTTTGTGTCGGGGTTACTATTCATGAGTTACTATTCACGATTTACTATTCATGAGTTACGAATATTACTCTTGAGATTAAAATTATATGTTGATCATATTATTTTTATTATCATATATAACATTTTTATAACCCTGATGTTGAAATTCTCTTTCACTGGAGTGTAAAGATGGGTAGATTATTGGTATGATCATGACTAGGGTTCTCTTTGGCCAGTAGTGCAAAGTTGAATTGTTGACTGGTATGATCATGACCATTGAATTTATAAGTGAATATCTTTAGCTTAAGTGCAAAGGTGAATTGATCAACATGGTTATAATTATTGTTTATATAAATTCTGAAATGATTATATATTTCTTTGAGATATTAATATATTTGGCCTGTAGTGCAAATATGAACTGTTGATGAATATATTTGGCCGTAGTGCAAATATGAACTGTTGAGGAATATCTTTGGCCTGTAGCGAAAAGATGAATTGTTGATGAATATCTTTGGCTCGTAGTGCAAAGATGACATGTTGTTGAATATCTTTGGCCAGTAGTGCAAAGATGAACAGATGTTGAGATAAGCATGACCAACTGGTGATACAAATGAATATCTTTGGTCGTAGTGCAAAGATGAAGTTATTAGTATGATTATGAACAGGAAATGTGATTTGGTGTAACCATGATCTTTGATGTTTCAGGTAAAGATAGGTGATGAAAATTATCTTCGTCCTGGATGAGAAGAGGAATTTAGAACTACAGTTATGATTATGAGTTATTCATATGATTGTGGACCAGAATTGTTGATTGATGTTACAGGGATAAAACATTGTTGATGGATTTTTAACATGGAGAAGATAATAGACTTTATAGTCTATTTGACTCTTCTAATGGATTGCTCGTTCCGCTGCAACTATGGTTGAAATTTTTATCATTTACCATATGTTCTAAATCTCTTATTTATTATTGATGAAGGCTATTGATAATTTAATTATCTTTAGTCATGATATTCTTTACTGAGCTAGTTGTGCTCACCCTTTTGCTTCACAATTCCTTTCAGGTAATAAGAGTGTAGCTGGGTCGAGCGACGGTAACGGGGAAATAGAACGGTGGTCTCTAGCTGTGGATGTTCTCCCGAAACAGTATAGAAAAGTTCATTTAGTAGTTTTATTTGGTGAATCCAATAGGGTAAGGTGTACCCAACGTTGGAAGGGTGGTTTGCCACTATCATACAAGATGTCTAACGACATACAACCTCGTGTCATCATAAGACAGGGATGTGCTCATCCACTTGCTGAGTATATATACGAGCACTACCTATATAATCTTGGTGTTTGTTTGAAGTATAATTCTCAATTAGAGACAGTAGAGATAATGATATGTCAAGAGAAGACTCACCATTGGGAAGAATATGATAGTAATCTTCTCGTTTTTCTTTGGGGTCTATTGGGTCAACCAAGAATAATTCTGTGGCCATATGATATCTATCATAACCTAGACGCATGGCCTCCCATGTACGAAGGTTTCCTTGAGCACTTTCCAAATATTGTAATTTCTAAAACAGTTTTTGACTATACCTTTATGTAAGGTGTCATTGTGAGATGATGTCCACGGTTGGAACATGAGTCACATTTGGTATATATTTGTATCCAAACTCACAGCATATGTGTTGTTGTATTTTGCACGACAATTGTTGTAATAAAGTTATAGTTGTTTTCTGTACCATGTATTTGGCGACTCAGAATAGGTTGGATGGAATGGACCTATTTTGGGGTCGTTACAGTAATTCTTTTAATAGAACAGCCAAATCTGTAATCTACTTACTTAATCCGTCGAATTCTTTGCGAGAAACTGGATTAAGTTCAGTCTGGTCGGATGACGACATGATTGACTGTGGGCCTGTTACCTTTTTGGACTTTGACCGGGTGATAGGTCCGATTGATTCCCTGCGAAAGACTTGCATAATTTAGTCTTTAGGGGAGGTGTATAATAACATGTTATGTGATGCGTTCGTTTTAGGAATTTTATCCTGTAAAAATGAGTGTCAGCTGTTTGTAACATGTATGTGGACACATTGCTTCATATTTCTCATTACATGGAGATATATATGGAATGAAATTACAAGTAATTATGTTTACAAGTAATTAAAAGGAGAGTATGAAGAGACTTTCCTCCGTTTTGGGTTTATCAGAGGCTGACCTATCTTAGGTTACTCTTGCGGTTTTTTGGCATGTAGGTTCCCAAATCATCGCAATCTACTTGACGGAAAGTTAATTCGGTCTTTCAACTGGAGCGAATTTGGGTGGTGCCTTTCTTGAGCCTCGGAGAATTAGTCTTCTCACGAGTCCAGTAATCAAACACCGACGGGATATCCTCCTGGTGGAGGGACCACACAACATACATCGCGTCTCACCGTATGAAATGATGACATGTGCGAAGCACTAATATCATAAGCAGTTTATAGTGCGAAGCACTAACATCACACGCAGATATGATGCGAAGCACTAAGTGCAATTAAGACAATCATTCGTACACATTCATCCAATGTAAATGCAACATCCACACACAAGCAGATAACAGTTTTGAAAAGATTGCAATTGCGGCTTAAGTCCTCTTACTGGAGTCCCCAGCAGAGTCGCCACCTGTCGACGTCGGGATTTTTGTGTGACCCTTTCCATTACTTGTTCTTTGGTGTTCTCATTTTAGGTGAGATTTGTTTGAAAAAATAAGTGAAAAAGGTCTGACATGTATAATGTCGACGATGGGACTGTTAAGAGTCGCCAGCTGGTTTTTTAAATGGTTGTACCAACACAACCGAGAAAAGGTTTGCACATTGACCCAGTGGTGTGACACTGATATACGGGTCGGTGAAACCGAGATTCGTTTAGGGTCCAGGGACTTGGTTATGCGGGGGGAAGGTGTTAGGTACCCCCCGACATCCGTGTTACCACGGTGACCGCCTCTTTTCAAGAAACTATTATCTGTGTGTGTGTGTGTGGGTGGGTCAATGTGATGTTATATGAAAGTCGTGCGAGGCCTCGTTCGAACCTATATACATAGGGTTTGATTTTATGTAAAAATTCATTTTTTTAGCAAGATATGGCAGTGATGTTTTATAAAAGAGGTTTTTCAAACCCTGATGCTCAGTAGGAATTGAGACCTTTGACACTCCCATTTTTATTAAGTGATCGGCTGGATTGATTTTATTTGACGGATGCGAGGCGTCCGTATGAAAATAATATACAAAAATAATGCCGACTTCCTCGTGGGTATGGAAATCATCTGAGAAAATTCAGACATCGCAGAATAATTTACAAGCCGCTTACAGCTGAAAAATGTCCATCACGAGAACCGAATCTAGATCCAATGGGATGAATCTGTGATCACGTGATTCCTAGGCGCACAGAATGTTGCAATTTGTATAAAAGAAATAAGCAGGTATATATATAAAAGCGGTAAATATATATATACAAACATGATCACCAACCACGATGCACCTCTGTGGGGGATCAGAAATGTAAATAAAGCTGTTAAAAGCTATCAACCGCCACGGAGGAAACTCCAGGCGGGACAAAACATAAATAAAGCTGTAAAGCGATCAACTGCCACGCAGAAAACTCCAGGCAGGACGAATATATATATATATATATATATATATATATATATATATATATATATAAGCAATAAATGCACCGGATGTAAAATCCAGGCTCATGGAACAGAGTTCGACCACAGTTTATATATATAAGTATATATATATATAAGCGAGTAAACGCACCGGATATAAAATCCAGGCTCATCGAACAGAGTCCGACACACAGTTAATATATATAAATGTACATATATATATAAAAGCAAGTAAACGCTCCAGACCGAAGTCTAGGCTCAATCGAGGCATAACTCGATAATGTTAGTCGATATATATATATATATAAGTATATATATATATATATATATATATATATATATATATATATATAGTATATATATATAGACTGGAATGAAACCACGGACCGAAGTCCTGGCAAAAGCAAGCAACACGACTCTCAACGTGTAAAAGGGTGTGTGCAAAGATGAAGAGAAAGACTCTAAAGTGTGTGAGAAGGCTTATAGCTGCCTGATAAAAAAGGCTTCTATATCGTTAGAGTGGGTAAACACTAGCTTTTGTGGGTACAAAAGAGGCTATATATGAGCTAACAGGTGTTTAAAAGTGGAAAAATACATTGTATGACAACTGCAGAGCAAATTGTGCAGGGTTTCCCTGTCTTTTTTCTCTTAAAAATCAGCACCCCAAGCCCTCTATTTATAGGCATACGAGCCACATGTGTACCTGCAGCTGAGCCACAGGTGTACCAGAGGCGGGTCGGGTCGGGCCGGGTCGGGCTGGGTTTGTCGGGTTGGGTCGTCTCGAAGTACGTGCACTTAGGCACTGTAATGTCCACTCGAATTTTGAGAAGTTCAATTCGGGCATCCGTTTGAGGTATACAGGACCTATTTCGGACCGCCGTTGTCGAGAGTTGTACGATGGCATGGGATTAGAGTTTGTATGAAGTCATTGAAGATGGGACGATGCCCTCCGGTCTTCAAGCTTCAACTTTCATCCGTTACCCCTCACAATAGTCACTCGGGATTGGTTATCCATGTGGGACATCGTTGCGTAGAGACGTGATGTGGCATCGTGTTTGACGAGATGACGATGTTGCCCCTCACCAGTGTTATCGTCGGATTGGGCCGATAAAGCAGACGTTGCTCAGACTTCACTGAGATTGGACTGCTGCAATTGTTGAAGGTCCTCATTGTCATCTTGGAGATGTGCCTGTCTTCCCAATGTTATTGCCGGGTTGGTGCAGTGTATCTCGTTGTGAGTGCCGAGATTGAAGCTGGTCGCATTTGAAATAAGCATTTCTGGGGTTATCGCCGAAACTGCATTCCTTGGGGTTATCACCAAGGTTGGTGGCTATTCCCATGGCTGGGACTGAGACTGGATACCTCGGGGCTGTCTCCGAGATTAATCGGTCTTCTCCGGTGTGTGTTCCAGTATTGTATCTGCAGGTCTCGGGGTTATCTCCGAGGTTGGATTTGGTTACTCCCAGACTGCGATCCGGGGTTTGATGCTGAACTTCCGGTAGTATCCGGTATGGATTTGGATTGTCTTTCAGGGTTCTCTCTTAAAAGACGAATCTGTCCTCCTGCAATATTAGTAATAGTAGTTCATAAAATTTCGAGTGTCTACAACCATCCAGGGGTCAATGCCGAATATCTCTGGACATACATACATATGCATAACATGATACATGTATAACAGATAATGGATGGCAATATGATATAGGGAATGAAAAATGGTGCATACATTCCTAAATATATCATCATCTAATACATCAGCTCTATACAGCTACAAATACATGAAAATGGGGCACAGACGCCCTACTACTAACAGAGGCCTATCAAAAGATATAGCGAGAATGGAGAAAAACCACCCAATATCTAACAGAGGCCTATCAAAAGATATAACGAGAATATACATCAGAAGAAGACCAGGGTCTCGATGTCCACGTCCTCAATCCTGTCCACCTGATGTAACTCCTCCTGAGTCACTGGATCTCTATCAACAGGGATGTCAGGCCTATAAAGAGGAGGATCTGCGCCGGTAAAACCAAATGGGTCGTCTGAGGGGCTAACACCTGAGCTGGAAGGAACAAATGACTCCACCTCTGCTAGATCTCTGCCCAAATGCCGAATAAATCCATGTGCCTGGTCCAACTGTCGAGTCAAACTATCAATCTGGGTCAGATGAGTCAGAGCTCGGACACAAGCCACTCAATCCGTCATCATCAAAGATCCTGGAACCATGTCCCCCATAAACTATGTGGCATGGGACTGGGTCCCAATAGTGCGAGGGAGCCACCAACGCTGGTATATCTCCTGAGTACATGGACCCTCGGATAAATCAAAACCGTTAACTCCCAACAATGGAATATCTGTGACGGGTGACTGTGATACAGGCCAATGACGCCTGACAGAAGGCAAGATCGGTATACGAATCTCCCCTGTGGTGCTCCTAATAGTACGCTCTCCTAAATAGAGCTCCCAGCCTCCATATGTGAAAAGAGGAAATCTCTGGGTGGAAATCAAATACTCTACTCCAGTAGGGTGTCCATCCTCAAAACCGATGGTCAAATGATCCCCTGAGTATGGAAGCCATGTGATGGCGTCAGCTGTCAGCAACTCCAGTTGCATACGGCAGTGAGCGAAGCCCTCAGATACAGGGACCTCTTGCAAAATAGAATGGTGCCATCCTCATCTTCGTGGATAGGTATCTAAGCCTAACACACTCATGGGACGCAAACATGGAAGCCTCTCATAGGCCCAAAACTGCCAACGCAATGGCAAAACATCTGCTATCAGTAAACACTCTTAACCTATGAATGGGAAAAGACAAGAGAAATACTCACCAGCAGAAACGGGTAAAATCCTAGCCAAGCCTCGGTCAAACCCTGTGAGCGCAAACGCATGCCCCGGATGAAATAGGCAAAGGTGTAAGAGCCCCAGTCATACTCTCCTATACGGTCCACATCGCGTGTGGCGCTGACCAAAGCGAAAGATACCGTGGAAGAGTTATCTGCTATGAAGCAGCCTCGAATGATCATCAGGAACAATCGCCGCAGAACGCGATCCCTGATCCTGACATCATCAGGCATGGGCTTACTCAATTGCCCGCTCATAACATCTACGCTCAAAGGACTTGAACGGAAAGTCCTACCTTTGAGCGCCTCCGTCGGAACTCCTAATAAGGATCTAACGGCAGTAGGGGTAATATTCGCCATGCAAGGCACTGGCTCCTCTCCAAACTCCATACCTGTGATAAATTGCCAATCCATAGGCATCATTATCACCTCGCAATCCAGCAGGTGGAGTGACTGAGTCTGATGAAACCATCGCTCAGACAATGCCCTGAGGTAACCCCAGGGACAACGACGGGGAAGGATGGAGAAAAATGCCCCAAATCCCCACTCATGCACTACTGCTCTATAATCAGGATGAAGCGCCTGGTACATGGAGTGGATGCTAAACCAGTTCCCTCGAGGCTGTGTAAAACCTGGAACCTGCATGAAATGCAGATCAACATCAGAACCCTTTAATCCTCATCAATAGGAAAGAAGAAAGATAAAGTCTAACGCCATACCTCGTTAGCATGCAAGTACATCGATGGATGTCTACCCAAATCACCCAGCAACTCTAGGTTCACCACCTGAATGCTCAGAAGCTCCCTGCGAAGGACATGTGCAGCAGGAGCGGGATCCTCAATATCTGCCTCCTCGTCCTCGACGTCTGGAACATCTACCTGGACAGGACGTATCACAGCTTCCACCAACCGACGAGGCTGTCTGACAGAACGAGGATGAGACACTTCAGAAGCCCTCCTCCGTACGCCAGAAGCGGCCCTATAAGAACTGCTCGGCTGATCTGAATCCATAATATCTGGACAACAAGTCTCCAAATCACCTCAGAAAGGGTGTGGTATTTCCTTACCTGGAGCTTTTTAAATGCATTTATGACTATATGCATGCATGCATTTACTATAACATATAATAGAGTTAAAATGTATGACTACCCAATGCCTACATTTAGAAAAATATATGCATTAAAAATTAAAATCATCATGCATAAGGCCAACCTCAATGCTAGGAGTATTTTGCCTTTCTACCTTTTGTTCATTGGACCTCAAATAGGACAAAAAATAGCAGAAAAAGGTATCAATTTGACTGTCTCAAAAGTCAAATTTTTTTTACATCATTATGTTCAACATGGTTTAATACTAACATTTACTATGTTGAATATTTTTTATCAAGTCATTTGTGCATACATAATCACTACTATGTGTTTAAATGCATTTCGTGCGATAACTCACAATCCAACGGACGGAAACTGGAAAAATATACATTCATACGTTACCAGGATAGTGTAGAACACTTGTACGGTGACAGAATTTGCAGAAACCAGCCCGAACTCAGCAGATCTGAAGAAGGCTCACGGTTTTTTTTCTAAGCAAAGTGGGTTAGAAATGAACTTGCGAAGGCAGGCTACATGATTTATCATCCACGCCTGGCCGCAGGCTCACCTGCGGCTTCAGCAGGTGCACCTACGACTCCTCTATGTGGGTCCCACCCCTCAAGCTCGGTCCAGTTCGAGTTGAAACGGAGTTCTTACGGGCTAGAAAGGTCAAATCGGGAATAAAAATGGCACGCGATTGAGCAAAACATCATACAATCCTGGTTTTCTCAGATGAGACTTTGAACCTGTACCTCACTCATTGGTAGTCACCCGAACACGAGGTATACCCTGCCAATGATCCCATTTATCACAAATCACATTCGGTAATACCTCGTACAGGTCTGATGCCGTCGACTCCGGGTCATTACCCTAAGTAGGTCCCCGACGGGGGTTACAACGTAGGTCCTCGACGGGGGTTACAACGTATGTCCCCGACGGGGGTTACAACGTAGATCCCCGGTGGGGGTTACAACATGTTCATCTGTTGACATTTCTATCAACGAAGGTTAAACATCCTTGATGATTATCTCAGCCGATGGCAAGTAAACCCATCGGAGCATTGAGAACCGTTCGATAGTTGCGTACGTACTCATGCGTCCCCAGTAGATCCCCGACGGGGGTTACAACGTATATCTCCAACGGGAGTAGCAACACATTCTTAGCCGTTGACACACATATCAACTAAGGTCAAGCAACCTTGACGTCATTTCAATCGATAACGTTTAAACCTATCAGAGCTATAGAGCTATTCGAGGTTCTCATACCCAACTGCTTATATTCCCCAGCGGATCCCCGGCGAGGGTCACAGCGCAATGCTCTGTTGATCTACACGACAGCGAAGGTCAAGTAACCTTGACAAGCTACGAATGTTTCAGCCATTGATTCACACGTCAACGAAGGTCAGGCATCCCTGACAGCATTTTTTGTTGGCAGTAAATCCAACAGATTCGCGACATATTCTGGCTATACTAACCAGGAGAGGTCAACATTATCAAAGAGGATATATGATGGAATATGTTATACACATCCTCAAATAGATCAACCTTTATCCCCACAGATCTCTTACACATAAGAGGTACACCTTCAGGATCAAGTCGTTATCAAGTACACAGGAATTTGGTGATAACTCCAACATCAACATGCTAACAGATTTGGCTTACACATCAAATCCGGTCGTCGTTGCCCATCCCCAGTTGAAGCAACAAGGAGCCAGCAATCATCCCCAGCATGTTGGGCTACAACCACGTACACATGCATCATACATTTGCATCATGTTGCTACCCATAGTATCATGATTATCTTGTTGCATTTCAAGTGTCTTGGATTCTTTATCCTACCCATGCATCGTCATGCATGGGTATGATAAAGAGGGGCATCTGTAGACACTCAAAATTTTCTGTACTACTATTACTAACATTGCAGGAGGACAGATTCGTCTTTTAAGAGAGAACCCTGAAAGACAATCCAAATCCATACCGGATACTACCGGAAGTTCAGCATCAAACCCCGGATCGCAGTCTGGGAGTAACCAAATCTAACCTCAGAGATAACCCCGAGACCTGCAGATACAATACCAGAACACACACCGGAGAAGACCGATTAATCGCGGAGACAGCCCCGAGGTATCCAGTCTCAGTCCCAACCATGGGAATAGCCAACAACCTTGGTGATAACCCCAAGGAATGCAGTTTCGGCGATAACCCCGGAAATGCGTGTTTCAAATGCGACCAGCGTCAATCTCGCCACTCACAACGAGATACACTGCACCAACCCGACAATAACATCGGGAAGACAGGCACACCTCAAAGATGACAATGAGGACCTTCAATAATTGTAGCAGTCCAATCTCAGCGAAGTCTGAGCAACGTTTGCTTTATCGGCCCAATCCGGTGATAACACCGGTGAGGGGAAACATCGTCATCTCGTCAAACACGATGCCATGTCACGTCTCTACGCAACGATGTCCCACAAGGATAACCAATCCCCGAGTGACTATTGTGCGGGGTAACGGATGAAAGTTGAAGCTTGAAGACCGGAGGGCATCGTCCCATCTTCAATGACTTCGTACAAACTCTAATCCCATGCCATCGTACAACTCTCGACAACAGCGGTCCGAAATAGGTCCTGTATACCTCAAACAGATGCCCGGATTGCACTTCTCAAAATCTGAGTGGACATTACAGTGCTTGAGTGCACGTACTTTGAGACGACCCAACCCGACAAACCCGGGCCGACCCAACCCGCGTCTGGTACACCTGCGGCTCAGCCGCAGGTACACCTGCGGCTCATATGCCTATAAATAGAGGGCTTGGGGTGCTGATTTTTAAGAGAAAAAAGACGGGGAAACCCTGCATAATTCGCTCTGGACTCGCCCATACAGTGTATTTCCCACTTTCAAACACCTGTGAGCTCATATATAGCCTCTTTTGTACCCACAAAAGCCAGTGTTTACCCACTCTAAAGATGTAGAAGCCTTTTTTATCAGTCAGCTGTAAGCTTTCTCACACACTTTAGAGTCTTTCTCTTCATCTTTGCACAAACCCTTCTACACGTTGAGAGTCGTGTTGCTTGCTTTTTCCCGGACTTCGGCCCGTGGTTTCATTCCAGTATGTATATATATACTTTATATATATATATATATATATATATATATATATATATATATATATATATAAATAAAGTATATATATCGACTGACATTATCGAGTTATGCCTCGATTGAGCCTAAACTTTGGTCTGGAGTGTTTACTTGCTTATATATATAAAGTTTATGCCTCGATTGAGCCTAAACTTTGGTCTGGAGTGTTTACTTGCTTATATATATATATATATATATATATATATATATATATATATATATATATATATATATATATATTCGTCCTGCCTGGAGTTTCCTTCGTGGCGGTTGATAGCTTTTAATAGCTTTATTTACATTTCTGATCCCCCATGGAGGTGCTTCGTGGTTGGTGATCATGTTTGTATATATATATATATTTACCGCTTTTATATATATACCTACTTATTGCTTTTATACAAATTGCAACATTCTGTGCGCCTAGCAATCTTGTGATCACAGATTCATCCCATTGGATCTAGATTCGGTTCCCGTGATGGACATTTTTCAGCTGTAAGTAGCTTGTAAATTATTCTGCGATGTCTGAATTTTCTCAGATGGTTTTCATACCCACGAGGAAGTCGGCATTATTTTTGTATATTATTTTCATACGGATGCCTCGCACCCGTCAAATAAAATCAATCCAGCCGATCACTTAATAAAAATGGGAGTGTAAAAGGTCTCAATTCCTATTGAGCATCAGGGTTTGAAAAACCTCTTTTATAAAACATCACTGCGATATCTTGCTAAAAATTAAATTTTTACATAAAAATCAAACCCTGTGTATATAGGTTCAAACGAGGCCTCGCACAACTTCCATATAAAAGCACATTGACCCACACACACACACACACACACACTCAGATAATAGTTTCTTGAAAAGAGGCGGTCACCGTGGTAACACGGATGTCGGGGGGTGCCTAACACCTTCCCCCGCATAACCAAGTCCCCGGACCTTAAACAAATCTCGGTTTCACCGACCCGTATATTAGTGTCACACCACTGGCTCAATGTGCAAACCTTTTCTCGGTTGTATTGGTACAACCATTTAAAAAACCAACTGGCGACTCTTAACAGTCCCATCGACGACATCATACATGTCGGACCTTTTTCACTTATTTTTTCAAACAAATCTCACCTAAAATGAGAACACCAAAGAATAAGTAACGGAAAGGGACACACAAAAATCCCGACGTCGACAATATATACACATATTTCATACACAAAAAGTATTTTTCCAAACTTTTCCAACTTCCTTTGTTATTTTTCAAAAATCACTTTTATTTAATTCCTTAAGAAATTAGCTACCTCGTGTTTAACTCCAGAATTTCCCATCCCTTGACACAATCTTATACGTGTTAATGTGACGCTCCAGTTTAAATTTCGTGGCCATCGGAGTTATAAAACTACGGTTATAACGATTTTCGTCCGAAAAACCTAAATATTAAAATGGTCATAACTTGGTCATTTTAAGTCGGAATGAGTTCATATTTGGACAGTAGGTACTTTATACCATATATTTTGATGTCTTAAAAGGCCGGAAGTTTTCTCACAAATTAAGTGGTCGAAAAAGCCCCTGGAAAGTTCTTCGCAGTAGCAAATTATCATTTTGCAATTTTTTGTGCTTTGTTAAAAATATTCCATACGGAAATATACAACTCCTTTTTCAGTGATTCCACTTGGAGATGTTAGAAAAATTATAGATATAACTCTAGGACTTGACCACACTAAAAAATTCGAAATATAATAGGAGATATTGTCATTTGAATTTCATGTTTTGTTTTCACAAAAATCTGATTTTTAACTCTTGGTGATTTCTAAGAAAACTTTCATGTTTTCACATAATAACCATCATAACTCATCATAATACCTACTAATACTTCATATACCCATGATTCTACCATGATACATGATTTATTTCATCAAACAATCATTAAACACAAGATTAACACAATCGAGTCTAAGAAAAATTAGAGTTTTCCACCCTTTGAAAAACTAGTTTCCATTTCATACTTTAGATCTAACTTTTGATCCTCAAAATAGATAGATCTACACATAACACACTATAGATCATGTAGATCTAGAGTTTTGAAGTTTGAAATTATCAATCCAAGTTTTCATTTAAACAACTAAGAATAACTTAGAAAAAGGTGATTAATACCTTGATATCTTACTAGCTTTTCTTAATCGTTCAAAGTAGATGATGATCTTGGTTAGCTTGAGGATCAAAACCTCATCTCCTTTACCTCTTGTGGCTGCCGAAAATACTAGCTCCTCCCTCCCTCTCTCTAGTTTTGTTTTTGTTAGCTAATAAGAAGTAATAGGATGAGAGAGAAATGAAATTTCTTTTGTGGTTTAGAAAAAAAATGTATAGATATAATTGTATATCTAATATTCATTCCTCCCATTCACTCTCTCTTTCTCCTTCTTCATCATCAAGAGGTTGCTTACAAGAATGCACAAAGTGTTGGCTAAATGGGGAAATGACACCTAGGAGGTTTGTTCACCAACTAAAGTGAAATAATCATTACATTATTCCCCCCTTCCTCTCCTTTATCATGACCGGCCAAGTGGCCTTGGGTTTGCCCCTTTCTTATTTTACTTTTATTCCATTATTTAGCTTGCTATATGTCCAAAAAGTTCCTCTTCCATTGGGCTAAGTTTTGGGCTCCCAATTAATTCTTTTGGATTTCTAAATTAAAATGTTTGGCTACAACAACTAACATCTTCCAACACTTCTTATTTTACCATTCCCTAATTATTTAATTAGGGTTCTCATTTTCTCAATTATAACATAAATCCTTACTGATGCACATTTATTTTCTTAACCCAATTAGACTTGCAATAATTATGTTATAAAATTTATTAGTTGAGATATATAAATTAAATCTCTTAGACTTAGTATATATCTTTATATACTAATATTCTCCCATATTATAACCTCTTAGGTTATTTGATTATCACACCTAATACATATATATTAGGTTACATAACTAAATTCTTAATTCACTTACTCACATATTCATATAAAATAACTTAATAAATTGAGACATGGTCCACAATTCTTAGATTAGGTCACTAGTATATAATTAAAATACTAGAACCACATACACATAATCTTATGAACTCATACACTAAACATATACCTCATTATAAGACTATCATTTATAGTCTATCAAATCATTCAAGTTCTTCTCCAAAAATTTTGAAATCCTTAAAATTCCTTTACAGAAACGTAAAATACATACACTTATTTTATGCTTAGGTTTATTATTTAACTTTTATTCAATCTTTTAAGATTTTATAAAATTGTCTAAATTTTCGGGTTATCACACTTACAGTCCAATCGTCGACATATACATGTCGGACCTTTTCACAACTTATTTTTTTAAAACAAATCTCACCTAACATGTGTCGACGTCGAGATTTTTATTTGTCCCTTTTCTGTTCTTATCTTTTGGTGTTCTCATGTTAGGTGAGATTTGTTTGAAAAAACAAGTTGTGAAAAGGTCTGACATGTATATGTCGACGATTGGACTGTAAGAGTCGCCATTTGGTATTTTTAAATGGTTGCACCAACTCAACAGAGAAAAGATTTGCACATTGACCTAGTGATGCGACACTAATTAACTGGAATGTGAAACCGAGATTCGTTAGGGTCTGGGGGCTTGATTATGTGGAGGGAAGGTGTTAGGCACCCCCCGACATCCGTGGTAACACGGTGACCGCCACTTTTTAATTTAAACATTTATCTGAATGTGTATGTGTGTGGGTCAATGTGCAGTTGTCTAGAAGTAGTGCTATGCCTCGTTTGCACCTATATACAAAGGGTTTGAATTTTGTATAAAAGTTTAATTTTAACAAGATATATCAATGATGTTTTGTAAAAGAGATTTTTCAAACCCTTGTGCTCAATAGTAATTGAGGCCTTTCATACTTTCATTTTATTATGTGTTCGGCATGATTGCTTTTATTTTTGAGAAGCGAAGCATTCGAGAAAATAAGATAAAAAGCAGTGCCGAACTCCTTGTGGGCATGAGAGCCGTTTAAGGAAATTCAAACACCATGAATAATTTACAAGCTGGTTACAGTTGAAAATGTCCATCACGGGAACTAAATCTAGATTCAGGAGACTGAATCTGTGATCACATGATTCCTAGGCTCATATATATATATATATATATATATATATATATATATATATATATATATATATATATGAACGATCAACCGCTGCGAAGTAAACTCCAGGCGGGACTAAATGTAAATATATATATATATATATATATATATATATATATATATATATATATATATATATATATATATAAAGACGATCAACCGCCGTGAAGTAACTCCAGGCGGGACTAAATGTAAATATATATATATATATATATATATATATATATATATATATATATATATATATATATATATATATATATATATACATTTCTATCAGGCCTGGAGATCACTTCATGGCCATTTACTGCTTTTATACATACATATACATATATATATATATATATATATATATATATATATATATATATATATATAAAAGCAATAAAAGCCACGGATTGACGATCCGGGCATACACACACAACACGACTCTCAATGTGAATAACTGTATGTGCACAAAAGTGGAGAAAGACTTTAAGAAGACTTTAAATAATTTTAAATGAATGAACACTCAGTTTTCACCGGTAAAATGTAGCAAAATATAAGCTCTGAAGTGTTTGAAATGAGAAAGCACTCACTTTATAGTGTGTACAGAGCAAAATGGACAAGGCTTCCTCGCCTTTTTATCTCTTCTAAATGGCCACCCCAAGCTCTCTATTTATAGAGGGGGGAGTTACAGGTGTACCTGCAGTAGCCGCAGATGTACATGCGGCTGTCCGGGGTGCCCTGGGCTCCGTGGGCCCCGCCGTCTTAAAGTATATGCACTCGTGCAACGCGTTGTCCGCTCGAACCTTCATAACTTTCAATCTGGGCATCTGATGGAGGCGTATAATACCTTTTCGGAATGTTGTTGTTGAGAGCTACACAATGACATGGGATAAGAGGTTTTACGAAGTCGGGAAGATGGGTCCATGCCCAGGTTTTTAAGTCTTCAAATTCTATCTGGTGTGTTGTCTTGTGTAGTAGTCAATCGAGATTAGAGCTATGGTTCTTATAGGACACTTTTGTGTAGTATGTAGGTTGAAATGTTGTTTGAGACGGCGTGAATGTGGGTTCGAGGTGGAAAAATGACGATTTTTCCCCTCAACAGGGTTATCTCCGGTTCTGGGCCGATCTAGCAGTAATTGCTCAGGGTTATCTCTGAGATTGGGATGCTACAAGTGATGGATGTCCTCAGGGTTGTCTCTGAGGTGTGCTTGACCTACCGGGATTATCTCTGGGTTTTGGACTGAGTGCCTCGAGGCTATCACTGAGGTTGAAGCTGATTGCTGGTGATTGAAACGAGCTTTTTTGGGGTTATCTTTGGAATCACGATTGCATTCCTCGGGGTTATCTCCGAGGTTGGAACTAAAACTCTCGTGGTTGGAACTGAGTATCTCAGGGTTGTCTCCGAGATGGAACTGACTTCTCCGGTGTTATCTCCGAAATTGGAATTGCATTCCTCGAGGTTGTCTCTGAGGTTGAAAACTGAAATTTCTGGGGTTATCTCCAGGACTGGAATTGAATATCTCGGGGTTGTCTCCGAGATGAAAAAGACTGAGTATCCTGGGGTTATCTCCGGGACTGGAATTGATTTGACTTCCAAGGTTATCTCTGGAAGACGATTCTGCCCTCCTGCAAAGTTAGTAACATGAATGCAAAATTTCGAGTGTCTACAACATGAGAACACCAAAAGATAAGAACAGAAAAGGGACAAATAAAAATCCCGACGTCGACAATTCATTTGATATCAAATAAATTTCTCTGATGTGGTGTCTCAACAACTTTTTCCTGCAGCTCTCTCTCTCTCTCTCTCTCTCTCTCTATATATATATATATATATATATATATATATATATATATATATAGTCCAGATCTTAAACTTACCATTTATCTTGCATACCTTTTATACCCCCCTTTAGCGACGAACCGGACGACAGTTTGGTCCGTCGCTATATATAAAATCGTCTGTTAGGAATATACATGAGAATGTTATTCCTATTTATATATGATTTGATTATGATATAAATGAATGAATATATAAGTATGCTTGCATTAAGGAATGCTGTAAAGTCCTTTGATAGATAATAGGAATATATGTACAAGGACTTAGAAAGAATTGATCAAACATGTTAGGTTAATCTTACATAAGCAAAACAACTTTGTGAAGTCCTTAAAAAGAAATGATGTACAAGGACTATAAATATAGAAAGATCAAGCATGTTAGGTTGATCTTATAATGTAATAGATAGGCTTGTCTGATCTTTGAACACTGCATCAGCATCGTAGTCTGCCAGGAGAATCAAGGAAAACTCAAGAACTATTAAGGCGGAATCATAGTTTGCAAGATAGTAGATCTCGAAGTTTGTAGTCTGCCAGGAGAAACGAGGAAGGATCGTAGTGTGTCGAGAAGAACTTTCTCAGATATGTAGTATGCTGAGGAAGTCGTGTTCAGAATCGTAGAGACAACCTGTCTAAGAGCCGACCGAGCATCTGCCAGACCCAAGTCAAGAATCATAGGTCACACTTGAAGTAGTGAAGTCTACTGATCATATCAGAAGTAAAAATCGTAGTCGAGCCAGATCAGATGAAGACAGCAAGCATAAATGTGACGCCCCCAAATCCGGGTATCTTCCAAACCGACAGATGGTGCTACACGGTGCTATAGTTCACACATTCATTCAATTAAAATGCCTCAAAAGAGTGAACATGTCTTCTATATATTCCAAAACAATATTACCATTCCCAGGTTCTTTATAACCATTACATGAGTACTTATCATAATTTTAAATAATTACAACATCTATACTATTCTATTACAAAAGTAACCTATTGGTTCGCCTTGGCCTTCCTTTTATCTTTACCGGATCCTTCAGTCCGTTCGGTCTTAGCTGCATTCATATGGTTCAAACAAGAGTGAGCATAACTAGCTCAGCAAGTATGCCAATTTCATTTAAACAAGAAGCTTGAATCAAATAAATTGTATATCTTTAATAACTGAAATAATAGTTATGAAGTACTATCGATAGATCAAAATAGCACTTCTCTTTTCTTTAAAATGTTTCACAATGAACAACATTCATTAAACATCAATATTGGTCCAAGACCTTGAGCATTTCATTCTTTCTTTGAAAAGGACAACCCGACACCAAGTCTGTAAGTCCGACATATCTTACGAGCATGTCTAGGTGATCCGCCTATAGTACTATATGTTGTACAACACTACTTTCTTTAAACATATTTACGTTTAAGTTTTGGCAAGCTCACGTGCCTGTTGTTTGACGACAAAACATTTTTTTATGCATACTCAGTCTTTCTTTAAAATCCATACCAAAAAAGTTTGGCAAAAGATAACAACATTGACAATACTTTGATATATTATAAAGAAATATATACAACATCTTTAGTCTAACCGAATGAATTGGCTTCGACTTCATTATACGTCAATTCATGCATAAGGTACATGAATTACAATGCTTGTCCAAAAGAATATAGACAAGGGTCAGAATACTTGCCTTCAGCGTCTTCTACAGTAATTATACGTTTCCTTTGAGTCTTTAAGGATTCTATAATACATGATCACATAATATACTATATTAGGTCATATACAATTAAGTATGTTTACTACTATATCTTACCCTTCTTCTCAATATAATCATGCCTTAGATTGTTTATCATTCGTTACGGTTTATCATATTACATTGTTCTTACATTTACGTAATAATTCGTCAGCCTTTAGTCGTCATTCTTAAGGTTTTAAGTATCTTCAATGATGTTACTTCAAGTCAATTAAGTATATAATTCATTACTAATTAACATCTCTTTTTTTATACACTTAATCATTCTTTACTGGTTATTTTCTAGTGATGGCGTTGCGGTGTGGGTTTCCAGTATGTGTTCCTCGGCCTTGGCGCTGCGACGCCAACCTTTCCTCTCTATGTCGCGCTGCGATGCCACTCTTTAGTGTCTGAGGGTCTGGCCTGGCGCTGCGGCGTCGACTTTCCCTCTTTGGGTCGCGCTGCAGCGCCGACCATATCTCAGAAAATTTTTGACAGTTGATTTCTTATGTGAATTTTTCGGGCTCATAACTTAATCGTTACAAGTCCGAATTGGCTCGTTCAAAAGCCGTTAACTCACAAATCACATGCTCTATGATTTCATTAGAAAATATTTCCATTTCGAATCTTCCAAATCAAAATTCTCTGATTAGTTCCTTATTATGAAAATGTTAAACGTTCGTGAACGTTTAAAGCTCGTTTCTTCGTTCTAAGTCGGAATTTGGTCATTTTCGAGTCTGCAACTCTAAAAGGCAAATTGAGACTAAACTCCATCGAAAACCAACGTTTTCGATTTAAATGGTAACTTTTGACTTTTATTCCGAGAATTTAACGATTTCGACGATTATCGTATAATTTCGTAAATTTTGCCATAACTTCGTTACTTGAGATTTTTACCTCGTTCAAAATGGATTCATTCCATCATTTTAACATCCTAACCAAACATATATCATTAAATCATATACATGACAAATATTTCATTAAATCATATATCAGATTCTGACTTAGAACGAAGAAACAAGCGTTGAACGTTCACGAACGTTTATCATTTTCGTTAAAAATGAACCTGTAACGCCCCCAAATCCAGGTACTTGAAACCCGTACTCGGTGCTTTATGATACCATTTCTATAAGCAGAATAATACTAATAATAATAACAATAATATGAATTTAAAACTTAACTTACATTTATCAGAGTTTAATCCCAAGTACGTAACCTTTTCTACAATATATTACATGATAGATAATAAATACCATGGTCTATATATTGTCTAACCATTACAAAAGATAACATTAAACATATTCTGTTTACTTTTCTTTTCAATTGTTCTTGGCTGTACCTTCCGGTTGATCATGTTTAGCTAAAAACATTTAAATTTAAGCAAGGATGAGCATTTGAGTGCCCAGTAAGTAATAACAATTATAAGTATAATTAGCTGAAAGAAATAAATATTTTCTTTGTATATCACTTCTACAATGAATTAATAGTTGTGAAGTAAACTGAATCAATCTTAACCATCTATCGATTCTATACCAAAACTTTTGAAACTACGTATTGACTATATATATAGGGTAGTCGACATATTATGAACATTGTTTTCTGTTTTCAAAAAGGTTATACAGAAATTCTTCTGCAAACCGTCATAACTTACGGGCACGAGGGTGTACATCCCATGGACCCTGTATTGATCAACACTACATACAAGAACGATGTTATCGTTCACTCTGTCCGCCTTGGGCGTATAAAAGTTTTCCAATATTCGGGATGTTCATACTTAGTCTTGAGTTCAAACCAAAGAAATTTGATTGGATACAAAAAGGTTTTATCATAATCAACGATATTTCTGAATCTGTGTCTAGCTGATCGAATAGCTTAGATGTATATATATATATATATATATATATATATATATATATATATATATATATATATATATATATATATATATATATATATATCAACATGTAATTGAATACAATGATTATCCAAGTGGGGACACTTGTAAAACCATTTTATAGAAACTAACGAACATAATATATATCTGAATTACCATATACTAACATGTTGTTAAATAATTATCGGATATAGAATATATCGCAATAGAGTTAATAATATATAATTCTGAAACCTCTTACTCATGTCCATTGCATAAATAAAATGCAAAGGTAGGATACTTGTCTGGTCTGCTGCTTACAGTTACGCAACTTAGATTTATCTTTTATACCGAAACCTATCATTAATAAGATCATTTGTTCGATTAGAATCACGTATCATAACACATAACACTGCTTATTGCAGTCAGCACATAACCTAATCACATTGCCACATACATTTCACAATCATTACATCACAAAATAAATACATATACAGACACATTATGCAAGTCCAGATTAATTTCTGAATCCTATTGGCGTACCGACGACTTTATCGGGTAATTGTCGAGTCTAAGACTCTATCTCGAAGTTCAATATCTATTTAGACTATTTAAATAACAGTCAAAACATTTTTAAATGACTTACAATAATATTCAAACAATTATCATACTTTATCACAAATTTTCAAACACTGAAATCATTATTAAATGATTTAAATATCAAATAATTCTATTATCATTAGTATTAAAACATTAATGCACTATTTATCCAAATATTAAAAGCCATTAATTATAACTTAAAATATTTTTAATTCATTTAAATCCTTTTTAAATGATTTTTAAATAAATAAAACTATTTTTAAATCATTTATTTAATATAATTGTTAAATAAACTTAATATCATTTATTATTAACTTAATATCATTAATATTAAAATAAATTTTTCATGACAAAATATCAAAAGTCATATTTTATAACTTAAAATATTTTTATAATACTTTAAATGATTTTTAAAATCATTAATTATATTTTCCATAATTAATTTAATATATTTATTAAATAACTTAAACATTATTAATATTAATTAATTAATGAAATTTCATCACAAAGTATTAAAAGTCACCAAAAACATTTTCTAATATCATAATATAATTTTTCATGATTTTTTATGAATTAAAACTATTTTTAAATAATTTATTTAATATTATAATTAAATAAATAAATACCTTTTATATTTCAAAAATACTAAATATTTTTGAAATATACTCAAAATAATTAAAAACTATTTTTCAGACTTTAAAATAATTTTTCAGAATTTATTTTGTATTTTTAATAATTAAAAACCATTTTTTTCTATTTTTAAGTAATTTTCAGAAAATACAGAAATTAAAATTAATTAAGTCTGTCGCTAAAGCCTATGGCGACAGAAAAGCGTCGCCTTAAGTGTTCTTAAGCCCAAGGACTCTGACAGCCCAGTGGTTAAGGGGTCATGTTTGACCGTCTGTAATTCTGTGATCAAGCTTGTTCTGGACAATCCAAGACTTTTATATTGTAGTGTTAATGTAACACTACAACATTCAATCATTAGTTTGATCAAATAACATAACAACAAAGAGATATAAGCAAGCAAAGTCACTGTCAGAACAAGATCTAGGTTTTCTGGGCCCAGACAGTTTCGAGTTAACATATTTAAGCTCACTTTAATCTATGTTCTGATTTTGGTTCAGATGTTCTAAAGGTTCAAAATTGTAGTATACATGACAAGAAACAATTCTATAACATTATATCAGCATATTAACATCACAGTAAAAATATCTAAGCCGGTCAAAGTTGTCAGAAAGCATGTTCTTTCATTTTTTGGAAATTCCAAAAAATTGCTCTCGTGATCAAATCAGTCACTTTGACCATCAATTAAATCCAACATAATTGTTATTTAAGGGAGTTTAATGTATAAAGTTATAATCCAACTAACAGGATACAATAATAATACAAAAACATCAACAAACAACATACAAACTGTAACATTCCATAATTTTAAAGCGTGATATTAAATATTTATTGATTTATTTAAGTATTTAATGGATATGTTATTGTTCAATTTGAGTGATGTGGTTTATTTAATTATTTGTTGAATAAATAATTAAATATTAAATATTAAATATTAAATATTTATTGGCAATATTAAATATTTATTAAATTATATGGCAATTTGAGTTGATGTGATTTAATTATTTGTTGAGTAAATAATTAAGGAGCTAAGTAAATTAATTGTTATGAGATTATATAATAATATAATTTAATAAGTAAGCTAGAGAGCTTATAGTGATTTAAATAAGTTATAATATTTTAAATGGGAAATTAATTTAAAATATTCGTTGGTTAAATAAAATTATAATTATAAAAGAAATTATAATTATGTGATAATGATTTATGTGTTAAAGTAATTTAATAGATTAATGTTTTAATTGATTTATTAAATTAATAAAAGTGTGACTAATAACCTTGCTATAAAGGAGTTATTAAAATAAATAAAAAGAGTTTAATTTGGTTTTTCTAAACATGTCTTATTGCATAATAAGTCTTTAATTTAATGATGTTTTATCAAACAAGGTATAAGGATTAATCTATTTGTTTTAGTTAGATTTGCCAAACAAGGTGTAAGGATTTAATGGGTTATTTTTATTAAGCTTAGCCAAACAAGCCTTATGGCTTTTGATTTTCAAAAAAAAAATTATAACTGATGTCAGTTAAATCCTATACTTAATATCTATATTATTATTATACGTTATAATATTATACGTATGTTAGAGTTAGGGAGAAGAAAGACTCAGTTGAAGTTTACAGAGAGAAAAAGAAGAAAAGAGGAAAACTAGAGAGAATTTGAGAGTGATTTTAACAGGTGTTGTAGAAAAGAATTTGGAAAAAATAATAATAATCATCTTCCTAATCCAAGGTAGGAGCTCAATCTCTTTCTCTAAAAGTTTTATGTTTTTCTTCTTCCCAAAAAGTTCTCTGTAAAATATTTTATGGGATGAATTGTTGATATACATGTATAACTTGGTATGGTACTTGATTATATAGTTATTATATGAGTTTATGATGATTAGAGGTAGTGCTTAAACGAGAATTGCATGATAAATTCGTTTGACAGTAGGAAGAAATAATGTCAGTATATGTATTTCTTATGTAGCTTATGTAAATAACAATTATGATGATCAATTTAGTGTGTGAAATTGAACTGTGACTATATTAGTTAGTTTGTTAAGAATTACAGAGAACTTAGTTCAAAAGAATCAAATTGGTGTATCATTATGATTACAGTATGCACTGTGTCAAGAAATATCAAAAATGGAGTTTTTGGGTTTTAAAATATGTTATTCTAGTATTTAATTTTTCTAAAATTATGGTTTAAGTTGGGTTAATTTAATATTTGTATGCTTGGTAAAAGTTTATGTGTAATTTGCATTAGTTATTCATGTTAATTAGTGTTGGAATTGAAGTTATAGATAGAAAATTGAGTTGTTCTGTTCTTCGTGGTTGGGTTCTGCGAGTTTCGGCGCCCCAGCGTCAAAATTCACGCCCCAGCGCCAAAAATCGCGCCCCGGCGCCAAAATTCGCACCCCAGCGCCAGAAGCTGGCGCCCCAGCGCTGAAATTGGCGCCCCAGCGCCAATCTCGCGCCCCAGCGCCACTAGTTGGCTTAGTACTCGCGCCCCAGTGCGGGGACAGAAGTCTGACTTGGACAGTTTTGACCTCCTGTAGTAAAATGGCCATAACTTCCTCATACGAACTCCGATTGAGATGATTCAAAATGATCCGGAACGAGGACGAGTAGACCTACAACTTTTGTTCTTTAAGTTTTTCAATTTGAGGTCATTAGGATGGGTCAAAATGGTCATCTTTAGGACTGTTGTGTTTTCGGAGGCAATCGGAGGGTGTCGGGCATGCACATATGCATGTGTAGTGCTCCAGACCGTAAAAGATGATGTCCTAAGTTATAAAACATGAATCTTAGTAAATATAATGATGCTTAACATTAATAAATAATGTATTAGATAAGTTATAGAAGCATAGTAAGCATACACAAGAGAGGCAAATCGGGCGTGTGACGATTGAACGTTGAAACGTCGTGCCAAGTGTTAATGAACTTAAAAAGTGTTTCAATTCCATTGAAATGGATATTATAAGATATGGAATGGGTTTAATATAAAACCAATAAGTAGTCCTAGCAAGACTTAAGCACTTGAACTTCGAGTTTGACTAAGAAGAAATATAGTGAGTCATAAGTCGAAAAGTTAACACAATCTAATTGACCATTGTGTATTTATTAATAGGAAAGATTATGAGATGTGGAGTAGAGTTTACATTACAATTGCTATGTGTTGTTATGTGACTAATAGTTGATGTGTATGATTATATAATTGTGTAGGGCACGTGAAGTGCAGATAACTGTAAGCTGTTAAGCTATTATTGGTAAACAACGATCAAGGCAAGTCTTTCGGTTCCTATTTTCTACGTGGACTTGATGAACTGTTTTAAATTGCATGATATGTTATGCATGTTGAAATCATGAAATGTTAAAGTCAATATATGACTGCATTATTTTGGCTAAGTAATGATGATTGAGTAAGGAACTCAATCTTTATATTTGTTATGTGAATTAAAAGCATGTATGCCATGTTACTTTAATGAGATGTATGTCGAGCATGTTATTATGTGATATATGATGCATGAAAACTGTTAGACTTTGCTGGGCTGTCGAGCTCACTCTTGCAAATAACCACTTTTGCAGGTCAAGATTTTAAGGTAAAGATACGTGCTATGTGAGTTATAGAGATCTATATTCACGAAGATTATTTATGTTTTATGCGAAATGTATTTCCTATTTTGAACGTAAGATGTTGTTAAATGTAAGTTGAGCTATCTAATGTATATGGATATTTAGTTATGATGTAAGACTTTGTATAGTTATTTTGTTGTAACGATTCATGACATAAGATTGAATCAAAGAGATGTAATGTAATGGTTGCGATTCAGGGCAAGAAAGAAGGAAATGTATAAAAGTTTTAAATATTCCGCAATTTTATTAAGTTTAACATCGAATAATGATGTATTATTTAGAGGTTGAATGTATGGTTAACGACCGAAGTCGGGATTTAAATGGTATGAATTTTGGGGTCGTTACAGTTGGTATCAGAGCTGTAGGTTATAAACCTTAGGTAGGAGTACCGTAGGCAATAACCTTAGAGAAGAGAGGTGAAGATAAAGAACGAATAAGCTCAAATAGAGTTTGAACAATAAGGGATTAAAACTTGCGTGAAAGGATTCAAAGAAGAATCTCGCAGAGTTATAAGGAATATGAATGTGGGGTTACCTAACTCCAATAATAAGGATATAATGTGATAATAAATAGACAGTGTCTATAAGAAGAGTGATAAAGAAGTTATGAATAGAGAGTTATGTCTAAGTGTGGTACAATTGTACTCTTTAATAATTGATGTATGATATCTGGGCTAAACGATTCCTTCATGGAGCGGAGGTATATACGAACTAGCAACTCAGAACCTAGTTTGTTGGTTGTTTGTGGGAAACCACTCAGCGTACCATATTGAAACTGTTAGAGACTCGATGTGTACCAAGTGTATAACTCGAATGAAATTTTGAGCGATGTAAATGAAGTTAGAAAGTTAGAAATTCTTAAAGGAAGAATTGTTATATAAACAAGAAGATTCAAAGAAGAATCTTGAAAAGATATAAAGATAAGAAATGGGAGTTTCCTAACTCCAATAACCAAGATAACGAATAATGTCGTAAATGATGAAAAAGAGAAAGAATGAGGATCGTAAAACAAAAGGATCACGAGTTAACAAAAGAATTTTAAGAAAGATGATTATAGAATAAGGTCACGACGTGATCTGTTTAAGTTATAAAAGAAAGATGATCTGTAATGTTTGAATGATTATAGCTTGATGCTATGAAGATAATGTACTATGAAATAGTACGAGATAACTCATGAGGAGTTATAGATGATGTGATACGAGGAATTCGTATCGAGCAAAGAGCAAGTTAAAAGAAAGATAGAGTTAGGTGGGATTTCAATTGAGAACCCATGTGATGGCTGAGTTGTACAAACCTTTGTATGGGCGAGGGTTTTGTGCTTGCACTCAGTTTATCACAATGATAATCATTGGAATGTTTGTGTCGCGCTATTTGCTATATGCATGTTGAGAAGATGATTCTTTTCTCATGTGTATAACAGATAGGTAGAGTATAGTTAGAGAATATTATAAGGTAAGTGCGAGTTCTTAAAACTCATACTTATGGTAGGTTCGTGACTCATAGTTATATGGTATATTTTTGAACCCCTCAGCGAATGGACGCCTATGGTCTGACTAGGATAAGTTCTTAAACTCATATGATTGTGGCAAGTTCCTGAACTCATAACGTGTGGTAAGTTTGATGAACTAGGGTATAATTAAGTGTGAATGGAGTATTGAGGATGATAGGAATAGATAGACCTATTAAGCAATGGATCATTATAGAAAGTGGAGTTGATGGTGGAAGCATAGGTATTCTAAATCTACTAGCTATGCTAGACTTTCGAAATTTATTGACTTTGTGCTGATGTTTACACTTTTATTTTCTTGAAAAACATTGGATCAAATGATCGAACCAATGAGTTTTAACAACAAATACTATTATTCGTATGTCTATGCTAATTACTTCGGCTAGACAAAAAAATGATTTGCAATATATCAAAATGTATTTTATATCATTAATGCATCATGTAACCTGGTGCAAAGATGATAAAAACGATGGAGTCATCAATGCAGTATTACCTAGTGTTGGATGTGATCTAAAGATCGTCAGCCCACTATGGTATGATGTAGTATGATAAATTCACCAAATGACGGAATCCTCAACGGACTGTAAATACAGTGCGGTATCATAACGTCATAAAAAGATTTTTGAGATTTCTTTAATATATGAGAATACATATGTATGTATGTATATGTATATTTCGGTTAATGTCCGAGTTATTGTAGAGGTCTATGCTATTTGATTCAGCTAGACAAATATTAAAAGATGTTCATGAAATTCAAGAGTTTCTTGAGAAGTTATGCCAACCCAAATTGTTTTGGTGCGGATTCAGATGTTGAAAAGCTGAGATGAACAACCCTTTTATAGGGGATTACGCGGAGGCGTTGAGATGTTTGTGCACAATACATTGTACGAAGGGCTGATCACCCTAAGTACGAGGAGTCCCTATAGTCTTATGACTGTTAAAGTTTAAGTTGAAAGATTACTTATAACTATGGACATATGCATAGCGTTTAAATGTTTGTGCACAATACATCGTACGAAGGGCTTAACACCCTAAGTACGGGGGTCCTTATAGTCTTATGAATGTTAAAGTTGAAGTTGAAAGATTACTTGCAACTGTGGACATAGTTCGTGGCCTTATGACCCTCAGCATGATTTGGAATCTATTAAATTCCTGTTATTCATATCGCTTCCCAATTATTGAGCAATTGTGGAAGATTCTTGGTATTCTAAAAGGTGAATGTGGTAAGGATGATATTCTTTAGAAAGAAGTGAGTCATAGAATACGACTCTGAATGATGAATATGTTGAATAAGTGAGAAAAGAGATTTTAAAGTGAGAAGGATGTGAGTTATCAAAGAATAATGTGAAATTTTTTAATAGAAAAGTTTAATAATTGTAGAATGATCTTTGTGAAAAAGAAGTGGTTATAGAATCCAATGAATGAATAAGGTATTAACGTAAAATCTATTCTGATAGATTGAATGAATAAAGATTAATTAATAAAAATTTCGAGGACGAAATTCTTAGAAGAAAGGGTGAATGTAATGTCCCGAGAGTTTGATCATATAATATATGATAATGATCCTTAGAGAAAGATAATGAACGGGTCAAAGAATATATAATACTCAAATATAATTGAGTCTAAGTAAATGTTATGAAATAAAACTTATAAGAATTTATTATCAAGAATGGTGAGAGTAGAAAATATAAAACCTATATAAAGATAATGTGTTGAAGTTATTCAATGAATAGATTTGAGGAAAACCTGAGTAAGGTAGGGTTTCGGTGATTCTGGGGACAGAATCTTTGTAAGTAGGGAAGAATGTAACGAATGATTTATTTGAATTGTGATTCTGAGGACAGAATCCTTGTAAGGAGGGAATGATGTAACATTCCATAATTTTAAAGCGTGATATTAAATATTTATTGATTTATTTAAGTATTTAATGGATATGTTATTGTTCAATTTGAGTGATGTGGTTTATTTAATTATTTGTTGAATAAATAATTAAATATTAAATATTAAATATTTATTGGCAATATTAAATATTTATTGAATTATATGGCAATTTGAGTTGATGTGATTTAATTATTTATTGAGTAAATAATTAAGGAGCTAAGTAAATTAATTGTTATGAGATTATATAATAATATAATTTAATAAGTAAGCTAGAGAGCTTATGGTGCTTTAAATAAGTTATAATATTTTAAATGAGAAATTAATTTAAAATATTCGTTGGTTAAATAAAATTATAATTATAAAAGAAATTATAATTATGTGATAATGATTTATGTGTTAAAGTAATTTAATAGATTAATGTTTTAATTGATTTATTAATTTAATAAAAGTGTGACTAATAACCTTGCTATAAAGGAGTTATTAAAATAAATAAAAAGAGTTTAATTTGGTTTTTCTAAACATGTCTTATTGCATAATAAGTCTTTAATTTAATGATATTTTATCAAACAAGGTATAAGGATTAATCTATTTGTTTTAGGCAAAAAGCACTTTTTGCCCATTGTGGTTATAGTGATTTAACGAAATAGTCATTGTACTTTTAAAATATTCAATTAGCCCACTGAACTTTTTAAAAATATTCAATCAGGTCATTCCGTCCAAATTGACTAACAGACGTGAAAAAATATCCTACGTGGCTTTTTTGAAAAAAAATAAATAATATGTGTATTTGCTGACTGTGCAGCATTTCTTACGTGGCTTTTTTTAAAAAAAAATAAATATTACGTGGCTTTTTTGGAAAAAAATCTGTTTTTTTAAAAAAATAAATTTTTTAAAAAAAATAAAAAAAATTTAAAACAGATTTTTTTTTAAAAAAATTTTTGTAAAAAACAGAACTTTTAAAAAAATCTGTTTTTTAAAACATATTTTTTATAAAAAAATATATTTTTTTTAAAAACAGATTTTTTTAAAAATTCTCTCTTTTTTTAAAAATCTGTTTTAAAAAAAATATAAAAATACTTTTAAAATAGTTTTGAAAAATACTTTTATACTTATAAAAATACTTATAAAATTTTTGAAAAATACTTATATTTTAAAAAATTCAAAAACAGATTTTAATTTTTTTTTAACATTTTAAAGTTTTAAAAATAACAAAAGCATAATAAAATAAAACAAAAAAATAAATTTAAAAAAAAAAGATTTTTAAAAATAATAGAATTTTTTTTAAACAGATTTTTAAAACAAATTTTTTGTAAAACAGATTTTTAAAATTTTTAAAAATTTTACAAAAAATTTGTTTTTTAAAAAAATTATTTTTTTTAGAAGTCTATTTTTACAAAAATTATGTTTTTTAAAAATATTATTTTTTTAAAAAAAATACAATTTTTTTAGAAGCTTTTTTAAAAAAACGGAACTTTTTTTTAAAAAAATCTACTTTTAAAAAAAAATAATATTTTTAAAAAACATAATTTTTGTAAAAATAGACTTCTAAAAAAAATAATTTTTTTAAAAAACAAATTTTTTGTAAAATTTTTAAAAATTTTAAAAATCTTTTTTACAAAAAAATTGTTTTAAAAATCTGTTTAAAAAAAATTCTATTTTTTTTAAAAATCTTTTTTTAAAAAAAAAAATTTTTTTTGTTTTATTTTATTATGCTTTTGTTATTTTTAAAACTTTAAAATGTTAAAAAAAAATTAAAATCTGTTTTTGAATTTTTTAATATATAAGTATTTTTCAAAAATTTTATAAGTATTTTTATAAGTATAAAAGTATTTTTCAAAACTATTTTAAAAGTATTTTTATATTTTTTTTAAAACAGATTTTTAAAAATTTTTTTTTTAAAAAAAATCTGTTTTTAAAAAAATATATTTTTTTATAAAAAATCTGTTTTAAAAAACAGATTTTTTTAAAAGTTCTGTTTTTTTACAAATTTTTTTTTTTAAAAAAAACTGTTTTAAAATTTTTTTATTTTTTTAAAAAAATTTATTTTTTTTAAAAAACAGATTTTTTTTTCAAAAAAGCCACGTAATATTTAATTTTTTTTAAAAAAAGCCACGTAAGAAATGCCGCACAGTCAGCAAATACACATATTATTTATTTTTTTTCAAAAAAGCCACGTAGGATAGTTTTTCACGTCTGTTAGTCAATTTGGACGGAATGGCCTGATTGAATATTTTTAAAAAGTTCAGTGGGCTAATTGAATATTTTAAAAGCACAATGACTATTTCGTTAAATCACTATAACCACAATGGCCAAAAAGTGCTTTTTGCCATTTGTTTTAGTTAGATTTGCCAAACAAGGTGTAAGGATTTAATGGGTTATTTTTATTAAGCTTAGCCAAACAAGCCTTATGGCTTTTGATTTTCAAAAAAAAAATTATAACTGATGTCAGTTAAATCCTATACTTAATATCTATATTATTATTATACGTTATAATATTATACGTATGTTAGAGTTAGGGAGAAGAAAGACTCAGTTGAAGTTTACAGAGAGAAAAAGAAGAAAAGAGGAAAACTAGAGAGAATTTGAGAGTGATTTTAACAGGTGTTGTAGAAAAGAATTTGGAAAAAATAATAATAATCATCTTCCTAATCCAAGGTAGGAGCTCAATCTCTTTCTCTAAAAGTTTTATGTTTTTCTTCTTCCCAAAAAGTTCTCTGTAAAATATTTTATGGGATGAATTGTTGATATACATGTATAACTTGGTATGGTACTTGATTATATAGTTATTATATGAGTTTATGATGATTAGAGGTAGTGCTTAAACGAGAATTGCATGATAAATTCGTTTGACAGTAGGAAGAAATAATGTCAGTATATGTATTTCTTATGTAGCTTATGTAAATAACAATTATGATGATCAATTTAGTGTGTGAAATTGAACTGTGACTATATTAGTTAGTTTGTTAAGAATTACAGAGAACTTAGTTCAAAAGAATCAAATTGGTGTATCATTATGATTACAGTATGCACTGTGTCAAGAAATATCAAAAATGGAGTTTTTGGGTTTTAAAATATGTTATTCTAGTATTTAATTTTTCTAAAATTATGGTTTAAGTTGGGTTAATTTAATATTTGTATGCTTGGTAAAAGTTTATGTGTAATTTGCATTAGTTATTCATGTTAATTAGTGTTGGAATTGAAGTTATAGATAGAAAATTGAGTTGTTCTGTTCTTCGTGGTTGGGTTCTGCGAGTTTCGGCGCCCCAGCGTCAAAATTCACGCCCCAGCGCCAAAAATCGCGCCCCGGCGCCAAAATTCGCACCCCAGCGCCAGAAGCTGGCGCCCCAGCGCTGAAATTGGCGCCCCAGCGCCAATCTCGCGCCCCAGCGCCACTAGTTGGCTTAGTACTCGCGCCCCAGTGCGGGGA
This sequence comes from Panax notoginseng, assembly GCA_016801055.1. Lineage (NCBI taxonomy): Eukaryota > Viridiplantae > Streptophyta > Magnoliopsida > Apiales > Araliaceae > Panax > Panax notoginseng. The sequence goes on from CM029021.1 coordinate 102,477,585, forward strand.
CAGAAGTCTGACTTGGACAGTTTTGACCTCCTGTAGTAAAATGGCCATAACTTCCTCATACGAACTCCGATTGAGATGATTCAAAATGATCCGGAACGAGGACGAGTAGACCTACAACTTTCGTTCTTTAAGTTTTTCAATTTGAGGTCATTAGGATGGGTCAAAATGGTCATCTTTAGGACTGTTGTGTTTTCGGAGGCAATCGGAGGGTGTCGGGCATGCACATATGCATGTGTAGTGCTCCAGACCGTAAAAGATGATGTCCTAAGTTATAAAACATGAATCTTAGTAAATATAATGATGCTTAACATTAATAAATAATGTATTAGATAAGTTATAGAAGCATAGTAAGCATACACAAGAGAGGCAAATCGGGCGTGTGACGATTGAACGTTGAAACGTCGTGCCAAGTGTTAATGAACTTAAAAAGTGTTTCAATTCCATTGAAATGGATATTATAAGATATGGAATGGGTTTAATATAAAACCAATAAGTAGTCCTAGCAAGACTTAAGCACTTGAACTTCGAGTTTGACTAAGAAGAAATATAGTGAGTCATAAGTCGAAAAGTTAACACAATCTAATTGACCATTGTGTATTTATTAATAGGAAAGATTATGAGATGTGGAGTAGAGTTTACATTACAATTGCTATGTGTTGTTATGTGACTAATAGTTGATGTGTATGATTATATAATTGTGTAGGGCACGTGAAGTGCAGATAACTGTAAGCTGTTAAGCTATTATTGGTAAACAACGATCAAGGCAAGTCTTTCGGTTCCTATTTTCTACGTGGACTTGATGAACTGTTTTAAATTGCATGATATGTTATGCATGTTGAAATCATGAAATGTTAAAGTCAATATATGACTGCATTATTTTGGCTAAGTAATGATGATTGAGTAAGGAACTCAATCTTTATATTTGTTATGTGAATTAAAAGCATGTATGCCATGTTACTTTAATGAGATGTATGTCGAGCATGTTATTATGTGATATATGATGCATGAAAACTGTTAGACTTTGCTGGGCTGTCGAGCTCACTCTTGCAAATAACCACTTTTGCAGGTCAAGATTTTAAGGTAAAGATACGTGCTATGTGAGTTATAGAGATCTATATTCACGAAGATTACTTATGTTTTATGCGAAATGTATTTCCTATTTTGAACGTAAGATGTTGTTAAATGTAAGTTGAGCTATCTAATGTATATGGATATTTAGTTATGATGTAAGACTTTATATAGTTATTTTGTTGTAACGATTCATGACATAAGATTGAATCAAAGAGATGTAATGTAATGGTTGCGATTCAGGGCAAGAAAGAAGGAAATGTATAAAAGTTTTAAATATTCCGCAATTTTATTAAGTTTAACATCGAATAATGATGTATTATTTAGAGGTTGAATGTATGGTTAACGACCGAAGTCGGGATTTAAATGGTATGAATTTTGGGGTCGTTACACAAACTGACAGATATAATCATTTTAAAAACTTGTCAGACGCTGTTTTGTACATTCTGGGTTACCCAGAATTCAGTCGGTCATAGTCGGTCAACGGCATTTGACCATGAATAACATTAAATAGAAACCAGATCTGACCCTGATTCGAGTTCTAGAGCAAAGAACCCATAGCATACTACATAATTCAACATTTAAACAACAAAAACACTTAATAAACAAAGATCTACAGTCTCTGACATTCGTTGTCAGAAAACAGAATTGAAGTTTTCCAGATTTTTGAAAATCATCAAATTGAGTACTTAGATGTTATGGGTCTGTAAGATACTAACCCAGATCACTAAATTAGACTACATAGAACATATTACAACACATAATCGCAATTTTTTAACAGAAGATCAAAGATCAAAATTGTAAGATTAGTTCTATACCTTTATGCATCGATTCTCGATTTTTGGCTACTGATTTGTTTTTGTTGATCATGGGGCTGTGTTTAGGGACTGGTATACTACATAATTTCGTAGCTTTTAGAGAGAGAGGGTCTAGGATGAGTGTTATGAGAAAAATGGACAATAATGTAGCTTAATAATACACTTTCTCTCTCTCAAATTATGCAATGAATTGATACCATGTGTTTGTAATAGCTGATTCATTACTGGTAATGCTATAGTAACTAGGTAAATTCTAGATGGCTAGCTTTTGTGGAATAATTGGCTATAATAATGCACAATAATTCACTAATAATACACTAATGGGACAAAAAGGGCATTTTAGTAATTTCACTTAAAGTTTCAAGGGCAATCTTGTCCAAGGTGATTAAATCTAGGGTTTTAACATTATTCACATACTTTAACCAACATTATTAGTCCATGCTTATACAGACTTATCGTACTAAAATAAAATAATATTATAATAAATATTATTAGTCGCATAACATAATTACTAAACAGATTTTAAAGTATCAATTGACTTCAAAACTAGGGTTTTCAAATATTGCACCATCATTGACCAATTATTAACAATGCGTACATACAGTACATATTTGTAGTACTGAAAAATCAAAATATAATTAATATTATAATATTATCATCATTCCTTATTCTAGAACCAAAATTAGGGTTTATCAGACTAGTATTTAGGGTTTGGCTATAATACATTAAAACCGTTCTACACATTAACCTTACACACATAACATACATATCTATAATACAGACAAATAATAATATATTATTATTATTATCATTCCTTGATCGAAAATCCAAAATTAGGGTTTGGATTCCATATCTGATTTATCTGTCACACATAACATTAATAATTAAGTCAAATAATTTACTTAATTAATCTGAAATAAATTCATATAATAAAATAGTTATTATAATAATGCTGTCATCATTTCATATATTATTTAAATAAAATCAAATCATGTTTTCATGGAAAATAATTATTAAAACATTTCTGCTTACAAAATTAATTACTGTAAAAAGATAATTTGTAATAATTAATAATTCTAAAATTATTTCTAATTTTTCAAGAAATAAATATATTTGCATTTATAATTCACATTACTTGACACATTCTCATCATTAAAAAAAAATTATAAGCAAAATTTTTGATTTAATTTTATAGAAAATATCGGGATATTACATTCACCCTCCCTTATAAGGATTCCGTCCCCGGAATCACCGTTTAAAACCTATACTTGCCAGGGTACATAACATACATAATCATTACAAGTAGATCTCGATCAAAATTGATCGAACTGATCTTTAACTATTCACATAACGCTTGTCTATCTGCTTATACAGAAAATTAATTTCTAATAGAACTCAATTTCCTCCTTCAAAATAATTTATAAAATAATATACTATATATAAGAAAATAAAATTGGTTCGAGTAATACCTGGAGTTGCATCCCCGACTGCTACCGATTCCTGAACGATCATGTTGAAGACGCTCGCGGTTGATTTCGTTGGTGTGCTTGTTGAAGTTGATCCCGTTGTCGCCATTGTCCTGCTGCCCTTTCCTGTATTCGCATTCCTTACCTCCATTATCCTTCTTGAATAGTCTTTCAGCTTATACTCCATTGATTAACAAATAAAACATTCGCTATACATTCTTGAATTGGGACAGTTGAAAGAGATATGTCCCTTCTGCCCAAACTTATAACACACAAACTTTCCCTTTATCTCCTTTCCTTTCTAGCGTATAGGTGGTAAACGTTGTCTTTTTCCCCTTCCGTTATCCTAGCTATAATAAACGCTTCTACTGAGTCACTTAATCCTCTACATCCTAACAATAGGACCGCCTTGAAGTCTTTGACGTTCGATGTTCGATTATCTGGTTGATCTTCCGCGGCTGGTTTTCCGTTCTGCATAGCTTGATCGTCCATATTCGCAAGATTCTGTATCGGACCTGGTTGTCCTCCAGCTTTGTTGACCAATTTTTCTGCCCTTTGGTTTCATTTTCGTCTCGGTGGCATAATCGTAATTTATTCTTTATTACCTTACATTCTAAGCCATATCGTATCCGTTCGACATATAACACAAAATTTCCTACTCAAATAGTCATATATTCAAAATATTAGATTTTGAAAATTTGGTTTACTATATTAACCAATATTCATATAAATATCTACTATCTTTATATCAACTTATTTCATTAATTCAACATAGACTCATATTCATAGCACTTGACATACCATAGCTGTGAGACTCCAGATTTTATGAATAAAGATTTAATTTTCTAGAAATATTTTTTTTAAAATTATGGTATGGATTTGATATAATGTTATAGTTGTGGGTAATATTTATAAATTTTGCAAAGTAAGAAAGTTGTTATAAAATATTCGTTTGGTCGGGGAATATTCTTTTTGTCAGAGAATATTCGTACGACGGCACAATCATTGGTGGACCCCACAACGGAATTATTGTCGGATTGAGAAAACTACAAAAATACTTTATGAAAATAACGGCGGAGGTGTTACCGTTAAAACTGTTGAACTACTCGGTAGTAAAAGTACAGTAATACGCGTGGTTGCATAGTAGCACACGGTATTGATTATTGATGCTTACGTGAGAAGTCACTCAGCTATACTCAATTATTGCTACAGTAATTGCTGCATCATATCTCTTATATTATTGGTTCAATTATTGTCACAGTACCATCTGTATAATATGTTATATTATTAAATCAATAATTGAGACGACAAGTTATAAATGATTAATAATTGTTGAAAGATTAAATATGTGTTGATTAAAAATAAAATGATTTGTGGTAATATTTATTCAATCCTTGATGTATATAAAGAGTCTATTATGAGACGTTTGTGGTAAGTTTGGTTATTTTATGGGGGGCCCATATGTCTGAAAGTAGTATGCACACAAGCCAATCATGTTTGATGATAAAGCATATACTTTGTAACAATCTTATTCATTTATTAATAAAAAGTATTATTTATTAAAGGCTTTTAATTATCTACATGATGCTGTTTTATAATATGTGATAAACCCATAGTTTTAAATAATGTTTTTAGAATAATGATGATGATCATTCTAATGAGATCTAAATTCTTAGAAAGCTTAAAACTAAAATAGTTCCCAATCGTTGGATTACTAAATTGGGGATTAGTGAATCCGGATAGATTGGTACATACGTTGCTTGCTCATTGGATGAGAATGATTGATCTCATGATCATTTGTGTGGAGACACTAAAGCAAGTATGTAGGTGCTTATTAGAGAATAAGTTCACTGAACGTGGCTCGCTAAAGGAATACCTAATGGAGTTTTACTTGCTTGTCAATAGGAATTCCTGTAGTGATAGTAGTACAAGTGATCCTTGGACTTGAGATCATCATAGTATCTTGTGTATGATGAGTTATACTTTGACTTATTCCTTAAGACCCTTAGGGTATATCAAAGGGTATGCTTGGGTATAATAAGTTGTACATGGAGATAATGTATGATCAATAAAGAATCTACCACTTCTAGTAAAAGAAGAGAAATGTCCTATGTGATTCGATAAATGACAACCCAGTAGTCCTTGGCCAAGGCAGAATGAAATTAGAAAGGAGTTTCTAATTTGTATTATTTGGTGTTGTGCATTTAAGAGTCGAAATACATATAATTAAATAAAATAAGACTTGACAGTAATTCCATGTCTTATATTTAATTGGGACATTGAATGGTGGAAGGATTGAATTGTACGGTAGCTATTTACTCAAAGGTTCTTTTATGATTAATGTTGAAATCTATATTATCTGGAAAGTCGTTGATCGCTAGGGAGGCTTATCCCTATTGTAGAAAAAATATTATTTAAATAAATTAATAGTTTAATTTATTTATTTAAATAAGATTAGAATTGTTCTAATTGATTTATTCACAACCGGTTTAATATGGAGAACCTAAAGGGTCACACCATAAAATGAAGAATAATTATTTAAGAAGTTAATGGCATAATCGTAATAATATGTTAACTATATTTAATTTAATCTATGGTGATAGAATAAATTAAATAGCTTAATATTTATTATTTAATATTTTAGAAATATTAAATATAAATTAATAAGAGGAATCTTATTAATATTATTACAATTATTATTATTTTAATTTCTAAAAGAGTTTAGGAATTAATTTAATATATGTACTCTCATTTATTCCTAATAGGATTAGGAGGGAAAATTAGTTAAAGGAGTTTAATTAATTATACCTAATAAGATTAGGGAGCCCATTTAATTAAAAGAGTTTAATTAAATAAATAATACCTTATTTTTAATTAAATAGGGTTACCTGATATCTTTATAAGAGGAGTCTTATATCAGATATCAATATACGTAATTCCAACAGTTGGGAGAGTACGCTCTTTTCTATAGAGATAGAAAAAACTAGGGTTTTGCCAAACACCCATCTTCTTGGATCTTTCTTCTTCCTTGGTGGATCACCTCTAGAGGCCAAACACTTGGGTGGCTAACGTTGATCAAAGGAAGGAACTAAACCCGGTGGATTCAAGTTGGACGCGAAAAGGATTGGAGGTGAACTTGTACCTGAGGAAACTCGGATCTTCGAGGGTATGATTCTCGTTCTTTATCTTTTCGTTTAATTAATAATTGTGCATAAAGGATGATCCGGGTATATGGTTTGTAAAATTTTAAAACTCTGATTTTACACGTTTCCGCTTATTTTGTGCAATTTGATTGCGTTCATGAATATTACAAACCTAACAGTGGTATCAGAGCCAAACCTTTATGCGAATTATTAATTGTTTAATTTAATATGTATATTGATATGTATTTAAAATAATTAAATTGGGCATAATTTTATTGTATAAAATTTATTTAAAAAATATATATATAATTCCGAAAACCTGTTGAAAACGGCGAACTAATATTTTCGTGGTGATTCGCTAGCTGGCAAGGGTTATATGTTTGATATATTCTAGGTACAACAAAAAAATTGATTGTTGTTATTTAACATATATATTGTTGCCAGCAAGTCTTGAAGTTTAAAAGTTATCCAAGATTCATATTAGTAATTATCAATATAGTTACTTTAGATCATCACGTGGCCATAATAGTTTTGCAGTAGAATTTCTTTGATTAAAGGTATAACACGTATCACGAGGTTTATATATATATATATATATATATATATATATATATATATATATCAATCTTAATAATTTTATAATTAAAATAAAATGTTTATTTTAATATTAAAATAAAAAGTTTATTTTAATTTTAAAATTAAAATTTCATGCTAACTAATTAGAGTTGGATTTGGATTCCATGATAACTAATTAGAGTTGAAATTGGATTTCATGTTTCCTTAAATAAAGGAGTTTATTTAGATATGAAATAAGATTTCATATTATTTAAAATAAAAGAGTTTATTTGTGAATAGGAAAGAGAATCCGTGTTTCCTTTAATAAAGAAGTTTTTTTTATGGAATTGGATTCCATAATTAATTAAAATAAAGGAGTTTATTTTGATTAATGATTTTGATTAAAATAAAATAGTTTATTTTATTCAAAATTGGATAAATTAAAATAAAATAGTTTTATTTTGATTTAAATTTGGATTAAAATAAAGGAGTTTATTTTAATTCAAAATTAAATTTTATACTAACTAAATTTGCCCATTAAATGATATCAATATATATATTGAATGTTTATTATTTATGAGATTAATATTATTTATTGATGCATATGGTGATGTGTATGATAATAAATGGGATTGATTATGGACTATTGACCAATGTGATTGAATTTTATTTTAGTTGGATGCATGAATGTATGTGTTTTATTAAATGAGGTCTACGTACCTCGTCTTCTCTAATTTTTCTTAATGTAAATTCTATCTTCCTCCTATGTACTTCCCCTTGACTGCTGATCAAGGTTTCTATTTATTTTAAATAATTTTGTAATAGGAATAATTAGAATTAATTTTGAAGAATTGGAGATCAAGAAGCAAGGAACGCTTGAAGACCCATTTGTAATGGAGTCCGGGTTTAAATGTAATAGTTATATTTAAATATTAATTCTTGCACCCCTAGGGTTTGACCTTTTTGGTTCACTTGGTGGCTCTAGTGAACCAAACTAGAATAAAAGTCCATAATCAATCCGGGTAGAATATAGTATTCTATATGTGCATGCTTATACTATATATATTATATATTATGCAAACATGCTTCGCATGTTAATTAATATGACGCGTATTTTATATATATATGTGCATGCGCGCTAAACAAGATGAGACAAATTAATAACAAACCCCTCAAATTTTTTTATATTAAGTCCTAAGCGTTCAAAGATATTTGGAATATCGAACGTCGCCTTCTAGCATGATAAAATTAATAGAGTATTAAATATTTAATATGAGTTTGTTGTGTCACCACAAGGCAAATATTAAGTATTTAAGATGTTAATTTATCACAGTTGATGCTTATAAAGAAAATTGAACAGTATTGTTTTGTTGTGTCACCACAAGGACGATATTTTTCTTCTTTGAATATATGGAGTGCTAGGTTGGACTTAACTTGGATAATTTTGATTCGGATGTGCCACCACTTGATCAAAATAATCTAAAAGGCAAAATACAAGGAGTTGCATAGTTGATGTAATTGACAAGAGTTGTTTACCTATTTATTTATATATAGTTTGTTGTGTCACCACAAGGCTATATACATTTGAAATGAGATCCTTATTCTCACTAGCAAATCTTTAGTTAGATTTTGCCGAACTATATATAGTGAGGGTAACATAGTTTGATGAAAATAGTGGGAGATACCAATTTAAAACAAGACCTAAATTATTTTGGTAATTAATAAAAGAATGTATGCTAAAATGTTGTTAATTACAAATTTATTTACAGAATTTTACAATGTCTAAAATTACTATCACTGCGTAGCATATTAGATGCTAAATTAATCGGACCGAATTTAATGGATTCGTTAAGAAATTTGAGAATAGTTCTCATGGCTGAAAAGCTATCTTATGTCCTTAATACGCCTATCCCTGCAATGGTTGTAGATAATGCCTTTGAGGAAGAGATTGCTACTTTTAGAAAGTGGCAAGATGATGTACTGTTGGCTCAATGCATCATGCTCGCATCCATGAGTAACGAGCTTCAGCGTCAGCATGAAACTATGGATGCTCTTACTATATTCCTACACATCAAGTAGTTGATGGTGAGGAAAGTAGGACTGATAGATATCAGATATCTAAGGAGCTCTTCCGATCTAGAATGACCGATGACACTACAGTACAGATAAAAGTTCTTAACATAATCAATTTGATTGATCAATTAGGACAACTGGTTTTGTCATGGATGGAGAGTTGAGCCAAGATTTGATCTTGCACTCACTCCCGGACTCCTTTCACAATTGTTGTGAATTTTTCATATGAACAAGCTAGATATCAGCCTCGCTGATTTGCTTAACATGTTGAAAAATGTTAAGAGTCACTTTCCAACCAAGAAAGACCTTGTCTTACTGGTAGGAGCCAAATGATCTTCTGAAAAGAAGAACGATTCAAAGAAGGTAAATAGAAAGGCAAAAACAAAGGATAATAAGAACAAAACTGATACGGATAGCAAAGGAGTTTGCTTCCACTGCAATAAGCCTGGACACTGAAAGAAACTGCAAGAAGAATCTTGCAGAGGCTAACCAAAGAAGCTTATTGAAGTTTCGGTTATAAATACAAATTTGTTCATGATTGAAATAAATTTTGCTTTAAGTCAAGGTTCTACTTGGGTATTGGATACCAACTTTGGTTATCATAAATATAAATTTATGAAGGGACCAAGTAGAAGTGTAAATAAGTAATCCTATGTACGGGAAATGTAGCAAAGGTTGCCACATTAGCCATAGAAACTTATAGTTTAGCAATGCCTACGGGCAAATCTATTAAGTCAATAAGTTGTTATTGTATTCCAGTTCTTGTTAAAAAATATTATTTCTATTTTATTGTTGGACAATGAAATCTTTGGTATTATAATTAAGAACAATTGTTGTTCTATTTATAATAATAATGTTTTGTATAGAACTGGAATATTACTTAATAAATTGTGTATACTTGACTTACATGAAAATAATTTTACATATTGAACAAATTAGTATAAGAAAAGGAGATGATCATTCAAAGAGTTGAATGTGTGTATTTGTTGAAATACAAGTGTGAATTATTTGAAAGGTTCAAAGAATTCAGAAGTGAAACAAATTGACAAAGTATTAAGATTCTTTGATTAGATCAAGGAATAAATACTTGTGCAATAAGTTTCTAGATCATCTTAAATGGTTTTCTCATAATGGACGCCTCCTGATACGCAATAATTGATTGATGTATCTGAAAGGAAAAATCGTATCTTGTTGGACATGGTGCGGTCCATAATGATTTTATTGACATTCCAGTATCCTTCTGGGGTTATGCCCTAGAAATGGCTGCATATCTACGAAAAGATAACCTTAAAATCTGGCCCCAAGACTCCATAAAAGTTATGGACAGGGAGGATTCCTAATCTTAAGTATGTTAAGATAAGGGGTTGTCCAACTTATGTGAAAAAAGTTTCAAAGGATAAGCTTGGGACAAAATTTGACAAGTACAGATTTGTGGGACATCCTAAAGTAAGTTTAGGACATATGTTCTATAATCCTACTTAGCAAAAGGTGTTTGTTGCGAAACACACTACCTTCTAAGATAAAGGTGTTTATCATTGAAGGAGCTAGTGGGAGGATAATAGATCTTGAAGAGTTCAAGAACCACAAATCACTATAAGTCAAATAAGAGGAACTTGTAGATAGACCTATTGTACCACAACCGAATCGTAAATCTGGAATAGTACTGAACATACCTGGGAGGTATGGATTCATCATGGATGATGATGATGAGGTACGTATCATAGAAGATAATGATCTAGTTACTTACGATGAGGTAAGAGTTCTAGTGTGTACAAAAGGGTCAGTGGGAGCATCGTGAAATTTCTAGTATTATATGTTGATATATTACGGATGAGGAATAACATACCAATGCTACAATCAGTAAAGATAAAGTTATCTAAACATTCCTCCATGAATGATTTGGAAAGAGTATCTTAATTGGGGATTCAAATCTATATAGATAGATTTAAAAGGATGCTCGGCTTAACCCAAGGAACGTATATTCTTTTGATGCTAAAGTCGTTTAGCATGGCAAATTCCATGGGATGTCTCATGTTGATGAGCCATGGAGTGTATCTCTCTCAATAGTCCCCATAGACTCCAAAAGGAGAGATCGCATGAGTAACTATCATGTATGCAATGAAATGTACGAGACCTGATGTTGATCAGTCACATTCTGAAAAAGTTCACTGTGAGACAGTGAAAAATATCTTAAAATACTTAACCGGCACTAAGGATGTGATCATACATGGTGGGTCTGAATTAAAACTAGAGGGCTTTACAGACTCAAGTTTTTTCAGACAGACCAAGACGACAGAAAATCCACTTTAAGGTAAAGTGTTACCTTAAACAGTGGTGCAGTGAATTAGAAAGGTTCCAAACAGCAAAGAGTTGTTGGTTTAGTGATAAAGACAAAGTATATAGCTATAAATAAATCTACAAGTTGATTGTTTGGATAAAAGTTCATTACAGAACTAGGAATAGTTCCTAAGTCTCATCTTGGATCTAAACATGTGTTGCAGCACTTTCATTTGATTATAAGAATCATTGAAAGATGAGAAATTACTATAGAGATAGTGGACTCTCAAGAACAACATTACATATCCATTAACTAAAGCTTATCCAACAGCAGGATAATCGTCACTTAGAGAAGAAGGGTATGAGATACCATGGCGATTGACTTTAGTGCAAGTGGGAGATTGAAAGTAGTATGCACACAAGCCAATCATGTTTGATGATAAAGCATATACTTTGTAACAATCTTATTCATTTATTAATAAAAAGTATTATTTATTAAAGGCTTTTAATTATCTACATGATGCTGTTTTATAATATGTGATAAACCCATAGTTTTAAATAATGTTTTTAGAATAATGATGATGATCATTCTAATGAGATCTAAATTCTTAGAAAGCTTAAAACTAAAATAGTTCCCAATCGTTGGATTACTAAATTGGGGATTAGTGAATCCGGATAGATTGGTACATACGTTGCTTGCTCATTGGATGAGAATGATTGATCTCATGATCATTTGTGTGGAGACACTAAAGCAAGTATGTAGGTGCTTATTAGAGAATAAGTTCACTGAACGTGGCTCGCTAAAGGAATACCTAATGGAGTTTTACTTGCTTGTCAATAGGAATTCCTGTAGTGATAGTAGTACAAGTGATCCTTGGACTTGAGATCATCATAGTATCTTGTGTATGATGAGTTATACTTTGACTTATTCCTTAAGACCCTTAGGGTATATCAAAGGGTATGCTTGGGTATAATAAGTTGTACATGGAGATAATGTATGATCAATAAAGAATCTACCACTTCTAGTAAAAGAAGAGAAATGTCCTATGTGATTCGATAAATGACAACCCAGTAGTCCTTGGCCAAGGCAGAATGAAATTAGAAAGGAGTTTCTAATTTGTATTATTTGGTGTTGTGCATTTAAGAGTCGAAATACATATAATTAAATAAAATAAGACTTGACAGTAATTCCATGTCTTATATTTAATTGGGACATTGAATGGTGGAAGGATTGAATTGTACAGTAGCTATTTACTCAAAGGTTCTTTTATGATTAATGTTGAAATCTATATTATCTGGAAAGTCGTTGATCGCTAGGGAGGCTTATCCCTATTGTAGAATAAATATTATTTAAATAAATTAATAGTTTAATTTATTTATTTAAATAAGATTAGAATTGTTCTAATTGATTTATTCACAACCGGTTTAATATGGAGAACCTAAAGGGTCGCACCATAAAATGAAGAATAATTATTTAAGAAGTTAATGGCATAATCGTAATAATATGTTAAGTATATTTAATTTAATCTATGGTGATAGAATAAATTAAATAGCTTAATATTTATTATTTAATATTTTAGAAATATTAAATATAAATTAATAAGAGGAATCTTATTAATATTATTACAATTATTATTATTTTAATTTCTAAAAGAGTTTAGGAATTAATTTAATATATGTACTCTCATTTATTCCTAATAGGATTAGGAGGGAAAATTAGTTAAAGGAGTTTAATTAATTATACCTAATAAGATTAGGGAGCCCATTTAATTAAAAGAGTTTAATTAAATAAATAATACCTTATTTTTAATTAAATAGGGTTACCTGATATCTTTATAAGAGGAGTCTTATATCAGATATCAATATACATAATTCCAACAGTTGGGAGAGTACGCTCTTTTCTATAGAGATAGAAAAAACTAGGGTTTTGCCAAACACCCATCTTCTTGGATCTTTCTTCTTCCTTGGTGGATCACCTCTAGAGGCCAAACACTTGGGTGGCTAACGTTGATCAAAGGAAGGAACTAAACCCGGTGGATTCAAGTTGGACGCGAAAAGGATTGGAGGTGAACTTGTACCTGAGGAAACTCGGATCTTCGAGGGTATGATTCTCGTTCTTTATCTTTTCGTTTAATTAATAATTGTGCATAAAGGATGATCCGGGTATATGGTTTGTAAAATTTTAAAACTCTGATTTTACACGTTTCCGCTTATTTTGTGCAATTTGATTGCGTTCATGAATATTACAAACCTAACAATGTCATCATCTAAGAATCTCTTCGTCAATAGTATTTACCTTTGTCAATAGTATTTATCTTCGTCAATAGTAATTACCTTCGTCAATAGTAATTACCTTCGTCAATAGTAATTACCTTCAATATTACCCAGAGTTATTTGCCTCTTCGGTGTTCCAAGGGTTAATTACCCCTTCGTAAATAGTAGTTATCTCTTCAATATTACCAAGAGTCATTTTGACCCTTCGTAAGACCAAGAGCCACTCTCAGTTTTTCTATAAATAGAAGCTCATTCCTTCATTATTTCTTACGAATTCACTGAAACTCTAGAGAGAGAAACTATAGAGAGAAAGAAGAAAAATATTTTGCTACTTCACTTTTCCAATATCCAGTTTCTTCTAAGGTAGGGAATATTATTTGTTGTACCCGTAAGGGTTATTAATTCTTTTGTATTCATGAAGAGAACTTCTGTTATTCCATTCTTTACTATTCTGTTGGAATAACCAGTATACGCGGACTACCCTATACTTGGTGACATTCTTCTATTATTCTGTCTTTATTATTCTATCAGAATATCCTGTCTGTGATATACGCTGGACCTGGTTCCATTTTTATTATTTCGTCTTTATCTACTCTCTGTGCTATACGCCAGACCTGGTTCCATTATTTATTATTCCGCATTTATTATTCTGTTGGAACATCCTGTCGGTGTGAATTTCACCTGACCTGGTTCCGTTATTATTATTCTGTTGGAATAACCTGTCTATGCGAAGTACCGCATGCATGGTGATTTCTTTTGTTATTCCATTCGGTATTATACTCAGTTGATTAAAATTTTGACTTCTATACTCCATGAAATTGGTGGAATATCTTTGATATTTGCGCTTCATCCAGTATCCTTTCATGGAAATATTCTTTTGAGCATTCTTAAATTTTACTCTACAAAGCAGTATCATGTTGACAGTTTGGATGTTATTGGTTCCTAGATAAATTAATTTTTTAACTTGTTTTATTGAATTCTTATATCATTGTCATCATCCTCATATTTATATTTTTTGAAAGTCATCTGTGGCTTGTAGTGCATAGATGGACTTGGTATGATTATGACCAGGGATTATTCGGTGTAATCATGACCGTAATGTTACAAATGATGTGGTAAAAATCCTCATTTGCCCGTAGTGCATTGATGGACAGTTGTTGGCATGATCATGACCATTAATGAATACATAAATATTCTTGGCCCGTAGTGCATGGATAATTGTGGTCGTGATACTAAAGAATATCCTTGGCCGTAGTGCAGGGGTGATTCGATGATGTGGAATATTTGTTAAGCTGAGTCTCAGCTATAACAGTGATGAAAAACCTTTTAAATCATAAAAGATAGTAGATTTTATTTTCTACTTGACTCTTTTAATGGATTGCTTGTTCCGCTGCAGTTAAACTTGATGTTTATTACATTTTATCAGTTTAACACTGTTGAAGGCTAATGATAATTTATTCTTCATTATCTTAGTCATAATATTTCTTACTGGGCTAGTTGAGCTCACCCTTTCTTTCACTGTTCTCTCCAGGAAATAAGAATATAGCCGGGACGAGTCGGGGAATGGAGTAATGGTCCGTAGGATAGCATTAGTAGTCCTCACTATTCTGTGAAATAGTGTGATAATAATTGTAATGAGGACTCCTTTTGAGTTTGAATAATCTCTAGTAGACAATATTTGTATTCAAACTCACAGTTTATGTTTTGTCGTATTGTACACGACAGTTGTATTAGTAAGTTGTATTTGAATTTATGTACCATGTAAGTGGCGACCCAAGATGGGTGACGTATACCTAATTTTAGGGGCGTCACAATAGCACATATTGCTTTAAGCATCTGCTATCCCTTTGTGACTGAAGAGTCAGGAATCGCTGACATAACTTATACAAAGTATTACATTACACCAACATACCTATCATATACACCGCCTAAAATCATACATATTCAACTACTACTAATACCACTTATTTCTTATGCCATCACTAAGGATCAATTGCTTAGTATCTTATATATTCCCATCATCCTCAATAATCTATTCACACTAAACTATACTTAAGTCGTCCAACTTATAACACATTATGAGTTTAAGAACTCACCACGAACATATGAGTTTAAGAACTCAACATTGACCACATATTTTTTACCTATCTATTATACTTATCATTTCTGGATCCTGTACTACACTTTTCCACAATATCCACCTCATTGAGGTAGCTTTCAATGTGAGCCTCTATTTCAGCTATTGGCTTTGATATTGGCTCGGTCTTGGAGATATGATTGACTTATTCTTTACGACCTGAGGGTATCCTAATCCTTTCTATCTGACATTTATACACAAACTATCTTAATTAGTACATAATATATACACACAACATATAGTAGTTTTATATATGTTATCTTTTTCTTTATTTGACGATGAATTTATTCAATTCATCTCTTAATAAACTCTATATGAGTTAATTAAATTTTTAACATTTCCCTTTGTCCCAAGGTTATAGCCTAAGGTCTAACCCACATAAGGTTTCTAACCCTATGGCTCTGATACCAACCTGTAACGCCCCTAAATCCAAGTACTTGAAACCCGAACTCGGTGCTTTACGATACCATTTTTATGAGCGAAATTATACTAATAATAATAACAATAATATGAATTTAAAACTTAACTTACATTTATCAGAGTCTAATCCCAAGTACGTAACCTTTGCTACAATATATTACATGATAGATAATAAATACCATTAAACATATTCTGTTTGCTTTTCTTTTCACTTGTTCTTGGCTGTACCTTCCAGTTGATCATGCTTAGCTGAAAACATTTAAATTTAAGCAAGGATGAGCATTTGAGTGCCCAACAAGTAATAACAATTATAAGAATAATTAGCTGAAAGAAATAAATGTTTTCTTTATATATCACTTCTACAACGAATTAATAGTTGTGAAGTAAACTGAATCAATCTTAACAATCTATCGATTCTATACCAAAACATTTGAAACTACGTATTGACTATATATATAGGGTAGTCGACATATTATGAACATTATTTTTTGTTTTCAAAATGGTTAGACAGAAATTCTTCTGCAAACCGTCATAACTTACGGGCACCAGGGTGTACATCCCATAGACCCTGTATTGATCAACACTACATACAAGAACGATGTTATCGTTCATTCTGTCCGCCTTGGGGGCATAAAAGTTTTCCCATATTCGGGATGTTCATACTTAGTCTTGAGTCCAAACCAAAGAAATTTGATTGGAAAAAAAAAGTTTTATCATAATCAACGATATTTCTGAATCTGTGTCTAGCTGATCGAATAGCTTAGATGTATATATATATATATATATATATATATATATATATATATATATATATATATATATATATATATATATATATATATATCAACATGTAATTGAATACAATGATTATCCAAGTGGGGACACTTGTAAAACCATTTTATAGAAATTAACGAACATAATATATATCTGAATTACCATATACTAACATGTTGATAAACAATGATCGGATATAAAATATATCGTAATAGAGTTAATAATATATAATTCTGAAACCTCTTAGTCATGTCCATTACATAAAGGAAATGCAAAGGTAGGATACTTTCCTGGTCTGCTCCTTACAGTTACGCAACTTAGATTTATCTTTTATACCGAAAACTTATCATTAATAAAATCATTCGTTCGATTAGAATCACGTATCATAACACATAACACTGCTTATTGCAGTCAGCACATAACCTAATCATATTGCCACATACATTTCACAATCATTACATTACAAAATAAATACATATACAGACGCATTATGCAAGTCCAGATTAATTCTGAATCCTGTCAGCGTACCGATGACTTTATCAGATAATTATCGAGTCTAAGACTCTATCTCGAAGTTCAATATCTATTTAGACTATTTAAATAACAGTCAAAACATTTTTAAATGACTTACAATAATATTCAAACAATTATCATACTTTATCACAAATTTTCAAACACTGAAATCATTATTAAATGATTTAAATATCAAATAATTCTATTATCATTAATATTAAAATATTAATGCACTATTTATCCAATTATTAAAAGCCATTAATTATAACTTAAAATATTTTTAATTCATTTAAATCCTTTTTAAATGATTTTTAAATAAATAAAACTATTTTTAAATCATTTATTTAATATAATTATTAAATAAACTTAATATCATTTATTATTAACTTAATATCATTAATATTAAAATATTAATATTTTTCATGACAAAATATTAAAAGTCATATTTTATAACTTAAAATATTTTTATAATACTTTAAATGATTTTTAAAATCATTAATTCTATTTTCCATAATTAATTTAATATATTTATTAAATAACTTAAACATCATTAATATTAATTAATTAATAAAATTTCATCACAAAGTATTAAAAGTCACCAAAAACATTTTCTAATATCATTATATAATTTTTCATGAATTAAAACTATTTTTAAGTAATTTATTTAATATTATAATTAAATAAATAAATACCTTTTATATTCCAAAAATACTAAATATTTTTGAAATATACTCAAAATTATTAAAAACTATTTTTCAGACTTTAAAATAATTTTTCAGAATTTATTTTGTATTTTTAATAATTAAAAATCATTTTTTTCTATTTTAAAGTAATTTTCAGAAAATACAGAAATTAAAATTAATTAAGTCTGTCGCTAGAGCCTATGGCGACAGAAAAGCGTCGCCTTAGGTGTTCTTGAGCCCAAAGACTCTGACAGCCCAGTGGTTAAGGGGTCATGTTTGACCGTCTGTAATTCTGTGATCAAGCTTGTTCTGGACAGTCCAAGACTTTTATATTGTAGTGTTAATGTAACACTACAACATTCAATCATTAGTTTGATCAAATAACATAACAACAAAGAGATATAAGCAAGCAAAGTCACTGTTAGAACAAGATCTGGGTTTTCTGGGCCCAGACAGTTTCGAGTTAACACATTTAAGCTCACTTTAATCTATGTTCTGATCTTGGTTCAGGTGTTCTAAAGGTTCAAACTTGTAGTATACGTGACAAGGAACATTTCTATAACATTATATCAGCATATCAACATCACAGTAAAAATATCTAAGCCGGTCAAAGTTGTCAGAAAGCATGTTCTTTCATTTTCTGGAAATTCCAGAAAATTGCTCTCGTGATCAAATCAGTCACTTTGACCATCAATTAAATCCAACATAATTGTTATTTAAGGGAGTTTAAGGTATGAAGTTATAATCCAACTAACAGGCTACAATAATAATACAAAATTAGGGTTTGAATTTCATATCTGATTTATCTGTCACACATAACATTAATAATTAAGTCAAATAATGTACTTAATTAATCTGAAATAAATTCATATAATAAAATAGTTATTATAATAATGCTGTCATCATTTCATATATTATTTAAATAAAATCAAATCATGTTTTCATGAAAAATAATTAATAAAACATTTCTGCTTACAAAATTAATTACTGTAAAAAGATAATTTGTAATAATTAATAATTCTAAAATTATTTCTAATTTTTCAAGAAATAAATATATTTGCATTTATCATTCACATTACTTGACACATATTCTCATCATAAAAAAAAAAAAAAATTATACGCAAAATTTTTGATTTAATTTTATAGAAAATATCGGGATATTACAGAACCAATAGGTGAATTTTGAGTTAACGAAGTTAAAAATATAAAATTCTTGAATGAACATGTAGTGTAGGTGATTTGTGAACTATAGACTGTTGAACGAGCCAATTCAGACTTATAACGAAGAAGTTACGAGCCTAGGAATATCATAAAGTTGAAAAACTATCCAAGTTTTCTGGTGCACAGAGCTGGCGCCGCAGCGCCAGCCCAAGGCCAAATAGATGGCATCGCAGCGCCGAGCTTGGCCGAGAGAAGCTGTGACCTACTGGAGTTTGGCACCGCAGCGCGACCCATTGTACTGAAGTTGGCGCTATAGCGCCAGCACCGGGGAAGACCTACTGATGAGTCGCGCCGCGGCGTGGGTCAAGGAAGGAAAGCTGGCGCCGCAACGCCAGCCTTAAGGTTTTGTTAGTAAAGAAAGTTTATAAGTAAAGAAGGAAAGTACGACTGATTAGTAATGAACTACTACTTAATGTAAAATTGGTAAGTCATGGTTAAACCTTAAATATGATCACTTAGGTTTGAAGAAAGTTAATTTCATGTTAACGTAAGAACGACGTAACGGAACGCCGGAACCAATAATAACAAATCTAAGTTATAATTAGATTGAGAAGAAGGGTAAAATTCGTTAGGAACCATGTATGTTTATTCATGACCTAATGTGTTATGTGATGTTATCATCTACTGTAGCGACCTTAAGGACTTAAAGTGCACGTGTAATAACAGTAGCAGACGCTAAAGGCAAGTGTTCTAACCCTTGTTTCAGTTCAATCTGGACAAGCTTTATGATTAATGTATTCTTACGCATGAACTAATGTTTGAAGAAGTCAAAGTCAATTCTTTCGGCTAGACTTGCGATATTTTTGATTTCTTATAATCTATCAAAGTATTGTCAATGTTTTACTAAACTATATTGGTGTGGTTTTCAAATGAAGACCTAGTATGCTAAATTATTTTGTCGTCAAATGACAGGCACGTGAAGTTGCCACAAATTAAATGTATATATGTTTAATGAATATAGTGTTGATCAATATAGAGTACTATAGGCTAATTACCTAGACGTGCTCGTAAGCAATGCCGGACTTACGGACTTAGTGCCGGGATGTCCTTTTCAAAAAACTTATGAAATGCTCATGGTCTTGGACCAAAATTTATTTATTTTTACTGAATATTGTCATTGTAAAACGTTTTGAATGAAAAGAAGTGCTATTTTGAATTATTGATAGTACTTCGTAACTATTGTTCAGTTATTGAAGATATATGATTCCTATGTTTCAAGCATGCCATTTTAATTAGAATTTTTATACTTGCTGAGGTAGTTAGGCTCACTCTTGCTTGAACCATATGAATGCAGCTAAGACCGAACAGACCGAAGGATCCGGCAAGGATAAAGGGAAGGCTATGGCGAACCCGTAGAGTACTTATGTAATAGTATAGGTTTACAATGATAATAATTGATATTATGACAAACCACAAATGTAACGGTTATAAAGAACCTGGGAATATGAACATGATGAGAGGATTTTTGCCAAGGACAAGGTCCATGAGCTGAAATAGGATGTCTTTGAGCTCAGGAGGGAACTAAAGACTAAGAAACAGAAGATAGGAAGAATGTCCTATATTTATATGAGTTCTCATGCGGACTTCCAACAACAGGTAGCTGGTTATCCCATAGAAGTAGGGCAACGCGGCATACTATCAACCGTGATATTATCACCGGCCTTGCCAAGGTAGATTTTGATAATGCCTTGAGGCAGATGTAATCTAGTTGTAGATAGAGTAGTTTAGATATGTAAATATTGTGTATCTAGTGGTGACGTAAAACCCTCTTTTGTATATCAAAGGGTAGTCTTTTGTAAATCCCAAGTTTTGGAAAGCAATTGTGGGATAGTAATGTAATCAACTTAGGCTGTATAATATAAACAATGTAGTATTATACTACAAGGAATGAATCAATATAAGTCTTTTTCAGAACATATTGAGTAATGGATGTTGATTTAATTTTGAATAATAACTAACTAACGGGAAACGAATAACAACGAAATGTGTTGTTTGTTGTAACAATAAAATGCCGCCAAAAAGAGTACAATGAAACCAAGGCGCTAATGTAAATCAACCGGAGGGAGGTCCGGTTAACCCAATGCAGGAATTTATTAATTTACTAACAGCAGCGTTTAATAGAAATGGGGCTAACATCCCCATAAATCTTGGAGTAGTACGAGCTACTACGTTTAAGGATTTCAAAAGCGTGGGTTGATAAGTGGATTTTATATCCACGAATCGTTGTCCATTTCATGCTTAATTGTTGCTATCTTCTTGTTTTCATGTTCATTTTTATTTGTTTTGTGTTCTTTTATGTGTAGGGTGGTTGTTGTGGCATTAAGCGAAGAATTGAGGTCATTAGGAGAATTTCTGGAAGAAAACATTAAGTTAGCAAAGTCATTTTGCAGAAGCTGGGGCGAGGGGGGGGTAGCGAAATCTGGGCAGTCCTGTTGTGTTTTGAACTCTGCTGGGATATAACTCTGAGCATTTGAATAGCATATGGACTCTAATAAGTAGAGGATTTCGACTGGGACTTGTGTGTGGGATGCTTATTACTCAATTAACAACGAATTAAACAACACACAAGGCATATAACGAAGATAAAGTCCAGTTTTTCATAGCAAGCATTGGAGGAAGATTTTGAGGAGATTTTTGGGACAATTGCAATTCTAGGCTACATGAAGGGTGTTTTTCACTATTCTTCTCATTAGACTTTTATTTGTAATTGAAAGAATGTTATCTTTGATTTATTCAGTAGTTATTCCATTTTTGACGAACAAATTTACTTTTTAGGCTTGTGATGGATCCTTAAGTGAAACGATGATTTCCAGTTCAATAAGCTATTTTCCAGTTTATCTTTATTAATTTGAGCTTAAATTTATGCATTTCCTGATCAACAATTCTTTGTGGATTTGGATGGAATCGAGAGAGGATATTTGAATCTAGACTTAGTTAATATAGCATGTGTTCATGAATTTTATGAATAACAGATTCTTGATTAATATTAAGGTAGAGATATGATTGACATCGCATGTGATCGGATAGAGGACTTAATCTTAAACCTTCTTTAATTATAATTCACATAGAGATATAGTGAGTTAGTTGATTAAGGTGTTTAACTTGTTTCTATCTAATTTGTGGATTTAAGTTAATATGGTATTAGTGCATCGAGAGGTGGCTAGTACTACATTCGTGTTCTTAATTAATAAACTGGGATAATGAATTGAAATGGAATAAAGATATAGAAATCAGAGTGAAGCTTAGGGTGAAATCATAAGTCTAATTCTCCATTAATTGTTTGAAATTCCAGATTTTGATATTTGTGACTGTTTTGTGTTAATTTATTCATTACTTAATTTAGTTTCTATAATTATAATCATTGAATTGAATAGTTTAATAGAATTAGGTTTAATAGGAAATTGGTAATTGTGAAGTGAAATTTCTTACTAATTTGTCTCTGTGGGAACGATAGTCTATTCATTACTATATTACTTGTCAACCATGTATACTTGCGTGTTTTGCATATATAGATTTTACCCAACATGGGTCCACCGGAGTTTAAAGGAACTACGGACCCAATAGAAGCCCAAACGTGGGTAAAAAAAATTGAGAAGGCATTTGTCATAGCAAATGTCGACGAGGGTCAGAAGGTTGCCTTTGCAACCTGCATGATGAAGGGAGAGGCCAACTTTTGGTGGGAGACCAACCAGGCTAGGGCCGGGATCGAGAATCTAACGTGGGTAAAGTTCAAGGAGATATTCTTCGAGAACTATTTTCTCACGAGTGTGCAGGGGAGAATGGAGATGACGTTTCTCGATTTAAAACAAGGGGATATGACGGTTCCCCAATACGCCGCCAAGTTTAATGAACTGGCGAGGTTTGCTCCACACCAAGTGGACACCAAGGTTAAGAAAGCTCGACGGTTTGAGCATGGATTAAAACCCTAGCTCTATAACCGCATATCGGTGTTCCAAAGTACTTCGTTTGGGACCGTTTTAGAGAAGGCGATAATCACCAAAGGTGGGAGTGTGACTTTGAGCCAGTACCACAAGGATATAAGAATAAGGGGAAAGTGGATGGGGGAGTGAAGGTCGAGGGAGCCAGCGGAAGTGGCGAGGGATAGAAGCAGAAAGTGTTTAACTCTGGGAATACCGGAGTGAAGCAAGGAGATCCAAAGAGGAAGATGCAGGCCTACAAGCCATGTGGGAAGACTCACTTAGGAGTTTATCTCAAGGGGATGGCCGTATACTATAACTGTGGACAGGAGGGGCATATTTCACCTAACTATCCAAGTTCGAAGAAGAACCACGGATGCTTTGTATGTGGATCAATTGACCACATAGCAAAGAACTGCCCGAAGAAGGGGACGGACGGAAACAAGGGCGCCAATAGCGGTAAGTTAGCTATTGGTGGTCCAACGCAGCTGGGTAGGCCAATGGGCCATACCTTTAACATGACAGTCCAAGATGCGATGACATTGGGGGACGTAGTTGCAGGTATTATTCCGATCAACGACCTAAATGCTTACGTGCTGTTTGACTCGGGTGCTACTTGTTCGTTTATAGAATGTGATTTTTCTAGACGATTAGGATTACTTCCCGAAAAGTTACTAATACCTTTAAATATTAAGGTAGCAAACGAGGAGATAATTCCTGCTGAAGATATTCATAAGAGTTATTGCGTAGACATACGGGGTTGTAAATTATCGGTAGATTTGATACCGATAAAGTTAGGAGAATTCGATGTAATTCTCGGAATGGATTGGTTGTTTAACCATGGGGCAATTATAGATTGTCAGAAGAAATTTGTGAATATTAGAACGTTAAGACAACCTCAGGTAGTATTTTATGGTAATAAATTGCCGGGACGTTTGTGTTGTCTTACCATGACACAAACTAGGAAATTATTGAGGAAGGGGTGTGTAGGTTATCTGTGCCATTTGTTGATACCCAGAGAGTGGGAGCAATCATGGAACAAATACCTATAGTGAGTGAATTCATGGATGTATTTCCAAGTGAATTGTCGTGTCTTCTGCCGGATAAGGAAACCGAGTTCGTAATAGACATTATGGCAGGGGCGACACCAGTTTCCAGGGCATCATATCGTATGGCGCCAGTGGAGATGAAGGAGTTGATGGTGCAGTTATTAGAACTGTTGGACATGAAGTACATACAATCGATTGTTTCACCGTGGGGAGCATCGATACTATTTGCCAATAAGAAAGACGGATCGTTAAGACTTTGTATCGACTACCGAGAGTTGAACAAGTTAACAGTAAAGAATAAATATCCATTGCCCAGGATCGATGATCTTTTTGATCAGTTGAAAGGGGCAATGTATTTTTCTAAAATAGATTTAAGGACGGGGTATCACCAGCTGAAGGTTAAGAAGGAGAATGTACCAAAGATAGCATTCAGGACTCATTATGGTCATTACGAGTTTCTGGTGATGTCATTTGGGTTAACTAATGCACCAGCTTCATTTATGGATATGATGAACAGAGTGTTCAAACAATATTTGGACAAGTTCGTCGTGGTGTTTATTGATGATATTCTAGTCTATTTTAAGACACCAAAAGATCATGCTGAACACCTAAGAATAGTGTCGGAAACATTAAGGAAGGAGAAGTTATATGCGAAGTTCACTAAGTGTGAATTTTGGCTAGAAAAGGTGCAATTTTTAGGTCATGTCATTGACCATGAAGGGATTTTAGTAGATCCAGCGAAGGTGGAAGCCATGATGAATTGGGAACAATCGAAAACACCGACTGAGGTGCGGAGTTTCCTATGGTTAGCGGGTTACTATCAAAGATTCATTCAGGATTTTTCAAAAATAGCTACTTCGTTGACTAACTTGACAAGGAAAACGGTGAAATACACATGGACTGAGAAATACGAGAACAATTTTCAAGAACTAAATAAGAGGTTAAGTGAAGCGCCTATTTTGTCATTGCCTGATGACACAGGAAATTTTGTGGTTTATAACGATGCTTTGCATAGAGGACTTGGTTGCGTGCTCATGCAGCATGGCAAGGTCATTGCGTATGCAGACAGTTGAAGGATTATGAGAAAGTTTACCCTACTCATGATCTGGAACTGGTCGCGGTAGTGTTTGCCTTAAAGATATAGAGACATTATCTTTACGGGGAAAAATGTGAGATATACACGGACCATAAGAGTCTAAAATATATCTTCACACAGAAGGAGTTGAATATGAGACAAAGGAGATGGCTGAAGTTGATAAAGGATTACGATTGTGAAATCCTGTATCACCCTGGAAAAGCTAATGTAGTTGCTGATGCCTTAAGTAGAAAGGGTCGGGAAAAGTTGTCTATGTTAACGGCTCAAATTGAGTTAATAACAGAGATGGCTAGGATGGAGATATAGGTGAAATTGCCGAGTTAATCGGGATAGAGACTGTGACACCCCCAAAACAGGTATACATCACCCATCTTGAGTCGCCAGATACATAGTACACAAATTCAAATACAACTTAATTATATAACAGTCGTGTAAAATACGACAAAACATAGCTGAGAGTTTAAACAAGAATATTGTCATCTAAACAATATCCACACTCAATGGTGTCCTAATTATAATTATTATCACATTATTCCATAGAATAGTGAGGACTACTTATGAGTGTGATTTATTCCTCCAAATCAAGTCCCTTGTGGCTTAAGTTATTGCCTGCTTTTAGTGTCTTAGTTAGGTTTCATTTATATTTTCATTGTTGTTATGTCTATGTTCTCTTATGCAGTGCTTTGCAAGTCGTTTCTAGTTTTGACAGGCATTTCAGGTCATTTTCTCTATCTTGGCGCCGCAACGCCAAAGTCACTCTTAGAGCTCGCGCCCCAGCGCCACATCCGGTGCCCCAGCCCCCCAGCTTCACGCCCCGGCGCCAGTGCTAGTGAGCTCCCTACAAATCAACGCTCCCTAAACCTAAGGTCGGCGCCCCAACGCCCCAGCCTGGCGCCATGCCGGCGCCCCATTGTTACCTTTCGCGCCCCGGCGCCGATTGTGAAGTATATGCTCGTGCCGCAGCGTTACCTCCGGTGCCCAAACAGTATTGAGTCTTAAATGACCTAGAAGAAACACGAAGAACTATAAATACAAAGAGAAGCCGCCTGCATTTATATCGAAGATCAGAACTTCGACAGAGAATTATTATTACAACTTAGACTAGGATTTTAATTCTGTCATTTAATTTCTATAAGAGAAAGAAGCTGTACTTGTAGGAGGAAAAGTTATTGCATCTGACCTCGGCTCAGCTTCTGCACTGTGAAGAGAAGATTTGGAGATAGAACATTTTTAAACAGGAGTTTTCTTATTCCAAATCTTCCGTTTATTTGTGTATTACTGAGTATGGTGAATGTATTAAATATGTGTGTTAGTACCATAGTTATGAACTAACTCCATTTTTAAGATTGCAATGTAACCTTTGTCTAGCTTAATCAAATTTCTCTCCTATTTTATATAATGAATCATTTTGGAATGGGTTGTTGTATTCTTATTTAATGACTAATTGCTTGATAAAGAAATTGGTATTGATAAAAATGAAAATTGACAAATGGACGTTATTATCTATCTCTGAATGCAACAACACTTGTTATGACCATACCAATGGAATGTGTGCATAATATGCTCATAGGATAGACATATCCCTATTTACCTTGTGCAACCTTGAGACTTATCTTAATGACCTTGGCCTAGCTATTTTCGCTAATAGACATATTGTGATTTATCGGGCTAGGGATGTGCATTTGACCTTCGACAGAAGCCTATGCGTATTTTTAGTTCTCAGTTGACCATTCTTTGATTCGTTGATAATTTGGAGAGTTAGGAGATTAGGAAATGAATTAGGGAAATTGTAATCCTATCTTGACTTCCTAGTAACAACCATTTCTCTCATTATTTAACTTTAAACATATAGCTTAACCAACCATCTTAGTTTACTTGTTTAGATAAGATTAGTAACGACTTTACCTTAGTATTTGTCTTCTTTTAAGACTTTGTCCTCGTGGGTTCGACACTCTACTTACTTATATTACTTGTGGACCGCGTATGCTTGCGCGCGATTTGGAAATAACAAAATTCACCAACAAGTTTTTGGCGCCGCTGCCGGGGACTTAGAATTAATTGTTCTTCAATATTAAAACTAAGTCATTACGATCTTACTTTAAACTGATTCTTCTGTTTAATTCTCTTTTCAGGTAGTCGTCACTGTTTATGCCACCTCGAAAGGGTCAGAACATAATGCCTCTCGATCCTGAGGTTGATAAGAATCTAAGGACATACA
Organism: Panax notoginseng; assembly: GCA_016801055.1. Classification (NCBI taxonomy): domain Eukaryota; kingdom Viridiplantae; phylum Streptophyta; class Magnoliopsida; order Apiales; family Araliaceae; genus Panax; species Panax notoginseng. The sequence continues at coordinate 102,505,287 of CM029021.1, forward strand.
GACGACTGAGGAGAGAAGAATCTAAGGAAATACGTGCTCCTATCATAATGGCTGAGGAAATTCAAAAATCTCTGAGGGAGTACGCTATGCCTCACATTGACGATCTCCAGGCGAGCATTCTAAGGCCCATCATCCTAGCTAATAATTTTGAGATCAAGCCGGGCACCATTCAAATGTTCACCAACATTCAATTTAGGGGGCTACCTATTGATGATCCCAATGATCACTTGATTAATTTTGTGGAAATCTGTGACACATTTAAATCCAGCGGAGTGTCTGACGATGCCATCAGACTCCGGTTGTTTCCATTTACATTAAGGAACAAGGCCAAGAGCTGGCTTCATTCATTACCGTTAGGCTCCATTACCACATGGGCTGATATGGCACATAAATTTGTGGCGAAGTTTTTTTCGCCCGCCAAAACAGCCAGGCTCAGGCATGATATCATGTCCTTTGTTCAGTTCGAATCTGAATCCTTATACGACTCGTGGGAGCGATTTAAGGATCTTCTGCGAAAATGCCCGCACCATGGTTTGCCAGAATGGTTACCCATCCAGACCTTTTACAATGGGTTGTCAGGCTCAACCCGTTCGAGTATTGATGCCGCGTCTGGAGGATCCTTCATGACCAAACATCACACAACGGGATACGAGCTGGTGGAGACAATGGCGGCCAATAATTATCAATGGCCAAATAATAGGCAAGCCCCAAGAAGAGCAGCGGGGGTTTATAAAGTTGACTCTTTCACATCGTTAGTGGCTCAGGTAGCAGTACTAACGAAAAGGCTATACACCATGGGGACTTCAGCGGTTCAGAACGTGCAGAGTGTCGTAGTTCAATGTGTATTATGTCAAGGGAGCCACCCTATTGATTAGTGCGCGATAAGCCCTGAGTCAGTTCAATTTGTTTCCAACTACGGGCGGCAACAAAACACCAATCTTCCCACTCATTACCACACGTGGTGAAGAAATCATCCAAACTTCTCATGGGGCAACAATAACAACAGTAACAACCCGAACCAACCACAACCCTCATCTGCCAGGCTGAATTATGCTAACCCTCCTGGGTTCCCATCTTAGAATCAGTTCACCCCACAGCATCAGAACACTCACAATCAATTCCACCAACCACCTCCTCAACAGGAGAAGAAGCCAAGTTTAAAAGATCTCCTGTCAAGGTACATAGCCCAGAATGAAACTCAAAGCAACAATCAAGAGGCTTCCATTAGAAATCTTGAAGTACAGATGGGACAATTGGCTACTACTTTAAACAGTCGTCCACAAGGCACATTGCCTAGTGACACTGATGTCAACCCAAAACGGGAAGGCAAGGAACAGTGTAAAGCGGTGACCCTTAGAAGTGGGAGAACTACTAAGGAACAAATTAGTGGAGAGAGTGCTCCTGTGGATGAAGAGATGACTGAAAAGGAACCTTCAGTGGAGGAAAATACTGAGACATTAGCAGGTGAATGAAGTAGACAAGAGAGCCCTTCAACACCATCTCCTCCAACAAGCTTGGTAAATCAGCCTCTCCCTCAGTTGCCCTTTTCCCAGAGGTTGCAGAAACAGAAGCTGGATAAGTAGTTTTCCAAATTCTTGGAAGTGTTCAAAATACTGCACATAAATATCCCATTTTCGGAGTCATTGGAGGGAATGCCTAGTTATGTCAAGTTCATGAAGGACATTCTGTCCAAGAAGCAAAAAATGGGAGACTACAAAACTGTGGCACTGACAGAAGAGTGTAGTGCCATCCTTCAAAATAAAATCCCACCGAAGCTAAAGGATCCAGGGAGCTTCACTATTCCGTGCACTATTGGGGACCAGTTTATTGGCAAGGCTCTTTGTGATTTAGGGGCAATCATCAACTTGATGCCCCTCTCTATTTATAAGAAGTTGGGCCTCAAGGAAGCCAAGCCTACCAGCGCCACTTTACAATTGGCTGACAGGTCGCTCACGTACCCGAAGGGGATTGTAGAAGATGTGCTTGTTAAGGTTGACAAGTTCATATTCCCAGCGGATTTAATAGTCCTAGATTTTGAAGTGGACAGGGAGGTCCGGATAATATTGGGCAGGCCATTCTTGGCGACTGGTAGGACCCTAATCGATGTTCAGAAAGGGGAGTTAACAATGAGGGTACAGGATCAAGAAGTGACGTTCAATGTCTTTAGATCAATGAAGTATCCTAATACCCATGAGGATTGCTTCCAAATTACTACAATTGATAATTCTGTAAAGGAAGTATTCTTAGAAACATGCATTAAAGACCCTTTGGAAGCCACTTTAACTGGGGCCAGCACTACAGAAGAGCCCACACATGTGGAATGTGCCAAGTGGCTCGATGAGACCCAAAGATCAAAGCAATTTCACCGGCAGTTTGAGTCTTTGAATGATAATGAGGCATCCGCTTCCAAGGCTCAGCCGTTGATCGTCGAGCCTCCTGTCCTTGAGCTAAAACCTTTGCCTAATCACCTAAGGTATGCTTACTTAGGGAATTCATCTTCTTTACTTGTGATAATTGTTGCTTCTCTAAGTAAGTGTTAGGAAGAAAAGTTGCTGTTTGTGCTCAAGAAATATAAAACTGCCCTGGGATGGTCTATTGCTGATATAAAAGGGATCAGCCCGACTCTATACATGCACAAAATATTATTTGAGGAAGGCTTGAAGCCATCTATAGAGCATCAGAGGCTGCTAAATCCCATTATGAAAGAGGTCGTCCGGAAGGAGATAATTAAATTGTTAGATGCGGGCATAATCTACCCCATCTCTGATAGCCCTTAGGTTAGTCCTATTCAGTGCGTGCCAAAGAAGGGAGGGATGACAGGTGTATCCAACGAGAACAACGAACTGATTCCCACCAGGACGGTAATCTGGTGGAGAGTGTGCATGGATTACAGGAAACTGAACAAATCAACCTATAAGGATCAAATTCCCCTTCCATTCATCGATCAGATGCTTGACCGGTTGGCCAGGCATGAGTATTATTATTTGCTAGATGGGTACTCGGGGTACAATCAGATTTCTATTGCTCCTGAAGATAAGAAGAAGACGACATTCACATGTCCATATGGGACCTTCGCCTTCCAGAAAATATCTTTCGGGCTATGTAATGCTCCCGCAACATTTCAACGATGTATGATGTCGATCTTCTCAGACATGGTTGAAAAGACCTTGGAGGTCTTCATGGACGACATCTCAGTGTTTGGGAGCTCTTTTGAAAACTGCTTGACAAATCTGACTGTCGTTCTCCATCGATGTGTCGAAACCAACCTGGTGCTGAATTGGGAGAAATGTCACTTCATGGTTATAGAGGGCATTATTTTGGGCTATCGGGTTTCTACAGGCGGAATTGAGGTTGATAAGGCCAAAATAGATGTGATCAATAACCTGCCTCCACCCAACTCAGTGAAAGGGGTGATGAGTTTTCTCGGGCATGCCGGGTTCTACAGATGGTTCATCAAGGACTTCTCATGGATTACAAAACCATTGTGCACTTTATTGGAGAAAGACATGCCTTTCCAGTTGGATGAGGCATGTTTGAGCGCCTTTGACTTATTAAAGAAAAGACTTGTAATGGCACCTATTGTGATAGCTCTAGACTGGACCTACCCCTTTGAACTAATGTGTGATGCCAGCGATTTTGCTATCGGGGCAGTGTTAGGTCAGAGAAGGGAGAAGGTTTTCCACACCATTTACTATGCGAGCAAGACATTAACTGATGCTTAGTTAAATTATACCACCACTGAGAAGGATATGATGGCAGTAGTCTATACTTTTGACTAGTTCCGTTCCTACCTTATTGGAACGAAGGTGATTGTATACATCGATCACTCGGTAATCAAGTATTTGATAGAAAAGAAGGATGCTAAGCTGAGATTGATACGGTGGGTTCTGCTTCTCCAGGAGTTTGACTTGCAAATTCGAGATAAGAAGGAGACAAAAAATCAGGTTGCCGATCACTTATCAAATTGGAAAACACCACGCCCTCGGGAGATGCCGACAAAGCCATAAATGACTTCTTCCTGGACAAATAACTTTTTGTTGTTAATGGCAAAGTTTCGTGGTATGAGGACTTCGCCAACTACGTTGCTTGCCAAGTGCTTCCCCAAAATCTGAGCTATCAACAAAATAAGAAATTCCTAACAGATACCAAACAATATCTGTGGGACGAACCCTTCCTATTCAAGTAATGTCCTGATCAGATTCTGCGAAGATGTGTGCCGGAAGAAGAAATTGAAGGTGTGCTACATCACTGCCACTCTTCAAACTATGGAGGTCATTTTGGAGGCCAACAAACTATAGCTAAAGTGCTTCAGTCGGGATTTTACTGGCCCACCCTATTCAAGGATGCACACACATATGTGTTGCACTGCGATAGATGCCAAAGGGTGGGCACCATATCAAGACGGCATGAGCTACCACTGCAAAATATCCTGGAGGTGGAATTATTTGATGTATGGGGCATCGACTTCGCGGGTCCGTTCCCGTCATCTTTCAACAATCTCTACATCCTTGTGACAGTGGATTATGTCTCTAAGTGGGTGGAAGAAGTTTCCTTGCCGACTAATGATGCTAAGGTGGTGCTCCAGTTCCTTAAGAAGAATATTTTCACCCGTTTTGGCACACCTCAGGCTATCATTAGCGATGAAGGGTCGCACTTTTGTAATAAATACTTTGAAGCCCTCCTAGCCAAGTATGGGGTGACCCATAAGATCGCCACTGCCTACCACCCACAGACCAGCGGCCAAGCTGAAATTTCAAATCGAGAGGTGAAACGAATCTTGGAGCCCAAATTGTAAAGACTGGTCTAAGAAGCTCGATGATGCATTATGGGCCTACCGCACAGTCTATAAAATGCCTATCAGAATGTCTCCGTATAGGCTTGTCTATGGTAAGGCATGTCATCTCCCCGTAGAATTGGAGCATAATGCTTATTGGGCTATTCAGAAGCTTAACTTTGATCTTGAGGTAGCCGGCGAAAAGCAGCTCTTGCAACTAAATGAATCAGACGAGTTTCATCTGTAAGCCTATGATAATGCTAAGTTGTACAAGGAAAAGTTTAAGAGGTGGCACGACAAGAAAATCCTAGAGAGACACTTCGAACCGGGCCAGAAGGTTCTTCTTTTCAATTCTCGACTCAAGTTATTTCCAGGAAATCTTAAGTCCCGATGGTCGGGCCCCTTTATAATTGCCAAAGTTTATCCTCATGGGGCGATAGAGGTTGAGGACCCAAGTTCTGACACAACCTTCAATGGGCAGAGATTAAAACACTACTGGGGCGGCGAGGTCGACCGGCAGAATACCTCCATTACATTGGGAGACCCGGTGTAAGACGGGAAAATAGTCAAGTCGACGACTATAAATCAAGCGCTTGGTGGGAGGCATCCCCATCTCAGTATCAAACAAATTGTTTTTATCTTTATTACTTCAGTCTTATTTTATTTTTCGAAGCCATTAGTTAGTGTTTGTGTGTAGCTCTTAGTATGACGATTCTATACAGTGCTTGTATGCTAGTGTGAGTCTGTCATGAGTTGGACTTGTGTTTTATATGTTTGTTTAGTTTAGGTTGGATTGAGTTATGTGATATAAGCTTTTTGCCTGTGTAGGATTGCTTAACTTTTATAAGTTTCTACTCCACGCTGCAGCGCCATTCTCTATATTGATTCCCGCGCAGCAACGCCATTCTCGGCACCCCGACCTTGATTACTCGCGCTGCAGCGCCAAAACAGGGAGGAGCTATTGTAAACTCGCACCCCGGTCAACCTGAGTTTTGCACCCCAGCACCAACTGTCGTGCCCCAGCACCCCAACCAAGTTGAGTCCCGCGCCCCAGCGCCACTTACGATGCTCCAGAGCCATAGTGGGTTTGACCTCCGTGCCCCAACGCCATGTTTCGCGCCCCAACGCTGACAGCGTGTATGTGTTAATTAAAATTGGCATTTTCAGATAACCTCTCCAATTTCATATCAGTCCTCTTCCCAAGCAACGCTTCTCTCTCTCAGATATTCTAACCGTCGACCGTTTCCTACCGTTTGGGCGCCCAACTGACGTGTGGTTGCTATTCAGACCGTTCTTTCTCTCTCCTCTATGTTCCAGGTGAAGTCTATTTAACCAAAGAGTCGGTCAAGACTTGTGCTATCTGCATCTCCCTTATTATTCTATTGATTTTGCTTATCATGGCTTCTAAGCATCCAAGGACAAGTATTGGCCCTCCACCATCCTCTTCCCGAGTCCGTGCTCAGACTTGGGATTCTCTCAAATTTCCAATGGAGGAGGCATATCAGAGGTATACTGAAATTTTTTTATCTTGAAGACTGGTGCCTGAGCGAGGGCTTCGGCCTGATGACAAACTGGATGGTGAGATGAATGCCATGATCTCCAAAATGAAATGGGTGTATTTTACCAAATCGCCGAAATTTGCCGTAGTTGCAGTGGTAAAGGAATTCTATGCTAATTGTATTCCTGATGGTCCGCCGGCTTCGCCAGTGAGGGGCAAATTAAACCCTTTTGATAGTAATGCTATCAATGCAGTTTATGGGACTACCAATTTTGACCACCGTGATTATCGAGAAAATGGGATTCGGGGCTACCACACTGACGAGATTGCTAGCAAGCTCTGTAAGCCTGGGACGGTATGGAAAACAAATGATTATACTGCTGAAAGTACATCGTTCCCCCAGCAGGCCCTCAACCATTATGGTAAGGCGTGGTACGCTTTTATATGTGCAAATATCCAGCCTACCCGACATTTTAGCGACGTGACTCAGGAAAGGGCGACTCTGCTCTACGCCATTGTTAACGGTTTGAACATCGATGTTGGAGTGTTAATCAACGAGTCCATCAAGAAGGCTATTAAGAGTAAAGTCATGTCTGGTCTCCTGCACCCGTCTCTTATTACCCGTCTCTACAAACGGGCGGGTGTTTAATGGGAGAAAGAAGATGTCACCCTGCCTCCAATGTCCGTCATTGATCACCATCTTATTAGCCGCTATGCAGTCTGGGAGGGAACACCATCGCATCCCCGCAGAGCAGGATTTCTGCCAGCGCCTCAGCCGCCGCCAGCCAGTGACCAACCACCATCCACTGAGGCTGGTACCACCTCTCACGTGATCGAGCACCCGTCCTTTGAGAATGTTCATGCTGAGGCTCTCACGGAAATTCTAAATAGCCTGAGTTTCCTGCACTGCAAGATTGATCATGTTGCCTAGTGGCAGAATCAATTCCACCATTTTCATGCCGAGTTTGCGAACACGCTCTCAAACATCCATTCTGCTCAGGGAGGTGATGATGCAGATTTCATGATCTTCCCAATTCCAGCTCCTCCAATTTACGTTCCTTATCCGCCTCAATTTCCGCCTGCCCAGGGGCACGCGCTGATGAACCAGTGAACGTGGCGGATGATGGCGATGATGATGATCTCGAAGGTGCTGTTGGTGATGAGGGTGGAGATGATGATGTGTTGTTTGGTGATGGTGCTGATGATGATGTGTTGTTGGGTGATGAAGGAGCGGACGGTGATGAAGGTGGCCAGTAAGGACACTGGCCAATTGTCAAGTTTGGGGGAAGGCTTCCTGTTATTTATTTAATATATGAATTGTGTTTTGTTAATGTCTGAACTGCTTGGTTTAAGTTTGCTTGGTTTAAGTTAAGGTTTGGAGTGAATAATTTGGGCTTATAAGCCCCAGACTTATTGTTTAACTACGTTTTAATTAAAGGTTTAGTATTATTGTGTTTAAAGTTTTGGAGTTTTGGTTTTTAATTGCTTATTCTTGATGCATGCTTTACATAGTAGTATTTTATGTTATATATGAATGCATGTTTTTGGTTATATATCTTATGCCCAGTGTTAGTATCATTTTGTGATTGAATAGTTGGGAATACCTTGACTAAGTAAATACCTTGGCTAAGTCAGTTTTTGTTTTGCCTAAGGCCTCATTTTTTGGGTTTTGTACGGTTTAATTGGTATACTTGTTGCCTTGTGTATGGCTTTTCCCTGTGTTGAAAAGGGTACTTTATAGTATAGTTTTTACCTTTTACATTTTGATTAACTCTAACCCCTAGTCTCTAATTGTCTATATGCTGGGTTAGGGTAGTTTAGCGTTTAAGTTTTGGCTATGGCTTATGATGATCGTCTTGTTTTTATATCATTGTCTTATGGGTAGTGTCAAAGTGTTGTGAACTAGGGGCGTGTTTAATATATAAATCGAGACTGTTTTGGATCCATCCTTCCAGCGTGCACGGGCCAATTATCTTTTCTAGTTAGGTGTCCAGATTTAGGTTACCTGTCGACTATGTTAAAAATTTGTGCACTGTAAAAACTCCGTTGATGTCAAGGTAATAAAAGACTAAGGTGGCTGTTACACTATCGTGTCTATTGTTCTAAAAAAAATAAAAACAAATTATATATATATATATATATATATGTATATTTCGTAATAATAGTCCTACGGTGGGTTGAGATGGAGCGTGGAAACGCACTCACCCATAAACGTAGGCTGGTAAAGTAGACTTTGGGACTTATGTTGTTTACGTGGCCTTTATGTTTGAGTTATTAGATTCTTAGGGGTGTTTTACACCTAGTGCCCTAAAGTCCTCTGGCATGGGACTCATTGATCGAAAGCTTGCTAATGGTGCTCCGTTTTGCCTCAAAGTATTCAAGTACTGTTTAAGTCGGATTTTACTTCTTCATGTTAGAACTTTTGAACCTTTCGTGTTTGTGCGTCTTGTCTTAATGCTTGTTAATCATGTGAGTTGCATAGTAAGCCTATTAGTATCGCATTCAATGGTGTGATCCAATTTTGGATTATGGCTAGTTTAGATGTTTGATCTGCACACACGCACAAAATGGATTACTTACAGTCTCTTGTTTATTACTAGTCATTTAGCCCTTGGTTGTATGCGCTTTGTCCTACTCTACGAGAATGGGTATACTTGTGCTTTGAGGCCATTTCAGTCATTTAAGTTATAGGGTTGGCTGTTAGTTTGCTTGAGGACAAGCAAAGGCTTAAGTTTGGGGGTAGTTGATGAGTGGGATTTATTCCTCCGAATCAAGTCCCTTGTGGCTTAAGTTATTGCCTGCTTTTAGTGTCTTAGTTAGCTTTTGTTTATATTTTCAATGTTGTTATGTCTATGTTCTCTTATTCAGTGCTTTGGAGGTCGTTTCTAGTTTTGACAGGCATTTCAGGTCATTTTCTCTATGTTGGCACCGCAACGCCAAAGTCACTCTAAGAGCTCGCGCCCCAGCGCCCCAGCTTCGCGCCCCGGTGCCAACGCTAGTGAGCTCTCTGCAATTCGACGTTGCCCTACACCTAAGGCCGGCGCCCCAGCCTCGCGCTAGGCCGACGGCCCAGCCTCGCGCTAGGCCGATGCCCTAGCGCCACAGATGGCGCCCCAGCGCTACCTTTCGCGCCCCGGCGCCGATTATGAAGCATATGCTCGCGCCGCAGCGCTACCTCCGGTGCCTAAACAGTATTGAGTCTTAAATAACCTAGAAGAAACATGGAGAACTATAGATACAAAGAGAAGCCACCTGCATTTATATCGAAGATTAGAACTCAGAGAATTATTATTACAGCTTAGACTAGGATTTTATTTCAGTCATTTAATTTCTAGAAGAGAAAGAAGCTGTACTTCTAGGAGGAAAAGTTATTGCATCTGACCTCGGCTCAGCTTTTGCATTGTGAAGAGAAGATTTGGAGACAGAACATTTCTAAACAGGAGTTTTCTTGTTCCAAATCTTCCATTTATTTGTGTATTACTGAGTATGGTGAATGTATTAAATATGTGTGTTAGTACCATAGTTATGAACTAACTCCATTTTTAGGATTGCAATGTAACCTTTGTCTATCTTAATCAACTTTCTCTTCTATTTTATATAATGAATCATTTTGGAATTTGTTGTTGTATTTCTTATTTAATGACTAATTGCTTGATAAAGAAATTGGTATTGATAGTAATGAAAATTGACAAATGGACGTTATTATCTATCTCTGAATGCAACAACACTTGTTATGACCATGCCAATGGAATGTGTGCATAATATGCTCATAGGATAGACATATCCTTATTTGCCTTGTGCAACCTTGAGACTTAGCTTAATGACCATGGCCTAACTATTTTTGTCAATAGACATATTGTGATTTATCGGGCTAGGGATGTGCATTTGACCTTCGACAGAAACCTATGCATATTTTCAGTTCTCGGTTGACCATTCTTTGATTCGTTGATAATTTGGAGAGTTAGGATGTGACAACCCCAAAATAGGTCCATTCCATCCAACCCATTCTGAGTCGCCAAATACATGGTACAGAAAATAACTACAACTTTATTACAACAATTATCGTGCAAAATACAACTACACATATGCTGTGAGTTTGGATATAAATAAATACCAACTGTGACTCTCATCCCAACCTTGGATAGCACGTCACAACGACACCTTACATAAAGGTATAGTCAAAAACTGTTTTAGAATTTAGAGTCTTTGGGAAGTGCTCAAGGAAACCTTCGTACATGGGAGGCCATGCGTCTAGGTTATGATAGATATCATATGGCCACAAAATTATCATTGGTTGACCCAATAGACCCCAAAGAAAAACGAGAAGATTACTATCATATTCTTCCCAATGGTGAGTCTTCTCTTGACATATCATTATCTCCACTGTCTCTAATTGAGAATTATACTTCAAACAAACACCAAGATTATATAGGTAGTGCTCGTAAATATACTCAGCAAGTGGATGAGCACAATCCTGTCTTATGATGACACGAGGTTGTATGTCATTAGACATCTTGTATGATAGTGGCAAAACACCCTTCCAACGTTGGGTTCACCTCACCCTATATGATTTACCAAATATAACTACTAAAAGATGTATACAACACACTTGTCTATACTGTTTAGGGAGAACTCCACAGCTAGAGACCACCGTTCTATTCTCTTGTTACCCCCGCTCGACCCAGCTACACTTTTATTACCTGAAAGGAATTGTGAAGCAAAAGGGTGAGCACAACTAGCTCAGTAAAGAATATCATGACTAAAGATAATTAAATTATCAATAGCCTTCATCAATAATAAATCAGAGATTTATACATATGGTATGTAAGAACCCAGATATTCAAAAAAATATTAAAATAAGAATTTAATGAATAAAATTCTTAAGTGTGAAATGGGTTCGAATAAAAATATTTATGTGATTCGAGGTATGTAGGAATGTGTTACATAGGGTAATATGAACCATGTAATATGTGATTTTTGTGATTTATAAATATATTATTATGATATATTGTTATTGATCGCAGAGATAATTCAGTTGAGATAAAAGATGTGGATAAAATTTCCTATCGATATTAAATAGTTTATATGATTATTTTATCATAGTAAATGGATGACATTAATGTATAATTGTCATTTTCTTGTGTATGTGTACTAATAACTGGTATGATTATAATATATGTTATTGATAGTACGTAAGTTATTCGCGAATGGGTTTGGATAGTGAAACATGAGTTAGTTGAGAGAATTAACTAATAAGAATAAATATTGGTTAATTGATAGTTGAGAGTTATATTATGGAATAATATAATGTGTATGTTAAACCTTAAATAACTATGGTAATATAGTACAATGTTTAATTTACTTAAGTAAAGGTGTGAATTAATATGTGTATTGAAAATGTGATACTTTATATATGTTACCCAGGATGGTAATGTGTGAGAAAGTCTAATGTACGAATAATGTTAAATATATATATATATATATATATATATATATATATATATATATATATATATATATATATATATATACACGTTATTAAAGGTAGACATAAATCATTATATATTTAAATGGATATTTAATATTTGAAGAAATTGTTTTGGGAACAATTTATAGAGGGAGAGAGAAATAATAATTATATATTTCTAATAGAGGATATTAAAATAAATTCTAATATTGAGTTATTTTAATAAAAGGAGAAAAAGTTATTTTTAAATAATAATATTACCTTATATATTTTGTATGAGGTATGATTAATAATATAGTAAATATATTAAAACGTATTTGCTATATGTAAATAAATTGATGGAAATAATTTATTATAATAGAAAATAAACTTATTATCTATTTTCTGTATATAATATATGTACATGTGTCGTACATATAGTTAATTGATATTATATTAAGAATAATATCTTGAGACAATAAGCAAATTAATTTCTAATTATAAATATCTTTATTCGGAGAAAACATAATATTTATGTTATGACAAAATGCATAATTTCTATTGTATTTTCAAGGGAGTTAATTAATGAAAGAAAACTAAGTTATTTTAATATATTAAGTAACTTAAGTTATTATTTTATCGTGGATGTTATCATTTAAATAACTAATAGAGTATATATTAATTATTATAAGCGTAAAGGTTATACTTATAATCAATTAAGGTAGTTTAGCATTTAAATGCTTGAGTCACACAAATATTATATTGAAAGAATAATAAGTGTGGAGAATGAGAGAAGCTTAAGATCGAGCTTGTGAAATATGCCTAGTGTGACAAAGTGAAGGAATAAACATTCGTTAAATAATTTAATGAATGAATAATTGAAGGAATTAATTTGTATGTGCAATGATTTTATATTATATAGTAGCTACCTCTATATGATATGAAATGAAGTGTGACATTTAATTGGGACTAATAATATACATATGGTAAAAGTGATTAAATCATGAAGTTGATTTAAATAAGTTTTGTTATCCCATCCTAAGTGATGAGACAATTATATGTATATTACATCACACATACTACCTTGAAATGTTAAGTCATATTGTGACATTAGGTTATAAAATATGGTTGATATGTGTATTAAAAATATAACATAAGACTGAGAAGGTGTAGGAGTATACAAGAATGCTGAGATATGGTATTGTCCCAAATTGAGAGTCTCATTTGCTCCCTCACATTTCAGTCACGTGTTTAAACAAAAAGGCTAAGGTCTATGTTCTTCATTTTCTTCCAAGCTTGCTAGATCATGATCATGGAGGGAGTGGGCATAATGATGATCTCCAACAACCAATTACCAACTTCTTCTTGCCCAAGGGATTCCTCTTCTTTTTCTTGGACAAAGCCATGAATTGGGTAGGAGCTTCTCTATAAATTGGGAGCTTCCCCTCATAAATTATGTTGCTTGAATTCTTGATAGTTATATAGAGAGTTTGTTGCTGAGAATTGAGGGAGCATAATCAGTGTATTGAGGGAATTCAACTTAGCTTCAAGAGCTATAATTCTTAAACTATGTTCTTAAGTACAAGTTTTACAAAGTTCTTAGAAAAAGTAGCTTTTGAGTCAAAATATTGATGGCTAAGGATTGTTATAATCCATGAATTGTTGTTAGATATTGTTAATATAATCAAATACGAAATCAACGGAAGTTAAACGAACCAATTTGGTTGAGAAACGAATTCGTAGTGAATGATTTCACTAAATTGTCCAAAACATGGACATTTACATGAACATGAGTTATAGATTCATTTTTGGGTTAGTTAATGTTTATGTTAGTCTATGGGTATTATGATATGTTGTAGTTCTATGAGTTACGAATCCATAGAATCGAAAACGGACTAATTTGGACATGTATAACTCAAATTATGAAGGTAGAAAGAATTTTTGGCTTGTTATTTTGTAGCAGAGCATGAATCCGTGAGTTAACAGTAGCTATGCCCGCCCCGACTGGCTATTTATAGGGCAAGACCCCCGCCCCGACGGGGGTGGTCTGACTGCAACTGCTGAGAAAAATTTGACAGAACATGTATTGGTAAAACGGCCATAACGTTTTCATACGAACTCCGATTGAGGAAATTCAAGATGATCCGGAATGACAACGAATAGACCTACAACTTTTGTGCTTTAAGGTTTTCAATTTGAGGTCATTAAGAAGGGTCAAAATAGTCATCTTTGTGACTGTTACGTAATCGAAGGCCGTCGGAGGGCGTCGAGCGAGCACATACGCAAATATAGTGCTCCCGACGATGGAATATGTTATTCTAAGTGATGTAATATAAAAATGCATGATAATAGACATGACATATAAGATTACCTTACTCATTATAGAATGCTTTAGCATGGCTTAGTATGTGTTTTGAAAAGAAACTTAGAGTTTTTAAAAACGAATATTGACGAACCTTGAGTCTTTGAAGTTATGATATTTTAACACATACATCTAGTTGAGTTATGAGTATACTTAAGAATGGGAAGTGATTTAAAGTTACTTTACTTATTATCAACTTACAATAGCTTAGTTGAAAATGATTTCTAAAGAAAACTTGAAACTTTAAGAACGAACTTAAAGTAATTTCTGTACTTAAAGTTCTAAACATGATAACATATATTCATGGATTAGTTAGCTATGAAATGAGATTAAAAGTTGCACCTAGTTGCTTTACATTGGCCTAGAATAACTTTTAAAAGTGAACGTGAACGCCTTATGCCCCTAGACATGAAGATTATGTTCATCTTTTAGCTAAGCATGAATTGGACGTTTCAAATGTGATTTAAAATACATTTTCAAATAAATTATGCTATATACATGTGAAGCATGCTAGTAGAAGCTTATTAGTTTAAAAGCTTATATCATCGAATCTTGTTAAAGAAAGTTGTTAAGACTTATTGATTGAAATAAATCATTATGAAACTAAGTAGTTTGAATATGAACGACGTAGATCACGTATCTATAAACTTTAAATATGTGTCGAACACATAGCGATTCAAGTATGTGATAAATGTATCTGAAGTTGATGTCAAGTACGGATGGTTAAGGAATACCTATACATACATAGCAATTCTAAAAGTACGATGAGAACGTGAAATGAAGGGTTTACAAACCTAGTTAAGAAACGATGTAATATTTATTGTTATATTAAGGACGTATGAAATGTATGACTAATGGATATGAATCCATGATTATATAACTGTGTAGGAATACACGCAGTGTAGATAAGCTTTAAGCAGTTAAGTCGTAGTTGATAAACTACGAATCAGGCAAGTCTTTCGGTTCCTATTTGATATATGAATTCGATAACTGTTAGTTAAGCTATATTTTGCTATGATAATGTTGATGTATATATATGAAATGCATATGAGATATGTGTGAAAGTTGAAAGTTGATCTTTAATGATATGGTTGTGAAGTAAATTTCTATGCATGTTATGTGTGAAGTAACATACATAGTTAATATTAATTGATTATGAATGCATGAACTGAATATGCTATTATATGTTATGTGCTGCATGAAAACTGTTAGAATTGTTGGGCTGTCGAGCTCACCCTTGCAAATAACCACTTTTACAGGTTAAGGACTTATGGTAAAGATTTCGTGCTTCTTGGTTGACAAAGTACGAATGATACTATTTAGATATTACTTGAACCATGTTTAGTTTCTAGGAGTGTACTTGATATATACTTACGATGTTTAATATTTGTTGTATGGTAAGGATGTATTAGTTAATACATAGAGGATATTGAATCAAGATGTAAAATCTTATACAATAATTCGAATAGAATGAATCATAACATAATTTGATTCAAGGATATGTAATCGATTCAAGTTAAGATATCAATAGAAGACTTATTTTCAAAGGAGATTGAAAAAGTTTAAATTATTTCGTATTTTTATAATATTGAAGGTGATGTAAAGCAAGAATAGTAAATGACCAAGTTGTGAAACTTATAAAAGTTTGGGGTCATTGTGTAGATCTTGGAAATGGAGAGAAATTATATTCTAAATTGTAATAAGTAAAGTTTTATTCATTAAGTTATGAATAATATATATAAATAGTTTAACGATAGTAGTATCGTGGCGGACCGAATCCGAGGTTTGAAGGGACCTGGATTTGGGGGCGTCACATGGTAGATGATAAAAATTTCAACCATAGTTGCAGCGGAACGAGCAATCCATTAGAAGAGTCAAATAGACTATAAAGTCTATTATCTTCTCCATGTTAAAAATCCACCAACAATGTTTTATCCCTGTAACATCAATCAACAATTCTGGTCCATAATCATATGAATAACTCATAATCATAATTGTAGTTCTAAATTCCTCTTCTCATCCAGGACGAAGATAATTTTCATCACCTATCTTTACCTGAAACATCAAAGATCATGGTTACACCAAATCACATTTCATGTTCATAATCATACTAATAACTTCATCTTTGCACTACGACCAAAGATATTCATTTGTATCACCAGTTGGTCATGCTCATCTCAACACCTGTTCATCTTTGCACTACTGGCCAAAGATATTCAACAACATGTCATCTTTGCACTACGGGCCAAAGATATTCATCAACAATTCATCTTTGCACTACAGGCCAAAGATATTCCTCAACAGTTCATATTTGCACTACAGGCCAAATATATTCATCAACAGTTCATATTTGCACTACAGGCCAAATATATTCATCAACAGTTCATATTTGCACTACAGGCCAAATATATTATTATCTCAAAGAAATATATAATCATTTCAGAATTTATATAAACAATAATTATAACCATGTTGATCATTTCACCTTTGCACTTAAGCTAAAGATATTCAATTATAAATTCAATGGTCATGATCATACCAGTCAACAATTCAACTTTGCACTACTGGCCAAAGAGAACCCATAGTCATGATCATACCAATAATCTACCCATCTTTACACTCAAGTCAAAGAGAAATTAATATCATCATTAGAGTTATAAAAATGTTATATATGATAATAAAAATAATATAATTAACATATAGATTTAATCTCAAAAGTAATATTCATAACTCAACTATA
Organism: Panax notoginseng; assembly: GCA_016801055.1. NCBI lineage: Eukaryota > Viridiplantae > Streptophyta > Magnoliopsida > Apiales > Araliaceae > Panax > Panax notoginseng. Next base: position 102,522,107 of record CM029021.1, read on the forward strand.
ATTTGGTTAGAAAAAGAAACCAATTTTGTCATGAATAGTAACTCGTAAATAGTAACCCATGAATAGTAACTTCGTGAATAGTAACTCATGAATAGTAACTTATGAATAGTAAACTCGACACAAAAAGGTAAAAATTCCACAATAAAATTCATACCAATATTTCGGTATAATGATATTGAAATAACATTTCTTAAACTTATAAACAATTTATTTTAATTGTTTACACTTTACTAAATAATGTATTTAATCATTCTAAAATGCCAAACTCATAGGATTTCATCACCAATAACCAAAACCCTCGTCAAAAATCTGCATATAACTCATGTATGATTCTCAAGTCATAAAATCATATTTTCTAATTTTCTTACTTCACATAACATATTTAATTCATTTACTCATAACTAGACTATTTTCATGAAAAATATTAAATCAGTTCTAAAAATATTTTTTTTCTGGGATTTAGCAGAATATAGTCCCATATTGAACATATATTTTTTTTCAGAATTTTTAAAATTTATTTACTATTTTTCATATGGCCAAAACCGCCGAATATTTAGACATTTATCATAAATTGTACTTTTATCCAAATATTTCAAAATTCACAGAGTATACTGATATTATATAGATATACTTCCAATAAAAATTTCATCAATTTTGGAGTTAACCACAAAGAGTTATAAGCGGTTACTTTTAAAATAGTTTTTTCTCATAAATTTCATAACTCTTAATCTATACATCCAAAAATTACCATTTTTTGACACAATTAATAAAACTCATCAAAATATCATTTTAAATGTTTCCAGAATTTTCTGAAGGTCAGAAGAAGTACGAACTAAAACACATAATAACCCTTAAAATCCCATACCTCAAAAGAGCAGTACTTCTGACTGGAATATCGGATGAAAAACCGAAGGAAACTTCTACTAAATAGCAACTCTCAAGGTATCTAAATACTCTCAAAAATATGCTTGATAATATAGAGAGAAATAAAACTTATTTCTGGTGTGAATTTCAATTCTAACATAAGTACCTATTTATAGGAAAATACTAGAACGCCAAACGAGACTAAATTAATAAAATATTAATTTTTAAAACCAATATCTATGCATGCCAACCATTTGAATCAGCAGCCAACCATCTTGGAATAACAAATTAGCAGCCCATGTGTTGATAACCAAGTGGGTCCCACCCATAGATTAATAAAAATCATTTTATTTTTTGAAATTCAACAATTCATAGAAAATAGCCCGGTTATCAGAAAAATATGAATTTTATATCCATTCTGTCTGAAATCGAATTCTCTACAACTTTGTAGCTTTGAGTTTTTCTAAATTCCAAACCAAAAATATCCGAAATCCACAAACGGATGATTTTTAATACCTCCACACCGATAAAATACTGATAAAACACCTCAGCATTAATTCCTTCATTTTTATCCACATAAAAATAAATATATCCATCATTTATATCCATATAAAATAAATATTTCCTTATCATATAAATCAATAATTAATTATTCACAAATAATATTACAGAATCACAATAATGACAACCAGGCAGTTCCCAGGAAAGAGGGGTCTTTCTGATAAGGATTTCTCCTTACTGGCGCGCAATTAGGTGACCAAACCTCTCATTGACAGAACTTTCTAGACATTGCCAATAATTCTATCTCATAATATTATTCAAATAATATGAATTATTGATCCAATAATGGAGATACTGTGCAGTGATAATTATTGAAACAACAATAATATAAAATATCAACGCATCAATTATTAAATCAATAAAATAAAATATTGAATAGTAATTACTGTAACAATTATTGAGTAGTGCCTTCTTACGTAAGAATCAATAATTCAAAAATACTGCGTAATATCGTGTGCTACTGTGCAATAACGCGTATTACTGTATTTTAACCACTGGGTATTCCAACAGTGTTAACGGTAACAACTATGCCGTTATTTGTAAAAACTCAAATTTGTCATTTTTTTCATCCGACAGTTATCCGTTATGGGGCCCACAAATGGTTGCGCCGTCGTACGAATAGTCCCCAACAGAAAGAATATTCCATGACCAAACGAATATTCCCCGACAACAATGAATATTTTATAACCACTTGTATATTTTGAAAAAATTCATATATCACCCTTAACTTTAACCTTTTATCAATTTAACCATTTACTGAATAGTAATTATAAGAAAAATTAAATACTTTTATTTCATAAATTTCGGGGTCTTACATAGGAGATTAGGCGATGAATTAGGGGAATTGTAATCCTATCCTGACTTTCTAGTAACAACCACTTCTCTCATTCTTTAACTTTAAACATATAGCTTAATCAACCATCTTAGTTTACTTGTTTAGATAAGATTAGTAACGACTTTACCTTAGTATTTGTCTTCTTTTAAGACTTTGTTCTCGTGGGTTCGACACTCAACTTACTTATATTACTTGTGGACCGCGTATGCTTGCGCGCGATTTGGCAATAGCAAAATTCGCCAACAACTACTAAAGCCATTTATCCTGGACCATCACTCCATTTCCCGACTCGTCCCAGCTATATTCTCATTTCCTGAAGAGAACAATGAAAGAAAGGGTGAGCTCAACTAGCCCATTAAGAAATATTATGACTAAGATAATGGAGAATAAATTATTCTTAGCCTTCAAAAGTATAACAACTGATAGAATACAATAGACAACAAGTTTTAGATCAACAACTGCAGCGGAAATAAGCAATCGATTAGAAGAGTCAAGTAGAGCATAAAATCTACTATCTTCTATGATTTAAAAAGTTTTTCATCAACTTTATCATTGAGACTCAGCTTAATAATCCACATCATCGAATCACCCCTGTACTACGACCAATGATATTCTTTAGTATCACGACCACAAATTATCCATGCACTACGGGGCAAGGATATTCGTGTATTCATCAATGGTCATGATTATACCGAATAATCCATGGGCATAATCATACCAACAACTGTCCATCAATGAACTACAGGCCAATGAGGACTTTTACCACATCCGTTACATTACGGTCATGATTATACCGAATAATATCTGGTCATAATCATACCAAGTCCATCTATGCACGTAAGCCAAAGATGACTTTCATCACAATATAAACATGATGATGATGACAATGACATAATAATTCAATAAAATAAGTTCAAGGATAAATTTTAAAGATTTATAATTTAATTTATCCAGAAATCAATAACGTACAAATTGTCAACATGATACTGCTTTGTAGAATAAAATTCAAGAATAATATTAATGTACCAAAAATAATTTGGATAGAAAAGAAATATATTTTTTGAGTGAATAGTACCCCGTGAATAGTACTTCGGGAATAGTACCCCATGAAGTATCCCGACACGAAAAGTGTCCCGAATACCCGAGTGAATGATACTAGAGTGAATAGTAATCGGGTGAATAGTAACCCGTGAATAGTAACTCATGAATAGTACTCCGACACGAAAAGTGTCCTGAATACCCGAGTGAATAATACCAGAGTGAATAGTAACTAGGTGAATAGTAACCAGTGAATAGTAACTCGTAATAGAAATTTTTTTTAAAAAAAATGATATTTCATGACGAGTACAAAAGAAATGATATCTCATACAAGTATAATAGAATATACGAAACTACAAATGGATTTTCACACGCCATGCGGTAATCCACGTAGACAGATCATTTCCACAATTTAATAAAGAATGAATACGAAATATCATTCACCATACATGCGGTAATCCACATAGACAGGTTATTCCAACAGAATAATAAAGAATGGAACCAGGTCATGTGTAATCCGTACAGATAGGATATTCCAACAGAATAATAAAGAACGAAACCAGGTCATGCGTAATACGCACAGACAAGATATTCCAACAGAATAATAAAGAATGGAATAACAACAGAATTCACCAGGCATGGGATAGACCACACAGACAGGTTATTCCAACATAATAATAAAAAATAGAATAATAGAAGAATTTCACCATGTATGTGGTACTTCGCATAGACTGGTTATTCCAACATAATTATAAGGAATGTAATAACAACCCTTACGGGTATTGAAAGAAAATAACTCTCTTCATGAATACGAAAGAATAATACCCCTTACCTCAAAAGAAGACTGGATACTGGAATAGTGAGGTAGCAGACTTCTCTTATTCTTTTTATCTATAATTTCTCTGTATAATAATTGCTTTATATCTTTAGTGAATTGTTGAGAAATGAAGGAAGAATGAGCTTCTATTTATAGGAAAATATAGTTTCGATAATTGCACGTTTTGGGGCTCGAAATATTACAATATAATACCTTCCTCTTTTTCTTCATTTTTAATTTAGTCCTGCAAGTATTATCAAACTTGCACCACCTCCCCAATAGTAAATCATGTGAATTAATAGTAAATCATGTGACTCAATAGTTCTAAACACGTGAAAAAAATAATTACAGTATAGTACCTTCATCTATACCTTCATTTATAACCTAGTCATGCAAGTATTATCAATCCTGCACCAACTTCCCTAATAGTAAATGAATGTGAATCAATAGTACACACATGTGAATAAATAGTTATAATCATGTGAATCAATAGCAATTAATTGCTCATTTATCCGATTAATTACCCGATTGGTCAATATAACCTCCAGACATCAATTATTATCGAAATAAATATCGATTTTCACTAACACTAATAATTCTAACCTAATGGAACTATCAATTTCATCTTTAATCAACACGAACTTATTCATCATTAATATTATAATTCACAATATTTAACAACCAGGTCATTCCCAGGAAAGAGGGGACTTTCCGTTAAGGATTTCTCCTTATTGGCGCGCAATTAGGTGACCAAACCTCTCCTTGACAGAACTTCTAGACATTGTCAATATTACAAATAATAATATGAATAATTTTGTCATCTCAATTATTGATTTAATATAACATATTATACAGATGATTCTGTGACAATAATTGAATCATGAGAGATATGATGCAGCAATTGTTGTTAGCAATAATTGAGTATAACTGAGTGACTTCTTACGTAAGCATTAATAATTAATACTGTGTGCTACTATGCAACCACGCGTATTACTGTACTTTTACTACCGAGTAGTTCAACAGTTTTAACGGTAATATTTTCACCGTTATTTTTATAAAATGATAATTCTGTCGTTTTCTAACTACGACAATACTTCCGTTGTGGGGTCCACCAATGATTGTGCCGTCGTACGAATATTCCCTGTTAAAACGAATATTTCCCGACCAATCGAATATTATAACAACTTACTTACTTTGCAAAATTTATAAATATTACTCACAACTATAACATTATATCAAATCCACACCTTAATATTAAAAAAATATTTCGAGAAATTTAAATCTTTATTCATAAAATTTGAGGTCTCACAATCTCCCCTCCTTATGAAATTTCGCCCTCAAAATTTATGTACGTACCTGGTATGCCGAAGAGGTGAGGATACCTTGACTTCATTTCAGATTCTAACTCTTGAGGTATAACCTTTGAGTGTTGAATACGATCCTTCTTATCCAATATTTTAACACGTATATCATCATACGTTAAATCTTCTGCTATCTCGTCTAGTTCTAATTCAATAATGTGGTTTGGGTCGTCCACATATTTACGTAATATCGATACGAAAAAATATTATGAACATGAGACATACTTAGAGGTAAGGCGAGTCTACAGGCCACAGTTCCTACTCGATCGAGGATTTCAAATGGGCCAACTAAATCGAGGGTTGAGATTTTCTCTCTTCATCGATTCTTGCTTCTAGAATAACGCCCTCTTGAACCTTCTTTTTCACATTCATCAGCTCTGAGTATATAGCTTGCACGACTTTAACTTTATCGATTAAAGTCGATTCTACTCGTATATTTGATATCACCACGTGGGTCCTTAGAGTCTTTAACTCTATCTTCATCATTTGTAAGTTATGCGAAATGGGTTTTTGTGTTAACAACATCGCACTCGTAAACGCATACAATCTTCTACTCAATGCGTCAGCTACCACGTTCGCTCTTCCACGATGATATTGAATGGTATAGTCGTAATCTTCAACAGCTCAAGCCAACGTCCTTGGCGCATGTTATGTTCATTCTAGGTGAAGAAATATTTGAGGGTTTGAGAAATGGGTTTTGTACTGGGATCAATACAAAATTCGATTTCACGCTATAGGGGTAGGCTAGGAAGTCTTCAAGAATACGTCAAGAAATTTATTAACAATAGAAATATCATTCAAAAACTGTGACTCTCATCCAAGACTTGGATAGCACATGAAATGATGGTTTCTACTAACGAAGTTTCAACCAATAAGTCAAAGTCTAATATCTCCGGAGTCAAATTTAAATGTTGAGCGCAAGCAAGAGAGATAAAAGAATGGGTAGAACCATTATCTAATAAGGTATAGACTTCGCAAGAATTTATAATTACTAACTCGTGCTAACTTTGTTTGGGTTACTCGCTTTTTGAGAAGTCACGAAAAACGCTCTCCTTGAAACCACCGACTTTATTTTGTCCGTATCCGCCTTTGGTACCACCGTCCCAGCTAGACTTGACTTTGGTGCTTCCCTTTGTTCCACGACCGCCTGTTATTCTTCACCCTGCTCTTCTAACTCACGAATACGATCTTACAGTTCTATATTTCGATCATAAAATTCTCCTTAATTCATTACTTAAAACTCTATATGAGTTCATCTCTTGATTTTTAGATTTCATTTTCTAACACCGCCACAAAAAAAGGGTTAATTGACATGTCACATATAATCCCTATACTCTGACCGACCAATTAAATACCAAATAAACTTAGGTAGGTCATACTAGCGAAGGAATTTCCCGTCTCTCCCCTCCTAGTTCTTGTCTCACATCTCAGCCAAGGATCATATCCCTAAGCTTTGATACCAACTGTGACGCCCCCAAAACAGGTATACATTGTAAGACCCCAACTTATTATAAATAAAAATCGAATTTCCTCTATTTATTATTGTGAATAATAAGGTGATAATTTGATATAATACTTTGGTTATGGGTGAAATGTGCAAATTTTACAAAATAAGCAAGTGGTTATAAAATAGTCAATTATCGGGGAATATTCGTTTGGTCGTAGAATATTCTTTCTATCGGGGAATATTAGTACGACGGCGCAGCCACTTGTGGGCCCCATAGAGGATAACGGTCGGATGAAGAAAATGATAAAATTGAATAACGGCGTAGTTGTTACTGTTAAGACTGTTGGAATACCCGGTGGTTAAAATACAGTAATACGCGTGGTTGCACAGTAGCACACTGTATTGCACAGTATTATTGAATTATTGATCCTTATGTAAGAAGGCACTACTCAATAATTGTCACAGTCGTTACTGTTCAATATTTTATTTTATTGATTCAATAATTACTGCGTTGATATTTTATATTATTGTTGTTTCAATAATTGTCACTGCACAGTATTTCCCATTATCAGATCAATAATTCATATTATTTGGAATAATATTATTATATATCATTATTGGCAATGTCTAGAAAGTTCTGTCAAGGAGAGGTTTGGTCACCTAATTGCGCGCCAGTAAGGAGAAATCATTATCGGAAAGCCCCCTCTTTCCTAGGAATAGCCTGCTTGTCATAAATGTGATTCTGTAATATTATTTGTGAATAATTAATTATTTATTCATATGATAAGGAAATATTTATGTGGATATAAATGATGGATTAATTTATGTGGTTATTAATGAAGGAATTAATGCTGAGATGTTTTATCAGTATTTTGTCGGATTGGAAGTATTTAAAAATCATCAGTTTGTGGATTTCGGGTATTTTTCTGTTTAGAATTTGGAAAAACTCAAAGCTACAAAGTTGTAGAGAATTTGATTTCGTGTGGAATGGACATAAAATTCGTATTTTTCTGATAAACGGGGTATTTTCTACGAATTATCAAAGTTTCTGATTATTGTTTAAATGATAAAACATTTTGGAAAATTCTAGAATTGGTTGGTGAGAAATGTGCTCAATTGAATTTCAAATGTGGTGGGTGGCAATAGTAACAGGTAAAGCCATCAGGTAGCAGGTTAGTCTTCTATGGCGTTCCAAGCATTTTCCTATAAATAGGGTGCTTAGTTAGAATTAAAAATCACACCAGAATTTATAAGTTTTCTCTCTTTCTCTCTCTATATTATCGAGCATATTCTTGTGAGTATTTTGATACTTTGAGTGTTGCTATACGGTGCAAGTTCCTTCAGTACTATATCCAGTATTCCAGCCAGAAGTATTATCTTTTTGAGGTAAGAGATGTTATTTTCTTCGTAAGTGATATTATTTCTTCAATATCATTATGCCGAAATATTGGTTGGAACTTTTTATCAAATTTAGAACTTTTCATGTCGGGGTTACTAATAACGAGTTACTAGTCACGAGTTACTATTCATGAGTTACTATTCACGAGTACTATTCACGAAGCATGATGATTTTTCTTGTGAAATTTCTATTTTTTGGTGTCCGAGTTACTATTCACGTATACGATACTATTCACGTATACGACACTATTCACGAATACGGTACTATTCACCGAAAAATAAAATTTTCTTCTTTTTATCTAAGGTGGCTATTATGGTTACTATCTTTGATTGTATCCATGTTTTGATCTTTATTCTTGAATTTTGCTTCAAAATTGGTTATTATGAAGTATTATTGATTTTGGATAAACTATAATACGAATCCTTAATATTTGTTATTTTGTTTCACTGGATTCGTTCCTTTAAAATATTTTTCATCATCCTCAGTCCTAAATGATGATATTACTGAATATCTTTGGCCTGTAGTGCAAAGATGAATGATTAACTGATGAATATCTTTGGCATGTAGTGCAAAGATAAATGATTACCTAATGAATATCTTTGGCCCGTAGTGCAAAGATGAACAGGTGTTGAGATGAACATGACCAACTGGTGATACAAATGAATATCTTTGGTCCGCAGTGCAAAGATGAATATTTGATTAAAGATGTGTATTAATTGATGTTATAGGGATAAAATATTGATGATGGACTTTTAAATTCATAGAAGATAGTAGAATTCTTTCTCTACTTGACTCTTGTAATGGATTGCTTATTCCGCTGCAGTTGTTGATCTAAAACTTGTTGTCTATTATATTTTATCAGATTATTCCCTATTGAAGACTAACGATAATTTGTTGTATATTATCTTAGTCATAATATTTTCTTACTGGGCTAGTTGAGCTCACCCTTTTCCTTTTTGTTCCATTTTTCTTCTCAGGAGGTGAGAACATAGCAGGAACTAGCCGGGGTTTGGAGTGATGGTTCAGGATAGTTGTTTTAGTAGTCCTCACTATTTTGTAAAATAGTGTATCAATAATTGTAACGAGGACTCCTTTTGAGTTTTTATACTCTCTATTAGACAATAGTTGTATTCAAACTCACAGTATATGTGTTGTCGAATTTTGCACGACAATTGTATTACTGAAGTTGTATTTGTTTTTGTACCATGTATTTGGCAACTCAGAATGTGTTGGGTTGAATGAACCTATTTTTGGGTCGTCACATACATCACCCATCTTGAGTCGCCAGATACATAGTACACAAATTCAAATACAACTTAATTATACAACAGTCGTGTAAAATACGACAAAACATAGCTGAGAGTTTAAACAGGAATATTGTCATCCAGACAATATCCACACTCAATGGTATCCTCATTACAATTACTATCACATTATTCTGTAGAATAGTGAGGACTACTAAATCCATTTATCCTGGACCATCTTTTCATTCCTCGACTCGTCCCAACTATATTCTCATTTCCTGAAGAGAACAATGAAAGAAAGGGTGAGCTCAACTAGCCCAGTAAGAAATATTATGACTAAGATAATGGAGAATAAATTATCCTTAGCCTTCAACAGTATAACAACTGATAGAATACAATAGACAGCAAGTTTTAGATCAACAACTACAACGAAAATAAGCAATCTATTAGAAGAGTCAAGGAGAACATAAAATCTACTATCTTCTATGATTTAAAAAATTTTTCATCAACTTTATCGATGAGACTCAGCTTAATAATCCACATCATCGAATCACCCCTGTACTACGACTAATGATATTCTTTAGTATCACGACCACAAATTATCCATGCACTACGGGCCAAGGATATTCGTGTATTCATCAATGGTCATGATTATACCGAATAATCCCTGGTCATAATCATACCAACGACTGTCCATCAATGAACTACAGGCCAATGAGGATTTTTACCACATCATTCGTTCCATTACAGTCATGATTATACCGAATAATCCCTGGTCATAATCATACCAAGTCCATCTATGCACGTAAGCCAAAGATGACTTTCATCACAATATAAACATGAAGATGATGACAATGACATAATAATTCAATAAAACAAGTTCAAGGATAAATTTTAAAGATTTATAATTTAATAAAATTTATCCAGAAATCAATAACGTCAAAATTGTTAACATGATACTGCTTTGTAGAGTAAAATTCAAGAATAATATTCATGTACCAAAACTAATTTGGACAGAAAAGAAATATATTTTTCGGGTGAATAGTACCCCATAAATAGTACTTCGGGAATAGTACCCCTTGAATAGTGCTCCAACACGAAAAGTGTCCCGAATACCCGAGTGAATGATACTAGAGTGAATAGTAATCGGGTGAATAGTAATCCGTGAATAGTAACTCGTGAATAGTACTCTGACACGAAAAGTGCCCCAAATACCTGAGTGAATAATACCATAGTGAATAATAACTGGATGAATAGTAATCGGGTGAATAGTAACTCGTAAAAGAAAAAAAATACCAAAGAAAATGATATTTCATGACGAGTACAAAAGAAATGATATCTCATACAAATATAATAGAATATACGAAACTGCAAATGGATTTTCACCCGCCATGCGGTAATCCACGTAGACAGATCATTTTCACAATTTAATAAAGAATGAATATGAAATGTCATTCACCATGCATGCGGTAATCCACATAGACAGGTTATTCCAACAGAATAATAAAGAATGGAACCAGGTCATACGTAATCCGCACAGACAGGATATTATAGCAGAATAATAAAGAATGGAATAACAACAGAATTCACCAGGCATGCGATAGACCGCACAGATAGGTTATTCCAACAGAATAATAAAGAATGGAATAACAGAAAATTTTTACCATGTATGCGGTACTTCGCATAGACAGGTTATTCCAACATAATAATAAAGAATGGAATAACAACCCTTACGAGTATTGAAAGAAAATAACTCTCTTCATGAATACGAAAGAATAATACCCCTTACCTAAAAAGAAGACTGGATACTGGAATAGTGACGTAGCAGACTTCTCTTCTTCTTTCTCTCTATAATTTCTCTCTATAATAATTTCTCTATAGCTTTAGTGAATCGGTGAGAAATGAAGGAAGAATGAGCTTCTATTTATAGGAAAATATAGTTTCGATAATTGCACGTTTTGGGGCTCGAAATATTATAGTATAATACCTTCCTCTTTTTCTTCATTTTTAATTTAGTTCTGCAAGTATTATCAAACTTGCATCACCTCCCCTAATAGTAAATCATGTGACTCAATAGTTCTAAATATGTGAAAAAAAATAATTACAGTATAGTACCTTCATCTATACCTCTATTTTTAACTTGGTCATGCAAATATTATCAATCTAGCACCAACTCCCCTAATAGTAAATGAATGTGAATCAATAGTACACACATGTGAACAAATAGTTATAATCATGTGAATCAATAACAATTAATTTCTCATTTATCCGGTTAATTACCCGATTGGTCAATATAACCTTCAGACATCAAATATTATCGAAATAAATGTCAATTTTCACTAACACTAAGAATTTCAACACAATGGAACTATCAATTTCATCTTTCATCAACACGAACTTATTCATCATTAATATTATAATTCACAATATTTAACAACCAGGTCGTTCCTAGGAAAGAGGGGGCTTTTCGATAAGGATTTCTCCTTATTGGCACGCAATTAGGTGACCAAACCTCTCCTTGACAGAACTTCTAGACATTGTTAATATTGCAAATAATAATATGAATAACTTTGTCGTCTCAATTATTGATTTAATAATATAACATATTATACAGATGATACTGTGACAATAATTGAATCAATAATATGAGAGATATGATGCATCAATTACTGTTAGCAATAATTGAGTATAACTGAGTGACTTCTTATGTAAACATCAATAATCAATACCGTGTGCTACTATGAAACCACGCGTATTACTGTACTTTTACTACCGAGTAGTTCAACAGATTTAACGGTAACACTTTCGCCGTTATTTTTATAAAATGAAAATTCTGTCGTTTTTTAACTACGACAGTACCTCTGTTGTGGGGTCTACCAATGATTGTGCCGTCGTACTAATATTCCCTGTTAAAACGAATATTCCCCGACCAATCGAATATTATAACAACTTGCTTACTTTGCGAAATTTATAAATATTACCCACAACTATAACATTATATCAAATCCACACCTTAATATTAAAAAAATATTTCGAGAAATTTAAATCTTTATTCATAAAATTTGGGGTCTCACAGAGACTGTTTGCGATGGAGACTGTTTACCATCGTAGAGAGAGTTAAGGAGTTGTAGCTCAAAACTGATGAGTGTGACCAGATGAAGAAGAGGTTAGCCAATGAAAAAGATATACAGTTTAGTCTTGATAATGAGGGATCATTAAGATTTGAAGGAAGAATTTGGGTTCTGAATGAGACGGAATTAAAGGAGCAAGTTTTACAAGAGTCTCACAGTTCGAGGTACTCGATTCATCCTAGTAGCACTAAGATGTATCAAGACCTTCGACAAAGTTTTTGGTGGCCAAACATGAAGAGAGAGATTGCCGAGTATGTGAGTAGGTGCTTGACTTGTCAGAAAGTTAAGGCCAAACATCAACGACCAAGTGGCTTGTTACAGTCATTAGAGATTCTAGAGTGGAAGTGTGAGCATATCACGATGGACTTTGTGGTGGGACTTCCGACTACTCAGAAGGGGTATGATGCGATTTGGGTAATAGTGGACCGGTTGACAAAGTCGGCTCACTTCTTGCCAATTAGGGTTAAGTATAACTTAGACCAGTTAGCTAAACTTTATGTTAAGGAAGTTATTTCCAGACATGGAGTACTAGTTTTGATTGTATCAGATCGTGACCCGCGATTCACGTCAAACTTTTGGAGGAGTCTGCAAGAAAAATTGGGGACACAGCTAAAGTTGAGTACGGCATATGATCCACAAACCGATGGACAGAGCGAGAGGACAATTCAGACGTTAGAAGATATGTTAAGATCTTGCGTCATGGATTTTAAGGGTAGTTGGGATGATCATCTACCATTAGTAGAGTTTGTATATAACAATAGTTATCATGCAAGCATAGGTATGCTACCTTGCGAAGCTTTGTACGGAAGAAAGTGCAGAACACCGTTGTGTTGGGATGAAGTGGGAGAACGTCGAATGCTTGGACCAGAATTGGTGCAGCAAACAGCGGATGTAGTGAAGTTGATACGGATGCGTCTCGTAGCAGCTCAAGACAAATAGAAGAAGTATGCAGACTCGCATCGAGAAAATAGGGAGTTTGAGGTAGGCTCGTATGTTTTTCTAAAGGTATCCCCCTGGAAAGGAAAGATACGCTTTGAAAAGAAGGGGAAGTTAAGTCCAAGGTTTATAGGACCTTTTTAAGTGTTATAACAAGTAGGCGGGGTAGCTTATATGGTAGCGTTACCTCCAGACCTAGAACGAATACATAATGTGTTCCACGTATTTGTGTTACGTCCTTATAAGTCGGATTATAAACACGTAATAGAGTATGAGCCTATTCATATCGAGAAGGACTTAACGTACGAAGAGATGCCGATTCAAATCATCGATATAAAAGAGCAAGTTCTACGGAACAAAGTTATACCTTACGTGAAGGTGTTATGAAAAAACCACGATGCCGAAGAAGCAACGTGGCAATTGGAAGAAAAGATAAGGAAGGATTACCCTCAGTTGTTTGCATAATGTGAGACGAGATTCTGGGGGCAGAATCATTATATGGGGGGAAGAATGTAACAACCGAGAAAATTCGGATCCAATGTAAAACACTTTTATTTATTTAAATAATGAATAAAATTATATTATTTGTTATTATTATGTGTTAGTAATATGAATGTCGTTTTATAACCTAGAAACGTCAGAAAGTTGTAGTATTTTAACTATATGAAGGAATTAAAGTATTTGAATTTCCAAGACGAAAATAAAAGCTTTCCGAGAAATTTTTCAAAAAACACTATTCATCGATTTCTGCTCGGGAATTATTTTTGAACTTCCGAGAAATACATAACGATAGAATATCGAGCTGAGATGGATTATGTAATAATAATTCAAGTATGAAAAACGTAATATTTTGCCTGCGGACTTAATTTGAGAACGTTAGGAAAATCAATCATTAAGAAGTTAATGTAATGATCGTATGATACGTAGGTATTGTACGAGAAAAATGAATACGAGTATGATACAAAGTATTATACGAGTATGTACGAATAATGGAATATCGTATATTATGAATTAGTATACGAGTGAGAATACGAGAATTATACGTATAATATACGTTATAAGGCTTTTAATTAAATGAAATGGACTAGTAGGATTGTTTAGCAATTGAATAGTCCAATAGAAGTAAGGTGTAAGCCTATGTGTGAGTAATGTTAGAGCCCAAGTGGTTATTAATGTAAAGCCCAAAGAAAATTATTACAAGCCCAAATGAATAAGCTAAACTAATTAAAAACTAAGCCCAAGCCATGATCCAATGGGTAAGCTTGATCCATGGGGCAACCTATGGGTGATCTTGGTAACCAAGATAAATAAGTGATGACCAAGAACTTTATGTGGTCGCCAAGCATTTTGTGTAGGGAACAAGTTTACTTAGGGATTAAGTATGGATTAGTAAGGAGGTTACAAAGGAGGTGGGATTGGCTATTGACCAAAGTGCCCTAACTTAGAGAAGTCTATAAATAGCAAGCTCAAATTTCATTTGTTGGATTGTTAACTTTCATCCAACATAATACAACTTAAGTGTTAGAGAGAATAAGCACATACAAGTTAGACTTTCAATTGTTCTAAGAAGAAGAAAAGCTAGTTTATCAAGGGTAAGACTCTTGTCCTATAATCTTCCATCTCTTCCATGACAACTTGATAGAGAAGTGACGATTCATGTATGTTAAGAAGTAAAGGAATTGGATAATTAATGGACTTAAGCTGTATAAGTCATGGTTAAGTAATTCAAACCTAAATAAGTTATGAACTTATGATGAACATATAGGAACTTGTCATATGTTTACATGAATAAATTTAGTATGTTAATAAGATGAAAGAATTTTGGTTAAAGGACTTAAACTATCATAAGTCTTGAGAATTGAAACTATAAGTAGTTTATACTTGTATAAGTTATAAACTCATGAAGAATAAGTCATAACCTAATATGAAAATAAGTTGTTGTAATATGTAGGTTGAGATGTCTATATGATGATTAGAATCCATTTGGAACGATGAACATATCATAAGAAACGAGGTTATGCCGAAATTCTCACGATTGGACGATAATCGTCGAATTCGTAAAATTCTCAGAATGGAAGTCGGATTTTGTGTTTGAGCTCGAACACGTTGGTTTTTGATGGAGACAAGTCTTAATTGGCATTATAGAGTTGCGGACTCAAAAATGATCGGATTCCAACTTAGAACGAAGAAACAAGCGTTCAACGTTCACGAACGATTATCGTTTTCGTTAAAAATGAACCAATAGGTGAATTTTGAGTTAACGAAGTCGAAAATATAAAATTCTTGAATGAACACATAGAGTAGGTGATTTGTGAACTATAGGCTCTTGAACGAGCCAATTCGGATTTATAACGAAGAAGTTACGAGCCCGGGAATCTCACAAAGTTGAAAAACTGTCCAAGTTTTCTGGTGCACAGAGCTGGCGCCGCGGCACCAGCCCAAGGCCAAATAGGTGGCACCGCAGCATCGAGCTTGGCTGAGAGAAGCTATGACCTACTGGAGTTTGGTACCGTAGCGCGACCCATTGTACTGAAGTTGGCGCCGCAGCGCCAGAACCAGGGAAGACCTACTGACAAGTGACGCAACGACGTGGGTCAAGGAAGAAAAGCTGGCGTCGCAACGCCAACCTTAAGGTTTTGTTAGTAAAGAAAGTTTATAAGTAAAGAAGGAAAGTAAGACTGATTAGTAATGAACTACTACTTAATGTAACATTGGTAAGTCATGGTTAAACCTTAAATATGATCACTTAGGTTTGAAGAAAGTTAATTGCATGTTAACGTAAGAACGATGTAACGGAACACCGGAACCAATAATAACAAATAATTAGATTGAGAAGAAGGGTAAAATTCGTTAGGAACCATGTATGTTTATTCATGACCTAATGTGTTATGTGATGTTATCATCTACTGTAGAGACCTTAAGGAATTAAAGTGCACGTGTAATAACAGTAGCAGTCGCTAAAGACAAGTGTTCTAACCCTTGTTTTAGTTCAATTTGGATAAGCTTTGTGATTCATGTATTCTTACGCATGAACTAATTTCTGAAGAAGTCAAAGCCAATTCTTTTGGCTAGACTTACGATATGTTGGATTTGTTATAATCTATCAAAGTATTGTCAATGTTTTACCAAACTATATTGGTGTGGTTTTCAAATGAAGATTGAGTATTCTAAATTGTTTTGTCGTCAAACGACAGGCACGTGAGGTTGCCACAACTTAAACGTACATACGTTTAATGAATGTAGTGTTGATCAACATAGAGTACTATAGGATGATCATCTAGACGTGCTCGTAAGCCATGCCGAACTTATGGACTTAGTGCCGAGATGTCCTTTTCAAAGAACTTATGAAATGCTCATGGTCTTGGATCAGAATTGATATTTTACTGAATATTGTCATTGTAAAACGTTTTGAATGAAAATAAGTGTTATTTTGAATTATAGATAGTACTTCGTAACTGGGCTCCTCTTAAATAGGAGTACTAGAGACCATCTGTGGTGCGGTCAACCTCAGAGAGGAAAGCCACATTCCTCTGCACATTTACATACATAAACTAGTCCTAAGACACCAAAGATGGTAGGGAATACACACAGATCAACAATCCATTCTGAAACATCCTGAGACAACTCAATGTCCATCCATCAAGGAGAAATTCAGAATACATCAAGATCACAAGCCCTGAAGAAACAAGAAAATATCAAGCAAGCAACAAGGCATAACTAAAAGGACAATGATCAAAAATATATTTCCCTGCTATATATAATGATGTTTGATATATACAATATGAACTGTACATGACAAAATGGCTAAGCTAGTCTGTGCAGGAAAATACAAGCCCATCTACAAATTAATGTATATGCGAGCTATCAAGCCCAATATGGCATCTCTCTCAGAAGAAGGATGTAACACTATGGTCTCCTGTACAAGGGTGTCCACATGAGCTAACAGATCTACGACCATCTATATGGTGACGCGGTGCTAATCAATATATGCGCTCATCTCTATAATCATGCCAGTAGTTAGGGACCTCACTGTGGTACTATCTATGACGGCTACATCCCGGGCAGATATGACACTATCCCTCTCGCCTATCACGACATCTCTGGCTGATCTGGACTCAACCCGCTCAACAACAGCGACATCTCTACGAGCTAATGCCTTGTCTCTATCTAACAGAGCTGTGTCTCTCCCATAAAGAGCTGTCAACATCAAGGCTCTAGCCTGACCTCTCTTGAAGGTCATCAAATGGAGACTCTACTCGAAGTACTGTGCTGAATGCTGGATCATAATAGTGCTAGTACTGGGAGAATCTAAAAAAGCTGTTGGCGACCCAGTAAATGGCTCCTCCTCGGTGTGGGAATCAATGTCCTCCATGGGCTCTCCACCATCTGAATAAATACCCGGCACTATGGATACTGTCGCAATCGATGAAGTCTCTGTCTCCATCCATGCAGGATACTCTGGCAAACAGCCCGAATGGCTAACAGAAAAAATCAGCTATCTCACGTTGATCCCAACATGCATACACCCTGGATCGGTCCTCTGCTGATAGATGGCAAGAAGCTAAACGCTGACCTAACTCCCCCATAAAAAGGATGGAAGTACTGGAACTAGTCAAACTATGACATCACGGCCAGTGGGTGGTAGGTAGTCATGCCCCTCAAACCAGCCGGAGGGAGATAATCCATGCTTGAAGCATGAGTAATAAAGCTATAGGGTTAGCTGAGCCCTGCGCACGATAAGATGCCAAACGGATTTCTGATCTCCACCAGGAATATCGACCAAGACATAGCATCTGTACACTCCAATGGCTGAAAGGAGTAAGGCATAGCTATATCATGGGTAAAGTAGTACCCGTGTCGGCGAAAAGTGACAATCGGTCTCAAGTATGACATAAACCACACGTACGACATGACCGAACCGCCTGTGAATACCCCTGCAGGGTAGGAGTTACAAAATGTGGCCGACCTCAATGTCTCCGCCACAATCATCAGAATGATGGTACGACCCTCCCCTGATAGCTCTCACTACCGTGATAACACCGATGTCCAGTTCATCCATATACCGTGGCATGTACACATACACCACTATGTACATCACGAATACATCCACTCTGGCTAAATGCCACTGATCCTCTGGTGTGGTAAAATCCCCAGAATATCGTGCGTATCTGTCCAATGAGCCAAACCTATCTATCAAGAAACGCTGGGATAATACATGACCAGATGTAATATCATCCTCTACTACTCTACGCCGTAACCCGGTGAGGGTCATGAACTGTCGGCATATATCTCTGACAGCCATATGAGCACAAGGTCTATCTAAGGGTAACGCCGTCAACCGCTCATACTCCTCCAATGTAGGAGTCAACTCTTGGGCACTAAACCTGAAAACCTGTCTCTCCGGTATCCAATGCTCCAACATACCCTATACAAAGCCTGCGGGAACCTGAAACATCAAGAGGGTCATAGAATGCTGTAATAACTGATCTACAGTCACCCTATCTGTAGTTGACATACTATCATACCACGACCTCAAACGGGAGGCTATCAACACTAGTAGGGTGTGATCTATGCGGCTGACTGTCAAAGAAGACATCTGTGTAGGTCGTATCATAAAACCATCCAGGGGTCAATGCTGAATATCTCTGGACATACATACATATGCATAACATGACACATGCATGACAGATAATAGATGGCAATATGATGTAGGGAATGGAAAACAATATATACATTCTTAAGTACATCATCTTTGTACAACTAAAAATACAGGGAAATGGGGCACATACGCCCTACTACTAACAAAGGCCTACTAAAAGATATAGCAAGAATGGGGCACATCCACCCAATATCTAACAGAGGCCTATCAAAAGAGATAATGAGAATACACATCAGAAGAAGACAATGGTGTCAATATCTACATCATCAATCTTGCCTACCTGATGTAACTCATCTTGAGTCACTGGATCTCTATCAAGAGGGATGTCAGACCTATACAAGGGAGGATCTGCACCGGAAAAGTCATATGGGTCACCTGAGGGGCCAGCGCCTGAGCTGGAAGGATCAAAAATATCTGTCTCTGACGGATCTCTACCCAAGTGTCGAATGAAGAAATGTGCCCGGTCCAACTATCGGGTCAAACGATCAATCTGTGTCAAATGAGTTGGATCTCGAACATAGGTCAGCCAATCCGTCATCATTACGGATACATGAGCCATATCCCCCATAAACTGAGTGGCACGGGTCTGAGCTCCAATGGTACGAGGGGACCACCAGCGATGGAACTTATCCTGAGTATGTGAACCCTCTAATAAAGTATATCCGTCTATACCCATCAATGGGATGTCATTGACGGGTTACTGCAACACAGGCCAATAATGTTTGACAGGAGGTAAGATCGGTAAACGAATATCTCATGTGGTGCTCCTAATAGCAAGCTCTCCTAAGTAGAGCTCCTATCCTCTAACTATGAAGAGAGGAATCCTACGTGGGGATATCACGTGCTCGACACCAATCGGTAATCCATCCTCAAATCCAATGGTCAAATGTTCCCCAGAATAGGGAACCCAAGTGATGACATCAACTGTCAACAACTCCAACTGTAGTCGACAATGGGTGAAACCCTCTGCTATAGGAACTTCCGCTAAAATGGAGTGATCCCATCGCCCTCCTCGTGGATAGGTATCTAAACCTAACACACTCACCTGACGCAAACATAGAAGCCTCTCATTGGCCTAAAACTACAAACACAAAGGTAAAACATCTGCTGTCAGTGAACCCTCTTAAACCTGTACATGGGAAATCAAAAGAGAACTACTCACCAACAGAAACGGGTAAAATCTTAGCCAAGCCTCGGTCAAGGCCTGCGAACGCATGCACATTCCCCTAAGGAAATAGGCGAAGGTGTAGGAACCCTAATCATACTATCCGAAATAGTCCACCTCTACTGTGGCGCTGATCAAAGCGACTGACACCGTAGAAGAGTTATCTACTATAAAACAACCCCTGATGATAACCAGGAACAATCGCCAAAGAATGCGATCCCTGACTATCACATAATCAGGCATAGGCTCACTTAACAGCATTTATGCTCAAAGGACCAGTACGGACGATCCTGCCCTTGAGCGCCTCAACTGGAACTCCCAACATGGATCTAATGGAAGTTGGGGTAATATTCACCGTACATAGCACTATCGCCCCTCCAAACTCCACACCGGTGATAAATCGCCAATCCATCGACATCATCATCACCTCACAGTCCAACAAATGGAGAGACTGAGTCTGGTGAAACCAGCGCTCAGACAATGCCCTGAGATAACCCCAGGGACAACAACGGGGTAGAATGGAAAAGAACATCCCAAAGTCCAAATCATGCACTATACCTCGGTCATCTGGATGCAGAACCTGATACAGGGAGTGTATGCTGAACTTGTTCCCTCGAGCTTTTCTAACTTGGAGCTTTTCAAAATACATTTTATGACTACATGCATGCATACATTATTTTAACATACGTCTACAGTAGAGTTAAAAATGCATGACTACCCAATGCCTACATTTTGGAATTTTTTTGCCATAGTTTCCTCTATAAATAGGACTATCCACATGCACATAGGCATGACTAGGTGGCCATTCAGTAGCACACCTACCCACAATCATATACATATTATATGCACTAAAAAGTCAAAGTCATCAATCCATAAGGGTAGCCTAATTACCAGGATTACTTTGCATTACGAACTTTGCTCATTTGTCCTCAAATAGGATAAGAAATAGCAAAAAAAAGGTGCCAATTTGACTGTTTCAAAAGTCAAAATTTTTCACATCATTATGTTCAGCATGATTTAATACTAACATTTACTATGTTGAATATTTTTTATCAAGTCATATGAGCATGCATATTCACTACTATATGTTTAGACGCATTTCATATTAAAAGTCATTTTCCAATGGATAAAAACTGGAAAAGAAGATATGAATACGTTACCAGGACAGTGTAGAACACTTGTACGGTGACAGAATTTGCAGAAAGACACCCGAACTCAGTAGATCTGAAGAAGAGCTCTTAAATTTCCTTCGCGACGTAACTTAAAAATGATTTGTAAAAGCAACCTGCAGGCTTAATGTATCCAAGGTTGGCCGCAGGTCCACCTGTGGCTGTAGCAGGTGCACCTGCGGCTCCCTTGAGGTGGACCCACCCCCCTGGCTCAGTCCAATTTGAGTTGCAAAGGAGTTCTCACAAGCTGAAAATCTCAGAATAGGGATAAAAATGCTATGCGATTGAGCAGAATAGCCTGAAATCCCGGTTCTCCTGGGCCGAAATATGGCTTTCATATCATTCATTAGTATTCGCCCAAATACATGGTATACTATACTGATGATCTCAGTAGTTGCAAATCACATTCGGCAATACTTTACAAAGGTCTGATGCTGTCAGTTTGGGGTCGTAATTCTCAAATACAGATTCCCCAGCGGGGGCATCATGCATTCTGTCCAAATACAGATTCCCTGGTGGGGGCATCATGTATTCTGTCCAAACACAGATTCCCCGGTGGGGGCATCACACATTCTATCCAAATGCATATTCCCCGGCAGGGGCATCACACATTCAGTCCAAATACAGATTCCCCAGTGGGGGCATCACACATTCTGTCCAAATACAGATTCCCCAGCGGGGGCATCACGTATTCTGTCCAAACACAGATTCCCTGGCGGGGGCATCACACATTCTGTCCAAACACAGATTCCCCGACGGGGGCATCACGCATTCTATCCAAATACAGATTCCCTGACGGGGGCATCACACATTATGTACAAATATAGATTCCCCGGCGGGGGCATCACATATTCTGTCCAAATATAGATTCCCCAGTGGGGTCATCACGCATTCTGTCCAAATACAGATTCCCCGGTGGGGGTATCACTCATTCTTTCCAAACACAGATTCCCCAGCGGGGGCATCACACATTCTGTCTAAACACAAATTCTCCGGCGGGGGCATCACACATTCTGTCCAAATATAGATTCCCCGGCGGGGGTATCACGCATTTTCATCTACCAAAGTACAAGTCCCTGATGGGGGTATAACGCATTTCATCCGTTGATGCACATGTCAACGAAGGTCAAGCAACCTTGACGTTACTTCAGCCGATGGCAGTTAAACCCATCGAAGCGTTAGAAGCCATCCGATGATTTCATCCGTTGATGCACATATCAACAAAGGTCAAGCAACCTTTACGTTACTTCAGCCGATGGCAGTTAAACCCATCGAAGCATCAGAAGCCATTCGATGATTTCATCAGTTGATGCACACGTCAACAAAGGTCAAGCAGCCTTGGCATTTATCCCCAGTAGGGATTTCATCCGTTGATGTACATATCAGCGAGGGTCAGGCTATCCTAATAACACAGACTTTTGGCAGTAACTCCAACAGAGCATCCTCATCGGGGAGGACCGATTATGGAATATGTTATACACATCCTCAACAGATCAAACACATTTCCACAGAGTATCTCGTACATGAGAGATACGTCTGATCCCGGTAGAAGTCAATGGGAGACGACAATCATCCCACCATGTTGGAGAACAATCCAATAAACCACATACATTTGCATCATGCTGCTTTACATTGCATCATGATTATCTTGTTACATTTCAAGTGTCTAGGATTCTTTATCTTATCCATGCCAGTGTATTGCATGAATATGATAAAGAGGGGCATCTGTAGACACTCGAAATTTTCTGCATACCTGTTACTAACATTGCAGGAAGGCAGAATCGTCTTTCAGAGATAACCCTGAAAGACAGCTCATTTCAATCTCGGAGACAACCTTGGGATATTCAATATTACCATCTCAGAGATAACCCCGAGATATCCAGCTCAGACCCAGAAATACCACCAGAAGTTTCAACCTCAGTCCCGGAAACAACACCAAGAGTTTCAATTTCAACCTCGGAAATAACCTCAAGGAGTGCAGTTCAAATACCGAAAATCACACCGGAGAAGACCGTTTCATCTAGGAGATAACCCCGAGATACTCAGTCTCAGTCCCAAAAACTACACTGAGAAAGTTAGTATCGACCTCATAGATAAGCCAGAGACATGCAGTTGCAGTTCTGAAGATAACCCCAGAAATGCTTGTTTCAAACCCATGCAAACAACTTCAAACACTCGGCAAAAGCCCCGAGGGGCATCTTTAGACACTCAAAATTATCTGCATACTTGTTACTAACATTGCATGAAAGCAGAATCGTCTTTCAGAGATAACCCTGGAAGACAGCTCATTTCAATCCCGGAGACAACCCTGGGATTTTCAGTATTACCATCTCAGAGATAACCCCGAGATATCCAGCTTAGACCCAGAAATACCACAGGAAGTTTCAACCTCAGTCCTGGAAACAACACCAGGAGTTTCAGTTTCAACCTCGGAGATAACCTCGAGAAGTGCAGTTCAAATACCAAAAATCACATCGGAGAAGACCGTTTCATCTAGGAGATAACCCCGAGATACTCAGTCTCAATCCCAGAAACTACACTGGGAAAGACAGTATCAACCTCATAGATAACCCCGAGGCATGCAGTTGCAGTTCCGGAGATAACCCCAGAAATGCTTGTTTCAAACCCATGCAAACAACTTCAAACACTCGGCAAAAGCTCCGAGGGGCATCTTTAGACACTCAAAATTTTCTGCATACCTGTTACTAACATTGCATGAAGGCAGAATCGTCTTTCAGAGATAACCCTGGAAGACAGCTCATTTTAATCCCGGAGACAACGCTGGGATATTCAGTATTACCATCTCGGAGATAACCCCGAGATATCCAGCTTAGACCCGGAAATACCACCGGAAGTTTCAACCTCAGTCCCGGAAACAACACCAGGAGTTTCAGTTTCAACCTCGGAGATAACCTCAAGAAGTGCAGTTCAAATACCAAAAATCACACCAGAGAAGACCGTTTCATCTAGGAGATAACCCCGAGATACTCAGTCTCAGTCCCAGAAACTACACTAGGAAAGATAGTATCAACCTCATAGATAACCCCGAGGCATGCAGTTGCAGTTCCGGAGATAACCCCAGAAATGCTTGTTTCAAACCCATGCAAACAACTTCAAACACTCGGCAAAAGCCTCGAGGGGCATCTTTAGACACTTGAAATTTTCTGCATACCTGTTACTAATATTACAGGATGGCAGAAATGTCTTTCAGAGATAACCCTAGAAGACGGCTCATTTCAATCCCGGAGACAACCCTGAGATATTTAGTATTACCATCTCGGAGATAACCCCGAGATATCCAGCTCAGACCCGAAAATACCACCGGAAGTTTCAACCTCAGTCCCAAAAACAACTCCAGGAGTTTTAGTTTCAACCTCGGAGATAACCTCGAGGAGTGCAGTTCAAATACCAAAAATCACACCGGAGAAGACCGTTTCATCTAGGAGATAATCCCGAGATACTCAGTCTCAGAAACTACACAGGGAAAGATAGTATCAACCTCATAGATAACCCCGAGGCATGCAGTTGCAGTTCCGGAGATAACCCCAAAAATGCTTGTTTCAAACCCATGCAAACAACTTGAAACACTCGGCAAAAGCCCCGAGGAACTCATCTACCAAGTCCGGAGATAACCCCGGGAAGTCAGGCACATCTCAGAAACAACTCTGAGGACGGTCAACACCTGCAGCAGTCCAATCTCAGAGATAACCCTGAGCGATGACTACTAAAATAGCTCAAATCGGAGATAACCCCGATGAAGGGCATGACCGTTATTTTTCCATCTCAAACCCACATCGTGTCATGTCAACAACAACATACATACATTCTATACAGCAATGTCCTACAAGAACCAAAGAGAGCTAATCCCGAGTGACTACTGCATAAGACAACACATAAGATAGAGTTTGAAGCTTGAAGACATAGGGCATGGTCCAATCTTCCTAACTTCGTACAACCTCTAATCCTATGTCATTGTGTAGCTCTCGACAATAGCATGCCGTAAAAGGTCTTATACAACTCGATCAGATGCCCAGATTGAAATTCTAAAAGTTCGAGCGGACAACACGTTGCATGCGTGCATGTACTCTGAGACGACATGACCCGGGGCACCCCGGGCAGCCGCAGGTGCATCTGCGGTTGTCGCAGGTACACCTGCGGCTCCCACTCCATAAATAGAGGGCTTGGGGCAGCCATTTTGCATAAAAAAAGGCGAGGAAGCCATGTCCAATTTGCTCTGTACACTATAAACTGAGTGCTTTCTCATTTTAAACCCTTGTGAGCTTATATATTGCTATATTTTTACTGGCGGGAGCCGAGTGTTCATCCCTTTAAAGTCATTGAAGTCCTCTTTGGCAGTCCACTATAAGCCTTCTTACACACCTTAAAGCCTTTCTCTTCATCTTTGCACACACCTTTCTTCACGTTGAGAGTCGTGTTGCGTGTGTATACCCGGACTTCGGTCTGTGGCTTTTATTTTTTTTGTATATTATATATATATATATATATATATATATATATATATATATATATATATTTCTATATATGGACTAACATTATCGAGTTATGCCTCGGTTGAGCCTGGATTTTACATCCAGAGCGTTTATTTGCTTATATATATATATATATATATATATATATATATATATATATATATATATATATATATATATATTGTCGACGTCGTGATTTTTATTTGTCCCTTTTCGTTACATGTTCTTTGGTGTTCTCATGTTAGGTGAGATTTGTGTGAAAAAATAAATTAAAAAGGTCCGACATGTATCATGTCGACGATGGACTGTTAAGAGTCGTTAATTGGTTTTTTATATGGTTGTACCAACACAACCGAGAAAAGGTTTGCACATTGACCTAGTGATATGACACTGCTAAACGGGTCGGTGAAACCGAGATTCATTAGGGTCTGGGGACTTGATTATGCGGAGGGAATGTGTTGGGCACCCCTCGACATCCGTGTTACCACGGTGACCGCCACTTTTCAAGAAACGATTATATGAATGTGTGTGTGTGTGGATCAATGTGCAATTATTTGGAAGTAGTGCGAGGCCTCATTCGCACCTATATACACATGGTTTGAATTTGTGTAAAAATTCAGTTTAAACAAGATATGGCAGTGATGTTTTAGAAAAGAGGTTTTTCAAACCCATATGCTCAATAGTAATTGAGACCTTTTACACTCCCATTTTTATTAAGTGTTCGGCTTGATTATTTTTATTTTCGAGATGCGAAGCATGTTCAAGAAATAATATACAAAATAGTGCTGAACTCCTCGTGGGTATGAAAACCATCTGAGGAAATCCGAACACCGTGAATAAATTTATAAGCTGCTTACAGCTAAAAAATGTCCGTCACGGGAACCGAATCTAGATCAAGTAGACTGAATTTGTGATCACATGATTCCTAGGATCACATGATGCCGCAATTGATAATAAAGCAGTAAGCAGGTATATATTTAAATGTTGTAAATATATATATACAGACATGATCAGCCACCACGAAGCACCTCCATGGGGGATCAAAAATGTAAATAAAGCTGTAAAAATAATCAACCGCCACAGAGTAAACTCCAGACGGGACGAAAAATAAAGAAAGCTATAAAGACGGTCAACCGCCACGAAGTAAACTCCAGGCAGGACTAAATGTATATATATATATATATATATATATATATATATATGTGTGTGTGTGTGTGTGTGTGTGTGTGTGTGTGTGTGTGTGTGTGTGTGACGCCCCCAAAATTAGGTATACATCACCCATTCTGAGTCGCCAGATACATGGTACAAAATTCAAATACAACTTTATTTATACAATTTTTGAACTGTCGTATAGAATACGACCATAGTTAACTGTGAGTTTTAATACAAATGTATGTAACTCTCAGGGTACCTCGACCATAACCTTACAATGATACTTTACATAAAAGTATAGTCAAACACTGTTTTAGGAATTAAAATCTTTGGGAAGTGCTCAATGAAACCTTCGTACATGGGAGGCCATGCGTCTAGGTTATTATAGATATGATATGGCCACAGAATTATCATTGGTTGACCTAATAGACCCCAAAGAAAAACGAGAAGATTACTATCATATTCTTCCCAATGGTGAGTCTTCTCTTGATTTATCATTATCTCCACTGTCTCTAATCGTGAATTATGCTCCAAACAAACACTAAGATTATATAGGTAGTGCTCGTATATATACTCAGCAAGTGGATGAGCACATCCCTATCTTATGATGATACGAGGTTGTATGTCATCATACATCTTGTATGATAGTGACAAAACACCCTTCCAACGTTGGGTTCGTCTCACCCTAGTTGATTCACCAAATATAACAACTAAATGATGTATACAACACTTTTCTACACTGCTTAGGGAGAACCTCCACAGCTAAAGACCACCGTTCTATTTCCCCGTTACCCTCGCTCGACCCAGCCACACTCTTATTACCTGAAAAGGAATTGTGAAGCAAAAGGGTGAGCACAACCCAGTAAAGAATATCATGAATAAAGATAATTAAATTATCAATAACTTTCATCAATATTAAATCAGAGATTTAGAACATATGGTAGATGATAAAACTTTTCAACCATAGTTGCAGCGGAACGAGCAATCCATTAGAAGACTCAAATAGACCATAAGGTCTATTATCTTCTCTATGTTAAAAGTCCACCAATAATATTTTATCCTTGTAACATCAGTCAACAATTCCCGTTCAGGATCATGTGAATAACTCATAATCACAATGGTGATTCTAAATTCTTCTTCGTATCCAGAACGAAGATAATTTTCATCACTTGTCTTCACCTGAAACATCAAAAATCATGGTTATACCAAATCACCATTCCTGCTCGGAATCATTAATTCATCATTACACTACGGCCAAAGATATTAACTATTATCACATCCATGAATTAATATTGCATCGCTGAGACTCACCTCAATAATTAATCCACATCACTGAATCATCCATGCACTACAACCAAGGATATTCGTTAGTATCACATCCATGAATTAATATTTCATCGTTGGGACTCAGCTCAATAATTAATCCACATCATCGAATCATCCATGCACTACGGCCAACGATATTCGTTAGTATCACATCCATGAATTAATATTTCATTGATGGGACTCAGCTCAATAATTATTCCACATCATCGAATCATCCATGCACTACGGCCAAGGATATTCGTTGGTATCACATCCATGAATTATCCCTGCACTACGGCCAAGGATATTCATTATTATCACATCCACGAATTAATATTTCATCGCTGGGACTCAGCTCAATAATTAATCCACATCATCGAATCACCCCTGCACTACGGCCAAGGATATTCTTTAGTATCACGACCACAATTATCCATACACTATGGCCAAGAATATTTGTGTATTCATTAATGGTCATGATCATGCCAACAACTGTCCATCAATGCACTACGGGCAAATGAGACTTTTACCACATCATTTGTAATATTACGGTCATGATTACACCGAATAATCCCTGGTCATAATCATACCAAGTCCATCTATGCACTACAGGCCACAAATGACTTTCAAAAATATAAATAAGAGGATGATGACAATGATATAAGAATTCAATAAAACAAGTTCAAGAATTATTTTATCCAGGAATTATTAACGTCTAAATTGTCAACATGATACTGTTTTGTGGTGTAAAATTCAAGAATGATCAGAAGAATATTTCCATGAAAAGATACTAGATGAAGCGCAAATATCAAAGATATTCCACTAATTTCATAGAGTATAGATGTCAAAATTTTAATCAACTGAGTATAATACCGAATGGAATAACAAAAGAAATCACCATGCATGCGATAGACCGCACAGGCAGGTTATTCCAACAGAATAATAAGTAACGGAACCAAGTCAGGTGAAATTCACACCGACAGGATGGTCCAATAGAATAATAAATGCGGAATAATAAATGATGGAACCAGGTCCGGCGTATAGCACAGACAGGATATTCCGATAGAATAAAAAAGACGGAATAAAAATGGAACCAGGTCCGGCGTATAGCACAGACAGGATATTCCGGCAGAATAATAATAAAACGGAACCAGGTCCGGTGTAAAACACACAGACAGGATATTCCAACAGAATAATAGAAGAATGTCACCAAGTATAGGGTAAACCGCGTATACAGGTTATTCCAACAGAATAATAAATAATGGAATAACAACAGTTCTCTTCATGAATAAGAAAGAATAACACCCCTTACGGGTACAACAAATAATATTCCCTACCTTAGAAGAACTGTTTATAAGTGAAGTAGCAGAATACTCTTCTTCTTTCTCTCTTATTCTCTATACTTTCTCTCTCTATAGCTTGAACGAATTCGTGAAAAATAATGAATCCCTAGCCCTCTATTTATAGAAGATTTATTACTATTTACGAAAGTATTTACTATTTACGAAGGTAATTACTATTGACGAAGGTAATTACTATTTATGAAGGTAATTACTATTTACGAATGTAATTACTATTTACGAAGGTAATTATTATTTTCGAAGGTAATTACTATTTACGAAGGTAATTACTATTTACGAAAGAAACTCTTAGATGATGACATATGGCCCCCCATAAATAATTAAACTTACCACAAACGTCTCATAATAGACTCTTTATATACATCAAGGATTGAATAAAAATTACCACAAATCATTTTATTTTTAATCAATACATATTTAATCTTTCAACAATTATTAATCATTTATAATTTGTCGTCTCAATTATTGATTTAATAATATAACATATTATACAGATGATACTGTGACAATAATTGAATCAATAATATAAGAGATATGATGCATCAATTACTGTAGCAATAATTGAGTATAGCTGAGTGACTTCTCACGTAAGCATCAATAATCAATACCGTGTGCTACTATGCAACCACGCGTATTACTGTACTTTTACTACCGAGTAGTTCAACAGTTTTAACGGTACACCTCCGCCGTTATTTTCATAAAGTTTTTTTGTCGTTTTCTCAATCCAACAATAATTCCGTTATAGGGTCCACCAATGATTGTGCTGTCGTACGAATATTCCCCGACAAAAAGAATATTCCCCGACCAAACGAATATTATATAACAACTTGCATACCTTGCAAAATTTATAAATATTACCCTTAACTTTAAACTTTTATCAATTTAACTATTTACCAGAATAGAAAAATTGAATACTTTTATTTCATAAAATTCGGGGTCTCACAATCACCCCTCCTTATGAAATTTCGCCCTCAAAATTTACGTACGTACCTGGTATTCGAAGAAATGAGAATACCTTGCTTTCTCTTGAGATTGTACATTCCCGGTAATTTTCTCGCTATCATGAGTTTCCCATTTCACATCTCCTGTAATTCAGATATCATTCTAGAATATAGCTTCAAAACAAAGGTTAATTCACATATCACAATTTGTCAACTTATCAAGTAAACAATTTCAGCTTAGGTAAATCACATACTAGTGAAGTATATAACTCGTCTCTTCCCTCCTAATTCTAGACTCTTATCTCCGCCAGCGACCATATCCCTAAGCTCTGATACCAAATGTGACGCCCCCAAAATTAGGTATACATCACCCATTCTGAGTCGCCAGATACATGGTACAAAATTTAAATACAACTTTATTTATACAATGTTTGAACTGTCGTATAGAATACGACCATAGTTAACTGTGAGTTTTAATACAAATGTATGTAACTCTCAGGGTACCTCGACCATAACCTTACAATGATACTTTACATAAAAGTATAGTCAAACACTGTTTTAGGAATTAAAATCTTTAGGAAGTGCTCAATGAAATCTTCGTACATGGGAGGCCATGCGTCTAGGTTATTTTAGATATCATATGGCCACAGAATTATCCTTGGTTGACCTAATAGACCCAAAAGAAAAACGAGAAGATTACTATCATATTCTTCCCAATGGTGAGTCTTCTCTTGATTTATCATTATCTCCACTGTCTCTAATCGTGAATTATGCTCCAAACAAACACCAAGATTATATAGGTAGTGCTCGTATATATACTCAGCAAGTGGATGAGCACATCCCTATCTTATGATAATACGAGGTTGTATGTCATCATACATCTTGTATGATAGTGACAAAACACCCTTTCAATGTTGGGTTCGTCTCACCCTAGTTGATTCACCAAATATAACAACTAAATGACGTATACAACACTTTTCTACACTGCTTAGGGAGAACCTCCACAGCTAAAGACCACCGTTCTATTTCCCCGTTACCCTCACTCGACCCAGCCACACTCTTATTACCTGAAAAGGAATTGTGAAGCAAAAGGGTGAGCACAACCCAGTAAAGAATATCATGAATAAAGATAATTAAATTATCAATAACTTTCATCAATATTAAATCAGAGATTTAGAACATATGGTAGATGATAAAACTTTTCAACCATAGTTGCAGCGGAACGAGCAATCCATTAGAAGAGTCAAATAGACCATAAGGTCTATTATCTTCTCTATGTTAAAAGGCCACCAATAATATTTCATCCTTGTAACATCAGTCAACAATTCCCGT
Organism: Panax notoginseng; assembly: GCA_016801055.1. Lineage (NCBI taxonomy): Eukaryota > Viridiplantae > Streptophyta > Magnoliopsida > Apiales > Araliaceae > Panax > Panax notoginseng. The sequence goes on from CM029021.1 coordinate 102,554,314, forward strand.
TCATGATCATGTGAATAACTTATAATCACAATGGTGATTCTAAATTCCTCTTCGTATCCAGAACGAAGATAATTTTCATCACCTGTCTTCACCTGAAACATCAAAAATCATGGTTATACCAAATCACCATTCCTGCTCGGAATCATTAATTCATCTTTGCACTATGGCCAAAGATATTCACTATTATCACATCCATGAATTAATATTGCATCGCTGAGACTCAGCTTAATAATTAATCCTCATCACCGAATCATCCATGCACTACGGCCAAGGATATTCGTTAGTATCACATCCATGAATTAATATTTCATCGTTGGGACTCAGCTCAACAATTAATCTACATAATCGAATCATCCATGGACTACGGCCAAGGATATTCGTTAGTATCACATCCATGAATTAATATTTCATCGCTGGAACTCAGCTCAATAATTAATCCACATCATCGAATCATCCATGCACTACGGCCAAGGATATTCGTTGGTATCACATCCACGAATTATCCCTGCACTACGGCCAAGGATATTCATTATTATCACATCCATGAATTAATATTTCATCGCTGGGACTCAGCTCAATAATTAATCCACATCATCGAATCACCCCTGCACTACGGCCAAGGATATTCTTTAGTATCACGACCACAATTATCCATGCACTATGACCAAGAATATTTGTGTATTCATTAATGGTCATGATCATGCCAACAACTGTCCATCAATGCACTACGGGCAAATGAGACTTTTACCACATCATTTGTAATATTACGGTCATGATTACACCGAATAATCCCTGGTCATAATCATACCAAGTCCATCTATGCACTACAGGCCACAGATGACTTTCAAAAATATAAATAAGAGGATGATGACAATGATATAAGAATTCAATAAAACAAGTTCAAGAATTATTTTATCCAGGAATTATTAACGTCTAAATTGTCAACATGATACTGTTTTGTGGTGTAAAATTCAAGAATGATCAGAAGAATATTTCCATGAAAAGATACTAGATGAAGCGCAAATATCAAAGATATTCCACTAATTTCATGGAGTATAGATGTCAAAATTTTAATCAACTGAGTATGATACCGAATGGAATAACAAAAGAAATCACCATGCATGCGATAGACCGCACAGGCAGGTTATTCCAACAGAATAATAAATAAATGAACCAGGTCTGGTAAAATTCACACCGTCAGGATGTTCCAACAGAATAATAAATGAGGAATAATAAATGATGGAACCAGGTCCGGCGTATAGCACAGACAGGATATTCCGACAGAATAATAAAGACAGAATAAAAATGGAACCAGGTCCGGCGTATAGCACAGACAGGATATTCCAACAGAATAATAATAAGACGAAACCAGGTCCGGTGTAAAACACACAGACAGGATATTCCAACAAAATAATAGAAGAATGTCACCAAGTATAGGGTAAACCGCGTATACAGGTTATTCCAACAGAATAATAAACAATATAATAACAACAATTCTCTTCATGAATAAGAAAGAATAACACCCCTTACGGGTACAACAAATAATATTCCATACCTTAGAAGAACTGGATATAAGTGAAGTAGCAGAATACTCTTCTTCTTTCTCTCTTATTCTCTATACTTTCTCTCTCTATAGCTTGAAAGAATTCGTGAAAAATAATGAAGCCCTAGCCCTCTATTTACGAAGGTAATTACTATTGACGAAGGTAATTACTATTGATGAAGGTAATTACTATTTACGAAGGTAATTACTATTTACCAAGGTAATTACTATTTACGAAGGTAATTACTATTTACGAAAGAGACTCTTAGATGATGACATATGGCCCCCCCATAAATAATTAAACTTACCACAAACGTCTCATAATAGACTCTTAGATATGATGCATCAATTACTGTAGCAATAATTGAGTATAGCTGAGTGACTTCTCACGTAAGCATCAATAATCAATACCGTGTGCTACTATGCAACCACGCGTATTACTGTACTTTTACTACCGAGTAGTTCAACAGTTTTAACGGTACACCTCCGTCGTTATTTTCATAAAGTATTTTTGTCGTTTTCTCAATCCGACAATAATTCCGTTATGGGGTCCACCAATGATTGTGCCGTCGTACGAATATTCCCCGATAAAAAGAATATCCTCCGACCAAACGAATATTATATAACAACTTGCATACCTTGCAAAATTTATAAATATTACCCTTCACTTTAAACTTTTGTCAATTTAACTATTTACCAGAATAGAAAAATTGAATACTTTTATTTCATAAAATTCGGGGTCTCACAATATATATATATATATATATATATATATATATATATATATATATATATATATATATATTAAAGTAGTAAATGCTCCCAATATAAAATCCAAGCTCATCGAACAGAGTTCGACACACAGTTCATATATATAAGTATATATATATACATATATATATGAAAGCAAATAAACGCTCCAGACCGAAGTCTAGGCTCAATCGAGGCATACTTCGATAATGTTAGTCCATATATAAGTATATATACATATATATATATATATATATATATATATGTACAAACTGAAGTAAAAACATGGCTGAAGTCCAGGCAAACACACGTAACACGACTCTCAACGTGAAGAATGGTGTGTGCAAAGATGAAGAGAAAAACTTTAAAATGTGTGAGAAAGCTTACAGTGGGCTGCCAAAGAAGACTTCTATATCTTTAAAGGGATGAACACTCGGCTCCCGCCAGTACAAAAGTAGCTATATGTGAGCTCACAAGTGTATAAAATGAGAAAACACTCAGTGTAGGGTGAGTACAGAGCAAATTTGACAGGGCATTCTCGCCTTTTTATCTTACAAAATGGCCACCCCAAGCCCTCTATTTATAGAGGCGGGAGCCGCAGGTTTACCTGCGGCTAGGCCACAGGTTTACTTACGGCTAGGCCACAGGTGAACATGCGGCTGGCCGGGTGGCCCCGAGTTTTGCGGCTCCCACTATATCGAAGTACGTGCACGTATGCACTATAATGACATGGGATTAGAGGTTATATAAAGTCAGGAAGATGGGACCATGCCCTCCAATCTTCAAGCTTAAAATTCTATATGTTACCCTGCGTAATAGTCACTCGGGATTGGACCTCCTTAGTTCTTGTGGGACATTACTGTGTAGAAATGTATGTATGAAATATTGAGACGGCGCGATGTGGCGTCAAGGTGGCAAGATGATGACTTTGCCCCTCACTGGGGTTATCGCCGGTTTGGGCTGATAAAGCAGACGTTGCTCAGGGTTATCTCTAAGATTTGACTGTTGCAAGTGTTGAAGGTCCTCAGTATCATCTCTGAGGTGTGTCTGTCTTCCCAGTGTCATCTTCGGGTCTTGTGTTGAGTGCCTCGGTGTGAGTGTTGAGGTTGAAGCTGATCGCATGCATTTGAAACAAGCATTTTCGGGGTTATCTTCGGAACTGCATTCCTTGGGGTTATCTCCAAGGTTGGTAGCTGCTACTCCCAGTGTTGGGATTGCGATTGAATATCTCGGGGTTATCTCCGAGATGGATCGGCCTTCTCCGGTGGAATTTATGGTATTGGAACTGCATGCCTCGGGGTTATCTCCGAGGTTGGACCTGATACTCCCGGTGTATGTGTAGACACTTGAAATTTTCTGTACTACCATCACTAACATTGCAGGAGGACAGATTCGTCTTTTAAGAGGGAACCCTAAAAGATAATCCATATCCATACCGGATACTACCAGAAGCTCAGCATCAACCCCGGATCACACTCTGGGAGTAACAATTCCAACCTCGGATATAACCCCGAGGCATGCAGATCCAATTCCAGAACACACACCGTAGAAGACCGATTAATCTTCGAGATAACCCTGAGGTATCCAGTCTCAGTTCCAACTATGGGAATAACCCCAAGGAATGCAGTTCCGGCGATAACCCCGGAAATGCGTGTTTCAAATGCGACCAGCTTCAATCTCGGCGCTCACAACGAGATACACTGTACCAACCCGGCGATAACATTGGGAAGACAGGCACACCTCAAAGATGACAATGAGGACCTTCAACAAATTGCAGCAGTCCAATCACAGCGAAGCCTGAGCAACGTCTACTTTATCAGCCCAATCCAGCGATAACATCGGTGAGGGGCAACATCGTCATCTCGCTAACGTAATGCCACACCACATCATCTCAACATCTCTATGCAATGATGTCCCACAAGACTAACCAATCCCGAGTGACTATTGTGCTGGGTAACGGACGAAAGTTAAAGCTTGAAGACCAGAGGGCATCGTCCCATCTTCAATGACTTCGTACAAACTCTAATCCCATGCCATCGTACAACTCTCAACAACGGTGGTCCGAAATAGGTCCTGTATACCTCAAACGGATGCCCAGATTGCACTTCTTAAAGTTCGAGTGGATATTACAGTGTCTGAGGGCACGTACTTCGAGATGACCCGACCCAAAAAACCCAAGCCCACCCGGGTTGCCTCTGGTACACCTGCGGGTCAGCCGCAGGTACACCTGCGGATAAATCGTCTATGAATAGAGGGCTTGGGCTGCCCATTTTGTAAGAGAAAATGGTGAGGAAGCCCTGCCCAATTTGCTCTGCACTCACCCCATGCAGTGTACTTTCTCATTTTAAACACCTGTGAGCTCATATATAGCCTCTTTTGTACCTACAAAAGCCAATGTTTACCCACTCTAAAGATATAGAAGTCTTCTTTGGCAGTCAACTGTAAGCCTTCTCACACACTTTAGAGTCTTTCTCTTCATCTATGCACACACCATTCTTCACGTTGAGAGTCGTGTTGTGCACATTTCACCCGGACTTTGGTCCGCAGTTTTGTTTCAGCTTGTATATATATATATATATTTATATATTAATTGTGTGTCGAACTTTATTCGATGAGCCTAGACTTCGGTCTGGAGCGTTTATTTGCTTTAATATATATATATATATATATATATATATAATATTAATTGTGTGTCGAACTTCGTTCGATGAGCCTAGACTTCGGTCTGGAGCGTTTATTTGCTTATATATATATATATATATATATATATATATATATATATATATATATATATATGTACATTTATATATATTAACTGTGTGTCAAACTTTGTTCGATGAGCCTAGACTTTGGTCTAGAGCGTTTACTCGCTATATATATATATATTCGTCCTGCCTGGAGTTTCCTTCGTGGCAGTTGATCACTTTTACAGTTTTATTTACATTTCGTCCCGCCTGGAGTTTCCTTCGTGGTGGTTGACCGTATTTACAGCTTTATTTACATTTCGTCCCGCCTGAAATTTCCTCTATGATGGTTGATAGCTTTTAATAGCTTTATTTACATTTCTGATCCCCCATGGAGGTGCTTCGTGGTTGGTGATCATGTCTGTATATATATATTTACAGCTTTTATATATATACCTGCTTACTGCTTCCATACAAATTGCAGTATCTTGTGCACCTAGGAATCATGTGATCACAGATTCAGCCTATTGGATCTAGATTCGATTCCCGTGATGGACATTTTCAGCTGTAAGCAGCTTGTAAATTATTTTGCGATGTCTGAATTTCCTCAGATGGTTTCCATACCCACGAGGAAGTCGGCATTATTTAGTATATTATTTTTCTGCGGATGCCTCGCATCTGTTAAATAAAATCAATCAAGTCGAGCACTTAATAAAATGAGAGTGTAAAAGGTCTCAATTACTATTGAGCATCAGGGTTTAAAGAACCTCTTTTATAAAACATCACTGCCATATCTTGCTAAAAATTAAATTTTTACATAAATTCAAACCCTGTGTATATAGGTGCGAACTAGGCCTCGCACTACTTCCAAATAACAGCACATTGACCCATACACACACACACATTCAGATAATAGTTTCTTGAAAAGAGGCGGTCACCGTGGTAACACGGATGTCGAGGGTGCCTAACACCTTCCCTCCGCATAACCAAGTCCCCGGACCCTGATGAATCTCGGTTTCACCGACCCGTTTAGCAGTGTCACGTCACTGGGTCAATGTGCAAACCTTTTCTTGGTTGTGTTGATACAACCATGTAAAAAACCAATTGGCGACTCTTAACAGTCCATCGTCGACATTATAAATGTCGGACCTTTTTCACTTATTTTTTCAAATAAATCTCACCTAAAATGAGAACACTAATGAACAAGTAACAGAAAGGGACATCTAAAAATCCCGATGTCTACAGGTGGCGACTCTACTGGGGACTCCAGTAAGAGGACTTAAGCCGCTATTATAATCTTTTCAAAACTATTATATGCTTGTGTGTGGATTTACATTTACATTTTGATAAATGTGTACGAATGCATTTCTTTATTGCAGTTAGTGCTTCGTACCATAACTGCTTGTGATATTAGTGCTTCGCACCAAAACTGCTTGTGATATTAGCGCTTCGCACCATAACTGCTTGTGATAGTAGTGCTTCGCACCATATCTGCTTGTGATATTAGTGCTTCGCACATGTCATCATTTTCATATAGTGAGACGCGATGTATGTGAATATATGTTGTGTGATCCCTCCATCAGGAGGCTATCCCGTCGGTGTTTGATTACTGGACTTGTGAGAAGACTAATTCTCCGAGGCTCAGGAAAGGCACCACCTAAATTCGCTCCAGTTGAAAGACCGGATTAACTTCCCGTCAAGTAGATTGCGATGATTTGGGAACCTTCATGCCAAAAAGCCGCGAGAGTAACCTAAGATAAGTCAGCCTTTGATAAACCCAAAACGGAGGAAAGTCTCTTCATGCTCTCTTTTCAAATTACTTGTAAACACAATTACTTGTAATTTCATTCCATATCTATGTCCATGTAATAAGAAATATGAAGAAATGTGTACACATACATATTAACATGCTACAAATAGCTGACATCCGTTTTGCAGGATAAAATTCCTAAAATGGACACATCACATAGCATGTTATTATACACATTCCCTAAAGACTAAACTATGTAAGTCTTTCGCAGGGAACCAATCGGACCTACTACCCGTTCAAAGTCTAAAAAGGCAACATGCCTACAGTTAATCATGTCGTCATCCGACCAAACTGAACTTAATCCAGTTTCTCGCAAAGAATTCGACGGATTAAGCAAACAAATTACAGATTTGGTTGTTCTACTCAAAGAATTACACCAGTCTAATCAGGGTCCAAAAATACCCGTACATGCTGAATCTTCCACACAAGGAGGAACCCAGGTCATTACAATACCTGAACTACAGTTGGATACGACCAACAAAACTCATGATGCTGCCCATCCCACTGGAGATCCAGACACTGGTGACATCAAAAAGAAAGTCCTCCAAATGGAAGAGACCCTTCGTGCTATCAAAGGAATTAGAACACACGGGAGTGTTTCATATGCTGATCTGTGTATTTTTCCTGGTTGTCATTATACAGAAAAATTTAAAACTCCTGACTTTGAAAAATATGACGGGTTAGGAGATCCTTACACACATTTAAAGGTGTTTATTGGAGAACTTGGATCTTATGAAGAGGACGAAAAGCTCAGAATGCAATTGTTCCAAGAAAGTCTAACTAGAGAAGCCCGTTCGTGGTACACAAGATTAGACAACTCCAAAATCCATAGTTTGGAAGAGCTAACACATGCTTTCCTCACTCAATGCAGCTTTCAAACTCAGATGGCTCCTGATCAGTATCAAATTACCAAGATCAAGAAACAGTCTAACGAGTCTTTTAGAGAGTATACTCAAAGGTTGAGATGCCTGGCTGACCAAGTTAGTCCTTCCATGACAGAATCAGAGATGGTCATGACTTTCATAGACATACAAGAAGCTCCGTTCTATGAGAGAGTTTTAGCCAGCATCGGCAAACCATTTTCTAAAATGGTCAAACATAGGGAGATGGCTGAAATGGGTTTGAAGTCCGGAAAGATTCAAGACCTAGCTGCCCTTAAAGCTGTTGCTGATCACATCCAATCCAGAAATTATGGAAACAACCTCTAGAGGGTCCATTAAAAGAAAGAGGAAGATGTTTTCCTGATACTACAGGGTCAAAAAGGCAATCAGAACATGCCTATTCAAAGGAGAAACTACACTCCCTTTCAAGCACAGTCTACGAATCCTCTAATACCAAAAGGTGGAGAAGTCAAACGCCCTCGAGTGTTCACACCCTTAGGGGACACCCTCGAGAACATTCTCAATCTTCTAATAACACAGAAGAAAATTACACATCTTGTTCCACCAGCCAACCCTAATGGACGGGGTTTCAATACTGCTCAGAAATGTTCTTATCATGTCGGGACACCTGGACATGATACTTAGGATTGTTGGGCCTTGAAACACAAGATCCAAGACCTGATAGACAACGATGAGATCGTGGTCACCAAACCAGATAAACCTCACGTTCAAGACAACCCTCTCTCAACACAAAGAAGAAGAGGTCAACATTATCAATTGGAGCAATGGACATAATTTCAATTTCAACTGTGAATCCTCCCAGACCCTCAAAGACAGTGTTGAAAAATGGGATTATGCCAAGTTTCAGTTCACAATGGAATGAAAGATGAAAGCTTTAGGTAAGCAAATTAAACAATTGGCAGAATTGGTGACTTATCAGCATCAAGTGACATGTCAATTAATCAACCAGGAGCATGCCAGTCTCCTACTGCTTGTCATGAGTATTCCCTCGTCATTTTCAGAAAATAAAATGCTGGAAGACAAAGTGACAAAGAGATCAAATCCCAAAGCCCGCCGGGATTTTGCCAACCAAAGGGAATTTACCTATGGAGGCCAACCTGTGGAGGAAATCCTTCAGATGTTAATCAATGAAGGAAGGATCAGTTCCCTTCTACCTCTAATCAACCCCCGTTCAAGATGGTACAATTCTGATTGAGTATGTCAATATCACTCCCATTCTCGTGGTTATCGACGTCGGGATTTTTAGGTGTCCCTTTCCGTTACTTGTTCTTTGGTGTTCCCATTTTAAGTGAGATTTGTGTGAAAAAATAAGTGAAGAAGGTCCGACATGTATAATGTCGACGATGGGACTGTTAAGAGTCGCCAGTTGGTTTTTTAAATGGTTGTACCAACACAACTGAGAAAAGGTTTACACATTGACCCAGTGATGTGATACTGATATACGGGTCGGCGAAACCGAGATTCATTTTAGGGTCCGGGGACTTGGTTATGCGAGAGAAGGTGTTAGGCACCCCCCGACATCTGTATTACCACGGTGACTACCTCTTTTCAAGAAACTGTTATTTGAATGTGTATGTGTGTGTGCGGGTCAATGTGCTGTTATATGAAATATGTGCGAGGCCTGGTTGAACCTATATACACAGGATTTGAATTTATATAAAAATTCAGTTTTAGCAAGATATAACAATGATGTTTTATAAAAGAGGCTTTTTAAACCCTGATGCTCAATAGGAATTTAGGCCTTTTACACTTCCATTTTTTATTAAATGGGCGGTTGGATTGATTTTATTTGACGAATGCGAGGCATCCGTATGAAAATAATGTACAATAATAATGCTGACTTCCTCGTGGGTATGAAAACCATCTGAGGAAAATCAGACAACGCAGAATAATTTACAAGCTACTTACAGCTGAAAATGTTCATCACGGGAACCGAATCTAGATCCAATGGGATGAATCTGTGATCACATGATTTCTAGGCGCACAAGATATTACAATTTTTATGAAAGCAATAAGCAGGTACATATATATATATATATATATATATATATATATATATACAGACAGGATCACCAACCATGAAGTATATCCATGGGGGATCAAAAATATATATAAAGCTGTAAATACGGTCAACCACCACGAAGTAAACTCCAGGCGGGACAGAATGTAAATAAAGCTATAAATGCAGTCAACTGCCACGAAGTAAACTCCAGGCAGGACGGAATGTAAATAAAGCAATAAATGCGGCCAACTGCCACGAAGTAAACTCCAGGCAGGACGTAATGTAAATAAAGCAGTAAATGCGGTCAACTGCCACGAAGTAAACTCCAGGCAGGACGGAATGTATATATATATATATATATATATATATATATATATATATATATATATATATATATATATAAGCGAGTAAACGTACCGGATGTAAAATCCAGGCTCATCGAACAGAATTCGACAACAGTTCATATATATAAGTATATATATATATATATATATATATATATATATATATATATATATATATATATATATATATATAAAAGCGAGTAAACGCACCAGACCGAAGTCTAGACTCATCGAACAAAGTCCGACATATAGTTGATATATATAAGTATATATATATATATATATATATATATATATATATATATATATATATATATTAAAGCAGTAAACGCTCCAGACCGAAGTCTAGGCTCATCGAACAAAGTCCGACACACAGTTGATATATATATATAAGTATATATATATTAAAGCAGTAAACGCTCCAGACCGAAGTCTAGGCTCATCGAACAAAGTCCGACACACAGTTGATATATATATAAGTATATATATATAAAAGCAAGTAAACGCTCCAGAACGAAGTCTAGGCTCATCGAACAAAGTCCGACAGACAGTTGATATATATATAAGTATATATATATAAAAGCAAGTAAACGCTCCAGACCGAAGTCTAGGCTCAATCGAGGCATAACTCGATAATGTTAGTCAATATATATATAAATATATAGATATATAATATATATATACAGACTGGAAATAAACCGCGGACCGAAGTCCGGGCAAAAGCAAGCAACACGACTCTCAACGTGTATAAGGGTGTGTGCAAAGATGAAGAGAAAGACTCTAAAGTGTGTGAGAAGGCTTACAACTGACTGATAAAAGGGCTTCTATATCTTTAGAGTGGATAAACACTGGGCTTTTGTGGGTACAAAAGGGGCTATATATGAGCTCACAGGTGTTTGAAAGTAGGAAAATACACTCCATAGCGAGTACAGAGCAAATTGTGCAGGGTTTCCCCGTCTTTTTTCTCTTAAAAATCAGCACCCCAAGCCTCTTATTTATAGGAAAAGGGTGCCGCAGGTGTACCTGGGGCTCAGCCGCAGGTGTACCAGAGGCGGGTCGGGTCGGCCCAGTCCCATCGGGTCGGGTCGTCTCGAAGTACGTGCACTCAGGCAATGTAATGTACACTCGAATTTTGAGAAGTGCAATCCGGGAATCCGTTCGGAGGTATTCTGTATCTATTTCGGACCGCCATTGTCGAGAGTTGTACGATGGTATGGGATTAGAGTTTGTACGAAGTCTTTGAAGATGGGACGATGCCTCCGGTCTTTAAGCTTCCACTTTCATCCATTGCCTTGCACAATAGTCACTCGGGATTGGTTATCCTTGTGGGACATCGTTGTGTAGAGACGAGACGTGGCATCGTGTTGGACGAGATGGCGATGTTGCCCCTCACCGGTGTTACTGCTGGCTTGGGCGGGTAAGCAGTTGTTGCTCAGGCTTCGCTGAGGTTGGACTGCTACATTTGTTGAAGGTCCTCATTGTCATCTTTGAGGTGTGCATGTCTTCCCGATGTTATTGCCGGGTTGGTACAGTGTATCTCGTTGTGAGCGCCGAGATTAAAGCTGATCGCACTTGTAACAAGCATTTCCGGAGTTAGGGCCGAAATTGCATTCCTTGGGGTTATTGCCAAGGTTGGTGGCTATTCCCATGATTTGGGCTGAGACTGGATACCTCGGGGGTTACTCTTCGAGATCAATCGGTCTTCTCTGGTGTATGTTCTGGTATTGTATCTGCAGGTCTCGGGGTTAGATCCGAGGTTGAAATTGTTACTCTCAAATTGCGATCCGGGGTTGATGCTAAACTTCTGGTAGTATCTGGTGTGGATTTGGATTGTCTTTCAGGGTTTTCTCATAAAATAAGAATATGTCCTCCTGCAATGTTAGTAACAGTGGTACAAAAAATTTCGAGTGTCTACAGATGCCCCTCTTTATCATACTCATGCATGGCGATGAATAGGTAGGATAAAGAATCCTAGACACTTGAAACACAATAAAATAAACACAGCGCTAAGGGTAGCAACATGATGCAAATGTATGATGCATGTGTACGGGGTCGTGGCCCAACATGCTGATGATGATTGATGGTTCCCTATTATTTCAATTAGGGATTTGGCAATATTGACCAGATCTGATGTGCAAGCCGAATCTGTTAGGATATTGGAGTTGGAGTTATCACCAAATTCTTGTGTTCTTGATAACGACTTGATGCTGAAGGGGTGTCTCTTATGTGAAAGAGATCTGTGGGGATAAAGCTTGATCTGTTTGAGGATGTGTATAACATATTCCATCATCTATCCTCTTTGATAATGTTGGCCTCTTCTGCTTAGTATCTTCAGAATATGCCATGATTTTGTTGGATTTACTACCAACAGCAAATGCTGTCAGGGATGCCTGACCTTCGTTGACTTGTGAACCAACAGTTGAAACATCCTATGGGATATGCTGTCAAGGTTACTTGACCTTCGCTGACATGTAGATCAACGGCTGAAACTCTGTGAAGAGATCGTCAAGGTTGCTTGACATTTGCTGATGCGTAGATCAATGGCGCATTGCGTTGTGACCCCCGCTGGGGATCTGCTGGGGAATATGAGCAGTTGGGTATAAGAACTTCGAACAGCTCCGTAGCTCTAATTGGTTTAAACGCTATCGGCTGTAATGACGTCAAGGCTGCTTGACCATTATTGACATGTGTGTCAACGGACAAATGTGTTGTAACCCCCATCGGGGATATACGTTGTAAACCCCGTCGGGGACTCACTAGGGACGCATGAATACGGATGTAACTATCAAACGGTCCTCAATGCTTCGACGGGTTTACTTGCCGTCGGCTGAACTAACGTCAAGGCTGCTTGACCTCCGTTGATGGACATGTCAATGGATAAATGTGTTGTAACCCCCACCGGGGATATACGTTGTAACCCCCATCAGGGACTCACGTTGTAACCCCGTCGGGGACTCACGTTGTAACCCCCGTCGGGGACTCACGTAGGGTAGCGACCCGGAGTCAGCGGTATCGGACCTAGATAAGGTATTGCCGAATGTGATTCGCAACAACTGAGGTCATTGGTAGGGTATACCTTGTGTTCAGGCGACTACCAATGAGTGATGCGCAGATGCAAAGTCTCTTCTGAGAAGACCAGGATTGTATGCTGTTTTGCTCAATCGCGTGGCATTTTTATTCCCGATTTGACCTTTCTAGCCTATGGGAACTCCATTTTAACTCGAACTGGACCGAGCCGGAGGGGTGGGACCCACATAGAGGAGTCGCAGGTACACCTGTTGCAGCCGTAAGTAGGCCTGCGGCCAGGCGTGGATGAATAATTCCAGCAGGCTGCCTTTCACAAGTCACTTTCAACTTGTTTCTCTCTAGAAAAATCGCGAGCCACTTTCAGATCTGCTAAGTTCGGGCTGCTTTCTGCAAATTGTGTCACCGTACGAGTGTTCTACACTATCCTAGTAACGTATGGATGTATTTTTTCTAGTTTCTGTCCGTTAGATTGTGAGATATCGCACGAAATGCATCTAAACACATAGTAGTGATTATGTATGCACAAATGACTTGATAAAAAATATTCAACACAGTAAATATTAGTATTAAACCATGCTGAACATAATGATGTGAAAAAATTTGACTTCTGATATAGTCAAATTGGTACCTTTTTCTGCTATTTTTTGTCCTATTTGAGGTCCAATGAGCAAAAGGTAGAAAGGCATAATACTCCTAGCATTGAGGTTGGCCTTATGCATGATGATTTTGTTTTTTAATGCATATATTATGGATATGACTTTAGGGCAGGTGTGCTACTGAATGGCCACCTAGACATGCCTGTGCGCATGTGGATAGTCCTATTTTCAAAGGGGACTATGGCGAAATTTTTCAAATGTAGGCATTGGGTAGTCATGCATTCTAACTCTATCATGTATGAAAGTAAATGCATGCATGCATATAGTCATATAATGCATTAAAGAAAGCTCAAGGTAAGACATTACCACACCCTTTCTGAGGTGATTTGGAGATTTGTTGTCCAGATATTATGGATTCGGATCAGCCGAGCAGTTCTTACAGGACTGCCTCTAGGGTACGGCGGAGGGCTTCTGAAGTGCCTCGTCCCCGTTTTGTCAGACAGCCTCGTCGGTTGGTGGAGGCTGTGATTCGTCCCGTCCAGGTAGAGGTTCCGGACGTTGAGGACGAGGAGGTGGATATTGAGGATCCCGCTCCTGCTGCACCTGTCCTTCGCAGGGAGCTTCCGAGCATCCAGGTGGTGAACCCGGAGTTGCTAGGTGATTTGGGTAGACACCCATAGATGTACTTGCATGCTAACGAGGTATAGCGCTAGACTTTATCTTCCTTCTTTCCTATTGATGAGGATCAAAAGGGTCCTGATACTGATCTGCATTTCGTGCAGGTTCCAGGTTTTACACAGCCTCAGGGGAACTTGTTTAGCATCCACTCCATGTATCAGGCGCTTCATCCTGATTATAGAGCAGTAGTGCATGAGTGGGGATTCGAGGCATTTTTCTCCATCCTTCCCTATCGTTGTCCCTGGGGTTATCTCAGGGCATTGTCTGAGCGATGGTTTCATCAGACTCAGTCACTCCATCTGCTGGATTGTGAGGTGATGATGACGCCCATGGATTGGCGATTCATCACAGGTATGGAGTTTGGAGGGGAGCCAGTGCCTTGCATGGCGAACATATCCCCTACTGCTGTCTGGTCCTTGTTAAGAGTTCTGGCAGGTGCACTCAAAGGTAGGACTGTCCGTTTAGGTCCTTTGAGTGTAGATGTTATGAGCGAGCTATTGAGTGAGCCCATGCCTGATGATGTCCGGATCAGGGATCGCATTCTGCGGCGATTGTTCCTGATAATCATTCGAGGCTGATTCATAGCAGATAACTCTTCCACGGTATCTTTTGCTCTGGTCAGTGCCACACGCGACGTAGGCCGTATAGGAGAGTATGATTGGGGCTCTTACACCTTTGCGTATTTCCTCCGGGGCATGCGTTTGCACTCACAGGGATTAACTGAGGCTTGGCTGGGGTTCTACCCATTTTTGCTGGTAAATACTTCTATTGTCTTTTCCTTTTACAGGTTAAGAGTGTTTACTGATAGCAGGTGTTTTGCCATTGTGTTGGCAGTTTTGGGCCTATGAGAGGCTTCCATGTTTGCGTCCCATGAGTGTGTTAGGCTTAGATACCTATCCACGAGGACGACGATGGCACCACTCCATCTTGCCAGAGGTCCCTATATCTGAGGGCTTCGCTCATTGTAGTATGCAGCTGGAGTTGCTGACGGCCGATGCCATCACATGGCTTCCATACTCAGGGGATCATTTGATCATTGGTTTTGAGGATGGGTACCCTACTGGGGTAGAGTATTTAATTTCCACCAGGAGATTTCCTCTTTTCACAGATGGAGGTTGGGAGCTCTATTTAGGAGAGCGTGCTATTAGGAGCACCACATGGGAGATTCGTATACCGATCTTGCCTCCTATCAGGCGTCATTGGCCTATATCACAGTCACCCGCCATTGATATTCCATTGTTGAGAGTTGACGTTTTGATTTATCAGAGGGTCCATGTACTCAGGAGATATTCCAACTCTGGTGGCTCCCTTGCACTATTGGGGCCCAGTCCCGTGCCACACAGTTCATGGGGGACATGGTTCCTGGATCATTAATGATGACTGATTGGGTAGCTTATGTTCGAGCTCTGACCCATATGACTTAAATTGATAGCCTGACCCAACAGTTAGATCGGGAACAGATATTTATACGGCATTTGGGCAGAGAACCAGCAGAGGCAGAGACATTTGTTCCTTCCAGCTCAGGTGCTGGCCCCTCAGACGACCCATTCGGTTTTGCCGGTGCAGATCCTCCCCTTTATAGGCCTGACATCCCTGTTGATAGAGATCCAGTGACTCAGGAGGAGTTACATCAGATGGACAAGATTGAGGATGTGGACATCGAGACCATTGTCTTCTTCTGATGTGTATTCTCGCTATATCTTTTGATAGGCCTCTGTTAGATATTGGGTGGTTGTTCCCCATTCTCGCTATATCTTTTGATAGGCCTCTATTAGTTGTAGGGCGTTTGTGCCCCATTTTCCTGTATTTGTAGCTGTATAGAGCTGATGTACTAGATGATGATATATTTAGGAATGTATGCACTATTTTTCATTCGTTATATCATATTGCCATTCATTATCTGTTATGCATGTATCATGTTATGCATATGTATGTGTGTCCAAAGATATTCGGTATTGACCCCTGGATGGTGTTATGACACGGCCCGCACAGATGTCTTCTTCGACAGTTAGCCGTATAGATCATACCCCACCGTCAGTGGTAGCATTGGGTATGCGCTCGTGGTATGATAGTATGTCACCACCAGATAGGGTGACTGTAGATCTATTACTGCAGCATACCATGACCCTTTTGGCATTTCAGGTTCCTGCAGGATTCATAGAAGGGATGCTAGAGCACTGGCGACCTGATAGGCATGTAATTCGCTTTGGCACCCATGAGTTGACTCCTACTCTGGAGGAGTATGTACGTTTGACGATGCTGCCCCTGGACAGACCTTGCGTGCATATGGTTCTGGGAGACATGACTAGACGATTCATGACTCTTACAGGATTGAGGCGCAGAGCAGTGCAGGATGAGCTGACCTCTAGCCATGTGATCTCTCAACGTTTTCTGTATGACAGA
The DNA here is from genome assembly GCA_016801055.1 of Panax notoginseng. Lineage (NCBI taxonomy): Eukaryota > Viridiplantae > Streptophyta > Magnoliopsida > Apiales > Araliaceae > Panax > Panax notoginseng. The sequence goes on from CM029021.1 coordinate 102,571,053, forward strand.
TTTGGCGCGGAGGACAGCTACTCACGACATTCTGTGGATTTCACCGGGTCGGAGGATCATTGGAGATTAGCCAGAGTTGATGTGCTGATGCTATGTGTACTGTCATATGTGTATATGCCACGGTATATGGATGAGATTGATATAGGTGTTATCATGGCAATGAGAGCTCTTAGGGAGGGTCATACCATTGCGCCTATGATCGTGGCAGAGACATTGCGATCAGCATCCTATTGCAGCACTTATCTGTCGGGAGTGTTTGCTGGGAGCTCGGTCCTTCTGTATGTGTCGTTCATGTCACACTTGAGACCGATTGGTACCCCTAGGCGACATGGATATTGGTTTACCCACGATGTGGCCATGTCATATTCCTTTCAGCCATCAGATTGTATAGATGCTCAGTCCTGGTCCGCATTTTTGGCAGATATCAGAGATCCATTTAGCATATTGCTGTGTTCGAGGCTTTGCTCACGATACAGCTTCATTACTCATGCTCTGGGCATGGATTTCCTCCCTCTGGCTGGCTTGAGGGGTGTGACTACTTATCACCCATTGGCCGTGATGTCACAGTTCGACCAGTTCCAGGATTTTCATCCTATTATGGGGGTGACAGGTCAGCGTTCAGCTGCCCGATATCTTTCAGCATAGGATCGATCTCGCGTATACGCTTGTTGGGATCATCGGGAGGTAGCTGTTTTTCAGTGAGCAGTCCCGGTTATTCCGTAGAGTACTCCACCTGGATAGAGACAGATGTGTTATCAGATGCAGCAGTATCTACATTGCCGGATATTGACGCAGAGGGTGTGGAGCCTGTGGAGGCCATCGATAGCCACTTAGAGGAGGAGCCCACTGCTGGGTTGCCGGCATTTATTCTGGATTCTCCTTGTACCAGTACCTTTGTGATTCAGCACTCGGCACATCATTTGGAGCAGAGTCTTCAGTTGATGACCTTCGAAAGAGATCAAATTCGATCTATGATGTCGACTGCTCTTGATGTAAAGGACATTGCTCTATCGGAGAGAGATGAGGCGTCAGATCGCAGAGATGCCGCTGTTGTTGAGCGGAATGAGGCCATATCAGCCCTAGATGTAGTGATAGCTGAGAGAGACCTTACCATATCTGCCCGAGATGTAGCCGTCACAGACAATGTCGTAGCTAGGTCCTCTACCACTGATATGATTGCAGAGATGAGTGCTTACATTGATGAGCATATGGTCATTATGCAGACGGCTTCTGATCTATTAGGTCGTGTGGATACTCTCATGCATGAGATCACAGCTTTACCTCATTCTTCTGCGAGGGATGCCATGTTGGGCTTGCTAGCTCTCATATATCTGGATTTGTAGATGATCTTGTATTCACATGCACAGATTAGCTTAGCTATTTTGTCATGTACAGTTTACATTGTATATATATCAAACAACATTATATATGACAGGGAAATATATTTTTTGAATCACTTCCCCCTTTAGATATGCCTTGCTATTTGTTTGATATTTTGCCTGCTGCTTCAGGGCTTGTGACCTTGATGAATTCTGGATTCTTCCTTGGTGGATAGACATCGAGCTGTCTTTGGAAAGTTCAGAATGGATCATCGATCTATGTATCCCTACCATCTTTGGTGTCTTGGGACTTGTTTTGGGATATCAATGTGGAAAGGAATGTGGCTTTCCTCTCTGAGATTTACCGCCCCACAGATGGTTGCCAGCACTTCTATTCAGGATAAGCCTAGTTAATTCCACCTCTTATGGTTTAGTATTGCTCTTCGAGGTATGACCGCAACTTAGATGGTCGCCGAATCTCCTATTTGGGAGGAGTTCAGGAAATTCCACCCCTTTGGTCTGAAGCCGAATGAAATGTAGTGGATTGAAAGAGAATCCCAATATCCGTTGACAATGGTTTGTATTCTGGTAGGGGGTGAGACCGCACCATGAATGGCTGCCTACGTACTCCTATTGAAGAGGAGATCAGGTCTGCGTAGTTCGAACCTGGTGTAAGAGGTTCAACGCTGTATAGGGATGATATGGTGTAGGAATGTTTTTGGTTGTTTTTGTTTGTGAGGAGAAGAGGGTAGAAATGTTTTTGTTGTTTTTTTTTATTGCGACCGGGCCATGTAACATGGTTGCCTACGTACTCCTATTGAAGAGGAGATCAGGTCGACGTAGTTCGCCCCTCAGGGCGAGAAGAGAAAGCGCAATCCCATGTGCAGGTCCGAGTGTGGGGAGGAGAAAGTTTAATCCTAGGTTAAGGATAAACTTCAGGTACGAAAATTTTGATCCCATGTATAGGTAGCCAAACTGCAAGTGCGAGAGGTTCGATCCACGGTGGGATGACCTATAAGTGCAGAAAAGAGAGCCAGGCTGCTGGCTTGAAGAGTATGTTTCCCTGAGGGGAAAAGTGTAGAAAAGTTGTATGCGGTAAGAGGGTTCAAGAACCGGAATGACTGGTGAGCTGATGACGACGCACCAGGGTGTTTGCTGATTACTTCAGACATAATACCGTTTCACGATGTCTGAGTTGATGAGTTGTGGAAATTCATCGCCATCCATTTCTTGCAATATGAGAGCGCCTCCTGTCAATACTTCCTTGACAATAAACGGGCCTTCCCAGTTAGGAGCGAATTTTCCTTTGGCCTGATCTTGGTTGTCAATAATCTTCTTTAGAACCAAGTCATGTTGTTTAAACTGCCGTAGCCGGACTTTTTTGTTATAGGATCTGGCGATCCTTTGCTGGTATAGCTGACCATGTAAGATAGCCGCGGTTCGCCTTTCGTCTATCAGAGACAATTGGTGATACCTGTCTTGTACCCATTGGTTTTCATCCAGCTGAGCGTCGATCAACACTCTGAGAGATTCCATCTCAACTTCTTTGGGGAGTACTGCTTCCATCCCATAGGTTAGAGCGTAGGGGGTTGCCCTAGTTGAAGTACGCATTGTGGTTCTGTAGGCTAACAAGGTAAGAGGCAGCAGGTCAGGCCAATCTTTGTGGTTGGCTGACATCTTTTGCATAATCTTCTTGATGTTTTTGTTAGCCGCTTCAACATCACCGTTCATCTTCGGACGATAGATGACAGAGTTAAGGTGTTTGATGCGGAATTTACGGCATAATTTCTCCATCATTTTGTTGTTGAGGTTTTTGGCATTGTCTGACACAATCACCTCTGGTTGTCCATATCGACAAACGACATTATTTCTGATGAAAGCAATGATGACTTCTTTAGTGACCCTGGGGAAGGAGGCTGCTTCTACCCATTTGGTGAAGTAGTCGATCATGGTGAAGATAAATCGGTGACCATTACCGGCTTTAGGCTCAATGGGTCCAATAACGTCCATTCCCCACATTGAGAAGGGCCAAGGTGAACTCATATTGTGGAGCTCCCGTGGAGGGGCGTGTATAGCATTCCCATGAATCTGGTACTGATAGCATCTTTTGACGTGGTCATGGCAATCAGCCTTGAGGGATAGCCAATAATGTCCCATCCTGAGGACTTTCTTGACAAGGAGGGGGCCACTCATGTGGGGGCCACAGACTCCGCCATGGCTTTCATCCATAAGCCTTTGGGCTTGATCTTTGTCTAGACACCTGAGGAGACCTAGTCCTGCATCTCTTTTATAGAGCGCATCTCCACTCAAGTAAAATTCCATATCAAGTCGGTGGATCCGCCTTTTCTCAGTCAGGCTCGCCTCAGCGGGTGTAGATCCATCTCGCAGATATTCCTTGATATGCTGATACCAAGGAGGTTGGATGGGAGGTAGCTCATCCGATACTTCTCCAACGTAATTCCCATAGGCGGGGGCCTTGTGCAGGGAAATTGTGACGCTTGGCAAGTGTTCCTTGTCTGATATGCGAATCAAGGAGGCTAAGGTTGCTAATGCATCCGCGAAATCATTCCTATTACGAGGAATGTGTAGAAAGGAGATTTCTTCAAACTCCAAAGCCATCTTCAAAACCTGCCGATGGTAAGGCAGCAAATGTAGTTCCTTGGTTTGATAGACTTCGGTGGATTGTCTGATTACCAACTCCGAATCTCCAAGGACAGTTAACCGCCTGCTGCCCATTGAACGGGCAAGTTTTAGGCCCATGAGACAGCCTTCATATTCAGCCGTATTGTTGGTGTTGACACACTGTAATTTGACAGCAACGGGATACTGCTCCCCCGTATCAGATATTAGGATGGCTCCAGCTCCAGAACATTCCATGTTAACAGCTCCATCAAAATACATATTACATGATTGGCGTGTATTGTACTGATGGTGTTGCTGCACTGTCATTACTCCTTCATCGAGGAAATATGTTTCCAAGGGTTTGAAATCCCCTGAAGGTGCGGCGACCAGTTGATCCGCGATTCCTTGACCTTTGATGGACTTTTAAGTCACATAAACAATATCAAATTGTTGTAGGATCAACTGCCATCTGGACAGCCGGTAATTCAACATGGGTTTGCTGAACACATATTTGAGAGGATCCACGCGGGATATGAGATGAGTTGTATGACCATAGAGGTAATGCTGTAACCTCATGGAAGCCCATGCTAAAGCACAACACGTCTTCTCGATCAGAGTGTACTTGTGTTCACTGCTGCTGAACCTTTTGCTGAGGTAATAGATGGCTCGTTCTTGGCCTCTATCGTCCTTCTGTCCCAGCATACAGCCCATGGCATTGTCACTTATGGATAGGTACATGAACAGGGGAACATTATCCCTAGGTGGCACCAAGATAGGAGCTTTGACCACCTATTTCTTGATTATAAGGAAGGCATTCTGGCACTCATCATTCCATTTCATGGAGGAGTTCTTCCTTAATAACTTGAAGATTGGCTCACAGGTCGCTGTGAGTTGGGAGATAAACCTGCTGATGAAGTTGATCCTTCCCAAAAATCCTCGTATTTCCTTCTATGTCTGAGGAATGGGCATTTCCGTGATGGCTTGGATTTTGGTAGGATCCAGCTCGATCCCTTTGTGGCTAACTAGAAATCCTAGCAACTTGCCTGACTTGACGCCAAAGGCGCATTTAGCTGGATTCAACTTCAAGTTGTACTTTCGCAACCTGTTGAACAACTTTCTGAGATGGTCTAGATGGTCATCCTCCTTTTGGGACTTGACAATGATGTCATCCACGTAGGTCTCAATCTCTTTATGACAACCCCTCCATCACTTCAGTCCATCAAGACTTTTACCTCGACAATTAGAGCATCACTCCTTGCATTGGTCGACGAGGGTAAAACGGGCATGAGCTCTTTCTGCCCTGTAGATATCATAACTACTTACTTTTATGTACAGTACTAGCAGTTTTTTTGTTAGTACATGCTAACACTTTGTATGATTAGACCATTTCACATATACTAAGTGAAAACATATTTTGTTTCAGGACTCTGAATTTAGATGTGCATGTACTTGCTGATACGGTGCCTCTTCTCCACAAGGATTGTACCTTTCATGTAGAGATGAATTCAGCCTTGATGGATATACAGGATGACATTGAGGTGCCTCCAGAAATTCAAGAATGGGTCAAAGATAAACCTAAACCCAACCTTGATCAAACCACTTCTTTTAATCTCAGAACCTTAGAAAGCCCTAAGTTAATCCAGATTAGTTCAGACCTTACCCCAAACCAACGGAATGACATAGTTACACTATTAACCCAATTCCAGGATGTGTTTGCATGGTCTCATGAAGACATGGTGGGTTTTTCCACTGACATTGTCCTTCATCGCCTTCCCATTAAAGAGGGATTTAAGCCAGTCAAGCAAAAGCTCAGGCGATTGAAACCTGAGTGGAGTTTAAAGGTGAAAGAAGAAATTGTGAAACAATTTCAAGCTGGCATCATCATGGTGTCTACATATCCTGAGTGAATATCCAACATTGTGCCCGTGCCTAAACCTGGAGGGAAGGTGCGAGTTTGTGTGGATTACCGGGACTTGAACAAAGCTTACTTAAAAGATAGCTTTCCCGTGCCATTTATCCACATTCTCATTGACAATACTGCGCAATACGACATGTACTCCTTTGCTGATTGCTTTGCGGGATATCATCAGATCATGGTTGTTGAGGAAGATCGTGAGAAGACTTCTTTCATCACGCCTTGGGGAACCTTTTGTTATAGACGGTTGTCATTCGGCCTCATCAATGCCAGAGCCACCTATCAACGAGCTATGATGGCTCTTTTCCACGACTTAATGCACAAAGAGATCGAGATCTACGTGGATGACATCATTGTCAAGTCCCGGAAGTAGGATGACCATATAGACCATCTCAGGAAGTTGTTCAACAGGTTGCGTAAGTACAACTTGAAGTTGAATCCAGCTAAATGCGCCTTTGGTGTTAAATCAGGCAAGTTGCTAGGATTTCTAGTCAGCCACAAAGGGATTGAGCTGGATCCTGCCAAAATCCAAGCCATCACAAAAATGCCCATTCCTCAGACAGAGAAGGGAATACGAGAATTTTTTGGAAGAATCAACTTCATTAGCAAGTTTATCTCCCAACTCACAGCAACCTATGAGCCAATCTTCAAGCTATTAAGAAAGAACTCCTCTATGAAATGGAACGATGAGTGTAAAAATGCCTTCCTCACAATCAAGAAACAGCTAGTCAAAGCTCCCGTTTTGGTACCACCCAGGGATGATGTTCCCCTGTTTATGTACCTGTCCATAAGTGACAATGCCATGGGCTACATGCTGGGACAGAAAGACGATAGAGGCCAAGAACGAGGTATCAATTACCTTTGCAAAAGGTTCAGCAGCAGTGAACACAAGTACACTCTGATCGAAAAGACGTGTTGTGCTTTAGCATGGGCTTCCATGATATTACAACATTACTTCCATGGTCACACAACCTATCTCATATCCCACGTGGATCCTCTCAAGTATGTGTTCAACAAACCCATGTTAAATTGTCGGCTGTCCAGATGGCAGTTGATACTACAACAATTTGACATCATATATGTGACTCAAAAGTCAATCAAAGGTCAAGGAATTGCGGATCAACTGGCCGTCGCACCTTCAGGGGATTTCAAACCCTTGGAAACATATTTCCTCGATGAAGGAGTAATGACAGTGCAGCAACACCATCAGTACGGTACGCGCCAATCATGGAAGATGTATTTTGATTGAGCTGTTAATATGGAAGGTTCTAGAGCTGGAGCAGTTCTAGTATCTGGTACGGGGGAGCAGTGTCCCATCGCCGTCACATTACAGTTTGTCAGCACCAACAATACGGTTGAGTATGAAGGCTGTCTCATGGGGCTAAAAACTTGCCCGTTCCATGGGCATCAAGCGGTTAACTGTCTTTGGAGATTTAGAGTTGGTAATCAGACAATCTATCGGAATCTATCAAACCAAAGAGCTACATTTGCTGCCTTACCATCGGCAGGTTTTGAAGATGGCTTTGGAGTTCAGAGAAATCTCCTTTCTACACATTACTCGTAATAGGAATGACTTTGCGGACGCATTAGCAACTTTGGCCTCCTTGATTCGAATATCAGACAAAGAACATTTGCCAAGCGTCATAATTTCCCTGCACAAGGCCCCAGCCTATGGGAATTACGTTGGAGAAGTATCGGATGAGCTACCTCCCATCTAACATCCTTGGTATCAGCATATCAAGGAATATCTACGAGATGGATCTACACCCGCAGAAGCGAGCCCGACTGAGAAAAGGCGGATACATCGACTTGCTATGAAATTCTACCTGAGTGGAGATGCGCTCTACAAAAAAGATGCAGGACTAGGGCTCCTCAGATGTTTAGACAAAGATCAAGCCTAAAGGCTTATAGATGAAATCCATGGTGGAGTCAGTGGCCCCCACATGAGTGGCCCCCTCCTTGTCAAGAAAGTCCTCAAGACGGGACATTATTGGCTATCTCTCAAAGCTGATTGCGATGACCACGTCAGGAGATGCTATCAGTGCCAGATTCATGGGAATGTTATACACGCCCCTCCAAAGGAGCTTCACAATATGAGTTCACCTTAGCCCTTCTCAATGTGGGGAATGGACGTTATCGGTCCCATTGAGCCTAAAGCCAGTAACGGTCATCGATTTATCTTCACCATGATCAACTACTTCACCAAGTGGGTAGAAGCAGCCTCCTTCCCTAGGGTTACAAAAGAAGTCATCATTGTTTTCATCAGAAATAATGTCATTTGTCGATACTGACACCCAGAGGTGATTGAGTTAGACAATGCCAAGAACCTCAACAACAAAATGATGGAGGAATTATGCAGTAAATTCCATATCAAACATCTTAACTCTGTCATCTATCGTCCGAAGATGAACGGTGCTGTTGAAGCTGCTAACAAAAACATCAAGAAGATTATGCAAAAGATGTCCGCCAACCATACAGATTGGCCTGACCTATTGCCTCTGACGCTGTTAGCCTACAGAACCTCAATGCGTACTTCTACGGGGGCAACCCCCTACGCATTAACCTATGGGATGGAAGTAGTGCTCCCCATAGAAATTGAAATGGAATCCCTCAGAGTGTTGATAGACGCTCAGCTGGATGAAGACCAATGGGTACAAGACAGGTATCACCAATTGTCTCTAATAGATGAAAGACGAACCGCGACTATCTTCCATGGTCAGTTATATCAACAAAGGATCGCCAGATCCTACAACAAAAAAGTTCAGCTACGGCGGTTTAAACAACATGACTTGGTTTTGAAGAATATCCTTGACAACCAAGATCAATCTAAGGGAAAATTCGCTCCTAACTGGGAAGGCCCGTTTGTTGTCAAAGAAGTATTGACAGGAGGTGCTCTCAGATTACAAGAAATGGACGGCGATGAATTTCCACAACTCATCAACTCAGACACCGTGAAATGGTATTATGTCTGAAGTAACCAGCAAACACCCTGGTGTTGGACCATCAGATCACCAGTCATTCCTGTTCTTTAACCCTTTACCACATACAACTATTCTACACTTTGCCCCTAAGGGAAATATACATTTCAAGCCAGCAGCCTGGCTCTCCTCTGCGTTCCTACAACTTAGGTCATCCCACCACGGATTGAACCTCTCGCACTTGCAGTTTGGTTACCCATACATGGGATCAAACTTCTCATACCTGCAGTTTATCCTCAACCTAGGATTAAACTTTCTTCTCCCTGCATTCTGACCTGCACATGGGATCATGCTTTTCATCTCGCCCTGAAGGGCGAACTACGTCGACCTGATCTCCTCTTCAATAGGAGTACGTAGGCAACCAAAATAAAAACAATTCTACCCTTACAAAAAAAAACAACAAAAACATTCCTACACCATTTCTACCATATGCAGTGTTGAACCTCTTACACCAGGTTCGAACTACGCAGACCTGATCTCCTCTTTAATAGGAGTTCGTAGGCAGCCATTTATGGTGCGGTCTCACCCCCTACCAAAACACAAACCCTTGTCAGTTGGTACTGGGATCAAACATCAATCCACTACATTTCATTGGCTTCAGACCAAAGAGATGGAATTACCTGAAATCCTCCAAAATAAGAGATTCGGCGACCATCTAAGCTGCGGTCATACCTTGAAGAGAAACACCAATCCATAAGAGATGGAATTAACTAGGCTTCTCCTAAATAGAAGTACTGGCGACCATCTGTGGTGCGATCAATCTCAGAGAGGAAAGCCACACTCCCCTCCACATTTCCATATAGAAACTAGTCCCAAGACACCAAATATGGTAGGGATACACAGAGATTGATGATCCATTCTGAACTATCCAGAGATAACTCAATGTCCATCCACCCCAGAGGAATTCTGAATACGTCAAGATCACAAGCCCTGAAGCAGCAGGAAAAATATCAAGCAAATAGCAAGGCATATCTAAAAGGGAAGTGATCTAAAAATATATTTCCCTATCATATATATAATGATGTTTGATGTATACAATGTAAACTGTACATGAAAAAATGGCTAAGCTAGTATGTGAAGGAAAATACAAGCTCGTCTACAAGTCAGGGTATATGCGAGCTAACAAACCCAACATGGCATCCCTCTCAGAAGATGGAGGTGAAGATGTGGTCTCCTGTACGAGAATATCCACACGACCCAACAGATCTGCAGTCATCTGCATGGTGACCATATGATCATCAATATATGTGTTCATCTTTGTGATCATGCCAGTGGTAAGGGACCTTACGGCAGTACTATATATGATGGCTACATCCTGGGCAGATATAGTACTATCCCGCTCAACTATCATTGCATCTCTGGCTGATCTAGCCTCATCCCGCTCAACAACAGCGGCATCTCTACGAGCTAATACATCATCTCTCTCTAATAGAGTTGCGTCTCTCCCATCAAGGGCAGTCAACATCAAAGATTGGGTATGATCTCTCTCAAAGGTCATCAGATGAAGACTCTGCTCTAGGTACTGTGCCGAGTGCTGAATCATAACAGTACTGGTACTGGGAGAATCCAGAGGAAATGCTGGCAACCCAGCAGTGGGCTCCTCCTCGATGTATGAATCGATGTCCTCCATGGGCTCTACATCATCTAACTCACTATTCGGTACTGTGGACACTACCGCAGCTGATAAAATCTCTATCTCCATCCATGCGGAATACTCTGCAGAACAACCTGGATGATTGACAGAAAAAGAAGCTATCTCACGCTGATCCCAACAAGCATACACGCGGGATCGGTCCTCTGCTGAGAGATATCGAGAAGCTGAACGCTGACATATCGCCCCCTCGAAAGGATGAAAGTCCTGGAACTAGTCAAACTGTGACATCACGGACAGTGGATGACAAGTAGTCACACCCCTCAAGCCAGCCAAAGGGAGGAAGTCCATGCCCGAAGCGTGAGTAATGAAGCTATATGGTGAGCTAAGCCCCGAACACGGCAATATGCTGAATGGATCTCTGATATCTACCAAAAATGCGGACCAGGATAGAGCATATATTCACTCTGATGCCTGAAAGGAGTATGAAATAGCTACATCATGGGTGAAGCAATATCCATGTCGTCTAAAGGTACCAATCGGTCTCAAGTGTGACATAAACCACACATACATCATGACCGAACTCCCAGTGAACACTCCTGTCGAATAAATGCGGCAGTAGGATGTTGACCGCAGGGTCTTTGCTACAATTATAGGTATAATGGTGCGACCCTCCCTGAGAGCTCTCACGGCCATGATGACGCCTATGTCTATCTCATCCATGTACCGTGGCATATAGACATATGATAGTATGCATAGCAGTAGTACATCAACCCTGGCCAAACGCCAGTGATCCTCCGGTGCGGTGAAATCCCCGGAATATTGTGAATAGCTATCCTCCGAGCCAAATCTGTCATACAAAAAACGCTAGGATATCACGTGGCTAGATGTCCGCTCATCCTGTACTACTCTGCGCCGCAATCCAGTGAGAGTCATGAATCGTCTACTCATCTCTCCCAAAGCCAGGTGCACGCAAGGTCTGTCTAAAGGTAGCATCGTCAATCGTGCATACTCCCCCAGAGTAGGAGTCAACTTATGGGTCCCGAATCGAAAAACCTGCCTATCCGGTATCCAATGCTCTAGCATCTCGTCTACAAACCCTGCGGGAACCTGAAACATCAATAAAGTCATGGTATGCTGCAACAAATGATCTACAGTCACCCTGTCTGGTGGTGGCATGCTATCATACCACGATCGCATACCCAATGCCACCAATGATTGTGGGGTATGATCTATATGGCTAACTGTCAAAGAAGACATCTGTGTGGGCAGTGTCATAAGACCATCCAGGGGTCAATGCCGAATATTTCTGGACAATACATACATATGCATAACATGATACATGCATAACAGATAATGGATGGCAATATGATATAGGGAATGGAAAAAACTGTGCATACATTCCTAAGTATATCATCATCTAATACATCATCTCTGTACAACTACAAATACAGGGAAATGGGGCACAGACGCCCTACTACTAACAGAGGCCTATCAAAAGATATAGTGAGAATAAGGCACATCCACCTAATATCTAACAGAGGCCTATCAAAAGATATAACGAGAATACACATCAGAAGAAGACAATGGTGTCGATGTCCACATCATCAATCCTGTCCACCTGATGTAACTCCTCCAGAGTCACCAGATCTCTATTAACAGGGATGCCAGGCCTATAAAGAGGAGGATCTGCACCGGCAAAACCGAATGAGTCATCCGAGGGGCCAGGGCCTGAGCTGGAAAGAACAAATGAAGTCGCCTCTACTGGATCTCTGCCCAAATGCCGGATAAATAAATGTGACTAGTCCAACTGCCGGGTCAAACTATCAATCTGGGTCATATGAGTCAGATCTCGGACACAAGCTATCCAATTCATCATCATCAAGGATCCTGGAACTATATCCCCCATAAACTGAGTGGTGCGGGACTTAGCTCCAATGGTGCGAGGGGACCACCACCTCTGGAACGTCTCCTGGGTACATGGACCCTCTGACAATGCAAAACCGTCAACCCCCAATAATGGGATATCAATGACGGGTGACTGTGATACAGGCCAATGACGCCTAGCAAGAGGCAAGATCGGCATACAGATCTCCCCTGTGGTGCTCCTAATAGCACGCTCTCCTAAATAGAGCTCCCAGCCTCCATCTGTGAAGAGAGGAACTCTCCTGGTGGAAATCAGGTACCCGACTCCAGTCGGGTACCCATCCTCAAAGCCGATGGTCAAGTGTTCCCCTGAATAGGGAATTCATGTGATGGTGTCAGCTGTCAGCAACTCCAGCTGCATACGGCAGTGAGTGAAGCCCTCATCTACAGGGACCTCTGGTAAAATAGAATGGTGCCATCATCATCCTCGTGGATAGGTACCTAAACCTAATACACTCACAGGACGCAAGCATGGGAGCCTCTTATAGGCCCAAAACTGCCAACACAATGGCAAAATATCTACTATCAGTAAACACTCTTAACCTCTAAATGGGAAATGACAAGAGAAATACTCACCAGCAGAAATAGGTAAAAGCCTAGCCAAGCCTCGGTCAAACCCTGTGAGCGCATACGCATGCCCCGGAGGAAATAGACAAAGATATAGGAGCCCCAATCATACTCTCCAATACGGTCCACATCACATGTGGCGCTGATCAAAGCGAAAGACACCGTAGAAGAGTTATCTGCTATGAAGCAGCCTCGAATGATCATCAGGAACAATCATTGCAGAATGCGATCCCTGATTCTAATATCATCAGGCATGGGCTCACTCAAAAGCCCACTCATAGCATCTACGCTCAAAGGACCTGAATGGATAGTCCTGCCTTTGAGCGCCTCCGCTGGAACTCCTAATAAGGATCTAACGGCAGTAGGGGTAATATTCGCCATGCAAGGCACTGGCTCCGCCCCAAATTCCATATCTGTGATAAATCGCCAATCCATCGGCGTCATCATCACCTTGCAATCCAGTAGATGAAGTGACTGAGTCTGATGAAACCATCGCTCATACAATGCCCAGAGGTAACCCCAGGGCCAACGACGAGGAAGGATGGAGAAGAATGCCCCGAATCCCCACTCATGCACTACCTCTCTATAGTTAGGATGAAGCGCCTGGTACATGGAGTGAATGCTGAACCAGTTCCCTCGAGGCTGTGTAAAACCTGGAACCTGTATGAAATGCAGATCAACATCAAAACCCTTTAATCCTCATCAATAGGAAAGAAGGAAGATCAAAGTCTAACGCCATACCTCGTTAGCATGCAAATACATCGATGGATGTCTATTCAAATCACCCAACAGCTTTGGGTTTGCCACCTGAATACTCGGGAGCTCCCTACAAGGGACATGTACAACAGGAGCGGGATCCTCAATTGGAATATCCGCCTCCTCGTCCTCAACGTCTGGCACATCTACCCGGACAGGACGAATCACAGCCTCCACCAACCAATGAGGCTGTCTGACAGAACAGGGACGAGGCACTTCAGAAGCCCTCCGCCGTACGCCAGAAGTGGACCTATGGGAACTGCCGGGTGATCCGAATCCATAATATCTGGACAATAAGTCTCTAAATTACCCTCAGAAATGGTGTGGTATTTCCTTACCTGGAGCTTTCTAAAAAGCATTAATGACTATATGCACGCATGCATTTACTTTAATATACAATAGAGTTAAAATGCATGACTACCTAATGCCTATATTTGGAAATTTTTTGCCATAATCCCCTTTGAAAATAGGACTATCCACATGCACATAGGTATGTCTAGGTGGCCATTCAGTAGCACATCTGCCCCAAAGTCATATACATAATATATGAATTAAAAATTCAAAATCATACATGCATAAGGTTAACCTCAATATCAGGAGTACTTGGCCTTTCTACCTTTGCTTATTGGACCTCAAAAAGGACAAAAATAGCAGAAAAAGGTGCCAATTTGACTGTCTTAAATGTCAAATTTTTTCACATCATTATGTTCAGCATAGTTTAATACTAACATTTACTATGTTGAATATTTTTTTATCAAGTCATTTGTGCATACATAATCACTACTATGCGTTTAGATGCATTTCATGCTACAACTCGAAATCCAACGGATAAAAACTGGAAAAAATACATGCATACGTTACCAGAATAGTGTAGAACACTTGTACGGTGACATAATTTACATAAAATAGCCCGAACTTAGCATATCTGAAAGAGGCTCACGAATTTCCCTTCGCGCGACAAGCTGAAAATGACTTGTGTTGCCAACCTGCTAGAATTTATCATCTGCGATTGGCCGCAGGCTCACCTACGGCTACAGCAGGTGCACCTATGGCAGCCCTATGTGGGTCCCACCCCTCTGGCTCAGTCCAGTTCGAGTTGCAAAGGAGTTCTTGTGGACTAGAAAGGTCAAATCAAGAATAAAAATGCCACGCGATTGAGCAAAACATCATACAATCCTTGTCTTCTCAGATGAAACTTTTAGTTTGTACATCGCTCATTTGTAGTCACTCGAACATGAGGTATACTCTGCCAATGATCTCATTTGTTTCAAACCACATCCGGTAATACATTGTACAGGTCCGTTGCCACCAATTCCGGGTCATTACTCTAAGTGCATCCCCGGCGGGGGTTACAACGCGTGCTTATCAGTTGACACACAAATCAGCGAAGGTCAAGCAGCCTTGACATCATGATAACCATTGGAAGCAAACCCAACAGAGCATCGGAAGCCATCTGATGACCAATCGCTGCTACACACATCAGCGATGGTTAAAACGTAGATCCCCGGCGGGGGTTACAACGCGTGCTTATCCGTTGACACACAAATCAGTGAAGGTTAAGCATCCTTGACATTATTTCAGCCGATAGCGATTAAACCTATCAGAGCTCTAGAGCTATTCGAGGATTTCATGCTCGATTGCTCATATTCCCCAGCGGATCCCCAGTGGGGGTCACAGCGCAGTGTTCCATTAATTCACACGTCAGCGAAGGTCAAGCAAACCTTGACAATTTACCCACATAATCTCAGCCATTGATTCACACGTCAACGAAGGTCAAGCAGCCTTGACAGTATATCCCACATGATTTTTTTTTCAACCGTTGATTCACATGTCGGTGAAGTACACGTCAACGAAGGTCAGGCATCCCTGACAGCATTTGCTATTGGCAGTAAATCCAACAGAATCTTGACATGTCCTGACGATACCAACCAGGAAAGGTCAATGTTATCAAAGAGGATAGATGGTGGAATATGTTACACACATCCTCAAACAGACCAAGCTTTATCCCCACAGATCTCTTGCACGTAAGAGGTACCTCTTCAGGATCAAGTCGTTATCAAGAACACATGAATTTGGTGATAACTCTAACATCAACATCCTAACAGATTCGGATTACACATCAAATCTGGTCAACAGGGAGCCAGCAATCATCCCCAGCATGTTGGGTTACAACCCCGTACACATGCATCATGCATTTGCCTCATGTTGCTACATATAGTACCATGTTTGTCTTGTTGCGTTTCAAGTGTCTAGGATTCTTTATCCTACCCATGCATCGCCATGCACGGGTACGATAAAGAGGGGCATCTGTAGACACTCGAAATTTTTTGTACTACCGTCACTAATATTGCAGGAAGACAGATTCGTCTTTTAAGAGGGAACCCTGAAAGACAATCCATATCCATACCGGATACTACCATAAGCTCAGCATCAACCCCGGATCACACTCTAGGAGTAACAATTCTAACCTCAGATATAACCCCGAGGCATGCAGATCCAATACCGAAACACACACCGGAGAAGACCGATTAATCTCAGAGATAACCTCGAGGTATCCAGTCTCAGTCCCAACTATGGGAATAGCCACCAACCTTGGTGATAACCCCAAGGAATGCAGTTTCGGCGATAACCCCAGAAATATTTGTTTCAAATGCGACCAGCTTCAATCTCGGCGCTCACAATGAGATACACTGTACCAACCCAGCAATAACATCGGGAAGACAGACACACCTCAAAGATGACAATGAGGACCTTCAACAAATTACAACAGTCCAATCTCAACGATGCCTGAGCAACGTCTGCTTTATCAGCCCAATCCGGCGATAACACCAGTGAGGGGCAACATCGTCATCTCGCCAATGCAATGCCACGCCACGTCGTCTCAATATCTCTACGCAACGATGTCCCACAAGACTAACAAATCCTGAGTGACTATTATACGGGATAACGGATGAAAGTTGAAGCTTGAAGACCGGAGGGCATCGTCCCATCTTCAATGACTTCATACAAACTCTAATCCCATGCCATCGTACAACTCTCGACAACGGCTGTCCAAAATAGGTCCTGTATACCTCAAACGGATGCCCGAATTGCACTTCTTAAAGTTCGAGTGGACATTACAGTGCTTGAGTGCCTGTACTTCGAGACGACCCGACCCGACCCAAAAAAGTCGGGCCCACCCGGGTTGCCTCTGGTACACCTGCTGCTTAGCCGCAGGTGTACCTGCGGCTAAATTGTTTATAAATAGAGGGCTTGGGCTGCCCATTTTGCAAGAGAAAACGGCGAGGAAGCCCTGCCCAATTTACTCTGCACTCACACCATGCAGTGTACTTTCTCATTTTAAACACATGTGAGCTCATATATAGCCTCTTTTGTACCTACAAAAGCCAGTGTTTACCCACTCTAAAGATATTGAAGTCTTCCTTGACAGTCAACTGTATGCCTTCTCACACACTTTAGAGTCTTTCTCTTCATCTTTGCACACACCCTTCTTCACGTTGAGAGTCGTGTTGCGCACATTTGCCCGGACTTTGGTCCGCGGTTTTGTTTCAACTTGTATATATATATATATATATATATATATATATACACACACATATATATATTGACTAACATTAACGAGTTATGCCTCGATTGAGCCTAGACTTCGGTTCTGGAGCGTTTATTTGCTTTAATATATATATATTTTTTATATATATATTAATTGTGTGTCGAACTTTGTTCGATGAGCCTAGACTTCAGTCTGGAGAGTTTATTTGCTTTAATATATATATATATATATATATATATATATATATATATATATATATATATATATATATATATATATATTAATTGTGTGTCGAACTTTATTCGGTGAGCCTAGACTTCGGTCTGGAGCGTTTATTTGCTTTAATATATATGTACATTTATATATATTAACTGTGTGTCGAACTTTGTTCGATGAGCCTAGACTTCGGTCTTGAGCGTTTACTCGCTTTTTATATATATATATATATATATATATATATATATATATATATATATATATATATATATATATATATATATATATATATATTTATATATACGAACTGTGGTCGGACTCTGTTCGATGAGCCTGAATTTTACATCCGGTGCGTTTACTCTACTTTTATATATATATATATATATATATATATATATATATATATATATATATATATATATATATATATATATATTCGTCTTGCCTGGAGTTTCCTTCGTGGCAGTTGATCGCTTTTACATTTTTATTTACATTTCGTCCCGCCTGGAGTTTCCTTCGTGGTGGTTGACCGTATTTACAGCTTTATTTACGTTTCATCCCGCCTGGAGTTTCCTCTGTGATGGTTGATAGCTTTTAACAGCTTTATTTACATTTCTGATCCCCCATGGAGGTGCTTCGTGGTTGGTGATCATGTATGTATATATATTTACAGCTTTTATATATATACCTGCTTACTACTTTCATACAAATTACAGTATCTTGTGCGCCTAGGAATCATGTGATCACAGATTCAGCCTATTGAATCTAGATTCGGTTCCCGTGATGGACATTTTTAGCTGTAAGTAGCTTGTAAATTATTTTGCGGTGTCTGAATTTCCTCAGATGGTTTCAATACCCACGAGGAAGTCGGCATTATTTTGTATATTATTTTTCTACGGATGCCTCGCATCTGTTAAATAAAATCAATCAAGCCGAGCACTTAATAAAATGATAGTGTAAAAGGTCTCAATTACTATTGAACATCATGGTTTGAAAAACCTCTTTTATAAAACATCACTGCCATATCTTGCTAAAAATTAAATTTTTACATAAATTCAAACCCTGTGTATATAGGTGCGAACGTGACCTTGCACTACTTCCAAATAACAACACATTGACCCACACACACACACATTCAGATAATAGTTTCTTGAAAAGAGGCGGTCACCGTGGTAACACGGATGTCAGGGGGTGCCTAACACCTTCCCTCCGCATAACCAAGTCTCCGGACCCTAATGAATCTCGGTTTCACTGACCCGTTTAGCAGTGTCACATCGTTGGGTCAATGTGCAAACCTTTTCTTGGTTATGTTGGTACAACCATGTAAAAAACCAACTGGCGACTCTTAATAGTCCATCGTCAATATTATACATGTCAGACCTTTTTCACTTATTTTTTCAAACAAATCTCACCTAAAATGAGAACACCATAGAACAAGTAACGGAAATGGACATCTACAAATCCCGACGTCGACAATGTGTTCTGGGGTTGAGGCTGAACTTCCGGTAGTATCCAGACTGGATGTGAGTTATCTTCCAGGGTTATCTTTGAAAGACGAATCTGCCTTCCTGTAATGTCAGTGATAGGTGTGCAAAAATTTTTAAGTGTCTACAGATGCCCCTCTTTATCATATTCATGCAAGGCAATGCATGGATAGGATACAGAATCCTAAACACTTGAAATGCAGCAAGATAAAAATGATGCAAAGTGCAGCAACATGATGCAAATTTATGATGCATGGGTATTGCGTTGTTGTCCAGCATGTTGGGGGTGATTGCCGGCTCCCTGTTGCTTCTACCGGGAATTGGCAATGATTACCAGATTGGATGTGTGATCCGAATCTTTTAGGATGTTGACGTTGGGGTTATCACCAAAGTCATTAATCCTTGATACAGACTTGATTCCGAAGATGTGCCTCTTGTGTACAAGAGATCTGCGGGGGTAATGCTCTATCTGTTTGAGGATGTGTATAACATGTTCCATCATCGATCCTCCTCGATGATGCTTATCTTTCCTGGTTTGTATCGCCATGACATATCAATGTTCTGTTGGATTTAATGCCAACAGTATGTGTCGTCAGGCTACCTGACCTTCGCTGATGTGTGCATCACCGGATAAAACCCCTGTTGGGCATGCTGTCAAGGCTGCTTGGCCTTCGTTGATGTGTGAATCAATGGACCATGCATTGTAACCCCCGCCGGGGAGTTGTTTAATTCTCGTTGACGTGTAAATCAACGGCTAAAATCATCGGATGGCTTCTGACGCTTCGTTGGATTTACTTGCCAATGGTTATAATGATGTCAAGGCTGCTTGACCTTCGTTGATATGTGTGTCAGTGGAACATGCGTTGTAACCCCCGCCGAGGAATTCTAATTGAGAATGCGTGATGCCCCCGTCGGGGATCTCGTTTTGAGAATGCGTGATGCCCCTGCCGGGGATTCTCTTCTTGAGTCTGTGTTGTGACCCCCGCCGGGGAACTGTACTTCGCCATATGCAAACGCATGATGCCCCCGTCGGGGTTCTCATTTTTAAGAATGTGTGATGCCCCCGCAGGGGATCTCGTATTGAGACATAGGGTGACTACCTAGAATTGGCGGCATGGGACCTGCGCAAGGTATTGCCAAGTGTGATTTGTAATAAATAACTAAGATCATCGGCATAGTATTCCCTGTGCTCGGGTGAATACCAATGAGTGATGTGTAGACCCACGGCTTGGTCTGAGAAAACCAGGGTGACAAGCTATTCCGCTCAATCGCGTAGTGTTTTTACTCCTAATTTGGCTTCTTCAACATATGAAAACTCCTTTGCAACTCAAACTGGATCGAGGCAGAGGGGTGGGACCCACGTAGCGGTGCCACAGGTACACCTATAATAGCTGCAGGTGGACCTGCGGCCAGCCATGGCTACTTAATGCCAGCAGGTTACTTTCATAAGTCATTTTTATAGCGCGCCACGAAGGAAATCTGAGAACTCTTCTTCAGATCTGCTGAGTTCAGGCGACTTTATGCAAATTTTGTCACCGTACAAGTGTTATACAATGTCCTGGTAACGTATGGATGTCTTCTTTTCCAATTTTTATCCGTTAAAAAATGACTTATCATATAAAAGGCATCTAAACACATAGTAGTGAATATGCATGCTCAAATGATTTGATAAAAAATATTCAACATAGTAAATGTTAGCATTAAACCATGCTGAACATAATAATGTGAAAAAAATTTGACTTTTGAGACAGTTAAATTGGCACCCTTTTCTGCTATTTCTTTTCCTAATTGAGGACAAATGAGCAAAAGGTAAAAATGTAAAGTAATCCTGGTAATTAAACTACCCTTATGGATTGATGACTTTGACTTTTAATGCATAAGTATGTATATGACTGTAGGCAGGTGTGCTACTGAATGGCCACCTAGTTATGCCTATGTACTTGTGGATAGTCCTATTTACAAAGGGGACTATGGCAAAATTTCCCAAAATGTAGGCATTGAATAGTCATGTATTTTTAACTCTATTGTAGATGTATGTTAAAGTAATGCATGCATGCATGCATGTAGTAATAAAGTGCATTATGAAAAGAAAGCTCCAGGTTAGAAATTACCACACCCTTTCTGAGGTGATTTAGAGACTTTTGTCCAGATATTATGGACTCGAATCAGCCGAGTAGTTCCCGAAGGACCACTTCTGGTGTACAGAAGAGGGCTTCTGAAGTGTCTCGACCCTGTTCTGTTAGACAGCCTCGTCAGTTAGTGGAGGCGGTGATACGTCATATCCAAGTTGATGTGTCAGATATAAAGAACGAGGATGAGGATGTTCCAGTTGTGGACCCAACTCCTGCTGTACATGCTCCCCGTAGGGACCTCCCAAGTATTCAGGTGGCAAACCCAGAGCTCTTGGGTGATTTGAGTCGACATCCCTTGATGAATTTGCATGCCAACGAGGTATGACGTTAAATCTTGATCTTCCTTCTTTCCTATTGATGAGGAGTAAAGGGTTTTGATGTTGATCTTTATTTTATATAGGTTCTCGGCTTTACACAGCCTCGAGGGAACTCGTTCAACATTCACTCCATGTACCAGGCTCTGCATCCTGACTATAAAGCGATTGTGCATGACTAGGGGTTTGGAGCGTTCTTTTCCATTCTTCCCCGTCATTGTCCCTGGGGTTACCTCAGGGCATTGTCTAAGCGCTGGTTTCACCAGACTCAGTCACTCCATTTATTGGATTGTGAGGTGACGATGACGCCGATGGATTAGCAGTTTATCACAGGTATGGAGTTTGGAGGGGCACCAGTGCCTTGCATGGCGTATATTACCCCTACTGTCGTCAGATCCTTGCTAGGAGTTTTGGCGGAGGTGCTTAAGGACAAGACTGTTCGTACGGGTCCTTTGAGCGTAGATATTATAAGTGGGTTATTGAGTGAGCCCATGCCAGATGACGTCAGAGTCAGGGATCACATTCTTCAGCGATTGTTCCTGATGATCATTAGGGGCTGCTTCATAGCAGATAACTCTTCTACGGTGTCGTTCGCTTTGATCAGTGCCACGCGACATGTGGACCGTATAGGAGAGTATGATTGGGGTTCCTACACCTTTGCCTATTTCCTCAGGGGCATGCGTATGTGTTCGCAGGGCTTGACCGAGGCTTGGTTAGGATTCTACCCATTTCTGCTGGTGAGTATTTCTCTTATAGTTTTCCATATGTAGGTTAAGAGTGTTTACTGACCGCAGATGTTTGCCTTTGTGTTGGCAGTTTTGGACCTATGAGAGGGTTCCATGTTTGTGTCATGTGAGTGTGTTAAGTTTAAATACCTATCCACAAGGATGACGATGGCATCATTCCATACTGGGGAAGGTCCCTATAGCTGAGGGTTTTACTCATTGCCGCCTACAGCTGGAGTTGTTGACAGCTGACATTATCACATGGATTCCCTATTCTGGGGAGCACTTGGCCATGAGTTTTGAGGATGGGTACCCGACTGGTGTCGAATACATGATTTCCACCCGTAGGGTTCCTCTCTTTACCGATGGAGGATAGGAGCTCTATTTAGGAGAGCATGCTATCAGGAGCACTACATGATAGATCCGTATGCCGATCTTGCCTCCTGCCAGGCATTATTGGCATGTGTCACAATTACCCGTCATTGATATCCCATTATTGGGGGTAAACGGTTTTGCACTGTCAGAGGGTCCCTGCACCCAAGAGATGTTCCAGCGTTGGTGGTCCCCTCATATTATTGGAGCTCAGACCCGCGCCACTCAGTTTATGGGGGATATACTTCGAGGATCCGTGATGATGATGGATTGGCTATCATGTGTACGAGATCTGACTCATTTGACACAGATTGACAGTTTGACCCAGCGGCTGGACCGAACACATTTCTTTATCCGGCATTTGGGCAGAGATCCGACAGAGGCAGATTCGTTTGATCCTCTAAGCTCAAGAGCTGGCCCGTCAGATGGCCCATTTGGCTTTTCCGGCGCAGATCCTCCTTTGTATAGGCCTGACATCCCTGTTGATAGAGATCCAGTGACTCAAGAGGAGTTACATCAGGTGGACAGGATTGATGATGTAGATATTGACACCATTATCTTCTTCTGATGTGTATTCTCGTTATCTCTTTTGATAGGCCTTTGTTAGATATTGGGTGATTGTGCCTCATTCTCGCTATATCTTTTGATAAGCCTCTGTTAGTAGTAGGGCGTCTGTGCCCCATTTGCCTATATTTTTAGCTGTACAGAGATGATGTATATAGATGATGATATACTTAAGAATGTATGTATTATTTTTCATTCCCTATATCATATTGCCATCTATTATCTATAATGCATGTATCATGTTATACATATGTATATATGTCCAGAGATATTTAGCATTGACCCCTGGATGGTCTTATGATACGGCCTACACAGATGTCTTCTTCGACAGTCAGCCGCATAGATCACACCCTACCAGACTTGGTAGTCTCCTATCTGAGGTCGTGGTATGGTAGTATGTCACCTCCAGATAGGGTGACCGTAGATCTGCTACTACAGCATTCCATGACCCTTTTGATGTTTCATGTTCCCGCATGATTTATGGAGGGTATGCTGGAGTGTTGGATACCAAAGAGACAGGTCTTCCGGTTTGGTACCAAGGAGCTAACTCCTACATTGGAGGAGTATAAACGGTTGACGGCTTTGCCCTTGGATAGACCTTACGCTCATATGGCTGTTGGAGATATGCGCTGGCAGTTCATGACCCTCACCGGGTTACAGCGTAGAGTGGTAGAGGATGAGATTACATCTTGTCATGTACTATCACAGCGTTTCCTGATAGATAGGTTTGGCTCATTGGACATCTATACATGTCACTTTGGAGATTTCACCATGCCAGAGGATCAGTGGCATTTAGCTAGATTGGATGCATTCTTGATGTGCATAGTGGCGTATGTGTACATGCCACGATACATGGATGAGCTAGATATCGGTGTTATTATGGCAGTAAGAGCTCTTAGGGAGGGTCGTACTATCATTCCGATGATTGTGGCGGAGACGCTGAGGTCGGCCACGTTTTGTAGCACTTACCCTGCAGGGGTATTCACTGACAGTTCGGTCATGTTGTACATGTGGTTTATATCACACTTGGGACTGATTGGGACCTTCCGCCGACACGGGTATTGCTTCACCCATGATATAGTTATGTCTTACTCCTTTCAACCATCGAAGTGTACAGACGCTATGTCTTGGTCGATGTTCTTAGCGGATATCAGAGATCCATTTGGCATTTTGTCATGCACAGGGCTAAGCTCACCCTACAGCTTCATTACTCATGCTCCGGGCATGGACTATCTCCCTCTGGCTGGCTTGAGGGGCATGACTACCTATCACCTGTTGGCCGTGATGTCGTAGTTTGACTAGTTCCAAGACTTCCATCCTTTTGAGGGGGTGCTAGGTCAGCGTTTAGCTTGTCACCATCTATCAGTAAAGGACCAATCCCAGGAATATGCATGTTGGGATCAACATGAGATAGCTGTTTTCTCTATTAGCCATCCGGACTGTTCGTCATAGTATTTTGTGTGGATGGAGACAAAGACTTCATCAGCGGCGACAGTATCCACAGTACCAGATAGTGATTCAAACGATGGAGAGCCCATGGAGCACATTGATTCGGACATCGAGGAGGAACCATTTACTGGGTTGCAAGCATGTCCTTTAGATTCTCCCAGTATTAGCACTGTTGTGATCCAGCATTCGGCATAGTACTTTGAGTAGAGTCTTCATCTGATGACCTTCGAGAGAGATCAGACCAGAGCCTCGATGTTAACTGCTATTGATGGGAGAGACGCATCTCTATTAGAGAGAGACGATTTATTAGCTCGTAGAGACACCACTGTTGTTGAGCGGGATGAGGCTAGATCAGCCAGAGATGCTGTGATAGTTGAGGGATAGTGTCATATCTGTCCGGGACGTAGCCATTACAGATAGTACCATAGTGAGGTCCTTTACCACTGGCATGATTGTAGAGATGAACACGTATATTGATGAGCATTGGGTCACCATGCAGATGGCTGTAGATCTGTTAGCTCGTGTGGATACCCTTGTATAAAAGACCACAGCGTTACCTCCTTCTGCTGAGAGGGATGCCATGTCGGGCTTGATAGCTCGCATATACACTGATTTGTAGATGGGCTTGTATTTTACTGCACAGACTAGCTTAGCCATTTTGTCATGTACAATTTACATTGTATATCAAACAACATTATATATATAGCAGGGAAATATATTTTTGATTACTTCCCTTTTAGATATGTCTGTTGCTTGTTTGATATTTGCTTGTTTCTTCAGGGCTTGTGATCTTGATGTATTCTGAAATCCTCCTTGATGGGTGGACATTGAGTTGTCTCTGGACAGGTCGGAATGGATCATTGATCTGTGTGTATCCCTACCATCTTTGGTGTCTTAGGACTGGTTTCTGTATGAAAATATGGAGAGGAGTGTAGCATTCCTCTCTGAGATTGACCGCACCACAAATGGTCGCTAGTACTTCTATTTGTGAGAAGCCTAGTTAATTCAATCTCTTATGGATTGGTGTTGCTCTTTGAGGCACAACCGCAGCTTAGATGGTCGCTGAATCTCTTATTTAGGAGGATTTAAGGTAATACCATCCCTTTGGTCTGAAGCCGATAAAATGTGATGGTTTGAAGTTTGATCCCAGTACCAGATGACAAGTATTTGTGTTTTGGTATGGGGTAAAACCGAACTATAAATGGCTGCCTATGTACTCCTACTGAAGAGGAGATCAGGTATGCGTAGTTCGAACCTGGTATAAGAGGTTCAACGTTGTATGTGGCAGAAACGGTGTAGGAATGTTTTTGTTATTTTTGTTTTTGTAAGGAGAAAGGTGTAGGAATTTTTTTGTTGTTTTTGTTTTTGTAAGGAGAAGGGTGTAGGAATGTTTTTGTTGTTTTTTTTATTGCGACCGGTCCATGTAAAATGGTTGCCTATGTACTCCTATTGAAGAGGAGATCAGGTCGACGTAGTTCGCCCCTCAGGACGATTCGCGGCCGAAGCGAAGTATTAATCCCATATACAGGTTATACTGTGGGGAAAAGAAAGCTTGATCCCATGATTGGGACAAACTACAGGTGTGAAAAAGTTTGATCCCGTCTTCAGGACAAACTGCAAGCGTAGAAAAGTTTAATCTCGTCTTCAAGATAAACTGCAGGTGTAAAAGGTTCAATCCCTGGGAGGATAATGGAAATTGTATGAACGTAGTGAAACCAGGCTGCTGGCTTGAAGAGTATGTTACCCTGAGGGGCAAAGTATGGCGAAGAATTATATTTAGTGAAGGATTAAAGAACCGGAATGACTGGTGATCTGATGATCCATGTGACAACCCGAATTTTTATAAGTTATTAAAATAGGAATTTAATAATTAAAATTCTTATTATGAGATGTTTTGAGTTTGAGTATGAAATACTATAATTTGATTATTATGCCTTATTGAGAATGTAATTGTTATGAATTAAATTTCATAAATATTGAGAGTAATTCACTTAATTAAAATAGTGAATTAATGTAAATATATTTATTTTTGAGAGGGTAATGTGTTACATATAAATGTAATATGTTAATGTAATTTAATTGTGAATTTTATAAATAGTTAAGATAATTATCAAGTAAAATAAATATTTTAGTTGAGATACTTATGGTATAAAGTAAATATTTGATGGGAATTATTATGGAATAATTTATTCATGTATGATAATATTAAGTAAATTGATGATAAACAATTTTATAATCGGTGCATATTTTATTACGCTAATGGAATGACGAGGCTCTAATTTAATTAAATAATTAACTTAGAGGATGAATAATTTATTAAATAAATTTATTTTGATGATAAGGAGTGATTTGATAAATTAAGTTATTAATAAACACAATGTAACTTAATATGAAATTATAAGATTAGGTTTGGTTATGTGTGACAAATGTACCATATAATAAAGGAGTATTACAAATAAATTGAAAAAGGAGATTTTGGGTGCTAGCCAAACATGGCTTAGTGACCCTTTGTTATTGTAACTGAAGAACCCATAATGCATGCGCATTATGTTTATATCAGTTATATTGATATACGTGTTTTGTTCTTAAAGCCTAAGAATAGAGAAAACAAAGAATATGAGAGAAATTGAGAGAGAAAGAGAAGAAATCCTTTGTTAAATTGAAAAAAATGGTGATTGTGAGAATCAAAGAAGGGAGAGGAAGGATAATCAAGCCATTCTCATCCTCTAATTAAGCTTATGGAGAAATTAAAAAGTTATATTATAGCCCTAGTTCTTAGTTGTGTTTAATCAAAACTTCTTCTCTTTAATTGGTTATGGTGCATAATTTGAGTAAAGAATTGGTTTATAAAGATTATTTGGTATGTATAATCTGTTAACCATCGTATATGATTGCTACTTGTTTGTCAAATTCGTGAGAATTAGGATTGTAGGAAGGAATTGTAAAAATAGTGTTTATGTTTATAGGATATGGCTTAGAAAGTACAAAATTTCATGATCAATACTTGCTATAATATGTAAATTGATGTTGGATTATGTTAGTATGTTAAGAAACGAAAGCGGCGTAGTTTGAACCATGTCAATTGGTTAAAAAAACGAAGTCGTGGTGATCGAATTCGCTAAATGTGTTTAAAACATGAAAATATAGCATGAATATTGAATTGGAACCCTTAAATTGATTTGTTAAAGTTTTTGAAATGTTAAAATTACTCTGTAGATGAGTATTTCAGTGTTTCACTAGTTCATAGAATCGAAAACCAACTAATTCCGACTTAAAATGAAGAAGTTATGAAGATTTGAAGTTTGTACATTGAGAACACTGTAATCTGGGCATAGCCAAGCGCGGCCGCGCATCCCAGGAGCGCGACCGCGTAGCTGGGCGCTACAAGGTCATGTGGGCGCGCGGTATTTGGTAAAACGGCTATAACATTTTCATACGAACTCCGATTGAGGTGATTCAAGATGACTCGGAACGAGGACGAATAGACCTACAACTTTTGTTCTTTAACCTTTTTAATTGGAGGTCTTTAGGAAGGGGCAGAATGGTCATTTGTAGGACTATTGTGTTTTCAGAGGCAATCGAAGGGCGTCGGACATGCACGTATGCAGGTGTAATGCTCTTGACGATAAGAGATGTTGTTCTAAGTTATAGAACATGAATATTAGGATGTATAATGATGCTTAAAATTAATATAATAATGTATTAGATAAGTTATAGAAGCATAGTAAGCATATACAAGCGAGTCAAATCGGGCATTCGACGAATAAACGTCGAAACGCCGTGATAAGTGTTAATGAACGTAAAAAGTGTTTTAAGTCAAATGAAATGAACATTATAAGGTATGAAATGGGTTTAATATTAAACTGAAAGTAGTATGCACACAAGCCAATCATGTTTGATGATAAAGCATATACTTTGTAATAATCTTATTCATTTATTAATAAAAAGTATTATTTTATTAAACGCTTTTAATTATCTACATGATGCTGTTTTACAATATGTGATAAACCCATAGTTTTAAGCAATGCTTTTAGAATAATGATGATGATCATTCTAATGAGATCTAAATTCTTAGAAAGCTTAAAACTAAAATAGTTCCCAATCATTGGATTACTAAATTGGGGATTAGTGAATCCTGATAGATTGGTACATACGTTGCTTGCTCATTGGATGAGGATAATTGATCTCATGATCATTTGTGTGGAGACACTAAAACAAGTATGTAGGTGCTTATTAGAGAATAAGTTCACTGAACGTGGCTAGCTAAGGAATACCTAATGGAGTTTTACTTGCCTGTCAATAGGAATTCCTGTAGTGATAGTAGTACAAGTGATCCTTGGACTTGAGATCATCATAGTATCTTGTGTACGATGAGTTATACTTTGACTTATTCCTTAAGACCCTTAGGGTATATCAAAGGGTATGCTTGGGTATAATAAGTTGTACATGGAGACAATGTATGATCAATAAAGAATCTACCACTTCTAGTAAAAGAAGAGAAATGTCCTATATGATTCGATAAATGACAACCCAGTAGTCCTTGGCCAAGGCAGATTGAAATTAGAAAAGATTTTTTAATTTGCATTATTTGGAGTTGTGCATTTAAGAGTCGAAATACATATAATTAAATAAAATAAGACTTGAAAGTAATTCCATGTCTTATATTTAATTGGGACATTGTATGGTGGAAGGATTGAATTGTACGATAACTATTTACTCAAAGGTTCTTTTATGATTAATGTTGAAATCTATATTATCTGGAAAGTCGTTGATCGCTAGGGAGGCTTATCCCTATTGCAGAATAAATATTATTTATTTAAATAAATTAATAGTTTAATTTATTTATTTAAATAAGATTAGAATTGTTCTAATTGATTTATTCACAACCGGTTTAATATGGAGAACCTAAAGGGTCACACCATAAAAGGAAGAACCTAAAGGGTAACCTAGAAAATGAAGAACAGACCTGACAACATTTTTGAAGGAACAGATCTCGTTGGTTATATGTTGTATGAACTTGTTTGTTGTTCAATCTTGTAGTCGTGCATTAGTATTACATTATGTGACCAACAACTTGCCCAGAAGCACATCACACACTACTATAATCATGGTCAAAGTAGCTATGTTGTACACTGCTATGAATGTTCAAGAACAGCTCAAGAACATGAAGAACACCTATAGCGACAGTTTTGTCACTATAGGTGGCCTTTAGCGACAAACATTATATTATTTTCCGAAAATTATTTAATAAATAGAAAAAAAATAGTTTTTAATTATTAAAAATACAAAATAAATTATTAAAAATTATTTTAATATCCGAAAATCATATTTTAATTATTTTGGATATATTTCATAAATATTTAATATTTTTGGAGTATTAAAAGTATTTAATTTATTTAATTATAATTCTAAATAAATTATTTAAAAATGATTTTAATACATAAAAAATCATTTAAAATTATATTATGATATAAGAAAATATATTAAGTTATTTTTAATGACTTTTAATCTTTTGTGATAAATTTCATTAATAAATTAATATTAATGATAATTAAGTTATTTACTAAATGAATTAAATAAATTAATTAAAAATGATTTTATTATATTAAAAATTATTTTAAATAATAATAAGGTATTTAAAAATATTTTAGGTTATAAAATATAAATTTTAATATTTAAAGGTAAATTTTATTAATTAATTATTATTAATGATATTAAAGTTATTTAATAATTATATTAAATAATTAAGTTTAAAAATGATTTTAATATTATAATAATCATTTTAAATGAAAATAAAGTGTTTAAAGATATTTTAAGTTATAAAACATAACTTTTAATATTTAAATGATAATTTCATTAATAATTAAATATTAATAATTATTAATTTATTATTAATGATATTAAATTTATTTAATAATTATATTAAATAAATAGTTTATAAATGATTTTATTAATTTAAAAATCATGAAAAAGGGATATAAATGAATTAAAAATATTTTAAGTTATACTTAATGCCTTTTAAATATTTTGATAAGTAGTACATTAATACTTCAATATTAATGATAATATGATTGTTTAATACTTAAATCATTTAATAATGATTCCGATGTTTGAAAATTCGTGATAAATTATAATAAATATTTTAAAAATTATTATAAGTCATTTAAAAATAATATGACTGATACGTACGGATATTGAGTTACAGAATAGATTCTTAGACTCGATAATTACCCGATAAAACTGTCGGTACACCGACATATTTCAGAAATTGATCTAGACTTAGATAAGTTAATTAGATATGTGATTATTTGTGATTCAATGGTTATTAAACATGGGTAATAATGTGATTAGGTTATGTGCTGACTGCGAAATGCAGTACTATGTGTTATAGTATATTGTTCTAATCGAACGAATGATCTGATTAATGATAGGTCGTGATATAAAAGATAGAACTAAGTTTCAAACTGTAAGCAACGCATCAGGCAAGTATTTTACCTTTGCATTTTCTTTATGCAATGGACATGAGTAAGAATGTTTTTAAACTATATTATTACTATACAGATTATTAACCTTATATTATATACGCTCATTGAATATCAACATGTTAGTATATGATAATTCTGATATATATATTATGTTCGTTAATTTCTATAAATGGTTATACAAGTGTCCCCACTTGGATAATCATTGTATTTAATCACATGTTGATATACCTTTGTCAATTATCCGTATACATATATGTTGAATTATAGATTATTGTTGAACAAGATAAAACCTTTGATTTGAAACCCAGACAAGTATGAACATCTCTACACGGGAAAACTGTTTATGCACCCAAGGTGGACAGAGTGAACAATTATATCGTTCTTGTAATGTAGTATTGATCAATGCAGGGCATAACGGGCTGATCACCCCCGTGCCCGTAAGTTATGACGGTTTACAGATGAATTTCTGTTTAAACTTTTCGAAAATGAAAACAATGTTCATGGCATGTCACCATAACCCCAGTTATAGTCAATATGTAGTTTCAAAAATTTGAAAGAGAGTTGTTATGTTATTATTATCGGTTCGGAATACTTCACAACTATTGACTTGTTGTAGAAGAATAGTACAGAGAAAATATTTAAATTCTTTCAGCTTATATATATATATATATATATATATATATATATATATATATATATATAATTATTACTTGATGGGCTCTCAAATGCTCATCCTTGCTTAATTTAAATGTTTTTAGCTAAGTGTGAACGATCAGAGAGCTCTGCTAAGAACAAGGGAAAGGGAAATGTTGCTGAATGAATGAACGTTATCTTATGTAATAGTTTAATATTATTAAGACAAGTATGATATATATTATCTATCATGGTTTGTAATGAATATTTAAAGGTTACGTACTTGGGATTAGACTCTGATGATATGTAAATTAAGTTGATCTTTATATTATTATTTTTATTATTAGTATTATTCCGCTCATAGAAATGGTATCGTGAAGAACCGAGTTCAGGTTTCAAGTACCCGAGTTTGGGGTCATCGTAGGTTGGTATCAGAGCTTAGGGTTAAAACCTTAGCTGGGTTAGACCTTAGGCTATAACCTTAGAACAAATGGAAACGTTGAAAATATAAATAACTCATATAGAGTTTAAAAGAGATGAGTTGAATAAATTCATCGTCAAACCAAAATAAAAGATAACTTATATAAAACTTTTAATTGTTGTGTGTATAAACTATATGCTAATCACAGTAATTTATATGTGTAGATGTCTGGTAGAAAAGGCTTGTTATATGCTTATAGCATGAAGAAGGATCAAAACCATACACCCGAGCTGATATCAAAGTCGATAGCTGAAATAAAGGCTCACAATGAAAACAACTCAGACGATGTGGTTATTGTAGAAAACGTAGTACCAGATCCGGAGATGGTGGAGCTGACAGATAGCGATTCAGACACTAAAGTTCAAGCTGATCAAGCATCAACGGAGGTGCAGGATCTGAGGAACAAGGTTTCTTCTCTAGAAAGGCTGTGGGAGATAGAAAAGCTGTTGAATAGTCAGTTGCGTCAAGCGTTAACAGAAACAATGGAAGGATAAGATAAGCTTAAGATCCAAATTGAACAGATTGGAGCCACAAGAAACACATCGTGTGCAGCTCCGGACAAGAAGGGAAAAAGAAAGATAGAAGACCATGACTTAGAAAAATCCAATAAGAAGAAATGGAAAAGAATATGTTATCTTTGCGGCTATGAGGGGCATACCACTCTGTATTGTCCTGACTACAAAAAAAGGAGCATGTTTTATCTGTGGGATAGAAGGTCATCAGGCGAGAGGGTGTCCAAGAAAAAGGTGTAATAAATAGGTAGTATAGGTTCTGTTGTGTAGGTGTGTTTAATGTAATATGTGTGCTTAGTATGTTTATGTAAGGTTATATTCTAAAACTTTTGTATTAAGTCAAGACTGTAAATCTCGACTTTTGTAGTCACAAAGGGATGAATGATGTTTAAAGCATTATGTGCTATGTTATGTAAAATATTCGTTGAATGAATATGAATCTATATTTGAGTAATGAAACAAGTTTAAAATATTAAACTTATGTGATAAGGTTTAGAATGTAAGTTAAATTTATGATTTCATTTAATCAGATAATGCCGCCAAGACGTCGAACTCGAAATCAAAGGGCAGAAGAATCTGTCAATAACGTTGAAGGACAACAACAAGCAGACCCGATGCAACACTTTGCCAACATGGTAGCACAAGCTATGTAGCAAGGAATACCAGTCGCTGGAAACCAGCCGGACAACCGCTTAGCGAATTTCAAAGATTTTAAGGCTGTAGGACCGCCGAAATTTAAAGGTACAACTAACCCTGTTGAAGCCCAAACTTGGGTTAAAGAGATTGAAAAGGCGTTTGTGGTAGCTAGGATAGATGAAGGGCAGAAGACTTCTTTTGCCACTTATATGATGAAGGGTGAGGCAAACTTTTGGTGGGAAGCGAATCAGGCTAGGGCAGGAGAAGGTGTAGTCACATGGGATAGATTTAAAACTTTGTTTTTCGAAAATTATTTTTCACCTGGTATGCAGGCGAGGATGGAGGTTAAATTTTTAGAATTGAAGCAGGAAAACATGACGATGTCAGAATACGTCGCCAAATTCAATGAGTTAGCTAGGTTCGCTCCGCATCAAGTTGATACGGAGGCTAAAAAGTCAAGGAGGTTTGAGCTGGG
The DNA here is from genome assembly GCA_016801055.1 of Panax notoginseng. Classification (NCBI taxonomy): domain Eukaryota; kingdom Viridiplantae; phylum Streptophyta; class Magnoliopsida; order Apiales; family Araliaceae; genus Panax; species Panax notoginseng. The sequence continues at coordinate 102,604,755 of CM029021.1, forward strand.
ATTAAAACCCTGGCTCTATAACAAGGTGGCGGTGTTGCAGATTCCTACATTTGCAGCACTCATGGAGAAGGCAATTATTGCTGAGGAGGGAAGTGAGGCTATGAGCCTCTACAACAAGGAGAGGAAGAATAAGGGTAAGACCGAAGGAGCTGGGAAGGTGGAAATTAATAGTGGGAATAGGGGTGGTAGTAGCAAGAGGAAGGGGAACTGCGTTGGGAATGTTCAAATAAAACAAGAAGGAGTTAAGAAGCCAGCGGTACAGTGTAAGAATTGTGGAAAGAGCCACTCTGGAGAATGTTTGAAGGGGAAGTTCGTGTGCTACAAGTGCGGACAGGAGGGCCATATCTCTCCCAACTGCCCTAATCCTAGGATGAATAGTGGATGTTTTCTGTGCGGATCGACTGAGCACAGGGTGAAAGAATGTCCGAAAAGGAGGGTGGAGGCAGGTAGTGTTAATACTGGAACTGGTAGCGGGACTTTGGCAATCACGGGACCGACTTCGTCAAGCAAGCCAACAAAATCTACTGCGAGGATTTTCAACATGACGGTCTAGGATACGGCAGCAGCTGGCACTGGAACCCCAGGTGTGATTCATATAACTTTTATTTTATTATACATGATTTTCCTATATATAGTAAATTATTTTATAAAGAAATTTTGAGGAGGAATTTGAGTTCTTTTAAAAACCAATTTTTTCGTTTAATTAGAAAGACAAGCTTTAATTGAATAGTTAAAGATCAGTTCGATCAAAGTTGATCGAGATCTACTTACAAAGTTTGTGTATGCTATGTAACCGTATATGTGTAGGTTTTTAAAACGGTGATTCTGGGGACGGAATCTTTAGAAGGGAGGGTGAATGTAACAACCCGATATTTTCTATATAAATAAATAAGAAATTTTGCGTAAATTTTTTTTTATTTTAAGGATGAGGATTTGTACAAGATAATATATATATATATATATATATATATATATATATATATATATGTGTGTGTGTGTGTGTGTGTGTGTGTGTGTGTGTGTGTGTGTGTGTGTGTGTGTGTATTTATGTGGTAAATAAAAATATATTACATAAATGTTTACAAATAATTTTATTGTAGAATTATTGATTTTTATAAAGTATATACTTATAATAATTACCTTTATGGTAGAAATGTTTTTATTAATTATTTTCCATAAAAATATAATCATATATTATTTAAATAATATATGAAATGATTTTTAGAATAATTATAATAATTATTTTATTATATGGGTTTTAGTACAGATTAGTAAGTTAATTATTTTACCTTAATTATTAAGGTTAAATAGGAAGAATAAATCAAATATGGAATCCAAACCCTAATTTTGAATTATTGTCAAGATATGAGAATAATAATATAATATTAATTATATTTTGAATTTTCAGTGCTATAAATATGTACTGTTTGTACGTATTAATGATGATTGGTCAATTATGGTGTTTAATTTTAAAACTCTAATATTATTTGGCTAAACCCTAATTTGAAAATCACTTGTGGGTTTAAGACGGTTATTTAACTATGTTATATGTTTTATGTTGTGTATTATATAATGATTTGATTAATTAGGTAAACCCTAATTAAAGATCTAGAAACCCTAAATTATTAAAAAAAAACCCTAATTTTCTATTTAAAACCCTAATTTTTAATTAGTAAGTTATAATTACAATTTTATTGAACTTTAGTCTTAATTGTTCAAACCCTATAAATTATTTGGAAAACCTTAATATTTAAAATCTAGTGATTAAAACCTAGATTTAAGTACCATGGACAAGAATACCTTTAATTACTTTGTTAATTTACAAAAATAGCATTTTTGGATTTTTTTTAATTGAGCTTGCTTGTAAATCTAGCCAAAATTTGAGTTGTTCAACAACTCTACCAACCCCATGTGCTCAAAATGATAGCAATCAACCATTATTATCAGCCATACATGCATCTAGCACATATATAAATAGATTTGGAGAGAGAGAAATTCATTTTGCTAGCTCAAAATTTTCCAAACACTCAACATTTTCTCTCAAGCTCCCCACATACGAAATTCTCTCTTAAGATCAGTCAATAACCGAGCCCCACTAACATCCATAACAAAAACAGAAGCCAGAATCAGAGATTGCTCAAGAAAGGTATTAAGCCCTAATTCAAAATCTGTCCAAATTTCGGTTGTTAGATGTTATGTTTGAGTGTTAGAATATGTTGTTAATAGTGTATAATGATGATCTGGGTTGATAGATGTTAGATCCATAACATCTATAGGCTCGGATTTGAGTTTTTACAAAATCTGGAAAAATTTTAAAGAGTCGTCTGACAATGAATGTCAGGCCCTGTAGATTGTTCTCTGTTTTGTGTTTTTGTTATTTTCAAGTTGTTATTGGTAGCCTGTAATGTGGTATTTAAACTCCAAGTGGAATCTGTGTCAATTGATCTCCAGATTTGTAAATATTAGCAGTCAAAAGTCGTTGACCGGCATTGACCGGTAAAATTCTGGGCAGCCCAGAAAGTTAAAAACTCCGTATGACAAAATTTTTCAAGGCCAAGATCTGACAGGTTTAATGTTGTTTGATGTTATTGTTTGGTAAATGATGTAGCTGGTTATGTGGACTATAGATCGGAGTCATTATATCTCTTAAAACATCAGTATGTTAATCAGGTTAGGTGGTCAAACTAGCCAACTGGAACTAATTTACCGTTTCTGAAATTTCCAGAAACGGGAAGAACATGTTTTTCTAACCTACTTTGACTGGCCCATAGAATCTTGATCCGTTATTGTTTTAGTTATGTTTTGTGATAGATATACTCTTTGACATGTTGGCTAGAGACTGAAACTCTTATATCACAAAAAGAACACAAGATTAGCAAGTTGTGGAAGCCCAAAGGAGACAGGTCGAACTGTTCTTCATTTCAGGGTAACCCAGAAAATGAAGAACATACCTGACAACATTTTTGAAAGCACAGATCTCGTTGGTTATATGTTGTATGAACTTGTTTGTTGTTCAATCTTGTAGTCGTGCATTAGTATTACATTATGTGACCAACAACTTGCCCAGAAGCACATCACACACAACTATAATCATGGTCAAAGTAGTTATGTTGTACACTGCTATGAATGTTCAAGAACAACTCAAGAACATGAAGAACACCTATAGCGACAGTGTTGTCATTATAGGTGGCCTTTAGCGACAGACATTATATTATTTTCCGAAAATTATTTAATAAATAGAAAAAAATAGTTTTTAATTATTAAAAATACAAAATAAATTAATAAAAATTATTTTGATGTCCGAAAATTTTATTTTAATTATTTTGGATATATTTCATAAATATTTAATATTTTTGGAGTAATAAAAGTATTTAATTTATTTAATTATAATTCTAAATAAATTATTTAAAAATGATTTTAATACATGAAAAATTATTTAAAATTATATTATGATATAAGAAAATATATTAAGTTATTTTTAATGACTTTTAATATTTTGTGATAAATTTCATTAATAAATTAATATTAATGATAATTAAGTTATTTACTAAATGAATTAAATAAATTAATTAAAAATGATTTTATTATATTAAAATTCATTTTAAATAATAATAAGGTATTTAAAAATATTTTAGGTTATAAAATATAACTTTTAATATTTAAAGAAAAATTTCATTAATTAATTATTATTAATGATATTAAAGTTATTTAATAATTATATTAAATAATTAAGCTTAAAAATGATTTTAATATTATAATAATCATTTTAAATGAAAATAAAGTGTTTAAAGATATTTTAAGTTATAAAACATAACTTTTAATATTTAAAGGATAATTTCATTAATAATTTAATATTAATAAATATTAATTTATTATTAATGATATTAAATTTATTTAATAATTATATTAAATAAATAGTTTATAAATGATTTTATTAATTTAAAAATCATGAAAAAGGGATATAAATGAATTAAAAATATTTTAAGTTATACTTAATGACTTTTAAATATTTTGATAAATAGTACATTAATACTTCAATATTAATGATAATATGATTGTTTAATACTTAAATCATTTAATAATGATTCCGATGTTTGAAAATTCGTGATAAATTATAATAAATATTTTAAAAATTATTATAAGTCATTTAAAAATAATATGACTGATACGTACGGATATTGAGTAACAGAATAGATTCTTAGACTCGATAATTACCCGATAAAATTGTCGGTACACCGGCATGTTTCAGAAATTGATCTGGACTTAGATAAGTTAATTAGATATGTGATTATTTATGATTCAATTGTTATTAAACATGGGTAATAATGTGATTAGGTTATGTGCTGACTGCGAAATGCAGTACTATGTGTTATAGTATATTGTTCTAATCGAACGAATGATCTGATTAATGATAGGTCGTGATATAAAAGATAGAACTAAGTTTCAAACAGTAAGCAGCGCATCAGGCAAGTATTTTACCTTTGCATTTTCTTTATGCAATGGACATGAGTAAGAATATTTTTAAACTATATTATTACTATACAAATTATTAACCTTATATTATATACGCTCATTGAATATCAACATGTTAGTATATGATAATTCTGATATATATATATTCTGTTCGTTAATTTCTATAAATGGTTATACAAGTGTCCCCACTTGGATAATCATTGTATTTAATCACATATTGATATACCTTTGTCAATTACCCGTATACATATATGTTGAATTATAGATTATTGTTGAACAAGATAAAACCTTTGATTTGAAACCCAGACAAGTATGAACATCTCTACACGGGAAAACTATTTATGCACCCAAGGTGGACAGAGTGAACGATTATATCGTTCTTGTAATGTAGTATTGATCAATGCAGGGCATAACAGGCTGATCACCCCCGTGCCCATAAGTTATGACGGTTTACAGATGAATTTCTGTTTAAACCTTTCGAAAATGAAAACAATGTTCATGGCATGTCACCATAACCCCAGTTATAGTCAATATGTAGTTTCAAAAATTTGAAAGAGAGTTGTTATGTTATTATCATCGGTTCAGAATACTTCACAACTATTGACTTGTTGTAGAATAATAGTACAAAGAAAATATTTAAATTCTTTTAGCTTATATATATATAATTATTACTTGATGGGCTCTCAAATGCTCATCATTGCTTAATTTAAATGTTTTCAGCTAAGTGTGAACGATCAGAGAGCTCTGCTAAGAACAAGGAAAAGGGAAAGGTTGCTGAATGAATGAACGTTATCTTATGTAATAGTTTAATATTATTAAGACAATTATGATATATATTATCTATCATGGTTTGTAATGAATGTTTAAAGGTTACGTACTTGGGATTAGACTCTGATGATATGTAAATTAAGTTGATCTTTATATTATTGATTTTATTATTAGTATTATTCCGATCATAGAAATGGTATCGTGAAGAACCGAGTTCGGATTTTAAGTACCCGAGTTTGGGGTCCTCACATGAAAATTGTTAGATTTTGCTGGGCTGTCGAGGTCAACCTTGTAAATAACCATTTTTGTAGGTTAAGGATTGAAGGTAACACTATGTGGTGCTTCAAAGATATGAATCAAATGTAATACACGAAGACTATTATTTTAGCTAAAGTTGTTATTCCTTTAAACCATGATTAAGGTTCATGAGATGTAGTTAATATTTTATGGTGTATACTTTATGTTAGAGTTGTAAAGTTAAAGTTTGAGCTGGCCAATGTATAAAGGATATCGATTTATTATGTAACTATATATATACATTAACTCCGATAAAGTGAATCATGGATTATATATGATTCAAAGACATGTAGATGATAAAGGTTTTGATTCAGAGAATTGAAGTAAGAAGATAGAAAAATTTAAATTATTCTGCATTTTATTAAGTTTAATATTGAATATTAATGTAAAAATCAGAAGTTAGTTGTGTTATTAACGACCAAATTTGAGAATTAAATTGTATGAATTTTGGGGTCGTTACAATCCAATACCGGGATGTTTTCTTGATGGTAACTTCAGACAAAGTACCGTTTCACGGTGTCCGAGTTGATGAGTTTTGGAAATTCATCGCCGTCCATTTCCTGTAATCTGAGAGCGCCTCCTGTCAATACCTCCTTGACAATAAATGGGCCTTCCCAGTTAGGGGCAAATTTTATCTTGGATTGATCTTGGTTGTAAAGGATCTTCTTTAAAACCAAGTCATATTGATTAAACTGTCGTAGCTAGACTTTTTTGTTGTAGGATCTGGTGATTCTTTGTTGATATAACTGACCATGGAAGATAGTCGCGGTTCGCTCTTCATCTATTAGAGACAATTGGTGATACATGTCTTGTACCCATTGGTCTTCATCCAGCTGAGCGTCTATCAACACTATAAGGGATTCCATTTCAACTTCTATGGGGAGCACTGCTTCCATCCCATAGGTTAATGCGTAGGGGGTTGCCCCAGTGGAAGTGCGCATTGATGTTCTGTAGGCTAATAGAATAAGAGGCAATAAGTGAAGCCATTCTTTGTGGTTGGCGGACATCTTTTGTATGATCTTCTTGATATTTTCGTTAACCGCTTCAACAACACCATTCATCTTTGGACGGTAGATGACGGAGTTAAGATGTTTGATGTGGAATTTACTTCATAAATTCTCCATCATTTTGTTGTTGAGGTTCTTAGCATTGTCTGACACAATGACCTCTGGTTGTCCATATCGACAAATGACATTGTTTCTGATGAAAACAATGATGACTTCTTTAGTAACCCTAGGGAAGGAGGCTGCTTCTTCCCACTTGGTGAAGTTGTCGATCATGGGGAATATAAAGAGATGCCCATTACTGGCTATGGGATCGATGGGTTTGATAACGTCCATTCCCCACATTGAGAAGGGACAAGGTGAACTCATATTGTGGAGCTTCCTCAGAGGGGTGTGAATGGCATTTCCATGAATTTGGCATTGATAACACCTCTTGACGTGATCATCACAATCAGCTTTGGGGGTAAGCCAGTAATGTCATGTTCTGAGGATCTTCTTAACAAGTAGGGGGCCGCTCATGTGTGGGCCACATACTCCACCATGGACCTCATCCATGAGCCTTTGAGCTTGGTCTTGGTCCAGACATCTGAGGAGACCTAATCCTGCATCTCACTTGTAGAGTGCATCTCTGCTCAAGTAGAATTTCATAGCAAGTCAATGGATCCGCCTTTTCTCAGTCGGGCTCGCCTCAGCGGGTGTAGATTCATCTCGTAGGTACTCCTTGATATGCTGATACGAAGGATATTGGATGGGAGGTAGCTCATTCAATACTTCTCCAACATAGTTCCCATAGGTTGGTGCCTTGTGCAGGGCAAATGTGACGCTTGATATGTGTTCTTTGTCAGGCATGTGAATCAATGAGGCCAAAGTTGCTAACGCGTCTGCAAAATCATTCTTATTATGAGGAATGTGTAAAAAAGAGATTTCTTCGAACTCCAAAGCCATCTGTAAAACTTGCCGATGGTAAGGCAGCAAATGTAGCTCTTTGGTTTGATAGATTCCCGTGGATTATCTAATTACCAACTCTGAATCCCCAAAGACAGTTAACCGCCTGATGCCCATTGAACGGGCAAGTTTTAGCCCCATGAGACAACCTTCATACTCAGCTGCGTTGTTGGTGCTGACAAACTGCAATTTGACGGCGACGGGATACTGCTCCCCCATACCGGATACCAGAACTGCTCCAGCTCCAGAACCTTCCATATTAATAGCTCCATCAAAATACATTTTCCATATATGGCATATATCATACTGATGGTGTTGCTGAACTGTCATTACCCCTTCATCTAGGAAGTAGGTTTCCAAGGGTTTTAAGTCCCCTGAAGGTGTGGCGGCCAGTTGATCCGCAATTCCTTGACCTTTGATGGACTTTTACGCAACGTAGACGATATCAATTTGTTGTAAGATCAACTGCCATCTGGAAAGCCTACAATTTAACATTGGTTTATTGAACACATACTTGAGAGGATCTATGCAGGATATGAGATGAGTTGTGTGACCATGGTGGTAATGTTGTAACCTCATGGAAGCCCATGCTAAAGCACAACAAGTCTTCTCAATCAGAGTGTATTTTTGTTCACTGCTGCTGAATCTTTTGCTGAGGTAATAGATATCTCATTCTTAGCCTCTATCGTATTACTATCCCAGCTTGCAACCCATAGCATTGTCACTTATGGACATGTACATGAATAGGGGAACAACATCCCTGGGTGGTACCAAAATAGGAGCTTTGACTAGCTGCTCTTTGATTGTAAGGAAGGCTTTCTGGCACTCGTCGTTCCATTTCATGGAGGAGTTCTTCATTAACAACTTGAAGATAGGCTCACAAGTTGCTATGAGTTGAGAAATGAACCTGCTGATGAAGTTGATTCTTCCCAAAAATCCCCGTATTTCCTTCTCTGTTTGAGGAATGGGCATTTCTGTTATGGTCTAAATTTTGGTGGGGTCCAACTCAATCGCTTTATGGCTGACTAGGTATCCTAGAAACTTTCCTGATTTAACGCCGAAGGCACACTTGGCTGGATTCAACTTTAAGTTTTACTTACGCAAACTGTTGAAGAGCTTTCTGAGATGGTCTGAGTGGTCTTCTTCCCTTCGGGACTTGACAATGATGTCATCCACGTAGATCTCTATCTTTTTGTGCATTAAGTCAATGAAAAGAGCCATCATAGCTCGTTGATAAGTAGCTCAGGCATTGATGAGGCCGAAAAATAGTCGTCTATAGCAAAAAGTTCCCCAAGGCATGACGAAAGCAGTTTTCTCACGATCTTCCTCAACAACCATAATCTGGTGATATCCAGCGAAGCAATCCGCAAAGGAGTACGTGTCGTATTATGCAGTATTATCAATGAGAATGTGGATAAATGAAACGGGAAAGCTATCTTTAAGGAAAGCTTGGTTAAGATCCTGATAATCTACGCAAACTCGCACCTTTCCTCCAGGCTTAAGCACGGGAACGATGTTGGATATCTATTTAGGATAGGTGGACACCACGATAATCCCAACTTGAAATTGTTTCACAATTTCTTCTTTCACCTTTAAACTCCACTCAGGTTTCAATCGCCTGAGCTTCTGCTTGACGGGCTTGAATCCCTCTTTAATGGGAAAGCGATGAAGAATAATGTAAGTGGACGAACCCACCATGTCTTTGTGAGACCATACAAACACATCCTGGAATTGGGTTAGTAGCTTTCTAAGGTTCCGAGATTGAAGGGAGTGGTTTGATCAAGGTTGGGTTTAGGTTTGTCTTCGACCCTTTTTTTAATTTTCAGAGGCACCTCAATGTCCTCGTGTATTTCCATCAAGGCTGAATCCAGCTTTACATCAAAGCTACAATCCTTGTGGAGAAGAGGCACCTTATCAGCAAGTACATGCACATCTAAATTCAAAGTCCTGAAACAAAATATGCTTTCACTTAGTATATGTGAAATGGTCTAATCATACAAAGTGTTAGCATGTACTAACAAAAAAATTGCTAGTACTGTACATAAAAGTAAGTAGTTATGATATCTACAGGGCAGAAAGAGCTCATGCCCGTTTTACCCTCGTCGACCAATGCAAGGAGTGATGCTCTAATTGTCGAGGTAAAAGTCTTGATGGACTGAAGTGATGGAGGGGTTGTCATCGTCCTCCTTTTCCCAAATGATGACCATTACATCTGGGCAATCATCGTCTGGGGTGTATCTGTTTGTATGTTCATCATGGACAATGATTCGTATGCCTGGCATCATTCTGACGATGTCTTGCTTAATTCTTAGTTCCTCTTCTTTTACTCTGGGTCTGGAACAAAGACTTCTTTCTCCCATACCGGTATCGGCTTGGGAAATAACATAGCCATGACGCTGGCTGTCACCTTTAAAGGAGGTTGTGCGGACTTAGGATTTTAAGGTGACAGTCATCGTGTAACTGAAGCTGGAGGAATCTGATGATGTTTATGTGGATTCCTGTGACTGGAACTGGCAGAATAGCAGTCTAGCTATCCCAGTTTGACTGATAACTTGAATCGATTACTTAATACTCTTATGACTTTTACCCAGCCCTTGTCCTGGTTGATGACCCAAAGATATCATTTCTTGAGTAGCCGACATTACTTCGACAGAAATCTTGGGTGTGAGAGGTGGCGCCCCAATAGGGTGGTAGTGAGTGTTGCTCACCTCCAGGGCATGAAAACTGACCGACTTAACTTCTGAGTTGAAACTGAAAAAGGGTATGTCACTTTCTTTAGGATATTCCGGTTCAGCGTTGATTCTGACTAGGCTGTCATTAATGATGTATTTCAATTCCTGATAAAGAGTGGAGGGGATGACCCCACCATATGAATCCACGGTCTTCCCAATAGTAGGTTGTATCCTGAATCTATTTTGAGCACGTGAAAAGATACGCATAATGTATGGGGACCAATCTCGATTGGTAGCTCAATCTCTCTGACTGAATTTTGGCTGGATCCGTCGAAAGCTTTGATGATCGTATGGCTACTTCGAATCCGTTTGAGATTGACGTTCATCTTCAGCAAAGTAGCATAAGGACAGATATTCAGAGACGAACCTCCATCTATTAAGACTCCAGCTAACATATATCCGGAGGACAAAATCACAATGTGTAACGGCTTGCAATGACCTGTCCCTTCGGGCGGGATATCATCATCAGTGAAAGATATCACATTGTTATTAAAAATGTGATCAACCAAATGTTGAAAATTTTCCAAATCCACTGATGTTGGCAAATAGGCTTCTTCCAAAACCTTCAGCAAAATCTTCCTGTGATCCTTGAAGTTAAAACCAAGTCCAGGATTGAAATTTTATGTGGAGCTTCTCTTAAGCTTAAAACCACCTTAACTTTGTTATGACCCAGAGTGCGGAGGAATTTTTCAATCTTCTCCATGTGTATTTTCCCCTTTGATTTGATTGTAGACTTCATCGCCAGTTGGCACTTCCCCTTTCACCACAAACAACTGCTCAGCTGGAAAGGATTCATTAATCACAACCTTGTCATCTGCCTCCCTTCCCGGATTCTCCAATCGAGATAAGTGGTCCGCCACTTGGTTCTTAGTTCCCTTCATGTCCTTAATCTCTAAATCAAATTCTTACAATAGTAGTATCCATATGATCAAACTAGGCTTTACATCCTTCTTTGCCACTAAGTGTCGAATTTTCGCAATATCCGTGTACACTATCACCCTTGTACCAATCAGATACGATCTAAACTTGTCAAAAGCATGCACAACTGCCAGTAATTCCTTTTCTGTGGTGGTGTAGTTCAACTGTGCATCAGTAAGGGTATTGCTTGCATAGTATATCACATGAAAAATATTTTCCTTCTGCTTACCCAAAATAACCTAATAGCATAATCACTGGCATAACACATCAATTCGAATGGTAGGTCCCAATCCGGTGCTGTAATTACTGGTGCTGAAGTTAACCTCCTCTTCAAATGCTCAAATATAGACACACAATCCTCGTCAAACTTTAACTGTGCATCCTTATCCAATAAACTGCAAAGTGGTTTAGTTATCTTAGAGAAGACTTTAATGAACCTGCGGTAAAAGCCTGCATGACCTAGAAAACTTCGAACACCTTTTATTGAAGTTGGTGGCGGCAAATTCTCAATAGTCTCTAATTTAGCTCTGTCCACCTCAAGTCCCTTCTTCGATACCTTATGCCCTAGAATTATTCCTTCTTGTACCATAAAATGGCACTTTTCCCAATTCAATACCAAGTTCGTCTCAACACATCTTCTCAAAACCATCACCAAATTTTCCATACATAGATCAAAGGAATCCACAAATACTAAAAAATCATCCATAAATACCTCCACATTTTGCTCCACCATATCTAAAAAGATAGCCATCATACACCTCTGAAAAGTGGTTGGGGCATTACAAAGACCAAAAGACATCAACTGAAAGCGAAAGTACCATATGGACATGTAAAGGTTGTCTTTTCTTGGTCCTCTTGAGCTATAATAATCTGATTGTAGCCTGAATACCCGTCCAGAAGACAATAGAACTCATGCCCCGCTAGTCTGTCCAACATCTGATCGATAAACGGTAATGGAAAGTGATCTTTCCTTATAGCTTTATTAAGCCTGCGGTAATCCATGTAGACTCTCCACCCCGTCACTGTTCTTGTCGGAATCAACTCATTGTTCTCATTGGAAATCACAGTCATACCACCTTTCTTCGGTACACATTGTACTGGGCTCACCCATGAACTATCTGAAATTGGATATATAATGCCTGCATCTAGCCATTTCAACACTTCCTTCTTTACCACTTCCTTCATGATCGGATTAAGTCTTCTTTGATGTTCCACTGAAGGCTTGCTATCATCTTCCAAGAGGATCTTGTGCATACATAAAGATAGGATGATCCCTTTTATATCTGTTATAGTCCACCCAATTGCTGACTTGAATTCTCTGAGGACTCTTAGCAATTTTTCTTCCTGAAAAGATGTTAGTGCAAAAGAAGTAATCACATGTAATTTTGAATTTTCATTTAAAAATGCATACCTAAAATGATCTGGAAGTGGTTTCAACTCAAGTTCTGGAGGTGTTTCAAGAGATGGCTTCAATTTTACTGATGACTCTCCAGCCTTCTTTAATAGCTCAACATGAATCTTGAATTTTCTGAATTATGGAGTTGTATCAAGGAAATGCACAAGTTATTCAATCTCCTCATCATCTATTTCTGAATTTCCAGCAATATCACTTCTCAATGGTTCTTGATTCACCAAGCTCTCTACTTCATCATTTGTAATCCTTTCTACCAAATCAACCCTGAAGCATTCCTCATCTTCTGTCAAAAATTTCATTGCCTTGAATACGTTGAAAGTGACTTCTTGATCGTGAACTCGCATTGTTAGTTCCCCTTTCTGAACATCTATCAAGGTCCTTCCTGTAGCTAGGAATAGTCTTCCAAGAATAATCGGTATACTTCTGTCTTCTTCATAGTATAGTATAATGAAATTAGCCGAAAAGATGAATGTATCCACTTTAACTAATACATCTTCAACAATCCCCCGTGGATAAGTGATAGACTTGTCAGCTAGCTGTAAAGAAATATTTGTCGTCCTTGGAGCCGACAATCCAAACTGATTGAATACTGACAAGGGCATCAAATTGATAATTGCCCCAAGATCACACAAACATTTTGTGAAACTCATCTTTCCAATTGTGCATGGAATTGTGAAACTGCCTGGATCTTTCAGCTTTGGAGGTAATTTGTGTTAAAGCACTGCAATGCATTCATCCGTCAAGGCCACTATTTCAAATTCTTCTAATCTCTTCTTCCTTGACAAGATGCCCTTCATGAACTTTGTATAACTAGGCATCTGTTCCAATGCCTCAACGAAGGGTATATTAATCTGCAGCTTTTTAAATACCTCCAAGAACTTACTAAATTGCTTATCTTCCCTCTGCTTATGTAATCTCTATGGATAAAGGACATAAGGTTGGACTATTGGTATCTGATTCACAGGCTTCTCAAAAGAACCTTCTATATTCTTCTCCTCTTGCTGTTTTTTAGAATCCTCTGTATTCAATTTCTCATTAGACACAATTCCCTGATCGCGCGGCCGTGCGTCCTCCCTTTTCAAAAGTGGCACGGGCGCACCATGATGATTTTCTACAACCTACTTCCCAGACCTAAGTGTAATCGCTTGATATTGTTCATTCCCTTCTCTTCTTGGATTGGCCTCTGTTGTACTTTGCAATGAACCTTGTGGTCTATTGTTAAGCATGCTAGCCATCTGACCCATTTGAGTTTCCAGATTTTTGATAGCCACTGCTTGGCTTTTAATCATCACTTTCGTATTTGCCATGTACTTCATCATCATCTCCTCCATATCTGACTTTCTTTCTTGCGGAGGTGCAGGTGGTGTGTGATATTTTTGTTGAGAAAATCCAGGTGGGTAGGGTGGTCTTGGTGCAAACTGTTGCTGAGCTAACTGTGACTGAAATTGGTTATGTGGTTAAAACTGACTCTGTTGATTGCTTTGGTTATTGGACCAACTAAAATTTGGATGGTTGCGGTTGTTGGAGTTGTATGTGTTCTGAAATTGACATTGATCCTTCCGATAGTTACTCACATATTGCACAGACTCCGAACTGATAGCACATTGGTCCATTGAATGTGACCCTACATATATCTCACACACAAAAGCAATTGTTTTCGCCTTAGTCTCTATTAACGAATCAATCTTCTTCGCCAAGGATGTCATCTGTGCTGACAGTTGAGTGATAGCATCCACCTCTAACAAACCTACATCTTTGGGCTGTGGCATCCTGGCTGAAGGATTTTGGAAATCATTAGCTGCCATCATCTCAATGAGATTATAGGCCTCTTCATAGCTCTTCGCCCATAAAGATCCTCATGCGGCTGCATCTACAATAGGCCTGGACTGCCATTCTAATCCATTATAAAATGTATTGATCACCATCCAATCCGGCATGCCATGGTGTGGACACTTCCTTAGCATTTCCTTATATCTCTCCCAGGCTTCATATAGTGGTTCACCTTGTTGCTGCTCAAACTGAGAAATTGTTGTCCTCATCTTAGCAGTCTTCGCCATTAGAAATAATTTGGCTAAGAATTTCTGTGCTAGGTCCTCCCATGTGGTGATAGATCCCGAAGGTAAAGAGTGAAGCCAACTTCTAGCTTTATCCCACAATGAAAATGGAAATAGTCTAAGTCTGATTGCATCCTCTGTCACCCCGTTATATCTGAAGGTATCACATATTTCAATGAAACTCAACATGTGCTCATTTGGATCGTCTGTAGCAGCACCCCCAAACTGTACCGAATTCTGTACCATTAGAATAGTACCCGGCTTAATCTCGAAGGAGTTAGCTGCTATCGCTGGTCTGACTATACTTTACTGCAATCCATTATTATTCGGCATCGAATAATCTCCTAAAGCCCTGTGCTCATCCATTTGCTCTTTTTTTGTTCTGCGGCTGCCATATTAGATGTCGTTATCTCTAACTCTGCTTGTATATTTCTACGTGTTCTTAATTTCCAACCCCTGCCATTGATGTTGTCCTGTAAAGGTGTTAACTTGGAATTGGAGGATCGAGTGCGCATATACTATATACAAGTACCTGAAACAAAAATAAAAATAGAAATGAGAAAAGATTAGAATTGTCTAAGTCATATAATTTAGCTTAAAATTGATGATAATAATAATAAAATTAAATGCCTTTCCCCGGCAACGGCGCCAAAAACTAGTTGGGTAAAATCTAATACGCGCAACACGCAAGTATACGTGGTCAACAAGTAATAAAGAGTAAGAAAAGTATCGTTCCCACGGAGAATTAACTAACAAAGTTCACCAAGCACTAACCCGTAACCGTTTCAGTCTTATTTAAACGAATGATTTGATCTTTTATAAGTAAACTATGAAATTATATAAACCTAACTATTCCTAGAGAAAGACTAGATAATGAAGACCTGAGATCACAAGTTCATCTATTGAATCATTCAAATCCACACACTTCATGTTAAGCCAAATTAATTGTACCGGATTATTAGTTAAGAACACGAAAATAAAGTATAGCCATCTCACAATGTACCATACACAGATCACATATAATCCACAGTTGATAGAATACACATGAACACCCACATCCTAAACCACTATATGTCTATGGATTTACAAATAATCAGGGTTTAAGCCAAAGTTCTCAATTAACTATGAATGGTGCTTCGGTATATGTCTATCCTAAGCACAAATCATACATCCTATCACAATGTAGAATATAAAATCATAAGCTAATAAGATCAGATCTAAACCCACACTTCGTCTCCCGAGTCCATATGGATTATCACAGTAATTGATGGCCAATCAACTAAGTAAATAAGCATGAATCTAATTAGACAATCTCATAGCAATCAATCAGGCTAACAACGAAATACATCAGAATAAACTAATCCATAGAATCCATTGCAATCTCAGAATAGAGTTTAAATCATAACTGAATTAAATCTACCATCCACATATTGAATAAACATCATCAATACAATTAGGAATCAAAGAAATAACAAGAGTAGGGAATTGGAGTGCAAATCTGTTTTCTTGATTTACTATTGAATCTCTAATGCCTTCCAAATTCTTCAAGACCTCAATATAATCTACTCTAGAAAGTAACTACACTAATCTATTGTTGAAATTCAAGAGAGAAAGAAAACTGTAGTTCCCCTATACCCCAAGGGGTGGAATCTGTTTTCATCTGATAATACGTATCATTCAAAAAAATAGGAGTCTCCGTCGTAACATCCTTTTCCAAGTAGTAAACCAATTCGATAGATGAACTAAAAGTCAACTGCCGAATTAGGACTAGTGCAGCTGCGCCATGATAAGCCTTGGATAGGGCGCAACTGTGCTGTGCAGGATCTGGGCAGTCTATATGGCGCAGCTGTGCTGTGTCTGGGCACAGCTGTGCCGTGCATCAGTTGGGCCTGGCTTGTTCTACTGCAATCTTCTGCTACAGTATAGGCTCAAGGCACTTCATTCCAACCTCTAGCAATATGCTCAGCTCCATTTTCCTTACCATCATCAATTCATCATAGCCACGAACACAACTTAGCTCCAATATCACCAAAAGAGTTCCCAGTATTGAAACTACAAAACAAAGCACAAATGCATAAAAATCTATACAATAAAATGAGTTCAAGCAACAAATTCAAATCAGTTAATATCTAAATAAGTGGTTATAAAACCACTTATCAAATACCCCCAAACTTAAATTGTTGCTTACCCTCAAGCAACCAAAACAAAACCAAACCAAAATGCAATACAAAACTACCATGTATGCATCCTACACTATTATGAACTTGAATCCAATAGTCAGCCAGAAATCAAATTCAATTACAATGCCTCAGAAAAACTACATGATAATCAAACCAAAGGGCTACCCAAGACAAGGTCATAAAGCATAACACTCTGCAAATCCAAATCTGTTAGCACTGATATAGTGTGTGAGTGTAAAGCAACCACTAAACATGTTATTGAACAAATTTCTCACATACTATGTTTCTTAGAGGGACAGAGCCAGTTTTAACTCAAGATAAGCAGTAAATCCTAAAAGTTCTAACCAAGACCATGCATTACTTAAGTTCAGAGTCAATAGGGAAATTTATGCCTTTATTTACTCACGAGGGCAATTATCGCACTTTCCCGCGGTGTTTATTTATTTATTAATTTTTTTTCATGACTATGCAATGTCTCATTCGATTAGGCTAACAGTGCTACCCCTTAGCGAACTTTTGACCAACGACTCCCAAACCATAAAGACCTTAGGGCGCTAGGTGTAAAGACACTCCCTCGGGAGTACTGGATCAAGTAACAAAGGCCCCGAAACAAGACTAGCCACGGTACTTTTTTTTTGATTTTTTTTTGAATCAACTGAAGGGAATGCATAACACTTAATTCCCCCAAACTTAAGCTTTTAACAGTCTTAGCTATTACCTAATTGAGTACTGACACTCTTTCATTAAAATATAGAATTCCCACTAAAGGACAAGTATGTGAAAATTTAAACTAAAGCATATTATAATGATTACTCAAGAGTGCTACCCTGTTATATTAGTATCAACCAGATAAGGATTTTTATAATGATATGACATAACAACCAATCTTAAGTCTCAATTCAGTTCAAAAATCCAGTAGTCTTAATTTCCTCATAGGCCAACTAAATACAAATCAACTGACACTAGATTCATGCAAATACAAATACAAAATGCAACACTTCCTAACACAATCAACCAACCACAATGCAACATGACATGAATTATACAAAAGGCAACAAATAGACCTAAATGCAACAAATAAACCTAAATGCAACAAATAAACCTAATACCCCTAAACTTATAAACTATAAAGTCCTCATTGGAGATAAAAGGTATAAGGAAATTCCCCTAGCTGTCTTCATCATCACCATCCTCCTCTTGCTCAGGTGGAGTGTCTGGAGGTGGATATTGAGTAGCTGTCCCATATGTCAAAAACTTGACCTATGCACCCACCTGACTAAAGGCATTTGATAGGACTCCAAAGAACTCGGTAGTGAAAGCTTAGAAATTCGTGTGCATCGCATCCATCCTTCTTTGGAGGCGGAGAATGTCACGGTCTTGCCTTCCTGGAGGAGCAGCACTGTCCTCATCTTCCTCTTCTTTATTATCTTCTTCATCTTCTTCACTCTCGAACTCAGCCTCAGATAAATGAACCCCAAACCCCGGGGGTGAGACTCTGCACCATTCCAAATGGTGTACTTCTGAATAGTGGTGTGGTCTATATCCCTCATCAGCATCTGTAGAGCCTCAGTATCCCACTCAACCCCCCCAGCCGAGCACAATCGAGTAATAAGAGAAGTGTGTGGTATGCCCCCTGAAGTACTACCCCTCATATATCGCATCATTGATTGATTGATCACGTGCCCGATGTCAATTGATTTCATCTTCAGTATGCCATAAAGCAAAGTAGCTCTCTTAGTTGTGACATCGGCATGATGGCTGGTTGGGAATATGTTCGAACATATAAAGCTATACCATTCCTTGGCATATCAACTAAGCGAAGTCTATGGGAAGTGCACTTTCCTGTTAGTGCCAGTTTTGGTAGTCCATTTTGTGCCTGGCTTGCACAGCTCCTTCACCAACTTTTCTAAATATGACTCAAATCTTTGTTATTTAGCACAGTTCTCAGCACCTGATGGTAATCTCTCCACATGGAATATCTCATTAATTTCTTGTTTGGTATACCGCACCTGCCTTCCTCGTACAAAAGAGATGCCATTTTGAGTTTCGTTAGCGTTGGCGTAAAATTCCCTTACTATAGCCATTGGTGCAGCCACCGGTTTGGCCACCACAACAGCCCATCTATGTCCCACAATATGTTCCTTCAACTTTTCGTCTTCTTTCCCCAGCTTGAATCCCCTCTCTGGTACAAAAGACTTGCACACTAAAACATCCATATAGTAGTATTGGGCCGAGAGGTTCACAAATCGGGAGGTATCCAGCACATTTTTGTTATTACCCTTGCTCTCCTGCTCACTGCTTGACGAAGGGGATGGTGTGCGAATTCATTTGGGTGCCATGATTTGGAAGTTGAATGTACTATCTGATGATGCTTTGAACCTCAAATTACCTAGACCCTATCAAACTCTGTACCAACCCACTGAGATGTACTCAATATCAATCCTAGTATGCCCTTTTTCTGTCAAAGTGTCCTCCAATGCGAACCCACAATCTTCTCTTACCTTTGATTGAACACTTGTTGTGCTACCCCATTGACTTAGATGCTGAGAAATTCGAATATGAATAGGTTCGGTGATGATGAAGGGTTAGGTTGATATTTCAGTAGGAATGGAGTAGGGGGTATGACTGTTAGTGGCAATGAAACCCTAACCTCTTGTTGAACTTCAATAGAATAGGTGGTGTGCAGAACCGAAATCCCTTGACTGCTCTCACTGTTCAAGACCTGCTAGAGGGATGAAGATTTAGGGTTTCTAGTGGAGAGAAAGAGTGGCAGTGATGAATCTGGAGGTTACAGATACTAAGGTTGGATTCTAGGGTTTGATTGAGAGTTCTTAGGTGTTCGGTTTTTGAGAGAAGGAGAGATAGAGTAGGGAAAAGTTTGTATGAGAGTGCACTGCCGAATTTTAAGTGGGGGAATGAAATAAGACCCTGATAAGTAGATTTTATACCTACTTATTCAATATCAATTCACGAGAATTATGCTCATCTCAAGTGGATTTTAGTATGTTTTTAATTGCATTTTGTGTTTATTTTGCATTACTTGAGTAGAACTCCTCTCGTATGGAAATGCAAGAAATGGTATGATTTGGCGTTGGCACTGTGTTATGGAGCTAACGAAGGCGTGTTGATAAGGAACTGAGTATTGATGAAGGACAAACTTCAAGCCACAACAAGATAACAGTGTGCAGCAGACAGAAGCAACGCGACTGCGTTTCTTACTAAAGCAGTTCTCGCGCACCCGCGCGACAGGCAGGCAGAGACTGGAAATACACCTCGCAAGCCCGCGCAGCTTAATCTTGCGCCCGCGCTGGAGTAGCGGGCCCGCGCCCAATTTTTATGGAGATCACACACGGCCGCTCGCGTTATGTGCAGCAGTTACTTGACTTTTATTTTTAAATTTAAAATTCGAATAGGGTCTCATTAAAAAGTATACTAGTTGGTACCAGACGAGATTCTATGTATGTTTTTATCAGTTTTTCAATTAGCGAACTAGGGTTCCAAGCATAGACGAATCCTAGAGAGGATTTGAGCATAACTCAATATTTTCTACATCTTCTCTTGAATTCAGTTACTATATAAGTATCCATTTTCTTTTGCTGTAGACGATTGAGATTTGGAAAACATTCTGAAATAAATTCTACAATTGGGTTTGATCAATTCTATTTTCTCTCTCTCTTGTGATATTTATTATCAATGTGTTACTATAATCCTATAATGGTTTTAGGTTTAGAAATGAACTAAACTCCATTATGGGATTCTAACAGATTTTGATATGTACTCTGCAATTAATTTCCTGAATGCTTGGTTGCTCGTTTATCATTGGGATTTTTGTTATGATTGATTGGATTTTATGAATGTTTGATCACCATTCATCTTATATGCTTGTATGGAATTGAAAAATGACAGGTGAGCATGGTTGTAATCATAATAGCATGCATTTATGAGACTGAAATGTTTAGCTTCTTATTTCGTGAACCAGATAGAAATATATTGTTTCATCGTATGTAGTAATATAAGAGCTTATGCTTCAATTCAATATTGCTAAAATTTCACATAGGAATATAGTGACTTCAGCATTATTGTTGATTATATGATTTCTATCGCAATGTGGATGTTATGTAAACAGGTCATAATTCATTGAAAAATGATTATGTCTACATTTGGGCTCTTGGCTAATTTTCCATAATAAATATATGATTGTTCATGATGGCAATGTTTAGATGAAATATGAAATAAAGTTAGAATCCCATTCTTTCCAAATTTGATTCATTAAATTAGTTTTGTGTTTTATTCATTAATTGAATATAGATTAAGCATCATTGTGAAGTATTCGTTTAAGCATATAAAATAGTGATATTATTAGTGTATGATAGTTTAATTTTAAAACTTTTCTCCGTGGATCGATATTGTTCTTACTATGTACTACTTGTTGACCCATGTATGCTTGCATGAGTTAGAGTCCTTTTGTTAAGACTAAAAAGGAGGCAACAAGTTATTGGCGCCGTTGCTGGGGAGAGGCGTTTAATTTTATTATTATTATCATCAATTTTAAGCTAAATTGTATGACTTAGACAATTCTAATCTTGTCTCATTTCTATTTTTGTTTCTTGTTCCAGGCACTTGTCTATAGTATATGCGCACTCGATCCTCCAATCCTGAGTTAACACCTTTACAGGACAACATCAACGGTAGGGGTTGGAAATCAAGAGCTTGTAGAAATATACAAGCAGAGTTAGAGACCACAACATCTAATATGGCAGCCACAGAACAAAGAGAAGAACAAAGGGAGGAGCAAAAGGCTTTAAGAGATTACTCTATGCCAAATATTAATGGATTGTAGTCAAGTATTGTCAGACCAGCGATAGCAGCCAACACCTTCGAGATTAAGTCGGGCACTATTCAAATGGTGCAGAATTTGGTACAGTTTGGGGGTGCTGTTACAGACGATCCAAATGAACACCTATTGAGCTTCATTGAAATATGTGATACTTTCAGATACAACGGGGGTGACAGAGGATGCAATCAGACTTAGACTATTTCCATTTTCATTGCGGGATAAAGCTAGAAGTTGGCTTCACTCATTACCTCCGAGATCTATCACCACATGGGAGGACCTAGCACATAAATTCTTAGCCAAATTCTTTCCAATGGCTAAGACTACAAAGTTAAGGACAACAATTTCCCAGTTTGAGCATCAACAGGGTGAATCATTATATGAAGCCTGGGAGAGGTATAAGGAATTGCTAAGGAAGTGTCCACACCATGGCATGCCAGATTAGATGGTTATCAACACATTTTATAATGGATTGTGTCAGGAATAAGCATTTAAATGCTATTCCTATTTATATATGATGTGATTATGATATATATGTATATGAATGAATAATATACAAGTATGCTTGCATTAAGAAAAAGTTGTAAAGTTATTTGATAGATAATAGAAATATATGTACAAGGACTTAGAATGAATTGATCAAATATGTTAGGTTGATCCTACATAAGCAAAACAGCTTTGTAAAGTCCTTAAAAAGAAATGATGTACAAGGACTATAAATATAGAAAGATCAAGCTTGTTAGGTTGATCTCATGATGTAATAGATAGGCTAGTCTGATCGCCGAGCACTGCACCAGAAGTCGTAGTCTGCCAGGTGAGTCAAGGTTAACTCGAGAACTATCGAGGCAGAATAGGAGTATGCAAGATAGTAGATCTCGGAGTTCGTAGACTACCAAGGGAAACGAAGAAGGATCGTAGTGTATCGAGTAGAGCTTCCTCGGGATCGTAGTGTGCTGAGGAAGTCATGTTCAGAATCGTAGAGACAGCCTGCTTACGAGCCGACCAGTCATCTGCTGAAGCCAAAGATAGAAACGTAGACTACACTCAGAGTCGTAGAATCTACTGATGCCAAAGCTAAGTCAAGGATCGTAGATCACACTCTGAGTTCGTAGAGTCTATTGATTACATACAGAGATCGTAGTCAAGCAAGATCAGATGAAGACAACAAGCACAAGGCAGAAATCGTAGTGTCAAGATCTGTTCTCAGGATCGTAGTGTCTGCATAAGTCGAAGCTGAATCATAGAGTGCAGAACTACGATCTAAGAAGAAGTGCTCACAATGCCAAGGATGAATCGTAGAGCATATACGGTTCTCAACAAATGAGCACTCCCAGAATATCCAAAGGAATGAAGCCTCTGGTTCAAGTTGCAAGCTACATCCAAGGAAACTAGAGAGCACTCAACGAATGGCATGCAGGCTAACAGAAGATCTCAGCACCAACCCAATAAGCATCAAGATTGAGGTGTAAGGCCATTCGTGATGAAGTCTTCCACAAGGAGATCTAAAGAAAACTTCAGAAGCTGACTAAGGAAAGTCAGCTAATGCAGTAGCTGTAAAGTGGACAGAAGACAACGATCTTGGAAGCAACCAAGATCGTAGTGCTTGCCAAACAAAGAAGGAACTGATGGAAGGTGAACTGAGATACTGGTCAGCCTCTGAAGAGCAAGGCTAAAGTGATTAAGTGCAGGGTCAATTCATTGATGATAAGTGAACGGGAGATCACAAGGAGAAAGCAAGCTGTACGAGCCACAAATCTGAAGTGTCTTGATATTCAGAAGGGGACCATAGCAAGGAATTAGACCATCAGTATCTGAGAACAGTTGAAGCAAACAGAAGTATTGAAGCACTGCACAATACAAGGAAGAGGTGTTCTACATTGAAGATCCAATCAACACTCTTCAAGATCATAGTGTTAACTCTACTAGTCAACGAGCAACACTTAACAAGACACTACGATCAGGTCCTTGAAGGCATGCATCAGAATTGTAGAGTTCGAATACCTGAAGACTGAAGCATTGGCAACGGTTCAATCTGAAGGGTAATATTTGGACAAGTGCTTATTGAGAGCATCGATGCAAAAAGACAACCTCTAATCAAGAAATTAGAAGAAATAAAGTCTTCAACCTGCCCAAGACAGTAAAGTGATACATCTGACAGGGTAGGTGAAACAGTAGACTGCAGCGTCAGAAAAAGTATGACAAGTCACATCAAGTAGTCTACATCAAGAAACTTGAGATCTGTGAAGATATTTGGATAGCCTTCAACGGTTACTTTCCAATGGAAGGATTGGGAAGAAGTATAAATGAAAAAGAGCTTCAAAGATCAAAAGTTGCTGGAGTTGCCAAGTTTGGAGAAAAGGTGGACTGATCTAAACCATGTGAAACAGTGAGTCCGAAGGCTCACTCTACGATCCACCAAGAACACTCAGAAGTCAGATAAAGAAAGAAGTAGAAGTGTGAGTTCTACTATGTAGAAGTGAGAGTTCTACTACATGAAGAGTGTTCTGAACTGCCGAGAGAAAGGAGAGCATCACACCATCTGCATGTCCATCATGGGAAGACTCTAAGTATAATAGAGAAGAGCCTACAGTCATCTTAGCAAGTCCATCATGAGAAGGCATCGAGTAGCAAGAAGGGAGATCACGAAAGCCATCTTGGTGTCAAGCATGAGACAACTTCTAAGTACCTAACAAAAGTGCTTACAGAGTCATCTTAGAAGCCTCTCATGTGCAACCATCAAGTACCAAGGAGAATGATCTTCAAGGCAGTTCATCAAGGGGTCATTCGAAGTAGTTGAGCAACTTAAGAAGATGAACATCATGCAATACTCAGCTACACTTCAAGGTTGATCAAGCCAAGCTGCTAAGTATAGAAGATGTTCAGAGCATGAAGACATCTTAGCAGCTCCGTACCGACTCCAACAACAACAAACAAACAGCTCAACAAAGCAGGGCCTGAGAGGTCCTTATCCAAAGGGACTAAATGAAGCAGGGCCTGAGGGGTCCTTATCCGGAGGGACTAAACGAAGTTCCAAGCCTGCTGGGCTTGAAGAGTTCCTAGGGAACTAGAGGAGTCCCAAGGCTACTGGCCTTGAAGAGTTCTTAGTGAACTAAAGTCCTAAGGCTGCTGGCCTTGAAGGAATCTTAGTGATTCAGGGTGCTGCCCTTCCTTAGTGGAAATCCTGCTAGTTGAAAGTAAAAGAGTGGATTAGGAGCTTGAGTCTCTGAACCACTTAAAACCCCTTGTGTCTTTTACATTATGTCATTTACATTATGTACTATAACTGCTATGTATGTTTTAACTACTTACAACTAAACTTACTCTACGAACAATGTATGAATGATTATGGATATATCAATGAAGGGGATCTTTTACTTATTCCGCTGTGCTTGAAAAGATTCTTATGTTTGTCATATGTTAATTATGAACAAAATAATATAAACCAGAAAAGTATTTGAAATAAAAAGGATCTATTCAACCCCCCCTTCTAGATCTATTGTGCCCTCTGGAACTAACTATTGGTATCAAAGCAGGTTCTCATGCTATATTCAAAAGCGAATCGCTTTGAGTCTGATCCCAGACACTAACATTGTTCTAAGCTTAGTTTAGTAGTAAATAACTTATTATATGCAGAGGAGCTCACATGTTGGAAATATTGTGTATAGGTTAAATGTGTATATACACCTGAAGCTGCTCAGATTGGTCCATGGTCTCTATTGATACATCAGTAAGACCAATCCTAGCCTGCAGTCAATCTTGTAGTCCTAAGACCAGACGAGAACACTCAAGAAACGTCAATGACAAAGAGTCAAGCACCGTCCAGTCTGAAAGATGAAGAAGCCTTACATGCTAAGAAATGATTATCGAGAGAAGAAAGAAGATCTTCTCAAGCTTATGTCTGGCCAACCAACCGCTGGGTGCAAACTCTATCAGCTAAAGGATGTCAAAGATCTTAATGCTGAGATTCTCTTGGCCCATGTCTTCAAGACCACTACTGATTGATTAAAGGTGAGCAAGAGCAATAAGCTGTCAGGAGCAAAAGTAAAGTCATGCTCATCAATACCTAAACTCAGTATATCCATGATAAATGACTGTTTAGTAACTGACAGTAAAAATGTACGGTTCCTCACTATTATAAATACATTCATCATAATTGCATCTCCTTATGAACTATAATAGGATTCTGTCAAGAAGTCATAATCTACCTAAAAAGGTGAAGAGAGAAAGTAACCTGAGGATGGAAACTCAAATGACTATAAACTTTCTCTCCATCCTAGTTTTAGGTTGAAGATTACATCTTGAAGGAAATCTGAAATAGGTCATAAGAACATCACTGGCCTAATAAACTTTATGTGAAGTAATCCTTGCTGATGGGTTAGTATGTATGTACAAGCCTATGTTCTAAGTGTTTGATAACACACAGAGCATGATCAGTTCTGCAAAAGGATCTTGCTGATTCGTAGAAACTGATCACCTCAATGAATCAACTAGATACTCCTAAATCATAGAGTTGATTCTCACTCTGTGAACACTTAAACATTATGAACATAACCCAGTGAATGATGAAACCATCATAGATAGAGAGTGTGTTATTAGATGCCAAATCCAACACACACTCACCATCATGCATCTCAAAATGTATGATTATAAGATAGGTGCATGCGTGAATATGTCTGTTGGTGATAAATATGATGATTATCCAAATAAGAGGAACAGGGGTTTAGAAAACTAACCTAGCAGGACCCATTTAACTATGGGTACCAAAAATAGAAATATATTTAAACCAGCAGGTACTTGGTCAGTCTGACCACACTAAGGAATCATGAAGCAGAAGACTTCAGTCAAGAAGACTCAACCAGCAAAAGGCTACGGACAATTCAGAGATGATTCTGATAGAGTTCCTATATGTCGAAGCCTGTCTATGAAGACCCTCTGAGCTAACCAGAATGGAGCTCACATGGCTGCTAATCTGTATATGGAAGCAAGCCATTCAGCCAAAGAAGGAAGAGGCCTTATGTGCTCAAAAGACAGTCAAGAATACTTTATAGGAAGAATCCTCAAGGAAGTACACAACAAAAGATTATCGAGCATCATTCAAGAGGAACTTATTGCGAGGGCAGAACTTCACAAACACAACTGACAAAGAAGACTACGTTCGTAGTGCTATCATATAATCATAGAGTGATCAGTCTTAAAAATAATCATCTCTACGATATAAGGAAATCCGAGCGATGATGGAGATTTCAGTCAGAAGGAGATATGCAAGGCTGCCTTCAAATGAACCAGAAGATAAGGGAATCACATCTATCTGGAAAGACAGCGTCAACAATGGAGGAGCAGTGATCTGTTAAGGAATAACAACACTGAGAAATACTATAAAAAGTTGTACCAGCTACAGAGTCCCAAAACTTTGTGGCTAATGAACCAAATGAAGATCCATAGTCAGTAGGAACCTCTCAAAATGTACTACTGATAACCCTTCAGCCACCCAACCCATAATCGTGAAGTGCCTACGATCAAACATATGATCGTAGTGTAAGAAGCAGGAGGACACCACGATTTCAGCAATGCAGCTGTCTAAAGCTGGTAGAAGATCTCCAAATCAGAAGAGGTTGAATGAGATGTCATTACAAATAACTGCTATAGCATTCCATCTGGAAAGTGCCTTAGGGACAAACTTGACCCTTAACTCACTTTAAGAGGTTGGCCCTTCCTGAGCTACCTTGACCCAGAAGGAATGTTTGATCTAGTTCATCTCAAGGACCAAGTTAGTCAACGATCGTAGAGTCGAGTTTGAAAAGAACTAAACGATCGTAGCACAACCTCAGCGATCGTAGAATACAACTCGACAATCGTAGTCCTACCCAAGGGAACTCCAGTTCAAGAAGCTTGGAAAATGAGATATTTACTAAACTATCCAAGTTGAGGAGATAAGTTCGAATACATCAGTGATTGAGCTATGCTACATCAAAGTAAGGATAAAAGACAAAGCCATCCATTGCAGCATCTCTCAGAAGTTGATTGTTGAGTCAACAAAGGAAATCGTAGAGTCTATAGTTGCCTCATCATGCTACTCTACGAATCAAAAGGTCAACGGTCAAAGCCACATCAATTAAACATCCACTCTTCTGATAACTGAAAAGTTGTGGGGAGTTACAGCTCATTACTGGGCAACATGCAATCAATGGACAGTTGACACGTCACTGAGTGTGCATAGTTAGAAGGAACTGCCATAAAGACAATTTCAAATCTGTAGACAGTTACCAAAAGATATCGAACCTTTCTCCCTCCCATTTTCAAAACCCTAAAAAGCTTCTCAAGAGCAAAATCAGTTAACCCTCCAGAGCCTTACCAAATCACATACATCCATCTCTCATAAACTTCTCTAAATCAAACACCCACAGTCTTCGAACTATTCAAATGGAGAACTGGCAAGTTATCACCGGCATTCAGCTCGGAACCAAATCGTTTGAGAAATCTGAGAAGAAATTCAGGGACATACTTGAACTCGTGAAGAAAGCTGGGTTTTCAGAATGCCTTGAGGCAAGTACTCGTGTGTACATTGACCTAGTTAAAGAGTTCTACTCAAACGTCTCCATAAACTCTAGAACTCTGTCTACCAAGGTTAAAGGTCAGACTCTGAAGCTGAAATCTTCTGACCTAAATCAATGTCTAGGTTTTCCTAACCAAGGGCTGAAGAACCTTGAAGATATCAACGCTGAACAAGCAAAGGAGTTGATGGGTACCAAAGGAACCCTAGTTTCAAAGACATGAAGAAGAAGGAGTTTCCTGAAGAATATGAGTTCCTAGCTAAAATTGTTGGAAAGTGCATACTATGCAAAAACACTACACATGATACAGTGATTGACCAATAATTGAAGATAATGTCAGCTATAGTTCTGAAGAAACAAATTGACTTTGGAGCTATCTTGTTCGATCAAATCTCCAAATGGGTAGAGAAGGCTGAGAAGAAGAAGACCACTGAAAAACCCCTAACCAAGGTGTTTCATGGAAGGATGCTGAGTATTATACTGAAGAAGAAACTAGGAGGGAAAATCAAGGATAATGAAGGAGAAACATTGAATGTGCATAAAGTGATGTCTCCACAATTATTTGAGAACTGGAAGAACCCCAAGGAGAACAAAAGGCTGACAGCTGGGAGCAGCAGTAGAACCTCTGCAAAGAAGAGAAAGATAGTAGAGGCAGAGAGCTCTGAGTCTGATGATTCTGAAGCAATAGAAATCACACCAGCAAGGAAGAAATTAAAAGCTGTGAAGAAAGCTGGTGATGTGAAGAAAGCCCAGGCCACACCAAGGAGAGTCTCCTCCCTGAACAAGGACAAAGAAGAAAAGGTCCTAACTGTTGAA
Source organism: Panax notoginseng (assembly GCA_016801055.1). Taxonomy (NCBI): domain Eukaryota; kingdom Viridiplantae; phylum Streptophyta; class Magnoliopsida; order Apiales; family Araliaceae; genus Panax; species Panax notoginseng. The sequence continues at coordinate 102,633,741 of CM029021.1, forward strand.
ACAACAAAGAGAAGAAGCAGTAGGTTGCTTCAAGGGCCAGTCAGTAAGAAAGCTAAGGTGGAAGACAAACCAACCTTAGCTTCCTAAATCAGTACATCTGCTAAAGAAAGGAACGTAGAGTCAGCAAAAGAAAAGGAAACAGATGCCAAGGTCCAGTCCCCACAGTCAGCGTCCAGCAATGAAATTGAAGCTGATGGGATGGAAGAAAGTGCAGCAATTGCTGACAAAGAAGAATGCTCAAGCCCCATGGCCAATCCTCAGAGCAGTAACTCTGATGATGAAAGAGAAAATAAAGATGACCAAAATGCATCCCCAGGTGCAACTGCCCCAACAAGCTCAGAGAATGGGTCAGAAAATGATGTTCAAGAAGAAGAAGAGAATGTCCCCTCCAATCCAGAAAGCCCTCATTATGGCTCAGAAAGTGATGAGTCCAAGGAAGAAGATTCTGCCCCTGTAAGTGCTGAACTTCAAAGAAGAATGTCTGTTGAGCAAGAGGAGTCAGAGCCTGAAGAAGAAGAGTCTGTGTCTCCAATAGTTGAACCTCCACGAAGAAGGAAAAGCTACAGGCTGCAAGCCCAGTTTGCCTCCAAAAGGAACAGTGGTAAATCAAATGCCATCATCGAGTTAAGTGATGATGAGTCTGTATCCCCAATAGAAAGTGCTGAAGATGAAGCCAGCAATGAAGAAGATATATCTGAAGAAGATCTGGCTGAATAAGGTTCTGAGAATGAAATGTAGCTAGAGGAATTCCCTGCTGAAAATAACCAAAAAAGTTCAGGCTTCGAGAGAGAAGAGATTGAAGAAGATTCTGGTTCTGCACCTCAGGAAGCAGACGAACAAGAAGATTATTCAGTTCCCTCTCCTGCAAGATTTAGCAGAAGTTTTGTAGAGGAAGTTTCAAATGATCTAGCAGATGCTTCACCAGATAGATGGTTCTTCCAGTGGATGCCATGGCTAAAGGCCTTTACTGAAGGAGATGAAAGCTACCTCAACTGGTGTTACAAGACATTTCCAAGCATGGAACTGGTAGCCCTAAACTTCCCAAGGGTGAAAAGTTATGCCACAAAAATGATAACAAACCAGCCTCACTTCAAGGTCTATCGACAAGCTGGAAATCTCTATATCCCCTACGATCGTAGAGTGGATTCTGAAGGACGAAGAGTCATGACCAAGGAGCTGATCGTAGAGTCTGTTCACTCTATTGCTGATGATGTTCAAGCCCAAAACTAGAAGCCTCCTTATGATCAAGCACTGCTATCAGACACTCCATCATCCTCCACAAGTAATTGGTATTCCACGATTGTTCAGATTATCTAAACATTTGAAAATTTGTCCAAAGATGACAATCGTAGAGTCCAATCTATTGTTCAACTTGAAGCTGCCAACCAAAAGGATCAAACTACTTTGAAGCAGGAACTACTGAAGAGCTCTGATGATCTAAGCAAGAAGATATCTATGCTCACTGAAGAATCACAGAAGCAGACAGCAGCAGGAGATGATTCTTTCCAGCACAAGCTTCAAGTTATCTTGGTTGATGTATCTCTCAAACTCCAAGAGAGAGATAACATCTATCAGAAGGCCATCCAAGATCAAAAGGCTGAAGTCCTACAAATTCAAAAGGCAAATGCAAAGAAGATCGAAGCCCTCTCTGACAAGATTGACGACTTAAAGCAATCCTTCTATGTGCAACTTGAGCTAGGCCAGCAGGAACTCAAGTTTGAAGTTGCCAACACCTCCTACCTGATGGAGCAGCTTAATTCCAACATGGAGCAGCTCTCTCAAATGATTGATGATAAAAAAGGGGGAGAAAAAAAGGCATAGAAAGAAGAAGAGCAAGAGGCACTCGAAGAAGAGCAGAGGGACAAGAGAGAAGAAGTCAAAGAAGAAGACAGTAGCTGCTGAAAGAGTATCCTTATCTGAGGGGGAGCCAGAAGATGATGATAACAAGATCGCAGAGTCTAAGGGGGAGCCAGATCAAAAAGATGCTGAAAGGGAGCAAGAGAAAGGAGTCCAATAAGATGAGTAGCTGATCAACAAGCATCCTGGAAACACACATGGAGCCAAGGAGGTACATCTCTAACCTGTTAGGAATGTTCTGGATCCAGGATGTAGAATGTCTTAATGTATAAATTGCCACATCAATATAAATGACATTCATGATTAACTATTTTAGAAAAACAGCTGCTCACTGTATATATGATTCATTCATAACTTGCATATGCACTTATTGTTTTTGTCATAATCAAATAGGGGGAGATTGTCAGGAATAAGCATGTGAATGCTATTCCTATTTATATATGATTTGATTATGATATATATGTATATGAATGAATAATATGCAAGTATGCTTGCATTAAGAAAAAGTTGTAAAGTCCTTTGATAGATAATAGAAATATATGTACAAGGACTTAGAATGAATTGATCAAATATGTTAGGTTGATCCTACATAAGCAAAATAGCTTTGTAAAGTCCTTAAAAAGAAATGATGTACAAGGACTATAAATATAGAAAGATCAAGCTTGTTAGGTTGATCTTATGATGTAATAGATAGGCTAGTCTGATCATCGAGCACTGCACCAGAAGTCGTAGTCTGCCAGGTGAGTCAAGGTTAACTCGAGAACTATCGAGGCAGAATAGGAGTATACAAGATAGTAGATCTCGGAGTTCGTAGACTACCAGGGAAAACGAAGAAGGATCGTAGTGTATCGAGTAGAGCTTCCTCGGGATCGTAGTGTGTTGAGGAAGTTATGTTCAGAATCGTAGAGACAGCCTGCTTACGAGTCGACCGGTCATCTGCCGAAGCCAAAGACAGAAACGTAAACTACACTCAGAGTCGTAGAATCTACTGATCCCAAAGCTAAGTCAAGGATCGTAGATCACACTCTGAGTTCGTAGAGTCTATTGATTACATACAGAGATCGTAGTCAAGCAAGATCAGATGAAGACAACAAGCACAAGGTAGAAATCGTAGTGTCAAGATCTGATCTCAGGATCGTAGTGTCTGCATAAGTCGAAGCTGAATCGTAGAGTGCAGAACTACGATCTAAGAAGAAGTGCTCACAATACCAAGGATGAATTGTAGAGCATATACGGTTCTCAACAAATGAGCACTCCCAGAATATCCAACGGAATGAAACCTCTGGTTCAAGCTGCAAGCTACATCCAAGGAAACCAGAAAGCACTCAACGAATGGCATGCAGGCTAACAGAAGATCTCAACACCAATTCAATAAGCATCAAGATTGAGGTGTAAGGCCATTCGTGATGAAGTCTTACATAAGGAGATCAAAAGAAGACTTCAGAAGCTGACTAAGGAAAGTCAGCTAATGCAGTAGCTGTAAAGTGGACAGAAGACAACGATCTTGGAAGCAACTAAGATCGTAGTGCTTGCCAAACAAAGTAGGAACTGATGGAAGGTGAACCGAGATGCTGGTCAGCCTCTGAAGAGCAAGGCTAAAGTGATTAAGTGCAGGGTCAGTTCATTGATGATAAGTGAACGGGAGATCACAAGGAGAAAGTAAGCTGTACGCGCCACAAATCTGAGGTGTCTTGATATTCAGAAGGGGACCAGAGCAAGGAATTAGACCATCAGTATCTGAGAACAGTCGAAGTAAACAGAAGTATTGAAGCACTGCACAATATAAGGAAGAGGTGTTCTACATTGAAGATCCAATCAACACTCTTCAAGATCGTAGTATTAACTCTACTAGTCAACGAACAACACTCAACAAGACACTACGATCAGGTCCTTGAAGACATGCATCAGAATCGTAGAGTTCGAATACTGAAGACTGAAGCATTGGCAACGGTTTAATCTGAAGGGTAATATTCGGACAAGTGCTTATTGAGAGCATCGATGCAAAAGGACAACCTCTGATCAAGAAATTAGAAGAAATAAAGTCTTCAACCTGCCCAAGACAGTAAAGTGTTACATCTGACAGGGTAGGTGAAACAGTAGACTGCAGCGTCAAAAAAAGTATGACAAGTCACATCAAGCAGTCTACATCAAGCAACTTGAGATATGTGAAGATATTTGGATAGCCTTCAACGGTTACTTTCCAATGGAAGGATTGTGAAGAAGTATAAATGAAAAAGAGCTTCAAAGATCAAAGGTTGCTGGAGTTGCCAAGTTTGGAGAAAAGGTGGACTGATCTAAACCATGTGAAACAGTGAGTCCAAAGGCTCACTCTACTATCCACCAATAACACTCAGAAGTCAGATAAAGAAAGAAGTAGAAGTGTGAGTTCTACCATGTAGAAGTGAGAGTTCTACTACATGAAGAGTGTTTTGAACTGCCGAGAGAAAGGAGAGCATCATGCCATCTGGATGTCCATCATGGGAAGACTCTAACTACAATAGAGAAGAGCCTACAGTCATCTTAGCAAGTCCATCATGAGAAGACATCGAGTAGCAAGAAGGGAGATCACAAAAACTATCTTGGTGTCAAGCATGAGACAGCTTCTAAGTACCTAACAGAAGTGCTTACAGTCATCTTAGAAGCCTCTCATGTGCAGCCATCAAGTACCAAGGAGAATGATCTGCAAGGCAGTTCATCAAGGGGTCATCCGAAGTAGTTGAGCAACCTAAGAAGATGAGCATCATGCAACACTCAGCTGCACTTTAAGGATGATCAAGCCAGGCTACTAAGTATAGAAGATGTTCAGAGCATGAAGACATCTTAGCAGCTCAGCACCGACTCCAACAACAACAAACAAATAACTCAACAAAGAAGGGCCTGAGAGGTCCTTGTCCAAAGGGACTAAATGAAGCAGGGCCTGAGGGGTCCTTGTCTGGAGGGACTAAACGAAGTTCCAAGCCTGCTGGGCTTGAAGAGTTCCTAGGGAACTAGAGGAGTCCCAAGGCTGCTGGCCCTGAAGAGTTCTTAGTGAACTGAAGTCCCAAAGCTGTTGGCCTTGAAGGAATCTTAGTGATTCAGGGTGCTGCCCTTTCTTAGTGGAAATCCTGCTAGTTGAAAGCAGAAGAGTGGATTAGGAGCTTGAGTCTCTGAACCACTAAAAACCCCTTGTGCCTTTTACATTATTTCATTTACATTATGTACTATAACTGCTATAACTGCTATGTATGTTTTAACTACTTACAACTAAACTTACTCTACGAACAATGTATGAATGATTATGGATATATCAATGAAGGGGATCTTTTACTTATTCCGATGTGCTTGAAAAGATTCTTATGTTTGTCATATGTTAATTATGAACAAAATAATATAAACTAGAAAAGTATTTGAAATAAAAAGGATCTATTCAACCCCCCCTTCTAGATCTATTGTGCCCTCTGGGAACTAACAGATTGGGATGGCAGTCAAGACCGATTATAGATGCAGCTCCAGGAGGAGCTCTATGGGCAAATAGCTATGAAGAGGCGTATAATCTCATAGAGACAATGGCAGCTAATGATTTCCAAAATCCGTCAGCCATAATGCCACAGCCCAAAGTTGCAGGTTTGTTAGAAGTGGATGATATCACTCAACTGTCAGCACAAATGGCATCCATGGCAAACAAGATTGACTCATTGACAGACACCAAGGCAAAGACAGTTGCATGTGTGTGTGAGCTATGTGCATGATCACATTCAACGGACTAATGTGATATCAGTTCGGAGTCTGTGCACTATATGAGCAACTATAGAAAGGATCAAGGTCAATTACAGAACACATACAATGCCAACAACCGCAACCATCCAAATTTCAGTTGGTCAAATAACCAAGTAAATCAACAGAGTCAGTTTTAACCAAATAACCAATTTCAGTCACAGTCAGCTCAGCAACAGTTTGCACCAAGACCACCTTATCCACCTGAATTTTCTCACCAACAACATCATACTCCACCTGCACCTCAGCAAGAAAAGAAATCAGAGATGGAGGAAATGATGATGAAGTACATGGCAAATACGGAAGTGATGATTAAAAGCCAAGCAGTGGCTATTAAAAATGTGGAAACTCAAATGGGTTAGATGGCGAGCATACTTAATAACGGACCCCAGGGTTCATTGCCAAGTACAACAGAGGCAAACACAAGAAGAGAAGGGAAGGAACAATGTCAGGCGATCACACTCAGGTCTAGGAAATAGGTTGCAGGAAATCAACCAGGCGCGCCCGCGCCATGTTTCCAAGAGGAGGACGCGCGGCCGCGCAAGACAGAAAATATGTCTGCTGAGAAAGTAAATATTGAAGAGTCTGGACCACAGCAGGAAGAGGAGAATAAAGCAGGTTCAGTTGAGAAGCCCGTGAATAAAATACCACCAATTCACCCTCCGGTTCCTTATCCACAGAGATTGAAGAAGCAGAGGGAAGACAGGTAGTTTAGAAAGTTCTTGGAGGTATTCAAAAAGCTGCAGATTAACATACTTTTCACTGAGGCATTGGAACAGATGCCTAGTTATGCAAAAATTTATGAAGGGTATCTTGTCAAGGAAGAAGAGATTAGAAGAATTTAAAAACAGTGGCCTTAACAGAGGAATGCAGTGCTTCAACGCAAGTTACCTCCAAAGCTGAAGGATCTGGACAGTTTCACAATACCATGCACTATTGGAAAGATGAGCTTCAGTAAATGTTTGTGTGATCTTGGAGCTAGTATCAATTTGATGCCCTTGTCAGTATTTAATCAGTTGGGATTGTCGGCTCCAAGGCCGACAAATATTTCATTGCAGCTTGCTGACAAGTCTATCTTGGAAGACCATTCCTAGCCACAAGAAGGACCTTGATAGACGTTCAGAAAGGGGAACTCACAATGCGTGTTAATGATCAGGAAGTTACCTTCAACGTAGTCAAGGCAATGAAATTCCCAACAAATGAAGAGGAATGCTTCAGGGTTAATATGGTGGACAAGGTCTTAAATGATGAAGTATAGAGTTTGGTGGATCATGAACCGTTGAGAAGTGTTATTGCTGGAAATTCAGAACTAGAGGATGAGGAATTTAAGGAACTTGTGCACTTTCTTGATACTACTCCACAATTCAGAAAATTCAAAACTCCTATTGAGCCATTGAAGAACGCTGGAGAGACGTCAGTGAAATTGAAGCCATCTCTTAAGACACCTCCAGAACTTGAATTGAAACCACTTCCAGACCATTTGAGGTATGCATTTTTAAATAAAGATTCAAAGTTACATGTGATTATTTCTTCTGCACTAACATCTTTTTAGGAAGAAAAACTGTTACGAGTCCTTAGAGAGTTCGAATCAACTATTGGATAGACTATAGCAGATATAAAAGGGACCGATCCTTCTTTTTGTATGCATAAGATCATGCTGGAATATGATAGCAAGCCGTCGGTGGAGCAACAAAGAAGACTTAATCCGATCATGAAGGAAGTGGTCAAGAAAGAAATATTGAAATGATTGGATGCAGGCATAATTTATCTGATTTCTTATAGTTTATGGGTGAGCCTAGTGCAATGTGTACCGAAGAAGGGTGGTATGATTGTGGTTACAAATACGAATAATGAGTTGATTCCAACAAGAACAGTGACGGGGTGGAGAGTCTGCATGGATTACCACAGGCTTAACAAAGCTACAAGGAAAGATCACTTCCCACTGCCATTTATCGATCAGATGTTGGATAGACTAGCGGGTCATGAGTATTATTGCCTTCTGGATGGATATTCAGGCTACAATCAAATTGTTATAGCTCTAAAGGACCAAGAAAAGACAACCTTTACTTGTTCATACGGTACTTTTGCTTTTAAAAGGATGTCTTCCGGGTTATGTAATGCTCCAACCACTTTTCAGAGGTGTATGATGGCTATCTTTTCAGATATGGTGGAGCAAAATGTGGAGGTATTTATGGATGATTTTTTAGTATTTGGGGATTCATTTGATTTATGTCTTGATAATTTGGTGATGGTGTTGAGAAGATGTATTGAAACAAACTAGGTATTGAATTAGGAAAAATGCCATTTTATGGTAAAAGAAGGAATAATTCTGGGACACAAGGTGTCGAAAAGGGAACTTGAGGTGGACAGAGCTAAACTAGACACTATTGGGAATTTGCCGCCACCAACTTCAGTAAAAGGTGTTCGAAGTTTTTTAGGACATGTAGGCTTTTATCGCAGATTCATTAAAGACTTCTCCAAGATAACTAAACCACTTTGTAGTTTATTGGAGAAGGATGCACAGTTCAAATTTGATGAGGATTGCGTGTCTGTATTTGAGCACTTGAAAGGGAAGTTAACTTCAGCACCAGTCATTACAACACCGGATTAGGACTTGCCATTTGAATTGATGTGTGATGCCAGTGATTATGCTATGGGGGCTGTTTTGGGTCAGTGAAAGGAAAAGATCTTTCATGTGATATACTATACTAGCAAGACCCTTACTGATGCGCAGTTAAACTACACCACCACAGAGAAAGAATTATTAGCAGTTGTGTATGCTTTTGATAAATTCCGAGCGTATCTGATTGGTACAAGGGTGATAGTGTACACAGATCATGCGGCAATTCGACACTTAGTGGCAAAGAAGGATGCGAAGCCCCGTTTGATTAGATAGATATTATTGTTACAGGAATTTGATTTAGAGATTAAGGACAGAAAGGGAACCGGGAACCAAGTGGCAGACCACTTATCTCGACTAGAGAATTCAGAAAAGGAAGTAGAGGACAAGATTGTGATTAATGAATCCTTCCCAGATGAACAGTTGTTTGTGGTAAAAGGGGAAATGTCGTGGTTTGCAGACTACGCGAACTACTTAGTGAGTAATTTGGTACCCTCTGATTTGGTTGGTCATCAAAAGAAGAAATTCTTTCATGATGTTAAATGGTTTATATGGGATGAACCATATTTGTTCAAACAATGCGCTGATCAGATGATAAGGAGGTGTATCCCGTATAGTGAGACAGAGGGGATTTTGCAGGATTGTTATGCTTCTTTATATGGTGGTCACTACGGTGGAAAACGAACAACAGCTAGAGTGTTACAAACAGGATTTTACTGGCCGACAATTTTCAAGGATGCCTACAGTTTCGTACAAAGATGTGACAGATGTCAAAGAGTTGGGAGCATTTCGAAAAGGAATAAAATGCCACTGAACACTATCCTCGAGGTGAAAATTTTTGATGTTTGGGGGATAGACTTTATGGGCCCTTTCGTTTCTTCATGTGGAAATCTGTACATTTTGCTCGCAGTGGATTATGTGTCAAAGTGGGTGGAAGTGGCAACTCTTCCAACAAATGATGCCAAGGTGGTCCTCAGATTTTTGCAGAGTATTTTCACGAGGTTTGGGACTCCGAGGGCTATCATTAGTGATGAAGGCAGTCATTTTTGTAATAGGCAGTTCACAGCTTTGTTGGCTAAGTATGGGGTGAATCATCGCATTGCTACAGCTTATCATCCTCAAACTAATGGCCAAGCAGAAGTTTCAAATCGTGAAGTCAAGAGAATTCTAGAAAAAGTTGTGAATCCCACAAGAAAGGATTGGTCCTTAAAGTTGGATGATGATGTTTGGGCATATAGGATTGCGTACAAGACTCCGTTGGGCATGTCACCTTTTCAGCTAGTTTATGGCAAAGCATGTCACCTTCCTATGGAGCTAGATCATAAAGCATATTGGGCGATTCGGAACCTAAATTTTGATTTGAAGGCTGCAGGAGAAAAACGCCTACTTCAACTCAATGAGTTGGATGAATTTCGATTAAAGGCGTATGAAAACTCAATGTTATACAAGGAAAAGATGAAGAAATGGCATGATCACAAGATAATAGAGAGAACATTTGAGCCGGGACAAAGAGTTTTGCTATTCAATTCCAGGCTTAAACTTTTTCCTGGGAAGCTCAAATCAAGGTGGTCAGTGCCATTCACAGTGAAGACAGTTTTCCACATGGTGCGGTAGAAGTGTTTGATAAGTTCCCGGACAAGACGTTTAAAGTGAATGGACAGCGGCTGAAGCATTACTTTGGTGGCGAGGTTCACAGACAGAAAGTCACTTCCATTCTTTCTTCGACATGACTGAATCAGAGATAGTCAAGCTAATTGACTATAACTTAGCGCTGGATGGGAGGCAGCCCATTACTTCTATCTCTACCTCTTGTTTAATTCTATTTTAAATTCTATTTAATATATCATTTGCATGATTAGATGTTATAGCTTAGTTAGTGTGAATTTATTATCATGAGAAATTAGTTAGTGTCTAATCATCAGTTCGTATGTGATCTTGAAGGATTGATATCTAATATTGATAATTGTTGTTTGCACATGTGTATTGGAGTGGAGTAGTCACTGTTTGAATAAATTGGAAATGTAGAATGATATTGCAGAATGCAACCAGGCGCGCCCACGCGATGATAGCAGTACAAAACTGCGCACCCGCGCTACAGGAAAATCTGTGCAGAAAAGAGTGCTCGCGCGCCCGTGCCATGTCTCCATTTAAAACACGCACGGCCGCGCTCGACACCGGACTTGGAAAAATTTTAAGATTTAAAAACGGGTCTTGCCCCATGTATGCCATTATTTCAAATAACAGAGAGAGCCATAGTGTATTCTTCTCTAAGACACACACGACTCCTCCTTTCCAAAACCCTTCCAAATTAAAGGAGTAAAGTCTCATCTCCACTGTTTGATTATTGCATCAGTTCTCCTACCCACGTTAAACATATACATTGATAAAACTAGGGTTTTAGTGGGTCTGTGCAACATAAGTTTGGGGGTTCTCTGTGCAGCGATTACATCCTTCAAAATTGTATCAAACAAGTTTTCTTCTTCTTCAACACTCAAATGGGTCCTAAGCGGGCACGTTCTGTCGCTCCATCATCATCATCTTCTTCCAGCAGTCAAGACGAGGATATTGTGGATCACACAAAACTTCTCAGTCTTGTGGCACAAACAGAGTACTACCGAATAGTGTCAAAGACCTTTGTGAAGGAACGAGGCTTCAAGCCTGAGAAGCAGGATGGGCAACTGTGGAATATGGTTCGAGAAAAAGGATGGGGAGGATTTTGTGCAACCCCTATGTCTGCTCCTATAGGTATTGATCGAGAATTTTATGCTAATGCTGAAGATACTATGAATGGTTTGTCAATGGTGCGAGGAGTTCAAGTCGATTACCGCCCTCAGTCAATCAGGGCAGCTTTCAAAATACTCGACACTCCACCGACTAGGAATGATAATTAGGTCGAGTCTACCCATTTTAAGACGGATTTGAATGAAGTTATCACTAACTTATGCATTCCAGGAATGCAATGGACTTGTAGGGCAGGAACGAATCAGCCTCGCACTTTCCCAGCCTCAACCCTGAATCGTTATGCCAAGGCTTAGAATTTATTTGTATGTGCAAAGCTTGTACCTTCAACGCATCAGCATGAAATCACAACTGAGAGGGCTATCATTTTTTGAGGAATAATCACAGGAAAATACATCGATGTGGGCTAACTCATTAATCAGAACATGTTACGTTACATGTGGGGGAGCACTACGGGAAGTATTCAGCGTGCGTCTGTTATTGCGAGTCTGTGTGCACAGTAAGGAGTCCAGTGGGATGATGAACAGATGCAAATGCCTAATCAAGATATCACTCATGCAACAATTCCCAAATTTGAGGACTAGGAAGGAGGAGAGTCACACCCGAGGGGAAAAGGTTTCATCCTTCAACCCGCATCCTCGGTCCCGCCACCACAGTCTACATAGGAAACTGAAGCAGGAACATCAACATAAGCCACACAAGCCACTGCTGTTTATTATGGCCGTCAACTCCGAAGGTTGGAGCGGAAGGTCGATGCTATGTATGATAACTTTGCAGCATTTGCTACGGGGTTGGCAAGGTCGTTAGCGGAGGCATTTGCATAGCAGGGTACTACACTCGAATGGCCACAATTTGGGGCAGCCGCGCCATTTCCACCACTGGATTCACCACCCGAAGAGGGTGGTGCAGCTGATCAGTGGGGGAGTTCTTCTAACCCTATACCTTCATTCATTGGGAAAATGAATATATTAAGTTTGGGGGTATTGGGTGTAGTTGCATGTAGTGTTTGCATGTTAGTTTAAATTTTAATTTTTGTATGTTTAGTTTGCATGTTTAGGGGTTAGTTAAGAGTTGCAGAATTTTTTTGGGTTTTTAGTCATGATGATATGTGTTAGTATATGTTTAGTTGCATTATATGTTTAGTTGCATATCTCACATTTCTAGCTATATGGAATTTATGTCTAGCCAATGATGAATTTGAATATTGAAGGACTGTTGAGTTTAATGGATAACATCAGCCTAGATATAACGTGTTACATGATGTAATCCATGCTGTTGTTTAGATGCTTTCGGTTTGCTCTGACGTGTTCACAAATGCTTGTAGGCATAAGAGTTATGTGTTTTATTGTTTGGTAGGAAATGTTGTTTTAAAAATAGAATTGTGTGGAAAATGGACTTTGTGACAACCCAGAAAATCGGATTGTCAAGAATTTAAGTTTAAAGAATTAGTTATTAATAAAATGAATTTTTATGAATACTATTCTGTGCTATGTGTTAATTAATCGTTCTATAACCTAGAATGATTATTAATTGGGAGGATTCTAGCTACGAGCTAGACTGAACGAGTAAGAATTTTCAAGATGAAAATAAAATTTTTCCGAGAACAAAAATATTTTCGGGGAAAAAGACGAAATAGGCACTATTCACCCAATCTGCTTGGAGATTTATTTTGAAATTCCGAGAAGTTATTGATTACGTAAAATGTTGAGACGTGATGGAATATTCAATAATATTTCAGTTATGGCAAAAACGAAGTTTTCACCTGCGGACTCAAAACCTAAGGGTTAGAAAAAGTGAGTTCCGAGAATGTAATGAGTACGTATAATAACTAGGATTATTATGCATGAGAAATACGAGTATGATATGAGTTATTATACGAGTATAGAAAGAAGAATAGTACAACGTATAATACGAATATTGTACGAGTTAAATACGAAGAGATTACGAGAATATGAGAAAAGAATGCGTAGAATACGATAAGTCTTAATGGACTTTGTGTTCATGGACTTTGTAGAATCCAATTGGACTTAGATTATGTCAAGCCCAATGCTTTGAGAAATCAAGCCCAAGATTGGCCCAATAAGAATTAGGGTTAAGGCCCAAACCAAGAAAAGAAACCGCGGATCAAACGGATGGGTAAGAACCATTGGGGTAACCCATGGGGTGACCCATGGGCATGTGGGCTGGCCACTTGGCCACCAAGTAAGGGTGGTGGCAGAGTCAACTTGGTGGCAAAGTTTGGAATAGTAAGGAGGTTAGGGGCGAAATGACCAAATTGCCCTAGCTTTGAAAATCTATAAATAGAAAGCTAATTTTCATTTTCTAGGATTTTGAAAATCCTATAACTTGACAGAGAGAGAGAGCTCAGATGAAGAGGAAGAGAAAGAGCGTGAGCATGAATGCTCGGATCAAAAGTGATCGAGAAATAGAAAAGCTCGCAAATCGCCGACTTTGTCTAACTGAAGAAAATTAAAGAAGAACGGTAATCCGAACCCTAGTTTCTTCTATTATTTTCTTTAAGTTTAATATGTTAAAACATAACTTAATGAGAATAAGAAGTAAAAGAGATTAGTAATGATTTCATATGGTTGAAATCATGAGAAAACGAAGAAATAAGAACTTATAAATTTTGTTTATAAATTTCTTAAGGAAGTATAAGATTCGTGAGGATGTTGAACGATCCGAATGAATATTATGAACGAGTAGGTGAATTAAGTAGGGAGTGGTGTTCTATAACATCAAATTCCAAGAAAAAGTGAAATCGTAATCCAAAATATCGATTAAAAATGAAGAACGAACGAAGAACGCGAAGAACACGAAGAATGTTGTTGATGGACAAATTTAAAACCATCGTAGTGTAATTGTTATTGATGGACAAATTTAAAACCATCGCGTATAAGTAAGTTGCTTATTTCTTGGTTAGGAACTTTAGAAACGTTCATGAAGAACGGATTAAAATTGAGCTATAACGAAGTTATGGCGAAATTTTCGTAAAAGAAGAACAAAAATTTGAAAGTTAGTAAATGAACCATAACGAGTAGGGTTTCATAATAATGTAATAGAATGTTGAAAATGTGAGTCGTAGACTCAAGAATGAATGAATTCTGAGTTCGGATGACCGAATTACGGACGGACGAACGAAGAACGTTAATAACGTAAACATGAACGAAGAGCGAAGATTAAGCCAATTGAATGGCATGTTAACGGATCCAGAACAAAATTATGTTCATGGCTAATCGCAGTACATAAGATAAGGAAGAAAATGGCTTTGGAACGACCTCGTTCCGAGTTATAACGAAGAAGTTATGAGATTTCGAACTCAGCGTCTCAAGCTTATAAAAGACTTAGAAAATTTTTCTAGGTTTTTGTCTCGGCGCCGCAGCGCCGGATAGACTTCAAGAAGTGGCTCCGCAGCGCGAGCTCGACCATAAACTTCTGGAGAGTGGAGCCGCAGCGCGAGAGATAACAAAGGACTTGGCGTCGCAGCGCCAACCCGGGAAGAGAGGAGAGAGACGTAGGTCGCGCCGCAGCGCGAGAGAGAGGAAGGGGCACGGCGCCGCAGCGCCGGTGCAGGGCAATGCCCAGAAATATGATTTTTATTTCTCAAGTACTAGGGGATGTGCAAGAAATAAGTATGAACATGTCGTTCACGTAATGTAACACTCAAGAAAGTGTTTTAAACCTTTAGTGAAGGTTGAACGGAAAGATTTAGCGAGATTAAAAGATAGAGAATGTAAACGTTAGATTACGAAATCGATATCTGGGGACCGTAGTCGCGATGAATGAATGTGAGGGATTACTGTGATTGTGATTCTTTAGACGTTGAGTGACGAAGGTAATGAATAACATTCCGATGTTATGTCATGGTAATGAGAGATAAGTGTAAAGCGTATAGACGCTATGAACGCAATGTACATCGGTCTTAGCATACAACGGACCGTATGGCTTTGACATTAAGAAATAATAATGAACATGGGGTTCATGGGTTAGATAACGATTGAATGCAATTGAAACCTTGAATAAAGGTTGAGTGAGAGATTAAGAGACGAGCAACGTGAACGTTGATTACGTAAACGATCCTTGTGAATCGTATTCGCATTGGACGAACGTTCTAAGTATACCCTAGTTGTATAAATTAGACGTTGATAAAGGTAGTAAACAAGAGATGAATTATCAAGAAAGCCATAGCGAACGGTAAAAAGATTAATGCAAGCCGATAGTGAGTCGGATGAGAATGTTAGAATGAAATGTAAGCGTTGAACACTTTAACCGACGTGAAGGTTGAGTGTACGCAAATATTAAACGGGTAGAACCTACACCCCGTGTATGGTTTGACCGTAGGATAGCGAAGACTATTGATTAAACATGTGAACGGTGAAGAAGCTGAATTAAAGAGGTATGTATAACGTAAAAGAAGCCGAGTTAATGTTTATAACTTGGATGACGCTCCGAGTCGAATGAACCGGACGTTGTAAGATAAGAATAAGGTAACATAAAATGCGTAGAATGAATATGGAATAATTGTTCTAAGTATACAAAAGACTGTATGACTTAGACGAAGATGAATAAATCCTGAGGTATGTCATTTAGTTGCCAGAAAGCCATAAGGAATATGAATTTGACTTAACGAACGTTATAGTTTAATGGTTTGAATAAGTTAAGAGAAGTTAGGTTGTGGTACAATCGTAACTTTGATAGTTGACATATGGAAGCTGGGCTAAACAATTCCTTCAAAGAGCGAATGTATATACAAAACTGGCAACCGATCTAACTCACTGTGTGGGCAGTGTAGACGAGACGGGAACTTGTTTGTTGGTTATTTGTGGGAAACCACTCAGAGTACCATATGGACTACTAGCAGAGACGCGATGTGTGTTGAGTCCTAGAAAAGTTATAAGAAGAAGATAAGAATGTAAATCATCAAAGATGATGAACGTTTTGAGTAAGACATCTCCGTATGTCATGAAACCGTAAACCGGTAATGAAAGTTAGTCGCATAAAATTATATTGTAAGAACGCGAACCTTAAGAAGTAAAGTTAAGTAAACCAATGCGTAAGTCAAGTATATGACTAATTGGTACACATGTTATTTCCTTATGTGCTGTATAGGAATTGGAATGAGCAGTTCAGCGTAAACTATATGCTGTAGCTGTGGGTAAGGCAAGTTTCCTAACTTCATTCATACTATATGAATGCTAGTTTCTTAAACTTCTCAGATGTTGAACTTGAGAAGTTATGTCTATGTGCGAATGTGTGATATTTGTACAAGGTGGTAGAACGTATGAGGCCGTGTGCCACAATGTGAACACTTCAGTGTTTCTTTGAGATGAACTGTTCTATGATTGAACAGTTCAATATGAGTATATTCTGTTTATACATGAACCGTTATTGTTAGGTCTGTGCTAATGATTCTAGCCAGACAGGATGTGTATGAAAAAGATAGAGGAAATGAAAGTATTTCAAAGTGAATATGACTAATGTTTTAAGATGATAGGAATCGAGACTATTCTTATTATTCAAGCTGCTTCATAACCTTTGTTCGGTTATTGAAGTTCTAAAGAAATGTTTAAACTCTTGAAGTTGTTTGTTCAACTGTTATGACTTGTTGGGCAATTGAATGCTCACCCTTGCTTTAAATAAAAACATTTTTAGCGAACGATGTTAGAAAGAACTTAAGGATTCCGTGAAGATCAGGCTGATCGGTATCCAGACGATGTGCCATTCATTATATGAATGAGCGTGAAGATCAAGCGAAGACTTGTAATATAGAATGATAGAATTAAACTATAGAATAGTTTAATGAACGATTATGTATCCTTGGTGGCGGATAAAAGTCACTCATGTAAGATGTAAAGAATAATGTAATTATCATTATTTGTAATGAAAGAGGTTTTATGGTTATAGAACCTGGGATTTGAGAATGTATGTCGTTATATTTAGCTATATAATGATATATGTTTGGCAGAAGATGGGATCGTGACGTGCGAAATCTGGATGTGAAAATTGTAACGACCGAGAAATTCGGATCCTATTGTAAAATAATTTTATTAATTTAAATAATAATAAAATCTTATTTTATGTGTTGTCAAGATGGTTGTCGTTGTATGACCTATTGAGGTTAGAATGTCGTAGTATTTGAGCTACGTGCATGAATTAAAGTGTTTGAATTTCCAAGATGAAAATAAAAGTTTTCCGAGAAATTTTCTGAAAAACACTATTCATCGGTATTTGCTCGGGAGATAATTTTGAGTTTCCGAGAAATACGTAATGATGAAATAACAAGGTAAGATGGATTATGTAATAATAATCTAGTTATGGAAAATACGATGTTTCGCTTGTGGACTTAATTTATAAAATTTAAGTAAAGTGAAATAGTAAGGAATGAGTAATAAGGTATGATACCTTGAGTATTGTACAAAGCAATGGAAATGAGTATAATACGAAGTATTATACGAGTTTGTATGAATGATGAAATACGGTATGCAAATTCTATAGGAATTGAAATATGAAAATAATACATAACTATAAGTGTATGTCTTATGAGATGTTAATGAACTTGGATGATTGATTACCAATTATGTACAAGTCCAAGTGAGTTAAAGGGTTAAGGCCCAACTATTAATTAATAAACCAACTATTGTTTGTTAATGTAAAGCCCAAGGATTAAATTAATGAAAAGCCCAATGATTATTAATCTAAGCTCAAGCTAGATTAAATGACTTGGTTGACCCATGGAGCAAAACCATATTAAAATGGTTAGATGTGGTGCCCAAGTAATGTAATGCCCAAGATAAGTGGTGACCAAGTGTAGTGGTGACCAAGTGATGTGGTGACCAAGTTAAGAGTGTTGACCAATACTATGAATTAATGTCCAAGTGTAGGATTAATATTGTGCAAGCCAAGTAATGAATAGTAAGGAGGTGGGATGTTTTAATGACTAAAATACCCTAACCTTGTAAAGTCTATAAATTGAAGAGCTTTGTAAGTTTTTGTTGGTTGATCAATTAAACTAACAACTTCTAAAGTGCTTAAGGGTTAGAGAGAATAAGCTAGCAATAAGTTACTTCCATAATCCAAGAAGAAGAAGCAAGTTACTTACAAAGACTTCAAGTGTAAGACATCTTCTCCATTTATCTTCTATCTCTATTCATGATAGGATGATAAGAAAAGTTGGATTAAGGAACATGAATGTTAAGAAGTAAGAAGAATGAATAAGTCATGAACTTAAGCCAATTAAGTTGGTAATAAGTCATTTGAACTTATATGAGTTAACCTTGAATGTTAAGGATGAAAATAAGAAATTTGTAATAAGGTTAGTAAAATGAAAGTAAAAGAACTTGTATGCATATGAATCATGAATACCTAAGTTAAGTTATATGTTAAGAACATATAAGAAAATGATGTTTAAGAAACCTTAAATGTCATAAGTCATGAACATGAAATCCTAAGTAGTTTGTAATTTGACAAGTTATAAACTCTTGAAGAATAAAGTTAAAATCCAACAATAAATATAAGTTGTTGTATTAAGTATGTTAAGATGTTCACATGATGAATGAAGTTCATTTGTAAGGTTGAACAAATCATAAGAATGAAGAATTACCGGAAATTGCACGATTGGACGATAATCGTCGAATTCGTAAAATTCTCGGAATGGAAGTCAAATTTTGTGTTTAATCTTGGAACCATTGGTTTCCAATCAAGACAAGTCATAAATGGCATTTAAGAGTTGCGGACTCGAAAATGACCGGATTCCGACTTAGAACGAAGAAACGAGCGTTGAACGTTCACGAACGTTTATCGTTTACGTTAAAAAATTAACCAATAGGTGAATTTTTAGCAAACGAAGTCAAATTGATAAAATTCTTGAATAATCATGTAGAGTACGTAAATTGTGAACCGTAGGCTTTTGAATTAGCCAATTCGGACTTATAACGAAGAAGTTATGCGTCCGGGAAGTTCACAAAATTTCAAAACTCAAACTGAAATCTGGTGCACAGAGTTGGCGCCACGGCACCAACCCAAGGAAAAAAGTGTCGTGCCGTAGCGCGGAACAGTAACCGAGCACACTGCAAGAGTTCACCGCGGCGTGAACTGTTGTACATAATATGGCGCCGCAGCGCCAAGTCCGGATCAGAGATGCATTAAGGCGCGCGCCGCAGCGCGAGATGCAAGTATAAACCTGGCGCCGCAGTGCCAGTCTTTGAACAAAGATAGAGAAGAAGGTTTTTAAATACAAAGAAAAGAAAACTTGAATTGATCAAAAGTAAACATAACTTAAGGAAGATAATGTAACATTGTTTAACATTGTTAAACCTTAAGTATGTGGTATAAAGGTTGAGACAACCTAGTCAAATGTAAAAGCAACGGTAATGATAAACTATAACAAATAGTAACGTAATCTAATATACACTTAGATTGGAATGAAAGGTATGATATATTCATTACATACTTGATTATATGTGACCTAATGTAATGCATTATGTGATCATGTATTGTAGAGACTTGAACGACTTGAACATAAAGTTAAGTTACCATAGCAGACGCTAAAGGCAAGTATTCTATCTCTTGCCTCAGTTCAATCTGAACAAGTTTTTGAAGTTCATGTATTCTTTCGCATGAATTGAAGTATGTTGAAGTTAAAGCCAATCCCTTTGGCTAGACTTGATAATCTATTCATGTATTATCAAATGTTGCTATCTTTTGTCAACTAATTGATATGGTTTTTAAAAGAAAACTGAAATGTTAAACAAATGTTTTGTCGGTAAAACGACAGGCACGTGAGGTTGCCAAATTATTAAACGTACATACGTTTAATGGATGTAGTGTTGATCAACATAGAGTACAATAGGCTGATCACCTAGAAGTGCTCGTAAGTGATATCGGGCTTACGGACTTGTTTCTGGGTTGTCCTTTTTTAAGAAAGAATGAATACTCGAGGTCTTTGACCGGAGTAAATATTTTACTAAATATTGTTATTATTGTGAAACATTTTCAAAGGAAGATGAAGTGCTATTTTGAATTATCAATAGTACTTCATAACTATTGTTCAGTTATTGAAGATATACGATTCATATGTGTCAAGCATGTTGTTATTAAATTGTTATACTTGTTGAGCTAGTTATGCTCACTCTTACTTGAACCATATGAATGCAGCTAAGACTGAATGTCCCGAAGGATCAGGAAAAGATAAAGGAAACGCTAAGGCAGATTACTAAACTGTCATGTAATAGTATATGTCTATGTTGTAATATAACTGGTATTATGACAAAGAACCTTTTGTAACGGGTTTAGAACTTGGGAAATGTAAATATTACTTGAAATATATAGAAGTTATGTTTGTTCTTTGAGACTCTTCAATTGAATGAATGTATGAATATTGTACAGTATAGCACCATCTGTCGGGCTGGAAGATACCCGGATTTGGGGGCGCTACAAAAATAGACCGGATTTTGGGGCGTTACAGGTTGGTATCAGAGCTGATAGGTTATAAATCTTATGTAAGATTACCTAAAACTATAATCGTAGAGAGAAGGATAAGAAGATCACCACGTGATCATAGTAAATCGTAGTAATAGATGAGCTATTAAACGATGAATGATTTATAGATAATGCTATGAATGAATGGTACTACAAAGTAGTACGGGAAGAAGAACTCAGATGGAGTTGTGAAGGATAGCATACGAATTAAAGAAAATTCGTATTAAGTAAAGAGAAATTTAGAAGTTGTAAAATTTCAATTGAGGACTCATATGATAGCTGAGTTGTATGAATCTTTGTATGGGCAGAGGTTTGTGCTTTGGTGTAACAACTACTCAGTTTATTACAGTGATAATCATTGGGATTGGTCGCGCTATCAAGATATATATGGCGAGAAGGTGAATCTTTTCTCATGTATATACTTGGTAGGTAGAGAACGATAAGATTAGGTGCGAGTTCTTGAAACTCATACTTATGGTAAGTTCGTGACTCATAATAATATGGTATGTTTTTGAATGTTTCAGCGAATGGACGCCTAAGGTCTGTCTGGATGTTCTTAAACTCATATTATTGTGGAAAGTTCATGAACTCATAATGTGTGGCAAGTTGATGGACTGTACTAAGAAATAAGAATTTTTAGACTAAAAACGAAGTATTTTCAGTAGACTTAGCATTGAAGGTGCTAGAAAAGATTAAGTATTGTCGCAGTAAGACAATAACGGAAGATGGAGAATAAGATATTCCAAGTCATCTAGTTATGCTAGATTTCGAAATTTCTTAAAATCGTGCTAATGTGCGCGTTGTGGAAAATGAAAGAATTGGTTCGACTTTTGGAACCAATGGATTTTAAAAGAACTATTCTTGGTATGTCTATGCGAATTTTTTCGGCTAGACAAAAATTAATTTGAAATATCAAAATGAATTTTGTATCATCAGTGCATTTGATGCAAGGATGGTAAAAGGATGGAGTTATTAATGCAATTAAACCTGGTGTGGAATTTGATCATAGGATAAACAACCTGCTATGGTATGATGTATAATCACGAAGTCATAAACTGACGAAGTCCTCAACGTACTGTGAAGAGTGTGGTATCATGACGTCGTGAATCGTTTTGATGTATTGCAAAAGAATTTAAAGAAGTAGTCGATGTCCAGTAAGTTGACTAGACGAATGTTTCAAGTTGATATCCAATTTATTGATATGGTCTAAGCTACTTGATTTGGCTAAGACGAATGGTATGTCATGATTAAAAGAAAATCAAGCTTTCTTTTAAGAGCTATGCCGAACCAAATTGTTTTGGTGCAGAATCTAAGTCTGAGGTGAACATACCCTGAAATGGGGTTATACGATAGGCTGATCACCTACATATGGAAGAGGTAGTTTACCTTCTTTGTGATTGTAAACTTACCATGTAAGAAAGGTTTATGGCAGAGGCTGTTTAACCAAGTAAGAGTTCATGGTCGATTTGACCCCTCAGAAAAAGAATGAAATATTTTAAAGGAATCCTTATATTCCTAGTTATTCCTTTCGCTTCATGATTCTTGATAAGTTATGAAGGGTAGGGCATGTATGTAAGACCCCAACTTATTATAAATAAAATCAAATTTCCTCTAATTATTATTGTGAATAATAAGGTATTAATTTGATATAATTCTCTGGTTATGGGTGAAATGTACAAATTTTGCAAAATATGCAAGTGGTTATAAAATAATCATTGTTGTCGGGGAATATTCGTTTGGTCGTGGAATATTCTTGTTGTCGGGGAATATTCGTACGATGGCGCAGTCATTTGTGGGCCCCATAACAGAATAACTGTCGGATGAAGAAAACGACAAGTTGAGTTTTTATAAATAACGACGTAGTTGTTACCGTTAACACTGTTGGAATACCCGGTGGTTAAAATACAGTAATACGCGTGGATGCACAGTATTGATGAATTATTGATCCTTACGTAAGAAAGCACTACTCAATAATTGTTACAGTAGTTACTGTTCAATAATTTGATTCAATAATTGCTGCGTTAATATTTTATATTATTGTTGTTTCAATAATTGTCACTGCACAGTATTTTCCATTATCAAATCAATAATTCATATTATTTGAATAATATTATTAGATAGCATTATTGGCAAAGTCTAGAAAGTTCTGTCAAGGAGAGGTTTGGTAACCTAATTGCGCGCCAATAAGGAGAAATTCTTATTGGAAAATCCCCTCTTTCCTGGGAACGGCCTGGTTGTCATAAATGTGATTCTGTAATATTATTTGTGAATAATTAATTATTAATTCATATGATAAGAAAATATTTATTTTATGTGGATATAAATGTTGAATATATTTATTTTGGTTGTAAATGAAGGAATTAATGTTGAGATGTTTTATTAGTATTTTGTCGGATTGGAGGTATTAAAAATCAAACCAGTGTTTTTTTAGATATATTGCATGAGTTATAATTTTTAATCCGACCGTTGGATCGTTGTAATTTTTGGATATGTTATACATATATAAGTTAAGTATATGTCCACAAATTTAGAACCGTTAAAAATGAGCGTATGATTTGTTATGAATTTTAAGAGGTGGCTGATTCGGAAATCAGGTTATAAATCATTTTTGGTGGAAAATTCTAGAATTGGTGGGCCCCACTTGTGGTTGGTGAAGAAATGTGCTGAATTTTATTTCAAGTGTGGTGGGTGGGAATAGTAGCAGGTAAAGCCATCAGGTTGCAGGTCAAACCTACTAAAATTTTCCTATAAATAGAGGGCTAAGTTAGAATTGAAAATCACACCAGAAACAAGTTTTCTCTCTTTCTCTCTCTAGATTATTGAGTGTATTTTGTGAGTATTTAAATACTTTGAGACTTTCTATTCATCAGTGCAAGTTTCCTTCAGCCTTATACCGATATTCCGATCAGAAGTACTGATATTTTGAGGTAAGGGGTGTTATATTCTTATTAAAATGATATTTTCTTCAATATCATTATACCGAAATGTTGGTATGAACTTTTTATTAAATTTGGAACTTGTTGTGTCGGGGTTACTATTCACGTATATGGCACTATTCACGTATATGACACTATTCACGAATACGGCACTATTCACCGAAAAATAATTTTTTTCCTTTTTGTTCAAAATATTTATTATGGGTACTATCTTTGATTGTATCCATGTTTTGATCTTTATTTTTGAAATTCTGCTTCATATTTGGTTATTATGGAGTATTAGTGAATTTGGATATATTGAAATACGAATCCCTAATATTTGTCCTTCTGTATTACTAGATTCGTTTTCTCTAAAATATTTTTTATCATACTCAATCTTAAATGATGATATTATTAAATATCTTTGGCCTGTAGTGCAAAGATAAATGATTAACTGATGAATATCTTTGGCCCGTAGTGTAAAGATGAACAGGTGTTGAGATGAACATGACCAACTGGTGATACAAATGAATATCTTTGGCCTGTAGTGCAAAGATGAATATTTGATTAAAGATGTATATTGATTGTTGTTACAGGGATAAAATATTGATGATGGACTTATAAATCTTAGAAGATAGTAGAACTCATTCTCTACTTGACTCTTCTAATGGATTGATGTTTCCGCTGCAGTTGTTGATCTAAAACTTGTCGGCTATTATATTTTTTCAGATTTTTCCCTGTTGAAGACTAACGATAATTTGTTGTATATTATCTTAGTCATAATATTCTTTACTGGGCTAGTTGAGCTCACCCTTTTTCTTTTTGTTCCATTTTTCTCAGGAGGTGAGAACATAGCAGGAACTAGTCGGGGTACGGAGTGATGGTTCTAGAAAGATGTTTTAGCAGTCCTCACTATTTCTGTAAAATAGTGTTTGAATAATTGTAACGAGGACTTATTTGAGTGTGGATATTGTCTAGAAGATAATATTTGTATTTAAACTCACAGTATGTGTTGTCGTATTTTACACGATAATTGTATTATGGAAGTTATAGTTTGCTTTCTGACCATGTATTTGGCGACTCAGAATGGGTGTTGTATACCTATTTTGGGGGCGTCACAGTTGGTATCAGAGCTTAGGAATATGGTCTTTGGCGGAGATCGGAGAATAGAACTAGGAGGGGAATGATGAGTAAATCCTTCGCTAGTGTGTCCTATCTAAGCTCATTTGTTGGTCGGTCATAATATAGGGATATTATATGATATGTTAATTTGTTTAATTAACCCTTGTTTTATGGAAGTATTTAAGAATGGCTGCTAAGAACGTTAACAATGGAGTGTATGAGACTGAGGAACAACCTTTAGTCTCAAACCAGGAGAACGTGCAACAGGAAGACAATATTCCTCCTGTAAACAACACTACCGAGCAAACGATGAATGATGGAATGTTTAGGAGCTTTTTGCAGTTCATGCAAAACCAGACGAGGGAAACTCGTGCACAGAATACAGGTGGAAATGCTAGCAATGCGCGGCTTGTCCCGGCCAAGCAATTCAAGGAGTTGGGACCACCAGAATTTAAGGGAAAACCGGATCCGATCATGGCAGAAACGTGGGTCAAGCAAATTACCAAGATATTCGATGTCTTGGGATGCACGGAGGAACAGAAGGTTCCATTCGCCACCTTTATATTCTGCGGTGAGGCAGACTAATGGTGCGAGTCTGTGAAGCGTACCCAGCCAGCCGCACTCAGCATGTCTTGGGAAACATTTCAGAAACTATTCAATGACAAGTACTTTCCTGAAAGTATTCGTCATATTAAGGAGGTGGAGTTTATCAGACTTGAACAAAACAACATGACGGTGTCCCGGTACGAGGCGAAGTTTGCAGAGTTATCTAGGTTTGCACCTCATTTGGTCGAAAATGAGGAACGAATGACGAGGATGTTTCTGAGAGGTCTAAAGCCCGAGATTCGGCAATATCTTATATCTCATAAATTTTCTTTATATTCAGATGTTGTAAACAGGGCTCAATTATTAGAGCAAGATAATGAGTATGTTCAACCGAGGGACCACAACCAGGGTCATACCGGTGACAGCAGTCATCAGAGCGATGATAACCAACGAGGAAGGAAAAATACGAATAAAGGCGGTAACCACTCGGGTTGTCATCGTGGCCATGATAATAGGAGAGGTGAGTCAAGTAGAAATTTCAGAAAGAGGAGATTTAACAATGACGGGAAGACATCAGCAGCAACACCAGCACCAACAACAAATTCTAGGGGAGGAGAACGACCGTCAGTTAGATGTTACAAATGCGGGAAAGAGGGACATATAAGCCCAAACTGTCCACAACAATCCAAGGTATGTTATAACTGTGGAAAGGAAGGCCACACAGCTCGGGATTGTTCTGTAGCAAAACCAAGTTCAACGGGGATGGTGACTCCAAGGGCTGTCCCGGATAAGTCGAAATCAGCGGTTCCTGGAAGAGCGTTTGTCGTGACTAGCCAAAACGCGAGGAACCCGAACGAGGTGATTACGGGTAAGCTAATCTTGAACTCTTACGAATTTTATACCTTACTAGATACCGGTTCTACCCATTCTTTTATCTCTCCTGCTTGTGCTCAACGTTTAAACTTGACTCCGAAGAAATTGGACTTTAACTTATCTGTTGAAACTCCGTTAGGTGAAACCTTCGTTACATCTACAGTTTATAAATCTTGCATGATCCAAGTTGGCACTATCACATTACCTATTGATCTTATATCTTTAAAGATACTTGCTTTTGATGTGATTTTAGGAATTAATTGGTTAACCACTCATCATACCAAAATTGATTGTTCTCGTAAGGTTGTTAGTTTTCATATTCCTAACCAACCTGTCATACGAATTCAAACAACTAAACCATTAAAATCAGTCACTATCATATCAAGCCATAAAGCTATTCGTTTATTGAAAAACGGATGTCAAGCTTTCTTAGCCCATGTTATGGATTTGAACTTGGACTGTCCGTTTAAAAGTAAATCAATCTGGACCGTTCATGAATTAGTTACTATTCACTCCATTCTTCTATAAATAGAAGCTCATTCCTTCATTATTTCTTACGAATTCACTGAAACTCTAGAGAGAGAAACTATAGAGAGAAAGAAGAAAAGTTCTGTTGTTAGAGAATTTCCTGATGTATTTCCTGAAGAACTTCCCGGTCTACCCCCAGAACGTGATGTTGAATTCTTTATTGACCTTGAACCGGGTACAAAACCCATTTCTAAAACGCCATATCGAATTGCTCCTATTGAACTTTAGGAGTTAAAAGTCCAACTAGAGGAGTTATTAGACATCGGTTTCATTCGTCCTAGTACATCTCCTTGGGGTGCTCCTGTTTTATTAGTAAAGAAGAAAGACGGGAGTATGCGACTTTGTATTGACTACCGAGAATTAAACCATGTCACCGTTAAGAATAGGTATCCGCTACCTCGTATTGATGACCTGTTCGACCAGTTGCAAGGAGCACAATTATTTTCAAAGATCGATCTTCGTTCTGGATATCATCAGCTGAAGATTAAAACTGAGGATATTCCAAAGACTGCCTTCAGAACTCGATACGGGCATTATGAATTCTTAGTCATGTCTTTTGGATTGACTAATGCTCCAGCTGCTTTTATGGATATGATGAACCGTGTATTCAAGGAATATTTGGATCAGTTTGTTGTTGTCTTTATTGATGACATCCTCATCTATTCTAAAAGCCGTGAAGATCATGAGCACCATTTGAAGCTGATACTTGAAAGACTTCGTGAAAACAAGCTTTATGACAAGCTGAAGAAATACGAGTTCTGGCTTGAGGAAGTAGAACTCCTTGGGCACGTGGTGTCAAAACATGGAGTATCTGTCGACCCGACGAAGATTGAAGCAGTACAAAGTTGGGAGCAACCAAAGTCGGTGATCGAAGTACGTAGCTTTCTGGGCTTAGCTGGTTATTATCGGAGATTCGTGGAAGGATTTTCTCGAATCGCTACTCCGTTAACTCAGTTGACTCAGGATGCGTTCTCATGCAACATGGGAAAGTCATAGCCTATGCCTCATGATAACTCAAAGAATATGAGAGGAATTATCCTACTCATGATCTAGAGTTGGCAGCAGTTGTATTCGCGTTGAAAATTTGGAGACACTACTTGTATGGGGAGAAAGTGGAGATTTATACGGACCATAAAAGCCTCAAATATTTCTTCACCCAAAAAGAACTCAACATGCGGCAACGACGTTGGCTCGAGCTGTTGAAAGATTACGATCATACCATTCAATATCATCCTGGAAAAGCGAACGCAGTAGCTGACGCATCGAGTAGAAGATCATATGCGAGTATGAGTGTGATATTGTTAATGCAAAGGCCCATTCTGTATGGCTTGCAAAGGATGGAGGTAGAATTAAAGACTCCAGGGATCCACATGATGATGGCGAATATACGAGTAGAACCGACTTTAATCGATAAAGTTAAAGCTGCTCAAGCTACGGACCTAGAGCTGATACGTATGAAGAAGAAATTGCAAGAAGGAGCTATTCCAGAAGCGAAAATCGATGAAGAAGGAATACTTAGATTCAACTCCAGACTTTGTGTTCCTAACGATTCTGACTTGAAGCAGAGAATCATGATGGAGGCACACAACACCCCGTTTTCAATCCATCCTGGGAGTACCAAAATGTATCATGATATTCGACATACATTTTGGTGGAATAATATGAAGAGAGAGATCGCGGAGTTTATCTCGAGGTGTTTAACTTGTCAACGTATAAAGGAGGAGCATCAAGTGCCAAAGGGTCCATTACAACCACTTGAGATTCTGAAATGGAAGTGGGAACACATTACTATGGATTTCGTTACAGGTCTTCCCAAAGTTTCTCAAGGCATAGATGCGATTTGGGTTATTGTTGATAGATTAACCAAGTCTGCCCATTTCTTACCGATACGTGAGACTTATTCCTTTGAATGTCTTGCTCGTATGTACGTGAATGAGATTGTGCGATTGCATGGCATGCCAGTATCCATAGTTTCGGATCGTGACCCAAGATTCACTTCACAATTTTGGGTTAGCTTGCAGAAAGCTATGGGCATGGATTTACGATTCAGTTCGGCATACCATCCTCAAACAGACGGACAATCAGAGAGGACTATTCAAACCCTTGAAGATCTATTAAGACTTTGTGTCCTAGATTTTAAAGGAAGTTGGGATAAGTACTTGCCACTGGTGGAATTCTCCTACAACAACAGTTATCAAGCAAGTATAGGCATGGTTCCATTCGAAGCGTTGTATGGACGAAAGTGTCGTTCTCCAGTATGCTGGGACGAGGTGGGAGAAGCAACGTTGTTGGGACCATAATTAGTACACATGACTACAGAAAAGATCCAAATGATTCGACAACGTATTCAAACCTCACAAGATCGACAAAAGAATTATGCTGATCTTCATAGAAAGGACGTGGAGTTTAATATTGGAGATCATGTATTGTTACGTGTTGCACCATGGAAGGGAGTTACAAGATTTGGGAAGAGAGGAAAGCTTAATCCACGATTTGTTGGTCCAATTGAGATTCTTGACCGAATAGGAAATGTGGCCTATAGACTCGCATTACCTCAAAGTATGTCTCGTGTTCATAATGTTTTTCACATAACCATGCTTCGTAAATATGTGAAAGACCCGAACCATATTATTGCGTTAGAACCAGACGAGATAGCCGAAGATTTAACGTACGAAGAAGTACCTGTTAAGATCTTGGATAGGAAAAAGCATGTCCTACGCACCAAGGTTATACCACAAGTTAAGGTTTTATGGAGAAACCATGTTATTGAAGAAATGACCTGGGAGTTGGAATCAGAAATAAAAGCGAGGCATCCTCACCTTTTCGAAACACCAGGTACGTATGTCAATTTCGAGGACGAAATTTCATAAGGAGGGGAGGTTGTAAGACCTCAACTTATTATAAATAAAATCAAATTTTCTCTAATTATTATTGTGAATAATAAGGTATTAATTTGATATAATTCTCTGGTTATGGGTGAAATGTGCAAATTTTACAAAATATGCAAGTGGTTATAAAATAATCATTGTTGTCAGGGAATATTCGTTTGGTCGTGCAATATTCTTGTTGTCGGGGAATATTCGTACGACGGCACAGTCATTTGTGGGCCCCATAACAGAATAACTATCGGATGAAGAAAACGACAAGTTGAGTTTTTATAAATAACGACGTAGTTGTTACCGTTAGCACTGTTGGAATACCCGGTGGTTAAAATACAGTAATATGCGTGGATGCACAGTATTGATGAATTATTGATCCTTACGTAAGAAAGCACTACTCAATAATTGTTACAGTAGTTACTGTTCAATAATTTATTTTATTGATTCAATAATTGCTGCGTTGATATTTTATATTATTGTTGTTTCAATAATTGTCACTGCACAGTATTTTCCATTATCATATCAATAATTCATATTATTTGAATAATATTATTAGATAGCATTATTGGTAATGTCTAGAAAGTTCTGTCAAGGAGAGGTTTGGTCACCTAATTGCGCGCCAATAAGGAGAAATTCTTATTGGAAAGCCCCCTCTTTCCTGGGAACGGCCTGGTTGTCATAAATGTGATTTTGTAATATTATTTGTGAATAATTAATTATTGATTCATAAGATAAGGAAATATTTATTTTATGTGGATATAAATGTTGAATATATTTATTGTGGTTGTAAATGAAGGAATTAATGTTGAGATGTTTTATTAGTATTTTGTCGGATTCGAGGTATTAAAAATCAAACCAGTGTTTTTTGAGATATATTGCGTGAGTTATAATTTTTAATCCGATCGTTGGATCGTTGTAATTTTTGGATATGTTATACATATATAAGTTAAGTATATGTCCACAAATTTAGAACCGTTAAAAATGAGCGTATGATTTGTTATGAATTTTAAGAGGTGGTTGATTCGGAAATCAGGTTATAAATCATTTTTGGTGAAAAATTCTAGAATTGGTGGGCCCCACTTGTGGTTGGTGAAGAAATGTGCTAAATTTTATTTTAAGTGTGGTGGGTGGGAATAGTAGCAGGTACAGCCATCAGGTTGCAGGTCAAACCTACTAAAATTTTCCTATAAATAGAGGGCTAAGTTAGAATTGAAAATCACACCAGAAACAAGTTTTCTCTCTTTCTCTCTCTAGATTATTGAGTGTATTTTGTGAGTATTTAGATACTTTGAGACTTTCTATTCATCAGTGCAAGTTTCCTTCAGCCTTATACCGATATTCCGATCAGAAGTACTGATATTTTGAGGTAAGGGGTGTTATATTCTTCTTAAAATAATATTTTTTTCAATATCATTATACCGAAATGTTGGTATGAACTTTTTATCAAATTTGGAACTTGTTGTGTCGGGGTTACTATTCACGTATACGACACTATTCACGTATACGGCACTATTCACGAATACGACACTATTCACCGAAAAATAAATTTTTTCCTTTTTATCCAAAATATTTATTATGGGTACTATCTTTGATTGTATCCATGTTTTGATCTTTATTTTTGGAATTCTGTTTCATATTTGGTTATTATGGAGTATTAGTGAATTTGGATATACTGAAATACGAATCCCTAATATTTGTCCTTCTGTATCACTGGATTCGTTTTCTCTAAAATATTTTTCATCATACTCAATCCTAAATGATGATATTATTAAATATCTTTGGCCTGTAGTGCAAAGATAAATGATTAACTGATGAATATCTTTGGCCCGTAGTGCAAAGATGAACAGGTGTTGAGATGAACATGACCAACTGGTGATACAAATGAATATCTTTGGCCTGTAGTGCAAAGATGAATATTTGATTAAAGATGTATATTAATTGTTGTTACAGGGATAAAATATTGATGATGGACTTATAAATCTTAGAAGATAGTAGAACTCATTCTCTACTTGACTCTTCTAATGGATTGATGTTTCCGCTGCAGTTGTTGATCTAAAACTTGTCGGCTATTATATTTTTTCAGATTTTTTCCTGTTGAAGACTAACGATAATTTGTTGTATATTATCTTAGTCATAATATTCTTTACTGGGCTAGTTGAGCTCACCCTTTTTCTTTTTGTTCCATTTTTCTCAAGAGGTGAGAACATAGCAGGAACTAGTCGGGGTACGGAGTGATGGTTCTAGAAAGATGTTTTAGCAGTCCTCACTATTTTTGTAAAATCGTGTTTGAATAATTGTAACGAGAACTTATTTGAGTGTGGATATTGTCTAGAAGACAATATTTGTATTTAAACTCACAGTATGTGTTGTCGTATTTTACTCGACAATTGTATTATGGAAGTTGTAGTTTGCTTTCTGTACCATGTATTTGGCGACACAGAATGAGTGTTGTATACCTATTTTGGGGGCGTCACAATGTATGAGAGATAAGAACTTCTTTGAAGAGAAGTTGAGAAGAAGGGTAAGCTAAAATTTCGAGGACGAAATTCTTTGAAGAAGGGGAGAATGTGAGGACCCGGGTAAGGGTTTGGTTTTAAGAAATTCTGAGGACAGAATTTTTTTAAGGAGGGAAGAATGTGACAACCCGGAAAATAGGATTGTCAAGAATTTATGTTTAAAAAATTAGTTATTAATAAAATGAATTTTTATTAATACTATTCTGTGTTATGTGTTCATTAATCGTTTAATAACCTAGAAAGATTATTAATCGGGAGGATTCTGGCTACTAGCTAGACTAAACGAGTAAGAATTTTCAAGATGAAAATAAAATTTTTCCGGGAACAAAAATATTTTCGGGGAAAAAGACGAAATAGGCACTATTCACCCGTTTCTACTTGGAGATTTATTTTGAAATTCAGAGAAGTTATTGATTACCTAAAATGTTGAGACGTGATGGAATATTCAATAATATTTCAGTTATGGCAAAAACGAAGTTTTCGCCTGCGGACTCAAAACCTAAGGGTTAGGAAAAGTGAGTTCCGAGAATGTAATGAGTACGTATAATAACTAGGGTTATTATGCGTGAGAAATACGAGTATGATATGAGTTATTATACGAGTATAGAAAGAAGAATAGTACGACGTATAATACGAATATCGTACGAGTTAAATACGAAGAGATTACGAGATTATGAGAAAAGAATGCGTAGAATACGATAAGTCTTAATGGACTTTGTGTTCATGGACTTTGTAGAATCCAATTGCACTTGGATTATGTCAAGCCCAACGCTTTGAGAAATCAAGCCCAAGATTGGCCCAATAAGAATTAGGGTTAAGGCCCAAATCAATAAAAGAAATCGTGGATCAAACCGATGGGTAAACGGATGGGTAAGAACCATTGGGGCAACCCATGGGGTGACCCATGGGCATGTGGGCCGGCCACTTGGCCACCAAGTAAGGGTGGTGGCCAAGTCAACTTGGTGGCAAAGTTTGGAATAGTAAGGAGGTTAGGGGCGAAATGTGACGCCCCCAAAATTAGGTATACATCACCCATCTTGGGTCGTCAGATACAAAGTACAGAATACAGATCCCACCAGTAATCTACCTCTCCTCGCAACATAAAGGCGGTAAAGGGAACCTTTTGCTCCTCGGAGCATCCCAAGAATATCAAATATCCTGGTAATCTACTTTATCCATGTTTCCGCTATAAGTGATTTTGGCTCTCCCTTAAACTCTGGTGGTCCCAGCTCCTTGGACTGTTTAGCGGTGACCGTCCGAGAGTTTTCAGTGTTTCCACCTATATTTTGGACAGGAGCCGCTCTCGCCTGCTGTTGCATGAACTGCATAAAGTTTCTGAACATTCCATCATTCATCATTTGGTCAGTGTTGTTGTTTGCATGAGGATTGTCACCTTCCTGATGCACATTATCCTGATTATTGATATGTGGTGAATCAACAGTCGCCTGTGCTCCATTGCTATTCTCAACATTCTCAGATGCCATTTTCAGATACTGCCACAAAATAAAAGTTAATTGATATGTCATATATTATCCTTATATTATGACCGACCAATTAAATACCATGCAAATAAACTTAGGTAGGTCATACTAGCGAAGGAATTCCCCGTCTCTCCCCTCCTAGTTCTATTCTCACATCTTAGCCAGGGATCATATCCTTAAGCTCTGATACCAACTGTGACGCCCCCAAAATTAGGTATACATCACCCATCTTGGGTCGTCAGATACAAAGTACAGAATACAAATACAACTTACTAATACAATTGTCGTGTACAATACGACAAAACATAAACTGCGAGTTTGAATACAAATATTATCTTCTAGAGAGTATTCATACTCAAAAGGAGTCCTCATTACATTTATTAACACACCATTACATAGAATAGTGAGGACTACTAACTAATACTATCATTCGGGCCATCACTCCGTTCCCCGACTTGCCCCAGCTACGTTCTCATTTCCTGAAGAGAACAGTGAAAGAAAGGGTGAGCTCAACTAGCCCAGTAAGAAATATTATGACTAAGATAATGCAGAATAAATTATCATTAGCCTTCAACAATGTTAAACTGATAAAATATAATAGACATCAAGTTTAACTGCAGCGGAACAAGCAATCCATTAAAAGAGTCAAGTAGAAAATAAACTCTACTAGCTTTTATGATTTAAAAGGTTTTTCAACACTGTGATCGCTGGGACTCAGCTTAATAAAATAATCCGCATCATCGAATCACCCCTGCACTACGGCCAAGGATATTCGTGTATTCATTAATGGTCATGATCATGCCAACAACTGTCCATCAACGTACTACGGGGCAATGAGGACTTTTACCACATCATTTATAACATTACGGTCATGATTATACAGAATAATCCCTGGTCATAATCATACCAAGTCCATCTATGCACTACAGGCCACAGATAACTTTCAACATTTTATAAACATGAGGATGATGACAAT
Organism: Panax notoginseng; assembly: GCA_016801055.1. Taxonomy (NCBI): domain Eukaryota; kingdom Viridiplantae; phylum Streptophyta; class Magnoliopsida; order Apiales; family Araliaceae; genus Panax; species Panax notoginseng. The sequence goes on from CM029021.1 coordinate 102,668,023, forward strand.
GATATAAGAATTCAATAAAACAAGTTCAAGAATTAATTTATCCCAGAATTAACAACGTCCAAATTGTCAACATGATACTGCTTTGTGGAGTAAAATTCAAGAATACTTAGAAGAATATTTTCATGAAAAGATACTGGATGAAACGCAATTATCAAGGATATTCCACAAATTTCATGGAGTATAGAAGTCAAAACTTAACCAACTGAGTACAATAAAGAATGGAATAACAAAAGAAATCACCATGCATGCGATAGGACCGCACAGACAGGTTATTCCAACATAATAATAAATAATGGAACCAGGTCCGGCGTAAACGCACAGACAGGATATTCCGACAGAATAATAAATAATGGAACCAGGTCCGGCGTAAACGCACAGACAGGATATTCTGACAGAATAATAAATAATGGAATCAGGTCCGGTGTAAAACACACAGACAGGATATTCCAACAGAATAATAACAAGACGGAACCAGGTCCGGTGTAAAACACACAGACAGGATGTTCCAACAGAATAATAGAAGAATGTCACCAAGTATAGGGTAGACCGCGTATACAGGTTATTCCAACAGAATAATAAGAAATGGAATAACAACAGTTCTCTTCATGAATAAGAAAGAATAACACCCCTTACCGTTTTAAAGAAGAGCTGAAGTAAGGAAGTAGTTAAGTAGCAGAATACTCTTCTTCTCTCTCTCTATAGTTTCTCTCTATAGCTTCTCTCTCTAGAGTTCAGTGAATTCGTAAGAAATAATGAAGGAATGAGCTGCTATTTATAGAAAAATAGAATGCATAGTAACTAATCCATGAACGGTCCAGATTGATTACTTTAATCTGACGGTCCATATTTAAAGAAAAATCTTTTAAATAAAATATAATATATTCTATTTATAGAATAACTTTAATAAAGTATTCTGTTTTATATAAACAGATGTTTCTATTTTATTACGTTAATAATACGAATAAAACAAAACGTCATTATCGCTAATTAATTCATATTATTAACTGACAATAATTGAATCAAACTGAGTGACTTCTCACATAAGCATTAATAATCAATATTGTGTGCTACTATGCAACCACACGTATTACTGTACTTTTACTACCGAGTAGTTCAACAGTATCAATGGTAAAACTTCCGTCGTTATTTTTAATAAAATATTTTTGTCGTTTTCTCAATCCGACAATAATTTTATTGTGGGGTCCACCAATGATTGTGCCATTGTACGAATATTCCCTGTTAAAACGAATATTCCCCGACCAATCGAATATTATATAACAACTTGCGTACTTTGTAAAATTTATAAATATTACCCACAACTATAACATTATATCAAATTAACTCCATAATATTCAAAAATGATATTTATAGAAAATTCATCTTTATTTATAAAAGTTGGGGTCTTACAACCTCCCCTTCTTATGAAATTTCGCCCTCGAAATTTGGGTACGTACCTAGTATGTCGAAGAGGTAAGGATACCTTGATTTCATTTCAGATTCTAACTCCCAAGTCATTTCCTCAACATCGTGATTTCTCCACAAAACTTTGACTTGAGGTATAACCTTGGAGCATAGAATATGTTCCTTCTTATCCAAGATTTGAACAGGAACTTCTTCATACGTCAAATCCCCCGCTATTTCGTCCGGTTCTAACTCAATAATGTGGTTCGGGTCTTCCACATATTTGCATAACATGGATATGTGAAAAACGTTATGAACACGAGACATACTTGGCGGTAAAGCGAGTCTATAAGCCACAGTTCCTACTCGATCGAGGATTAAAAATGGACCGATGAATCAAGGATTGAGCTTTCCACTCTTTCCAAATCTCGTAACTCCTTTCCGTGGAGCAACACGTAAGAACACGTGATCTCCTACATCAAATTCCACGTCCTTTCGATGAAGATCAGCATAACTCTTTTGTCGATCTTGTGAGGTTTTTATACGTTGTCGGATCGTTTGAATCTTTTCTGTAGTCATACGTACCAACTCCGGTCCCAACAACGTTGCTTCACCCACCTCATCCCAGCATACTGGAGAACAACATTTTCTTCCATACAATGCTTCGAATGGGGCCATGCCAATACTTGCTTGATAACTGTTGTTGTAGGAAAACTCCACCAATGGTAAGAACTTGTCCCAACTTCCTTTGAAGTCAAAGACACAGAGTCTTAATAAATCTTCTAGAGTTTGAATAGTCCTCTCTGATTGTCCGTCCGTCTGAGGATGATATGCCGAACTAAATCGTAAATCTGTGCCCATAGCTTTTTGTAAACTAACCCAAAATCGTGAAGTGAATCTTGGGTCTCGGTCAGAAACTATAGATACTGGCATACCATGCAGTCTTACAATCTCGTTTATGTACATACGAGCAAGACGTTCAAGTGTATAAGTTTCTCGTATCGGTAAGAAATGAGTAGACTTGGTCAATCTATCAACAATGACCCAAATTGCATCAATGCCTTGAGAAACCCTAGGAAGACCGGTAACGAAATCCATGGTAATGTGCTCCCACTTCCATTCTGGAATTTCAAGTGGTTGCAATGGACCTTTTGGTACTTGATGCTCCGCTTTGACTCGTTGACAAGTTAGACACCTAGAGATAAACAACGCTATCTCTCTCTTCATATTGCTCCACCAAAATGTATAACGAAGATCATGATACATTTTGGTACTTCCAGGATGGATTGCAAACGGTGTGTTGTGCGCCTCCATCATGATTTCATACTTTAAATCAGGGTTGTTAGGAACACAAAGTCTGGAGTTGACTCGAAGTATTCCTTCTTCATCGATTCTTGCTTCCGGCATAGCACCTTCTTGCACTTTCTTCCTCATACGCATCAGCTCCAGGTCTGTAGCTTGAGCAGCTTTAACTTTATCGATTAAAGTCGGTTCTACTCGTATATTCACCATCATCACATGGGTCCCTGGAGTCTTTAACTCTATCTCCATCATTTGCAAGTTACACAAAATGGGCCTTTGTGTTGACAATATCGCACTCGTACTTGCATATGATCTTCTACTCAATGCGTCAGCTACCACGTTCGCTTTTCCAGGATGGTATTGAATGGTATGATCATAATCTTTCAACAGTTCAAGCCAACGTCGTTGTCGCATGTTGAGTTCCTTTTTAGTGAAGAAATATTTGAGGCTTTTATGATCCGTAAAGATCTCCACCGTCTCCCCATACAAGTAATGCCTCCAAATTTTAAGTGCAAAGACAACAGCTGCCAACTCTAGATCATGAGTAGGATAATTCCTCTCATATTCCTTGAGTTGTCTTGATGCATAGGCTATGACTTTTCTATGTTGCATGAGAATGCATCTCAACCCTTTGCTCGAAGCATCACTGTAGATGACAAATCCTTCCGAGCCAGATGGTATTGTTAGAACAGGTGCTGAAATGAGTCTCCTCTTGAGTTCTTGAAAACTTTGCTCACATTCTTCGCTCCAACCGAACTTTGTATCTTTCCGAGTCAGCTGAGTTAATAGAGTAGCGATTCAAGAAAATCCTTCCACGAATCTCCGATAATAACCAGCTAAACCAAGAAAGCTACGTACTTCGGTCACTGATTTAGGTTGCTCCCAGCTTTGAATAGCTTCAATCTTTGCCGGGTCAACCGATATTCCATGACTTGATACTACGTGCCCAAGGAATGCTACCTCCTCCAGCCAGAACTCGCATTTCTTCAACTTGGCATAAAGCTTGTATTCACGAAGCTTTTGGAGTACCAGCCTCAAGTGTTGCTCATGATTTTCACGGCTTTTGGAATAAATAAGGATGTCATCAATAAAGACGACCACAAAGTGATCCAAATATTCCTTGAATACTCGGTTCATCATATCCATGAAGGCAGCAGGAGCATTAGTCAATCCAAAGGACATGACTAGAAATTCATAATGCCCGTACCGAGTTCTAAAAGCCGTCTTTAGAATATCCTCAGTTCTAACCTTCAGCTGATGATATCCAGAACGAAGATCGATCTTTGAAAAGAATTGTGCTCCTTGCAACTGGTCAAACAGGTCATCAATACGTGGCAATGGGTACCTGTTTTTGATGGTGACATGATTCAACTCCCGATAATCAATACAAAGTCGCATACTTCCATCTTTCTTCTTCACGAATAGCACAGAAGCACCCCAAGGAGAAGTACTAGGACGAATAAAGCCAATGTCTAACAATTCCTGCAGTTGGATCTTTAACTCCTGAAGTTCAATAGGAGCCATTCGATATGGGGCTTTGGAAATGAGTTTTGTATCGGGTTCAAGGTCGATACAAAATTCAATTTCACGCTCTAGGGGTAGGCCAGGAAGTTCTTCAGGGAATACGTCAGGGAATTTATTAACAATAGAAATATCATTCAAAACTAACGTATTTTTGTTTAGATCCGTGGCATGAGCTAAGAAAGCTTGACATCCATTTTTCAATAAACGAATAGCTTTATGGCTTGAGATGACAGCGATTGATTTTAATGGTTTGGTTGCTTGAATTCGCATAATAGGTCGATTAGGAATATGAAAGCTAACAACCTTACGAAAACAATCAATTTTTGCATGATGAGTAGTTAACCAATCAATCCCTACAATCACGTCAAATGCAAGTATTTTTAATGAAATCAGATCGACAGGTAATGTGTGGGCACCAACTTGAACCAAACAAGACTTATAAATCGTGGATGTAATGAAGGTTTCTCCTAATGGAGTTTCAACAGATAAATCAAAGTCTAATTTCTCCGAAATCAAATTTAATCGATGAGCGCAAGTAGGAGAAATAAAAGAATGGATAGAACCGGTATCAAATAAAGTATAGACTTCGTTAGAGTTTATGATAAGCTTACTCGTGATGACCTCATTCGGGTTCCTTGCTTTCTGGGAGGTCACAACAAACGCTCTCCCTTGCACTACCGGTTTTGACTTTTCTGGGACGGCCTTTGGTGTCTCCATCTTGGCTGAACTTATTTTTGGTAAATGACAAAATCGAGCTAAATGACTACAATTATAACATGCTTTAGACGGCATCGCGCAGTTTGGACTGATGTTCCCCTCCCCTCCGCATTTGAAACATATGATAGGTGGTCGTTCTCCTTCCTTAACAACGGGTGTTGGTGCTGACGTCTTTCCATCATTGTTGAATCTCCTCTTCTTAAAATGATCATTCTTATTGTTTTGGCCCTGATTACCACCGAAGTGGTTACCATTTCGGGCATGTTGATTCCCTCCACGCTTGTTGTCACCGCTTCGATGACCGCTCTCACTGGTATTATCATTTTGTCGACTGCTCTCTTTTGGTTGCGTTGACTCGTTATCGCGCTCCACTAACTGAGCCCTATTCACAACATCTGAATACAAACACAGTTTATGAGAAATAAGATGTTGACGTATCTCAGGTTTCAAACCTCGTAAAAATATTCGCGTCATTCGCACTTCATTATCCACCAAGTGGGACGCAAACCGGGATAACTCAGCAAACTTGGCTTCGTACTGCGACACGGTCATGTTGTTTTGATCCAACTTCATAAATTCCACCTCCTTCATGTGACGAATACTTTCAGGAAAGTATTTGTCGTTGAACAGCTCTTGGAACTTCTCCCAAGACATCTTCAGTGCGGCAGGTTGAGTACGCTTAATCGATTCCCACCAGTAATCTGCCTCTCCTCGCAACATAAAGGCGGCAAAGGGAACCTTTTGCTCCTCGGAGCATCCAAAGAATATCAAATATCTTGGTAATCTACTTTATCCATGTTTCCGCTATAAGTGGTTTTGGCTCTCCCTTAAACTCTGGTGGTCCCAGCTCCTTGAACTGTTTAGCGGTGACCGTCCGAGAGTTTTCAGTGTTTCCACCTATATTTTGGACAGGAGCCGCTCTCGCCTGCTGTTGCATGAACTGCATAAAGTTTCTGAACATTCCATCATTCATCATTTGGTCAGTGTTGTTGTTTGCATGAGGATTGTCACCTTCCTGATGCACATTATCCTGATTATTGATATGTGGTGAATCAACAGTCGCCTGTGCTCCATTGCTATTCTCAACATTCTCAGATGTCATTTTCAGATACTGCCACAAAATAAAAGTTAATTGATATGTCATATATTATCCTTATATTATGACCGACCAATTAAATACCATGCAAATAAACTTAGGTAGGTCATACTAGCGAAGGAATTCCCCGTCTCTCCCCTCCTAGTTCTATTCTCACATCTTAGCCATATCCATATAAGCTCTGATACCAACTGTAACGCCCCCAAAATTAGGTATACATCACCCATCTTGGGTCGTCAGATACAAAGTACAGAATACAAATACAACTTACTAATACAATTGTCGTGTACAATACGACAAAACATAAACTGCGAGTTTGAATACAAATATTATCTTCTAGAGAGTATTCATACTCAAAAGGAGTCCTCATTACATTTATTAACACACCATTACATAGAATAGTGAGGACTACTAACTAATACTATCATTCGGGCCATCACTCCGTTCCCCGACTTGCCCCAGCTACGTTCTCATTTCCTGAAGAGAACAGTGAAAGAAAGGGTGAGCTCAACTAGCCCAGTAAGAAATATTATGACTAAGATAATGCAGAATAAATTATCATTAGCCTTCAACAATGTTAAACTGATAAAATATAATAGACATCAAGTTTAACTGCAGCGGAACAAGCAATCCATTAAAAGAGTCAAGTAGAAAATAAACTCTACTAGCTTTTATGATTTAAAAGGTTTTTCAACACTGTGATCGCTGGGACTCAGCTTAATAAAATAATCCGCATCATCGAATCACCCCTGCACTACGGCCAAGGATATTCGTGTATTCATTAATGGTCATGATCATGCCAACAACTGTCCATCAACGTACTACGGGGCAATAAGGACTTTTACCACATCATTTATAACATTACGGTCATGATTATACAGAATAATCCCTGGTCATAATCATACCAAGTCCATCTATGCACTACAAGCCACAGATAACTTTCAACATTTTATAAACATGAGGATGATGACAATGATATAAGAATTCAATAAAACAAGTTCAAGAATTAATTTATCCCAGAATTAACAACGTCCAAATTGTCAACATGATACTGCTTTGTGGAGTAAAATTCAAGAATACTTAGAAGAATATTTTCATGAAAAGATACTGGATGAAACGCAATTATCAAGGATATTCCACAAATTTCATGGAGTATAGAAGTCAAAACTTAACCAACTGAGTACAATAAAGAATGGAATAACAAAAGAAATCACCATGCATGCGATAGGCCGCACAGACAGGTTATTCCAACATAATAATAAATAATGGAACCAGGTCCGGCGTAAACGCACAGACAGGATATTCCGACAGAATAATAAATAATGGAACCAGGTCCGGCGTAAACGCACAGACAGGATATTCTGACAGAATAATAAATAATGGAATCAGGTCCGGTGTAAAACACACAGACAGGATATTCCAACAGAATAATAACAAGACGGAACCAGGTCCGGTATAAAACACACAGACAGGATGTTCCAACAGAATAATAGAAGAATGTCACCAAGTATAGGGTAGACCGCGTATACAGGTTATTCCAACAGAATAATAAGAAATGGAATAACAACAGTTCTCTTCATGAATAAGAAAGAATAACACCCCTTACCGTTTTAAAGAAGAGCTGAAGTAAGGAAGTAGTTAAGTAGCAGAATACTCTTCTTCTCTCTCTCTATAGTTTCTCTCTATAGCTTCTCTCTCTAGAGTTCAGTGAATTCGTAAGAAATAATGAAGGAATGAGCTGCTATTTATAGAAAAATAGAATGCATAGTAACTAATCCATGAACGGTCCAGATTGATTACTTTAATCTGACGGTCCATATTTAAAGAAAAATCTTTTAAATAAAATATAATATATTCTATTTATAGAATAACTTTAATAAAGTATTCTGTTTTATATAAACAGATGTTTCTATTTTATTACGTTAATAATACGAATAAAACAAAACGTCATTATCGCTAATTAATTCATATTATTAACTGACAATAATTGAATCAAACTGAGTGACTTCTCACATAAGCATTAATAATCAATATTGTGTGCTACTATGCAACCACACGTATTACTGTACTTTTACTACCGAGTAGTTCAACAGTATCAATGGTAAAACTTCCGTCGTTATTTTTAATAAAATATTTTTGTCGTTTTCTCAATCCGACAATAATTTTATTGTGGGGTCCACCAATGATTGTGCCATTGTACGAATATTCCCTGTTAAAACGAATATTCCCCGACCAATCGAATATTATATAACAACTTGCGTACTTTGTAAAATTTATAAATATTACCCACAACTATAACATTATATCAAATTAACTCCATAATATTCAAAAATGATATTTATAGAAAATTCATCTTTATTTATAAAAGTTGGAGTCTTACACGAAATGACCAAATTGCTAAGCTTTGAAAATCTATAAATAGAAAGCTAATTTTCATTTTCTAGGATTTTGAAAATCCTATAACTTGAGAGAGAGAGAGAGAGAGAGAGAGCTCGGATGAAGAGGAAGAGAAAGAGCATGAGCATGAATGCTCAAATCAAAAGTGATTGAGAAATAGAAAAGCTCGCAAATCGTCGACTTTATCTAACTGAAGAGGATTAAAGAAGAACGGTAATCTGAACCCTAGTTTCTTCTATTATTTTCTTTAAGTTTATTATGTTAAAACATAACTTAATGAGAATAAGAAGTAAAAGAGATTAGTAATGATTTCATATGGTTGAAATCATGAGAAAATGAAGAAATAAGAACTTATAAATTTTGTTTATAAATTTCTTAAGGAAGTATAAGATTCGTGAGGATGTTGAGCGATCCGAATGAATATTATGAACGAGTAGGTGAATTAAGTAGGGAGTGGTGTTCTATAACATCAAATTCCAAGAAAAAGAGAAATCGTAATTAAAAATGAAGAACAAACGAAGAACGCGAAGAACACGAAGAATGTTGTTAATGGACAAATTTAAAACCATCGTAGTGTAATTGTTGTTGATGGACAAATTTAAAATCATCGCGTATAAGTTAGTTGCTTATTTCTTGGTTAGGAACGTTAGAAACGTTCATGAAGAACGGATTAAAATTGAGCTATAACGAAGTTATGGCGAAATTTTCGTAAAAGAAGAACGAAAATTTGAAAGTTAGTAAATGAACCCGAACGAGTAGGGTTTCATAAGAATGTAAGAGAATGTTGAAAACGTGAGTCGTAGACTCAAGAACGAATGAATTCCAAGTTCGTATGACCGAATTACGGACGAACGAACGAAGAACGTTAATAACGTAAACATGAACGAAGAGCGAAGATTAAGCCAATTGAATGGCATGTTAACGGATTCAGAAAAAATTTCTGTCAATGGCTTATCGAAGTACATAAGATAAGGAAGAAAATGGCTTTGGAACGACCTCGTTCCGAGTTATAACGAAGAAGTTATGAGATTTCGAACTCAGCGTCTCAAGCTTGAAAAAGACTTAGAAAATTTTTCTAGGTTTTTGTCTCGGCGCCGCAGCGCCGGATAGACTTTGAGAAGTGGTGCCGCAGCGCGAGCTCGGCCATAAACTTTTGGAGAGTGGAGCCACAGCGTGAGAGATAACAAAGGACTTGGCGCCGCAGCGCCAGCCCGGGAAGAGAGGAGAGAGACGTAGGTCTCGCCGCAGCGCGAGAGAGAGGAAGGGGCACGGCGTCGCAGCGCTAGTGCAGGGCAATGCACAGAAATGAGATTTTTATTTCTCAAGTACTGGGGGATGTGCAAGAAATAAGTATGAACATGTCGTTCACGTAATGTAACACTCAAGCAGGTGTTTTAAACCTTTAGTGAAGGTTGAAGGGAAAGATTTAGCGAGATTAAAAGATAGAGAATGTAAAAGCTAGATTACGAAACCGATATCTGGGGACCGTAGTCGCGATGAATAAACGTGAGGGATTACTGTGATTGTGATTCCTTAGACGTTGAGTGACGAAGGTAATGAATAACATTCCGATGTTATGTCATGGTAATGAGAGATAAGTGTAAAGCGTATAGACGCTATGAACGCAACGTTATTGCGATGAACGATCGGTCTTAGCATACAACGGACCGTATGGCTTTGACATTAAGAAAGAATAATGAACATGGGGTTCATGGGCTAGATAACGATTGAATGCAATTGAAACCTTGAATAAAGGTTGAGTGAGAGATTAAGAGACGAGCAACGTGAACGTTGAATACGTAAACGATCCTTTTGAATCGTATTCGTATTGGACGAACGTTCTAAGTATACCCTAGTTGTATAACTTAGACGTTGATAAAGGTTGTAAGCAAGAGATGAATTATTAAGAAAGTCGTAGCGAATGGTAAAAAGATTAATGAAAGCCGATTGTGAGTCGGATGAGAATGTTAGAATGAAATGTAAGCGTTGAACACTTTAACCGACGTGAAGGTTGAGTGTACACAAATATTAAACGGGTAGAACATATGCCCCGTGTATGGTTTGACCGTAGGATAGCGAAGACTATTGATTAAACATGTGAATGGTGAAGAAGCTGAATTAAAGAGGTATGTATAACGTAAAAGATGTCGAGTTAATGTTTATAACTTGGATGATGCTCCGAGTCGGATGAACCGGATGTTGTAAGATAAGAATAAGGTAATATAAAATGCGTAGAATGAATATGGAATAATTGTTCTAAGTATACAAAAGACTGTATAAATTAGACGATGATGAATACATCTTGAGGTATGGCATTTAGTTGCCAGAAAGCCATAAGGAATATGAATTTGACTTAACGAACGTTATAGTTTAATGGTTTGGATAAGTTAAGAGTTGATAGTTGACATATGGGAGCTGGGCTAAACAATTCCTTCAGAGAGCGAAGGTATATACAAAAATGGCAACCGATCTAACTCACTGTGTGGGCAGTGCAGACGAGATGGGAACTTGTTTGTTGGTTGTTTGTGGGAAACCACTCAGAGTACCATATGGACTACTAGCAGACACGCGATGTGTGCTGAGTCCTATAAAAGTTATAAGAAGAAGATAAGAATGTGTATCTTCAAAGATGATGAACGTTTTGAGTAAGACATCTCCGTATGTCATGAAACTGTAAACCGGTAATGAAAGTTAGTCGCGTAAAATTATATTGTAAGAACGCGAACCTTAAGAAGTAAAGTTAAGTAAACCAATGCGTAAGTCAAGTATATGACTAATTGGTACACGTGTTATTTTCTTATATGCTGCATAGGAATTGGAATGAGCAGTTCAGCGTAAACTATAAGTTGTAGCTATGGGTAAGGAAAGTTTCCTAACTTCATTCATACTATATGAATGCTAGTTTCTTAAACTTCTCAGATGTTGAACTTGAGAAGTTATGTCTATGTGCGAATGTGTGATATTTGTACAAGGTGGTAGAACGTATGAAGCTGTGTGCCACAATGTGAGCACTTCGGTGTTTCTTTGAGATGAACTGTTCTATGATTGAACTATTCAATATGAGTATGTTATGTTTATACATGAACCGTTATTGTTAGGTCTGTGCTAATGATTCTAGCCAGACATGATGTGTATGAAAAAGATAGAGGAAATGAAAGTATTTTAAAGTGAATATGACTAATGTTTTAAGATGATAGGAATCGAGACTGTTCCTATTATTCAAGCTGCTTCATAATCTTTGTTCAACTGTTATGACTTGCTGGGCAATTGAATTCTCACCCTTGCTTTAAATAAAAACATTTTCAGCGAACGATGTTAGAAAGAACTTAAGGATTTCGTGAAGATCAGGTTGATCGGTATCCAGACAATGTGCCATTCATTATATGAATGAGCGTGAAGATCAAGCAAAGACTTGTAATATAGAATGATAGAATTAAACTATAGAATAGTTTAATGAACGATTATGTATCCTTGGTGACGGATAAAAGTCACTCGTGCAAGATGTAAAGAATAACGTAATTATCATTATTTGTAATGAAAGAGGTTTTATGGTTATAGAACTTGGGATTTGAGAATGTATGTCATTATATTTAGTTATATAATGATGTATGTTTGGAAGAAGATGGGATCGTGACGTACGGAATCTGGATGTGAAAAAAGACCGGATTTCGGGGCGTTACAGACTTAGATTATGAAAACATTGATAATCAATATTTGGGAACACATGGGTATGCTGATTGTATATATAAAAAAAACTATCTTGAACCCTTCTTGAGCTGAATTATTGACTACATAAAAGGGGCGAGATGGAGCTTAAAACACACTCGCATAAAAAATAGCAATAAACACCACGAGAAAGAACAAAAATCGCCCTCGTGAGTAAAAATAAAGCAGTTTAAACCCATTGTTGAACCTTAGTTTGTATTGATATGTTAGAGTAGTCTTTGTTGCATTAGTATACGTGAATCTTGATTTAGAATGTATTTTTCTATTTTGACAGTTTAGCATATGTATTATGTGCTTTAATCAAGTTTTAGTGAACACAACACACACACAGAGCATCTTTATAGCATGTATGGGTTATTTGAGTGTATGATATTATGTCTATAGCTCAGTTTGAAGTTTTATTCTTGAATCTGGATAATTCGCTGAGGCATATTGGATTGGAATTCTATTTTGGCTGGAAAAATGTGGGACTCATTTGCATCGTAATCTAGTTGCATAGCATGTAGTTGCATTTTCAGTGTTTAATGTCGTATGCATTGCTTGAGGGCAAGCAATAGTTCAAGTTTAGGGATATTTGATAAGTAGGTTTTATACCTACTTATTCAATATCAATTCACGAGAATTATACTCATCTCAAGTGGATTTTAGTATGTTTTTAATTGCATTTTGTGTTTATTTTTCATTACTTGAGTAGACCTCTTCTGGTATGGAAATGCAGGAAATGGCATGATTTGGCGTTGGCACTGTGGTATGGAGCTAACAAAGGCGTGTTGATAAGGAACTGAGTGTTGATGAAGGACAAACTACAAGCCACAGCAAGATAACAGTGTGCTGCAAACAGAAGCAGCGCGGCCGCGCTGCTTACCAAAGCAGTTCTCGCGCGCCCGCGCGACAGGCATGTAGAGACTGGAAATACACCTCGCTCGCCCGTGCAGCTTAGTCGCGCGCCCGAACCCAATTTATATGGAGATCACGTGCGGCCGCGCGCGTTATGTGCAACAATTACTTGACTTTTGTTTTTTGAATTTGAAATTCGAATGGGGTCTCATTAAAAACTATAATGGTTGGTACTAGATGAGATTTTATGTACGTTTTTATCAGTTTTTCAATTAGGGAACTAGGGTTCCAAGCATAGACGAATCCTAGAGAGGATTTGAGCATAACTCAATATTTTCTACATATTCTCTTGAATTCTGTTACTATATAAGTATTCATTTTCTTTTGCTGGAGACGATTGAGATTTGGATAACATTCTGAAATGAATTCTACAATTGGGTTTAATCAATTCTATTTTCTTTCTCTCTTGTGATATTTATTCTCAATGTGTTACTATAATCCCATAATGGTTTTAGGTTTAGAAATGAACTAAACTCCATTATGGAATTCTAACGAATTTTGATGTGTAATCTACAATTAATTGCCTAAATGCTTGGTTGCTCGTTTATCATTGGGATTTCTGTTATGATTGATTGGATTGTATGAATGTTTGATCACCATTCATCTTATATGCTTATATGGAATTGAAAAACGACAGGTGAGCATGGTTGTAATCATAATTGCATGCGTTTATGAGGCAGAAATGCTTAGCTTCTTATTTCGTGAACCAGATAGAAATATAATGTTTCACCGTGTGTAGTAATATAAGAGCTTGTGCTTCAATTCAATAGTGCTGCAATTTCACATAGGAATATAGTGACTTTGGCATTATTTGTGATTTTATGATTTCTATCGCAATGTGGATGTTATGTAAACAGGTCATAATTCATTGAAAATAATTATGTCTACATTTGGGCTCTTGGCTAATATTCCACGATAAATGTATGCTTGTGCATGATGGCAATGTTTAGATGAAATATGAAATGAAGTTAGAATCTCATTCTTTCCAAATTTGATTCATTAAATTAGTTTTGTGTTTTATTCATTAATTGAATATAGATTAAGCATCATTGTGAAGTATTCGTTTAAGCCTATAAAATAGTGATATTATTGGTGTATGATAGTTTAATTTGAAAATTTTTCTCCGTGGATCAATACTGTTCTTACTCTGTACTACTTGTTAGAGTCCTTTTGTTAAGACTAAAAAGGAGGCAACAGACCCGGGCTGGACTGCTTTTAAAATCAGAGTTACTCGTCGGGCGCAGCTGCGCTGTATTTGGCTTGAAGAAGGGCAAAGCTGCACTGCCCTTGTGACGTCCCCAAATCCGGGTCCCAAGAACCTCGGACTTGGTACGTTATGATACTTCATCATCATACATATTCTATCATCTAATGCGGAACAAATAAACATATATTGTTTATTTTACATAATTCTATAACATTTTCTCAGGTTTATTAACCTTAACTGAATACATACCTTCAAAATTATAAAGGTTTACAATAAAATAACTAAATAGTTATTCTTATAACAATCTATTACTGTATTTTGCTTTTGTCTTTGTCATTCTTCAAGCCTTTGTATTTATCTGAAATTTATTATCATGATATAGCAAGGGTGAGCAACTACATTGCCCAACAAGTTTAAATTCAATAAAGATATATCATGATTGAAAGAATAATAAGCTTTCAAGTTTTCAACAATTTAATAATTGTGACGGAACATGAATCAAGATATCAATAATTGAATGACGAAATCAATAATGTTTGAAGGTCAGCAATGACCATGAACAATTTAACTGAACCTTATGGCAATGAAGATGATCAGCCTTTCATACCTGATCAACATATGCAACATGCACTAAGTGCGAATCAATAATCAGTTTAGACATGAATAATCATCAATAATCATTCACTAACATACTTTGAAATATAACCCGAGTTTTAGTTACAGAAACTTGCCTGCATAGTCGATTACCGCTACGCAATTTAATTTATTCTCTTTATTGAAAAGACCTATCAGGTATAAGATTGATCTTTCAATTAGTATATCATACCTTATTTCATAATACTATCTAACACTTAATCACATAGTCAAATATTAAATAATCTTAACATCATATTCATTTACTTACTTATAATCTCATCATCTTATATTAACTTGTCTAACCTTCACTCACAAAGTTAAGTATTAAACATTATACCTTAGTCTTAATATTATCATTATACTTTTATAATCTTTTCATCACTTATAACTTAGACTTATAAGTTTTCCCTTTATATGTTATCTTAGTAAGCTAGATAACCTTTCAGTAAACTGAAATATCATTTCAGTAAATCGAATTACATTTTAGCATCCTAAAATTACTATTTCGATAGACCATAAAATATTTCAGCAGACTGAAACTATTTCAGCAATCCAAAATCCAATTCAGCACCCTGAATTCTCATTTTAGTCTATTACAAGCATAATATAGTTCATTGAATACCAAATTCAACAATTATATTGAAAAATAACATAAATCACTTATTTTAATCTCCCGTCGAATATTATTAATTATGTAATAATATTTTACGCTAAGGTTATTAACCTTCTAATAACATTACATTCAAATACTACTAATAATATCTTAATCCAATATTATTAGCCATATAACAATAATTTAAGTCATTAATCACATTAATAAACAATTTAGTTCAATTGTTTTCCTTTCCTTAATTAACTCATTAAACATTCTAAAATGCCATAAACACCACAACACTTCATACCCGACACAAAACTTCATCAAAAATCTGCATAAGTCATGTTCAAGGGTCTCAAGTCATAAATCGTATTTTTCATATTTTTGGACATCATATATTTAATTGAATCCATTTATCTATTTATCATCATTTAGATGAAAAATACCAAATCAGTCCCAAAAATATTTCTTTTCTGGAATTTTTACAGAATATAGTTTCATATTGAACATATATTTTTCCCGGAATTTTTAAAATCCATTTAATATATTTAAATAGTCCATAATAGCCAAATATTCTCCGATTTTTCATAAATCGATATTAACTCCAAAAATTCTGACATTTATACAGCATGTTCCTGCTATACACATGTACCTCCAGTAAAAATTTTGTAATTTTTAGACTTATACACAGAGAGTTATGCGGGTGGCTTCATAAAAATAGCCATTCACCGTAAATTCCATAACTCTCAAACCGTATGGTCAAAACTTCTCCAATTTTTACACAACCTGCATAACTTCTGATATTAACACCCCAAATATTTCCCAAATTTTTAAAGCACAAACAGTGGACGAAAATACCCCCGTTTCAGACTGCCCCAAAACAGTCCTATTTTCTTTTCCAAAAATCAGGACTGTTTTGGCTTCCACAGCCACTACACCATGAAAACTCAACATTTTTTAGTGCTACATGGGTTAACTAGTAAACACATATATCTTGCACCCCTCTTTGACGGATCGTAAAAAGGAGGTATAGATTTAAAACGGTGGATTTTCAAAAGTAAATAGAAATTTAGGTTTCAAACTAGAAAAATAAAATTTTCTTTTCTTTTTGATTCAAACCAAATCAATACCCATCATGGGTAGATCCATACTTGAATCCATAAAAAAAGCATATAGATTATAGGGGTTTGAGCTTCAAAATCAGAAACCTCACCTTTCATCAAATTACAAGAATAAAGGAAATAAAGCTTAGGATTTATACCTTTCTTCTCCTCCTCCTCCTCCTTCTTCTTCTTCTTCTATAGATAATTCCCCCCCCCCCTCTTCTTCTCCATCATGGCTGCCGATCTTCTCCTCTTTCTCTCTCTATTTCACGCTTTCTTCTTTTTTATTTTCTCTCTCTTTCTTATTCTCTTTCTTATCTCTTATCCTCCTATCTTTTTATCTTCTTATTTCTACCAAACATGTGGCCTCAATATCCACCCAATCTTATTTTATTTTATTAATTTATTAAATATCCATCACAAATGAGCTAAGCTTTGGGTTTTTAATTAATCAATTGGGCCATGTAATATATCTATAGTCCAATCATTTTCATCTTACCTCACCCTAAATATTTAATTAGGATATTCATTCCAAATATTTAGAATTTAAAGTGTGACGCCCCCAAAATTAGGTATACATCACCCATCTTGGGTCGCCAAATACATGATACAGAATTCAAATACAACTTACTAATACAACTGTCGTGTACAATACGACAAAACATACACTGTGAGTTTGAATACAAATATTATCTACTAGAGATTATACAAACTCAAAAGGAGTCCTCATTACAATTATTATCACACTATTTCACAGAATAGTGAGGACTACTAATGCTATCCTCTGAACCATCACTCCGTTCCCCGACTCGTCCCAGCTATATTCTCATTTCCTGAAGAGAACAGTGAAAGGAAGGGTGAGCTCAACTAGCCCAGTAAGAAATATTATGACTAAGATAATGCAGAATAAATTATCATTAGTCTCCAACAATGCTAAACTGATAAAATATAATAGACATCAAGTTTAACTGCAGCGGAATAAGAAATCCCTTAAAAGAGTCAAGTAGAAAATAAAATCTACTATCTTTTATGATTAAAAAGGTTTTTCATCACTGTTATCGCTGAGACTCAGCTTAATAAATATTCCACATCATCGAATCACCCCTGCACTACGGCCAAGGATATTCTTTAGTATCACGACCACAATTATCCATGCACTACGGGCCAAGAATATTTGTGTATTCATTAATGGTCATGATCATGCCAACAACTGTCTATCAATGCACTACGGGCCAATGAGAACTTTTACCACATCATTTGTAACATTACGGTCATGATTACACCGAATAATCCCTGGTCATAATCATACCAAGTCCATCTATGCACTACAGGCCACAGATGACTTTCAACAAAATATAAACATGAGGATGATGACAATGATATAAGAATTCAATAAAATAAGTTCAAGAATTATTTTATCCAGGAATTATTAACGTCCAAATTGTCAACATGATACTGTTTTGTAGAGTAAAATTCAAGAATGATCATAAGAATATTTCCATGAAAAGATACTGGATGAAGCGCAAATATCAAGGATATTCTACTAATTTCATGGAGTATAGAAGTTAAAACTTTAACCAACTGAGTATAATAAAGAATGGAATAACAAAAGAAATCACCATGCATGTGGTACTTCGCATAGACAGGTTATTCCAACAGAATAATAATAACGGAACCAGGTCAGGCAAAATTTTCACCGACAGGATGTTCCAACAGAATAATAAAGACGAAACCAGGTCCGGTGTAAAACACACAGACAGGATGTTCCAACGGAATAATAATAAAGACAGAACCAGGTCCGGTGTAAAACACACAGACAGGATGTTCCAACAGAATAATAGAAGAATGTCACCAAGTATAGGGTAGACCGCGTATACAAGTTATTCCAACAGAATAAGAAGAAATGGAATAACAACAGTTCTCTTCATGAATAAGAAAGAATAACACTCTTTACGAGTACAGCAAATAATGTTCCCTACCTTAAAAAGAAGAGTACTAGATATAAAGTAGTGAAGTAGCAGAATACTTTCTTCTTTCTCTCTATAGTTTATCTCTCTAGAGTTTCAGTGAATTCGTAAGAAAATAATGAATGAATGAGCTTCTATTTATAGAAAAATAGAATGCATAGTAACTAACTCATGAATGGTCGAGATTGATTTACTTTAATCTGACGGTCTATATATAAAGCAAAATCTTTTAAATTAAATATAATATATTATATTTATAATCTAATAAAATGAATAACTTTATAAAAGATTTTACTATGCAAACACTATGCAGGCACTATGCAAACACTATGCATAATAAAATATAATATATTCTAATTATTGTCTAATAAAATAGATAGCTTTATAAAAGTATTCTGTTTTATATAAAAAGATTTTAATATGCAAAACACTATGCAAAACACTATGCAACACTATGCATAATAGAATATAATATATTCTATTTATAGAATAACTTTATAAAAGTATTCTGTTTGATATAAAAAGATTTTCTGTATTATTACATTAATAATACCCACAAAACTGAGTGACTTATCACGTAAGCATCAATAATCAATATCGTGTGCTACTATGCAACCACGCGTATTACTGTACTTTTAACACCAGGTGTTTCAACAGTTAACGGTAAAACTTTCGCTGTTATTTTCATAAAGTATTTTCGTTGTTTTCTCAATTCGACAATAATTCTGTTGTGGGGTCCACCAATGATTGTGCCGTTATACTAATACTCCCTGTTAAAACGAATATTCCCCGACCAATCGAATACTATATAACAACTTGTGTACTTTGTAAAATTTATAAATATTACCCACAACTATTATATCAATTTCACTCTATAATATTCAAAAATAATATTTATAGAAATTCATCTTTATTCAAAAAGTTGGGATTTTACAATCTCTCATTCTTATGAAATTTTGCCCTCGAAATTAGGGTACGTACCTGGTATGTCGAAGAGGTAAGGATACCTTGATTTCATTTCAGATTCTAACTCCCAAGTCATTTCCTCAACGTCGTGGTTTCTCCACAAAACTTTGACTTGAGGTATAACCTTGGTGCGTAGAGTATGTTCCTTCTTATCCAAGATTTGAACAGGAACCTATTCATACGTCAAATCTTCCGCTATTTCATCCGGTTCCAACTCAATAATATGGTTTGGGTCTTCCACATATTTACGTAACATGGATATGTGAAAAATTTATGAACACGCAACATACATGGCGGTAAAACGAGTCTATAAGCCACAGTTCCTACTCAATCAAGGATTTCAAATGAGCCAATTAAATCGAGGGTTGAGATTTCCTCTCTTCAGTAACTCTTGCTTCTAGAATAACGCCCTCTTGAACCTTCTTCTTCACATTCATCAGATTCGGGTATGTAGCTTGAGCGTCTTTAACTTTATCGATTAAAGTCGATTTTACTCGTATATTCGTTATCTTCACGTGGGTCCCTAGAGTCTTTAACTCTATCATCATCATTTGCAAGTTATACGAAATGAGTCTTTGTGTTAACAATATCGCACTTGTAAACGCATACGATCTTCTATTCAACACGTCAGCTACCATGTTCGCTCTTCCACGATGATATTGAATAGTACGATCGTAATCTTCAACAGCTCGAGTCAACGTCTTTGGCGCAATATACGTTCGTTTTAGTTGAAGAAATATTTGAGGGTTTAAGAAATGGATTTTATACTGAGGTCAATATAAAATTCAATTTCATGCTCTAAGGTAGGCTAAAAAGTCTTCAAGAATACGTCAAGAAATTTATTAATAATAGAAATATCATTCAAAACTGTGACTCTCATCCAAGACTTGGATAGTACGTCACATTGATACCAACTGTGACTTATATCCCTTAACCTAGATAGCACCTCACAATGATACCTATAAACTTGCCATCTTCATTCACGATGTCGCCTACAGAAAGTCTGGCCTCGGTGCATTCCACACAAGGAAGTTAACAACAAAAGGATCGGGGCTCTTTACTTATGGCTTGATATGACAATGATTGACTTTAGTGGTTTGGTTGCTTGAATTCGCATAACAGGTTGGTTAGGAATATGAAAATTAATAACCTTACGAAAAGCATGATGAGTAGTTAATCAATCGATTCCTAAAATCGCATCAAAGGCAAGTATTTTCAAAGAGACAAGATCAACACGTAACGTGAAAGTGTTGATTTGAACAAGATTTATAAATAGTGGAGGTAACGAAGGTTTCTCCGAACTGAGTTTAAACAGATATATCAAAGTCTAACTTCTCCGGAGTTAACTTCAAACATTGAACACAACTAGATGAAATAAAATAGTGACTAGAACTGGTATCTAACACGGTATAGACTTTGCAAGAGTTTATGACTAACATACCCGTGATAATTTTATTCAGCTTCCTCGTCACGAAAAAAAACCGCTCTCTCTTAAACTACTGGCTTTGGCTTGTCTGGGACATCCTTTGGCATCACTATCCCAGCTGGAATTGATTTCACCATACGATAAAATTGAGCTAAGTGACCTTCTCTTCCGCAATTAAAACACGTTTTGGATTGCTGCGTACAGTTTGGACGGATGTGTCCCTCATGTCCGCATTTGAAACATACGACCGGTGGTCGTTCTTCTTCCTTTGAAATGGGTGCTGGTGCCGACGTCGTTACATCTTTGTTGAACCTTCTCTTCTTGAAATGTCCATTCTTATTGTTTTGGCCATGATTATCACCGAAGTGGTTACCATTTCTGACATGTTGATTCCCTCCATGCTTATTGTCACCACTTTGATGACTGCTCTCATTGGTATTATCATTTTGCCGGCTGCTCTCTTTTCGTTGCGTTGGCTCGTTATCGCGCTCCACTAACTGAGCCCTATTTACAACATCTGAATACAAACACAGTCTATGAGAAATAAGATGTTGACGTATCTCCGGCTTCAAACCTCTTAAAAGCATCCGCGTCATTCTCTCTTCATTATCCACCAAGTGGGACACAAATCGGGATAACTCGGCAAATTTGGCTTCGTACTGTGACACGGACATGTTGTTTTGCTCTAACTTGATAAACTCCACTTCTTTCATGTGACAAATACTCTCGGGAAAGTACTTGTTGTTGAATATCTCTTGGAACTTCTCCCAAGACATCTTGAATGCGTCAGGCTGGGTACGTTTTACAGATTCCCACCAGTAATCTGCCTCTTCACGCAACATGAAGGTGGTGAAGGGAACCTTTTGCTTCTCGGAGCATCCCAAGACATCAAATATCTTGGTGATCCGCTTTATTCATGCTTCCGCCTTAAGTGGTTTAGGCTCTCCAATAAACTCAAGTGGTCCCAGCTCCTTGAACTGTTTAGCGGTGACCAACCGTAGGTTACCATTGTTTCCACCTGCATTATGGACAGGAGCTTCCTTTGCCCGTTGTTGCATGAATTGCTCCTTAAACTGCTTAGCGGTGATCGTCCGAGAGTTATCAGTATTTCTACCTGCATTTTGGACAGGAGCTACTTTCGCCTGTTGTTGCATGAATTGCATAAAGCCTCTGACCATCCCATCATTCACCATTTCATCGGTGTTATTGTTTTCATGAGGAGTATTTTCCTCTGGTTGCACATTATCCTGATTATTGATCTGTGGAGACTCAACGGTCTCATGTGCTCCATTGATAATCTCAACATTCTCGGATGCCATTTTCAAATACTGTCACAACACAAAGGTTCATTAACATATAACATATTATCCATATACTTTGACCGACCAATTAAATACCAAATAAACTTAGGTAGGTCATACTAGCGAAGGAATTCCCCGTCTCTCCCCTCCTAGTTCTAGTCTCACATCATAGTCAGGGATCATATCCCTAAGCTTTGATACCAACTGTGACGCCCCCAAAATTAGGTATACATCACCCATCTTGGGTCGCCAGATACATGGTAAAGAATTCAAATACAACTTACTAATACAACTGTCGTGTACAATACGACAAAACATACACTGTGAGTTTGAATACAAATATTATCTGCTAGAGATTATACAAACTCAAAAGGAGTCCTCATTATAATTATTATTACACTATTTCACAGAATAGTGAGGAATACTAATTCTATCCTCTAGACCATCACTCCGTTCCCCGACTCGTCCCAGCTATATTCTCATTTCCTGAAGAGGACAATGAAAGGAAGGGTGAGCTCAACTAGCCCAGTAAGAAATATTATGACTAAGATAATACAGAATAAATTATCATTAGTCTCCAACAATGTTAAACTGATAAAATATAATAGACATCAAGTTTAACTGCAGCGGAACAAGCAATCCATTAAAAGAGTCAAGTAAAAAATAAAATCTACTATCTTTTATGATTAAAAAGGTTTTTCATCACTGTTATCGCTGAGACTCAGCTTAATAAATATTCTACATCATCGAATCACCCCTGCACTACGGCCAAGGATATTCTTTAGTATCACGACCACAATTATCCATTCACTACGGGCCAAGAATATTTGTGTATTCATTAATGGTCATGATCATGCCAACAACTGTCCATCAATGCACTACGGGCCAATAAGAACTTTTATCACATCATTTGTAACATTACGGTCATGATTACACCGAATAATCCCTGGTCATAATCATACCAAGTCCATCTATGCACTACAGGCCACAGATGACTTTCAACAAAATATAAACATGAGGATGATGACAATGATATAAGAATTCAATAAAACAAGTTCAAGAATTATTTTATCCAAGAATTATTAACGTCCAAATTGTCAACATGATACTGTTTTGTAGAGTAAAATTCAAGAATGATCAGAAAAATATTTCCATGAAAAGATACCGGATGAAGCGCAAATATTAAGGATATTCTACTAATTTTATGGAGTATAGAAGTCAAAACTTTAACCAACTGAGTATAATAAAGAATGGAATAACAAAAGAAATCACCATGCATGCGGTACTTCGCATAGACAGGTTATTCCAACAGAATAATAATAACGGAACCAGGTCAGGCAAAATTTGCACCGACAGGATGTTCCAACAGAATAATAAAGACGGAACCAGGTCCGGTGTAAAACACACAGACAGGATGTTCCAACGGAATAATAATAAAGACGGAACCAGGTTCGGTGTAAAATACACAGACGGGATGTTCCAACGGAATAATAATAAAGACAGAACCAGGCCGGTGTAAAACACACAGACAGGATGTTCCAACGAAATAATAGTAAAGACGGAACCAGGTCCAGTGTAAAACACACAGACAGGATGTTCCAACAGAATAATAGAAGAATGTCACCAAGTATAGGATAGACCGCGTATACAGGTTATTCCAACAGAATAAGAAGAAATTGAATAACAATAGTTCTCTTCATGAATATGAAAGAATAACACCCTTTATGAGTACAACAAATAATATTCCCTACCTTAAGAAGAAGAGTACTGGATATATAAGTAGTGAAGTAGCAGAATACTTTCTTCTTTCTCTCTATAGTTTATCTCTCTAGAGTTTCAGTGAATTCGTAAGAAAATAATAAATGAATGAGCTTCTATTTATAGAAAAATAGAATGCATAGTAACTAACTCATGAACGGTCGAGATTGATTTACTTTAATCTGACGGTCCATATATAAAGCAAAATCTTTTAAATAAAATATAATATATTCTATTTATAATCTAATAAAACGAATAACTTTATAAAAGATTTTACTATGCAGGCACTATGCAAACACTATGCATAATAAAATATAATATATTCTAATTATTGTCTAATAAAGCAGATAGCTTTATAAAAGTATTCTGTTTTATATAAAAAGATTTTACTATGCAAAATACTATGCAACACTATGCATAATAGAATATAATATATTCTATTTATAGAATAACTTTATAAAAGTATTATGTTTTATATAAAAAGATTTTTTGTATTATTACATTAATAATACCCACAAAACTGAGTGACTTATCACGTAAGCATCAATAATCAATATCGTGTGCTACTATGCAACCACGCATATTACTGTACTTTTAACACCGGGTGTTTCAACAGTTAACGGTAAAACTTCCGCCGTTATTTTCATAAAGTATTTTTGTCGTTTTTTCAATCCGACAATAATTCTGTTGTGGGGTCCACCAATGATTGTGCCGTTGTACTAATATTTCCTGTTAAAACGAATATTTCCCGACCAATCGAATATTATATAACAACTTGCGTACTTTGCAAAATTTATAAATATTACCCACATCTATTATATCAATTTTACTCCATAATATTCAAAAATAATATTTATAAAAATTCATTTTTATTCAATAAGTTGGGGTTTTACATAAAGCATCACTCTTGTAAATTATATTCTATAACCCAACTAAACTTGTTTTAAATAAGTTATAAAATTAATAACTTGAGATAATAAAAATATATCTCTTAACTTAATATAATTTTTAATATTATTATCCTCCCACAAGTGGACTTAGTTTGGGCCCTTAATTAATCTCATTGAGCTAACAAATTTACTTGTTTTACTTACTATCAAAAACTAACTTGGGCTTTCAACCCTAATAAAATTGGATCAATATAATACTTGCCACATACATAATATATTGGGCTAGATTAAATAATTTAATCTCCCTTAGCCACTTTATCTACAAGTCTCATGCTTAATTAATTAATTGAGTTTGTTTAAATAATATAACTTCCTTAGTCCATTAAATTTAATTCTCTTGAACTTTATTTAAATTATTAGGTTATGATATCATTAAAGTCCAATACTTTTAATTCTATTTTAACCTAATCATTTAATTAGGGTTCCCCTACACCTTTGTAAATAAATTTCATACCAATGCATTTTTAATTTCATAACCTAATTAGAATTGGTTACAAAATTAATTATTTGAGATACATAAAATAAATATCTTCATGTTAGTATATATATTTATATACTAATATTCTCCTAATTTATAACCTCTTAGGTTATTTAATTATCACACCTAATATATATATTAGGTTACATAACTAAATTCTTAATTCACTTTTATATACAAAATAAATGTATTCACATCATATAATGTATATTTATTTAATCATACACATAATTCACTTCTCACACTAATTTTGACTTTTCTCTGTAAAAAGTCAACTGTTGACTTTGACCAAAAGTCAACCTTTACACATTTTGTGTTTACTGTCTATTCTGACTAAAGTTGACGTTCTGAACGCCATCGAGCAGTCCGTGCTTCAAAATTTTATCTCTAACTCAAATTTTGAGTTTTAAATTACTCCATTCTTATTGCTAATCGTAATAACTAACGACTTTATACTTATTCAATTCACATCAAATTTTACAGGTATCATAATACCTTATTCTTGATATTCATTCAAATACATATAAATTCATTTCTAGGGTTTTGAAATTCTGTAAACCATATTTCTTTATTCTCATTCGAATAACAAACCATATATGTTCTTCTAAAAAAATTTAAATAAATCCTCAAATTCTCTTCTAGGTTTTATTCTTTAACCTTTATTCTAATCATTCAAGATTTTATAAATTTTTGGGTTGTCACGGCCCTGGGCTTGATCCTGTTTACTGTTATCTCATATTACAATTGTTGTGGCCAGACCCTTGGACTTCTAACTTGCTACCCAATTGGTTACTCCTGAAAAGGATCAAAAAGAACTATCAGATATTAATTATTCATAACTAACACTAGCTAATAAATTTTTATTTAACTAAATAATAATAAACTAATTAAAGCAGAAAGAATTAAACACAGAAGAAGGAAAATGATAGACTATAGATACTGAAGAATTAAACAAATAGGGAGAGAGAGATTTGATGGGGTGCCTCCCATCAAGCACTCGGTTTATAATCCGTTAGCTGGACTCTTTTCTTGACACCGCTATCCAATTCCTCTACGATATGTTAAGAACCCTCCATCCATTTGAATTGCTATGTGCTTTGGTAGGTTCCCCATCATGCGAATCTTCGGAGTGAAGCATCATAGCATATTTCATGTACATGATGCCCCCAGTTCTATTGCATAGTTAGGTGATTCATCCGTTGTATTTGTGAATAAATTATTACATTGAGGCCTGAAAAATACGACAGACTTTTCCTCTTTTATTTTCTCTTCCTCAGCCCACTATGGGGTATAAGAGGCCTCTTTATCATACTGATATTTACTTTGAATGTGGCTACCAAGAGGACATGGGTGTGGAAAGTTTACTGAATTTTTCAACTCTAACTGAAAAGGCACATGGGGTCTTATACAAGATAGTTCATGTTCTACATTATCCAATTCCCCAGTTGTCTCCTCAGTGACAACTTCTTTGAGCTCATCCAGTGGCATGTACACTTATGGTTCTCCATCAGTTTCATCATCCATGTCATAGCACCAATTGTTTGGAGGGCGATTGTTCAAGACTTCGAACATTTGATGCATCTGGTTCTATAGATTTTGAATTGATATCTCTTGGTTAATCCTCCACTCCTCATTTGATGCTACGAACTTGAACCACAAAGCCTCCAATCTTGAATTATCTTGCTCAGTTTCAGAATCCATATATTGAGGACCAATCATTGAGGAATTAGTGAGTTGTTCCATCTGTCTATTAAGATTTTGGGTTGATTATTCCTGACTCATTATCATCTCTTCTTTTTCTGCTATAATCCTTGACATGAATTCCTTCAACTCTGAATTTTCTTCTTGTTGCATTGGAGGTGGATTTGAGAAATCTGATGGATATGTTGGACTTGGGATGCAGTATTGGTCTTGATAGTTATAACTCCCTTCATAATCTGGGTGATGCCCCAACCCTTGATGATAATTGGGATTAGCATAGTTGTTGGAGTAATCACCCCCATACTGTACTTGTCCAAAACTAATGTTGCACTGATAACTCGGATGCTCGCCAACACAATATTCACATGTAACTGCTATCTCTCGAGTACGTTGGGCTCAAGAACATCCAACCTCTCTGAAAGTGTTACAATTTGTGCTGACAATGTAGAAAATATATTGAGTCCCTCGGTGCTTATGTCCTTTGGTTGAGGCATATTCGCATAAGGCCATTGATAAGCAAAGTCATGCATGGTACATGAAAAGAGAGAAATATAGGAAGAAAAATAATATAGAATAAAATAAAATAAAATGTTTAAATTAAGACTAATTTGATTAAAGCTAATATTGGCAAAAATATATTAACTAATTCCCTAGCAACGGCGCCAAAAACTTGTTGCCTCCTTTTTAGTCTTAACAAAAGGACTCTAACTCATGCAAGCATACATGGGTCAACAAGTAGTACAGAGTAAGAACAGTATCAATCCACAGAGAAAGGTTTTAAAGTTAAACTATCATACACCAATTGTACACTATTTTTTATATGCTTAAACGAATAATCCATAATTATGATTAATCTAAATCCAATTAATGAATAAAACTACAAGGCTAATTTAATGAAATCAAATTTGGAAAGAATAGGATTCTAACTTCATTTCATACTTCGTCTAAATATTACCATCATGCACAATTATATATCTATCATGGAAAATTAGCTAAGAGCACAAAAGTAGACATAATCATTTTCCAATGAATTATGACATGTTTACATAACATTCACATTGCGATAGAAATCATGTAATCAATAATAATGCCAAAATCACTATATTCCTATGTGAAATTGTAACACTAATGAATTGAAACATAGGCTCTTATATTACTACATACGGTGAAACAATATATTTCTATCTGATTCAAGAAATATAAAGCTAAACATTTCAGCCTCATAAACGCATGCTATCATGATTATATATGCACTCATATGTCATTTTTTAATTCCATATAAGTACACATGGTGAATGGTGACCAATAATTCATACAATACGCTCAATCACAATAGATAATCCCATAATAGATAATTCCATATAAATGAATAATCAAACAATCAAGCAAATACTTTTAGACTATATATCAAAATCCGTTAGAATCCCATAATGGAGTTTAGTTCATTTCTGAACCAACGGCCATTATGGGATTGTAGTAACACATGAAAATTAAATTACACAATTGAGAGAGAATAGAGAATTGATTAAACCTAATTGCAGAATTCTGTCCAAAATGCTATTCCAAATCACCACTGATCTCCCGAAGATAAAAATATACTTTATTTCTAATAACCTAAAATGAGAGAGAGTGAATTCTACTGATCAGAGCTCCAAACTCTCTCTTAAGAATTAGTTCAAAACTTAGAACCCTAATTACCCTAATATAAAACTGATGAAAACCATAATAATCCACGTCTGGTACCAAGAAGAATAGTTTAGATAAGCTTAAGCGCTTCAAATATCAAATTAAAAAATTAAGTCAACAACAACTTTAGAGGACTCGTGCGGCCGCGCGAGATCCCAATACAAAATGGGCGCGGGTGCGCGTGTATGCGATTTTAACTTCTGCAGGCTGATGGCACGGGCGCGCGAGATTTAGCTTATTCAACTGTGCGGCCGTGCGACTTCTGTGTTCTGCATACGAAGTTCTGTTGCTTTTGCTTGTTGTTTTGCTGCTTGTTTGTTGGTCCTTCAACCATGCTTAGCTCCTTGTCTACGCACGTTCCACTTGCCATGCCTTAGCTAGCTCATACCACCTTGCCAATGCCAAACTATGCCATTTCTTGCATTTCCATACCATAGGAGTTCTAATTACGAGTTATGCAAAATAAACATAAAATGCACTAAAAACATACTAAAATGTAATTGAGATGAGCATAATTCTCGTGAATTGATAGCCAATAAGTAAGTATAAAACCTACTTATCAAATACCCCAAAACTTGAACTATTGCTTGCCCTCAAGCAATGCATACGGCATTAACAATGAAATGCAACTACATGTTATGCAACTAGATTACGATGCAAATGAGTCCCACAATTTTCCAGCTAAAATAGAATTCCAATCCAATATGCCTCAGCGAATTATCCAGATTCAAGAATAAAAATTCAAACTGAGCTATAGACATAATATCATATAATTAAATAACCCATACTTGCTATACAGATGTTGTGTGTGTGTGTTGTGTTCACCAAAACTTGACTAAGGCAAAGAATTTACATGTTAAATTGCTCAAAATAGAAAATTGCAGTCTAAATCAAGATACATGTATACTAATGCAACAAAAACTATTCTAACATATCAATACAAACTAAGGTTCAACAATGGGTTTAAACTGCTTTATTTTTACTCAAGAGGGCGATTTTCGCTCTTTTCCGCGGTGTTTATTGCTATTATTTCTTTTCTTTTTTTCTTACATGGATGTGCAATGCCTCATTCCATTAGGCTAACAGTGTTACCCCTTAGCGAGCTTTCAAACAACGACTCCCAGACCATAAAAGACCTTAGGGCGTTAGGTGTAAAGACAATCCCCTCGGGCGTACTTGCTCAAGTAACAAAGGCCCCGAAATAAGACTTACCATGGTAGTTTTAATTTTTTATCTTATTTTTTATATATAATAATAAGCATACTCATGTGTTACCAAAGCTTGATTATCAATGTTTTCATAGTGTAAGTCCATTTTCCACACAATTCTATTTTTTTTTTAAAAACACAGTTTCTATCAAGCAATAAAACACATAACTCTTATACCTAAAAGCATTTGTGAACACTTAAGTGCAAACCGAAAGCATTTAGACAACATCCATAGATTACATCATGTAAAACATTATATCTAAGCTCATGTTATCCATTAAACTCAACAATCCTTAAAAATTCAGTTTCATCATTGGCTAGACTTAAAACTCAACAAAGCTAGAAATGCGAGACATACAACTAAACATATACTCACACATATAATAATAACTAAAAACAGAAATAATTTTTGTAATTATTACCTAACACATAACATGCAAAAATTAACATTCATAATTTGAACTAACATGCAACTACAATTTAAACTTAGATGCAACTACCCTACTACCCAATACTCCCAAACTTAAAATATTCAGTGTCCCAATGAATGAAGGTATAGGGTTAGAATAACTCCCCTACTGATCAGTTGCACCACCCTCTTCGGGTGGTGAATGCAGTGGTGGAAATGGCACGGCTGTCCCAACTTGTGGCCACTCGAGCATAGTACCCTGCTGCGCAAATGCCTCTGCTAGTGACCTTGTCAACCCCGTAGCAAATGCTGTAAAATTATCGTACATAGCATCGACCTTCCGTTCCAACCTTCGGAGACGACATTCATCATGGACAGCAGTGGTTTGAGTTGACGTTCCTGCTTTAGTTTCTTGTGTAGACTGTGGTGGAGGCACCGAGGATGCGGGTTGAAGGATGAAACATTTTCCCCTCGGGTGTGGTACACCTCCTGCCCAATCCTCGAATTTGGCAATCGTCGCATGAGTGATATCTTGGCTAGGACATTGCATCTGTTCATTACCCCAACGGATTCCTTGATGTGCACACAGACTAGCAACAATAGACGCATGTGGGATACTTCCCATAGTGCTCCCCCTCATGTAACGTAATATATTCTGATTAATGAGATGGCCCACATCGATGTACTTTCCTGTGACTATTCCCCACAAAATGATAGCCCTCTCAGTTGTGATTTCATGCTGATGTGTCGAAGGTAAAAGCTTCGCACATATGAACAAATTCCAAGCTTTAGCATAGCGATTCAAGGATGAGGCTGGGAAAGTGCGAGGCTGATTCGTTCCTTCCCTACAAGTCCACTGCGTTCCTGGAATGCACACGTCAGTGATGACTTCGTCCAAATAAGTCTCCAAACGGGCAGCCTCGACCCAATTATCATACCCAGTCGGTGGAGTGTCGAGTATTCTGAAAATTTCTCTGATTGATTGAGGTCGGTAATCTACTTGAACTCCTAGGACCATAGATAACCCACCCATAGTATCTTTGGCATTAGTATAAAATTCTCGAATAATACCCATGGGAGCAGGCATAGGGGTTGCAGTCAGTCCTACCCATCCTCTTTCTTGAATCATATCCCACAGCTGACCATCCTACTTCTCAGGCTTGAAGCCTCGTTCCTTCATAAATGTCTTCGCCTTGACTACTGGAAGAAGATGATGACGATGATGAGGTGATAGAACGAGCATGCTTAGGACCCATTTTTCTGAATAAAGAAGAAGAATAACTTGCTTGATGGAATCGTGAGTGAAAAATTTGTTGCACAAAGAACCCCCAAACTTGTATTGCACATACCCACTGAAAAACCCTACTTTTATCTATGTAGATGTTGAACGTGGGTAGGAGATGCGATAAACACGTAATGGGGGTGAGACATTACACTTTTGAATTAGAACGATTTTGGAGAGGAAGAGTCGTGCACACTGTGGAGAGGAATAAGATACGCTTTGATTTTTCAAATGTTATGAGAGATGGAGCAAGACACGTCTTTCAAATCCCCAAAAAAAAAAATTCAAAACCAGGTGTCGGGCGCGGCCGCGCATGTTCTGAATGGGGACATCGTGCGAGCGCGCGACTGCTCTATCTGCACATACTTTGCAGCGTAAATGCACAGTTTTTCAAGGTTTTCTTGGTGCGGCCGTGCGAACCTGTATTTTACACTGCCATCTTGCATCCTAAATACATCAAAGCAGCAAGGAATCCACTCCAATACACCTATTCAATCAACAACTATCAGTATTAGATATCAAGCCTCCAAAATCAAAACATGAATTGATGATTATGCATACATGACTATCCTAACAAAATATTTTCTCTACTACTCCTACGTCTCATCATACCTTCAATCAGCTCCCATAATACTAATTTAACACAAAGTATGCTATGAATACTAACAAGAACATGAAAACTAAATATAATTTAAACAGAATTAAACAAGATGTAAGGATAGAAATAATGGGCTGCCTCCCATCAAGCGCTGAGTTATAGTCAATTAGCCTGACTATCTCTGACTTTTCATGTTGAAGAAAGAATTGAGGTTACTTTTTGTCTGCCAACCTCGCCACCAAAATAATGCTTGAGCCGATGTCCATTCACTTTAAACAGCTTGTCCGGGAACTTGTCGAACACTTCTATTGCACCATGTGGGAAAACTGTCTTCACTGTGAATGGCCCTGACCACCTTGATTAGAGCTTTTCAGGAAAAAGTTTAAGTCTGGAATTAGACAGCAAAACTCTTTGTCCCGGCTCAAATACTCTATCTATGATCTTGCGATCATGCCATTTCTTTACCTTTTCCTTGTATAGCTTTGAGTTTTCATACGCTTGTAGTATGGATTCATCCAACTCATTGAGTTGGAGTAGGCATTTTTCTCCTGTAGCCTTCAAATCAAAATTGAGCTTCCGAATTGCGCAATATGCCTTATGCTCAAGCTCCATAGGAAGGTGACAGGCTTTTCCATAAACCAGCTGAAACGGTGACATGACCAACAGAGTCTTATAAGCAGTCCTATATGCCCAAACAGCGTCATCAAGTTTTAAGGACCAATCCTTTCTTGTGGGGTTCACAACTTTCTCCAAAATTCTTTTGACTTCACGATTGGAAACTTCGGCTTGGCCATTAGTTTGAGGATGATAAGTTTTAGCAATGTGATGATTTACCCCATACTTGGCCAACAAAGCTGTGAATTGCCTATTACAAAAATGACTGCCTTCATCACTAATGATAGCTCGTGGGATCCCAAACCTCGTGAAAATACTCCTCTGTAAAAATCTTAGGACCACTTTGGCATCATTCGTTGGAAGAGCTGCCACTTCCACCCACTATGACATATAATCAACTGCTAACAAAATGTACAGATTTCCACATTAAGAAACGAAAGGGCCCATGAAGTCTATCCCCCAAACATCAAAAATTTCCTCCTCGAGGATCGTGTTCAATGGCATTTCATTCCTTTTCGAAATGTTCCTGACTCTTTGACATCTATCACATCTCTAGACGAAACTGTAAGCATCCTTGAAAATTGTCGGCCAGTAAAATCCTGCTTGTAACACTCTAGCCATTGTTCGGTCTGCACCGTAGTGACCACTATATAAAGAAGCATGACAATCCTGCAAAATCACCTCAGTCTCACTATATGTGATACATCTCTTTATCATCTAGTCAGCACATTGCTTGAACAAATATGGTTCATCCCATATAAACCACTTCACATCATGCAAAAATTTCTTTTTTTGATATCCAACTAATTTAGAAGGAATCATCCTGCTCACCAAGTAGTTCGCATAATATGCAAACTATGGTACTTCCCCTTTCCCCACAAACAACTGCTCATCTAGAAAGGATTCAGTAATCACAACCTTGTCATCTGCCTCCCTTCCCGGATTCTCTAGTCGACATAAGTGGTCCGCCACTTGGTTCTCAAATCTCTTTCTGTCCTTAATCTCTATATCAAATTCTTACAATAGTAGTATCCATCTGATCAAATGAGGCTTTGCATCATTCTTTGCCACTAAGTGTCGAATTGTAGCATAATCCGTGTACACTATCACCCTTGTACCAATCAGATACGATCTAAACTTGTCAAAAGCATACACAACTTCCAGTAATTCCTTGTCTGTGGTGGTGTAGTTCAACTGTGCATCAGTAAGGGTCTTGCTTGCATAGTATATCACATAAAAAATCTTTTCCTTCCGCTGACCCAAAACAGCCCCCACAGCATAATCACTGGCATCACACATCAATTAGAATGGTAGGTCCAAATCCGGTGCTGTAATTACTGGTGCTGAAGTTAACCTCCTCTTCAAATGCTCAAATGCAGACACACAATCCTCGTCAAGCTTGAACTGTGCATCCTTCTCTAATAAACTGCAAAGTGGTTTAGTTATCGTGGATAAGTCTTTAATGAACCTGCAGTAAAAGCTTGCATGACCTAGAAAACTTTGAACAACTTTTACTGAAGTTGGTGGCGGCAAATTCTCAATAGTATCTAATTTAGCTCTTTCCACCTCAAGTCCCTTCTTCGATACCTTATGTCCTAGAATTATTTCTTCTTGTATCATAAAATGGCACTTTTCCCAATTCAATACCAAGTTCGTCTCAACACATCTTCTCAAAATCATCACCAAATTTTCCAGACATAGATCAAAGGAATCCCCAAATACTGAAAAATCATCCATAAATACGTCCACATTTTGCTCCACCATATCTGAAAAGATAGCCATCATACACCTCTGAATAGTGGTTGGGGCATTACAAAGACCAAAAGACATTCTCCTGAAAGAAAAAGTACCATATGGACATGTAAAGGTTATCTTTTCTTGGTCCTTTGGAGCTATAACAATCTGATTGTAGCCTGAACCCATCCAGAAGATAATAGAACTCATGCCCTGCTAGTTTGTCCAACAACTGATCGATAAACGGCAATGGAAAGTGATTTTTCCTTGTAGCTTTATTAAGCCTGCGGCAATCCATGTAGACTCTCCACCCCGTCACTATTCTTGTCGGAATCAACTCATTGTTCTCATTGAAAATCACGGTCATACCACCTTTCTTCGGTACACACTGTACCGGGCTCACCCATGAACTATCTGAAATTGGATATATAATGTCTGCATCTAGCCATTTCAACACTTCCTTCTTTACCACTTCCTTCATGATCGGATTAAGTCTTCTTTAATGTTCCACTGAAGGCTTATTATCATCTTCCAGGAGGATCTTATGCATACAGAAAGATGGGCTGATCCCTTTAATATCTATTATAGTACACCCAATTGCAGACTTGAATTCTCTAAGGACTCTTAGTAATTTTTCTTCCTAAAAAGATGTTAGTGAAGAAGAAATAATCAAAGGTAATTTTGAATTTTCATTTAAAAATGCATACCTTAAATGATCTGGAAGTGGTTTCAACTCAAGTTCTGGAGGTGTTTCAAGAGATGGCTTCAATTTTACTGATGACTCTCATGCCTTCTTTAATGGCATAACAGGAATCTTGAATTTTCTGAATTGTGGAGTTGTATCAAGGAAATGTAGAAGTTATTCAACCTCCTCATCATCTATTTTTGAATTTCCAGCAATAGCACTTCTCAATGGTTCTTGATTCACCAAGCTCTCTACTTCATCATTTGTAATCCTTTCTACCAAATCAACCCTGAAGCATTCCTCATCTTATGTCAGAAATTTCATTGCCTTGAATATGTTTAAAGTGACTTCTTGATCGTGAACTTGCATTGTTAGTTCCCCTTTTTGAACATTTATCAAGGTCCTTCCTGTAGCTAGGAATGGTCTTCTAAGAATAATCGGTATACTTATGTCATCTTCATAGTCTAGTATAATGAAATCAGCCGGAAAGATGAATGTATCCACTTTAACCAATACATCTTCGATAAACCCTCGTGGATAAGTGATAGACATGTCAGCTAGCTGTAAAGAAATATTTGTCGGCCTTGGAGCCAGCAATCCCAACTGATTGAATACTGACAAGGGCATCGAATTGATACTTGCCCCAAGATCACACAAACATTTACTAAAACTCATCTTCCCAATTGTGCATGGAATTGTGAAACTGCCTGGATCTTTCAGTTTTGGAGGTAATTTGCGTTGAAGCACTGCACTGCATTCCTCCGTCAAGGCCACTGTTTCAAATTCTTCTAATCTCTTCTTCCTTGACAAGATGCCCTTCATGAACTTTGCATAACTAGGCATCTGTTCCAATGCCTCAGCGAAGGGTTTGTTAATCTGCAACTTTTTAAATACCTCCAAGAACTTACTAAATTGCTTATCTTCCCTTTGCTTATGTAATCTCTGTGGGTAAGGGATAGGAGGTTGGACTATTGGTATTTGATTCACAGGCTTCTCAAAAGAACCTTCTTTATTTTTCTCCTCTTGCTGTTGTTCAGAATCCTCCAAATTTAATTTCTCATCAGACACAATTACCTGATCGCGCGGCCGCGCATCCTCCGTTTGCAAAAGTGGTGCGGGCGCGCCATGATGATTTTCTACAACCTGCTTCCCAGATTTAAGTGTAATCGCTTGACATTGTTCCTTCCCTTGTCTTCTTGGATTGGCCTCTATTGTACTTGGCAATGAACCCTGTGGTCTATTGTTAAGCATGCTAGCCATCTGACCCATTTGAGTTCCTAGATTTTTGATAGCCACTGCTTGGCTTTTAATCATCACTTCCGTATTTACCATGTACTTCATCATCATCTCCTCCATCTCTAACTTCTTTTCTCGCGGAGGTGCAGGTGGTGTATGATGTTGCTGTTGAGAAAATCCAGGTTGGTATGGTGGTCTTGGTGCAAATTGTTGCTGAGCTGACTGTGACTGAAATTGGTTATGTGTTTGAAACTGACTCTGTTGATTTTTGTGGTTATTGGACCAACTGAAATTTGGATGGTTGCGGTTGTTGGAGTTGTATGTGTTCTGAAATTGACCTTGATCCTTCTGATAGTTACTCACATATTGCACATACTCTGAACTGATAGCACATTGGTCCGATGAATGTGACCCTGCATATATCTCACACACAAAAGCAATTGTTTTCACCTTAGTCTCTGTTAACGAATCAATCTTCTTCGCCATTGATGCCATCTGTGCTGACAGTTGAGTGATA
This sequence comes from Panax notoginseng, assembly GCA_016801055.1. Classification (NCBI taxonomy): domain Eukaryota; kingdom Viridiplantae; phylum Streptophyta; class Magnoliopsida; order Apiales; family Araliaceae; genus Panax; species Panax notoginseng. The sequence continues at coordinate 102,705,141 of CM029021.1, forward strand.
GCGTCCACCTCTAGCAAACCTACAACTTTGCGTTGTGGCATCCTGGCTGTAGGATTTTGGAAATCATTAGCTGCCATCGTCTCAATGAGATTATAGGCCTCTTCATTGTTCTTCGCCCATAAAGCTCCTCATGTGACTGCATCTACAATAGGCCTGGACTGCCATCCCAATCCATTATAAAAGTTGTTGATCACCGTTCAATCTGGCATGCCATGGTGTGGAAACTTCCTTATCATTTCCTTATAACTCTCCCAGACTTCATATAGTGATTCACCCTGTTGCTGCTCAAACTGGGAAATTGTTGTCCTCATCTTAGCGTCTTAGCCATTGGAAAAAATTTGGCTAAGAATATTTGTGCTAGGTCCTCCCATGTGGTGATAGATCCCGAAGGTAAAGAGTGAAGCCAACTTCTAGCTTTATCCTGCAATGAAAATGGAAATAGTCTAAGTCTGATTGCATCCTCTGTCACCCCGTTGTATCTGAAGTTATCACATATTTCAATGAAACTCAACAGGTGCTCATTTGGATCGTCTGTAGCAACACCCCCAAACTGTACTGAATTCTGCACCATTATAATAGTACCCGGCTTAATCTCGAAGGTATTTGCTGCTATCGCCGGTCTGACTATACTTGACTGTAATCCATTAATATTCGGCATCGAATAATCTCTTAAAGCCATGTGCTCCTTTCTTTGCTCTTTTCTTTGTTATGCGGCTGCCATATTAGATGTTGTGGTCTCTTACTCTACTTGTATATTTCTACGTGCTCTTGATTTCCAACCTTTGCCGTTGATGTTGTCCTGTAAAGGCGTTAACTCGGAATTGGAGGATCGAGTGCGCATATACTATATACAAGTACCTGAAACAAAAACAAAAATAGAAATGAGACAAGATTAGAATTGTCTAAGTCATAAAATTTAGCTTAAAATTAATGATAATAATAATAAAATTAAATGTCTTTCCCCGGCAACGGCGCTAAAAACTTGTTGGGTAAAATCTAATACGCACAGCATGTAAGTATACGTGGTCAACAAGTAATAAAGAGTAAGTAAAGTATCGTCCCCATGGAGAATTAACTAACAAAATTCACCAAGCACTAACCCGTAACCGTTTCAGTCTTATTTAAACGAATGATTTGATATTTTATAAGTAAACTATGAAATGAAATAAACATAACTATTCCTAGAGTGAGATTAGATAATGTAGACCTGAGATCACAATTTCATCTATTGACACATTCAAATCCACACACTTCATGTTAAGCCAAATTAATGGTATCGGATTGTTAGTTAAGAACATAAAAATAAAGTATAGCCATCTCTCAATGTACCATACATGTATCACATATAATCCATAGTTGATAGAATACACATGAACACCCACATTACCTAAACCACTATATGTCTATGTGATTTACAAATAATTAGGGTTTAAGCCCAAGTTCTTAATTAACTACGAATGGTGCTTCGGTATATGTCTATCCTAGGCACAAATCATACATCCTATCACAATGTAGAATATACAATCATAAGCTAATAAGATCAAATCTAAACCCACACTTCGTCTCCCGAGTCCATATTGATTATCACAGTAATTGATGGCCAATCAACTAAGTAAATAAGCATGAATCTAATTAGACAATCCCATAGCAATTAATCAGGCTAACAACGAAATACATCAGAGTAAACTAATCCATAGAATCTATTGCAATCTCATAATAGAGTTTAAATCATAACTGAATCAAATTTACCATCCACATATTGAATAATCATCATCAATACAATTAGGAATCAAAGAAATAACAAGAATAGGGAATTAGAGTGCAAATCTATTTTCTTGATCCACTATTGAATCTCTAATGCCTTCCAAATGCTTCAAGTCTTCAATATAATCCACTCTAGAAAGTAACTACACTAATCTATTATTGAAATTCAAGAAAGAAAGAAAATCGTAGTTCCCCATACCCCAAGGGGTGGAATTTGTTTTCATCTGATAATACGTTTCATTCAAAAAAATAGGAGTCTCCGTCGTAACATCCTTTTCCAAGTAGTAAACCAATTCGATAGCTGAACTAAAAGTCAACTGCCGTATTAAGACTGGCGCAGCTGCGTCGTGATAAGCCTTGGATAGGGTGCAACTGCGTTGTGTAGGATCTGGGCAGTCTGTCTGGCGCAGCTGCGTTGTGTCTGGGCGCAGCTGCACCGTGCATCAGCTGGGCCTGGCTTGTTCTGCTGCAATCTTCTGCTGCATTATAGGCTCAATGCACTTCATTCCAACCTCTAGCAATATTCTCAGCTCCATTTTCCTTACCATCATCAATTCATCATAGCCACGAACACAGCTTAGCTCCAATATCACCAAAAGAGTTCCCAGTACTGAAACTACAAAACAAAGCACAAATGCATAAAATTTATACATTAAAATGATTTTAAGCAACAAATTCAAATCAGTTAATATCTAAATAAGTTGTTATAAAACTACTTATCAATTGTCAGAAGAGTGGGAATGTTCTCGAGTGAGTCCCTTAAGGGTGTGAACACTCGAGGGCGTTTGACTTCTTCACCTCTTGGAAATGGAGGGTTTGAAGATTGTGCTTAAAAGGGAATGAAATTTCTCCTCTGGATAGACATGTTCTGATTGCCTTTTTGACCCTGTAGTATCAAGAAAACATCCTCCTCTTTCTCTTTATGGACCCTCCAGGGGTTGTTTCCATAATTTTTTGATTGGATGTGCTCAGCAACAGCCTTAAGGGCAGCTAGGTCTTGAATCTTTCCTGAATTCAAACCCATCTCAACCATCTCCCCATGTTTAATCATTTCAAAAAATGGATTACCAATGCCAGCTAAGACTCTTTCATAGAAAAGAGCTTCTTGTATGTCTATGAATGTCATGACCATTTTTGATTCCGTCATGGAAGGAATAACTTGAGCAGCAAGGCGCCTCCATCTTTGAGCATACTCTCTAAAAGACTCGTTGGACTGATTCTTGACCTTGGTAATCTGGTACCGGTAAGGAGCCATCTGAGACTGGAAGCTGTATTGCGTGAGGAAGGCGTGAGCTAGATCCTCCCAACTATGGATCTTTGAGTTGTCCAATCTGGTATACCACGAATGGCTGTTGGGTAAAATCAATACGCATAAAACACGCAAGTGCACGTGGTCAACAAGTAATAAAGTGATGAATAAAGTATCGTTCCCACTATGACAAAATATCAAGAATCTTAACTTCACAATTATCAATTTTGTATTAATCCTAATTTTATTAAACTAATCAATTCAATGGTTTTTTAAAAAAAAAACTAATTAAAAGAAACTAAATTAATAAATAATTAAATTATCACAAAAGAAATAATCACCAATAACGAAATTCAGAATTTTCAAACAATTAATGGAGAATTAGACTTATGATTTCACCCTAAGCTTCACTCTGATTTTCTAACTTTTATTCCAATTCACTCAATATTTCAGTTTATTAACCAAGAACACGAACGTAGTAAGAGCCACCTCTCGATGCACTAATACCATATTAACATCAATCCACAATTAAGATAGAAATCCGTCAAACACCTAAATTAACCAACTCACTATATCTCTATGTGAACTGCAATTAAATAGGTTGAAGTTTAAGTTCTCTTAACGATTACATGCGATGTTAAGCGTATCTCTACCTTCACAATAATCACAAATATGCTATCGACATAATTTATGACACTTGCTATATTAACTAGGTCTAGATTTGAATATCCTCTCTCGATTCCTTTCAAGTCCACATAAAATTGTTGATCAGGCAATTCATAAATTCACGCACAAATTAACATAGATAAACTGAAAATATCTTATAAAATTGGAAATCAAAGTTATAAAATCATCGCTAGGCTTAAGGATCCATCACAAGTCTAACAAGTAAATTAGTTCATAACGAACGAATTCAAAACTGAATAATTTGTTGAAAACATCATCCCAATTACAAAATAGATGAAAGAGAAGAAGAATTGTAGAAAACTCCTTCACGTAGCCTCAATCTGCAATCGTTGTGATAATCTCTGAAAATCACTCCTCCAATTTTCGCTCTCCAAATCCTTCAATCCGTGCTGAAAACCTTGCCTTTGTGCTAGAGAATTGTTGTTTTTCTAAGTGGTAACAAGCTTCCCTGACTCCTGGACGTATTCTCCCTTTAATAGACTCCAAAATGCACCAGCTAGCCCACCAATCCGAGCCAAAACAGAAGTTAAAACCTAATAGGACAGCAGCAGAAACGGGACCCCCGCCCCGGCGGGGGGTACTGGGCAAAAAGGGCCCGCCCCGGCGGGCATACCTTCTGACTTCAAAATTTCTTAAGTTCCAATTTTTTTCACTTTTGCTCCAAAAAGACCACCTTTTCATCCTTAATGCATCCATGACCACCCTACACATAAAATAACAAAAACAAGTAAAATCGAACACAAAATATATAAATAAATACGAATTTAAACTTGATTTGAACAATGATTCGCGTATATAAAATCCGCTTATCAAAATCCCCTAAACTTAAACCGTGCTAGTCCACGAGCACAAACAAGCTACATGCAATGCAATGAAATGCAATAACAATCTAAACGCCTAAACAAATCCAACAATATCGCATAAACAAATTTATTCTACCGGCCTCAGAGAAAACAAGCAACTCTACACTACGAATTATCAAAACCAATCCACGCTTACATATTAATTCTCAATTCTTAAACAATCATCACTGGTATAGCGTGTGTGTGTGATCAACATCAAGTTTAACTGATACGGACCCAAATTCAATACATAAACAATTTCTTAGAAGGAATTATACAGCACAAACTTAAAAAAATCTCAAAGATAGGCACGATTCAACTAAAATTAAACTTAACTAAATTCAAGGGTACATGCAGGATACTTATACTTTCTCTTTTTTTTTTCTTTTTCTTCTTTTTTTTTTCATAGATGGTTGGTGAGTGCATTTTATGCTCCATCTCACGCTTGTGTTTATGGGGAGTGCATTTCACCTCAACCCACCACAAGACTCAACATATTTCATTCCCCCTTTTTTTTTGTTTTTTTTTATTTTTTAAACTAACATAGCTCATATATCCCACATATATTCCCCCCAACTCAGGTTCTTGCCTAATTTAAGCCTTCACTGCCTATCCTTGTCATTTTCTAATTCACGCTAGCACTATCCTTTAAAAACCCTTTATGTATCAATTTGAACTAACCGGTCAACAAAGATGTTATTAGTGCTACCCTTTTTATAACAGTTTCAAATAAGTCCAAGAATCGATTCATAACAGTAATTATATCACAGTTCTAATAATCCATACTATATTGGTTAACTTGTTCACAATCTCATCATTGGCCAGAATAACCTGTAGAATGCAACACCATTGGACATATGCAACCTATTTTTTTTTAACATAAAAACTTATGAAAACAATGCAAACTTCTAACTAATATGCAAAATAAAATTAGAAAACAGCATGCATGCAACTAAACAAATATAACTCCCCCAAACTTAAATAAGACAATGCCCTCATTGGATAAAAATATATAGCACGAGGACTTCCCTGAAACTGTTTAAGTCTGGGGCGGTGGTTGGTGCTCTTCCTCATCTGAATCACTAGGAGGAAAGCGAGGTAATGGACCGGGTTGTTCATATGGAAATTGACCCGCCGGGTTGAAACTCTGGAGTGTTGTATTCAATGAGGCGAAAGATGCATTCATGGCATCAAACATGTCGTCTTGGCGCATCGCCAATCGTCGCATCTCCCGGCGTGTCACCCTATTAGAAAAAGTCAATTGATTCTGAAAAGCAAGGAATTGAGCACTAGAAAATGTCTCAGTCGGTGGAGTCTGCTCGGTTCCCCGATCACCCATTGCTTCATCCTCATCCCCCGAAGTATCTTCGGCATCATCCTCGGGTTCCGACGCTGATGGAAAAATAAAACCCAAACCCCGTGGATGGGACTCTCCTCCAGGCCAAACAGAATACCGGGCTATCATTCTAATATCTAGGATCTGCAGCGGCATTAAAGTGGGCTCATCATCGGACCAACGTACCCCGGCTTGATGACACAACCCACATATAAGAGATGGATGTGGTAAGCCGCCAGAAAAATTTCCACGTAGGCATCTTCGTATAGAAAAACTAATAATTGCCCCGATGTCTATGAGGAAATCTTGGACAATGGCATACAGGAGGAGTGCCTTTTCCTTGGTCACGTCCGAGGTGTGCGTGGACGGTAGCAGTTTAGCACAGAGGAAGGCATACCAGATTTTACCATATCGACTTAGGTCTTTGCTGTGAAACACGGTGCCCCCCTTCCGTCCCTTTATCCAAGTAGTCCCCGGCTTAGTCATGTTTTGAATCACCTCCTCATAGTCGGGGTCAAAATCCCGTATGTAAGCATATTGACACTGGCGTGGCACCCGCAGCTGATAAAAGGCATTGATGGCATCTGCACTGAACGGGACCATGCGACCCCTCACGAAGGCAGTGAATGGTGCCTTGTCCTCGGCGTTTGCATAAAATTCTTTAACAACATTCACAACAGCGGGCTCGGGCTCCGCTGTAAACCTTATTCATCCCTGTTGGTAGATTTGTTGCATCATTTCCCCATCATTGCCCTCGGGAGCCAACCCCCGTTCCGGTGTAAGAGCTTTTGTAACCATATAGTCGTACCGGTCGGCGGCGACGGCACTTCGGAATTTGCGACGGTCATATGTTCGGGTTGGCGGTTGCACAGTGCTAGAACTTGCCCCCCGTTGTCGTTTGGATGTTGGTTGTGAAGCCATGGATTACCGGATGTGTGAACGTGCTAGCACACACTTTCTTCTCTTGCACTTTGGTTCAGTAAATTTAGCAAACACCTAGCGTGCACAGCCCATTCTCCTCTCAACTTAGGTGGTTTGTATGGAATTGCAGTGAAGAGAAGATGAGAATGTGATAATAATGCTAGAGTAGTCACCTGTAAGTGTGTGGAGCCCAATAGCTAGAAGAATTTGTGTGCAAAGGAATTTGTATAGTGGAGATAGAATTTAGGGTTTATATAGAGTGATGGAAGGTGGAGAAGGTGGTGGATGGTATTGAAGTAGTGTGGATGGTGTGGAGGAGAAGATGGGTAAATTAATTAGGTAATGGTGATGGTGGTAGGAATAGGGTAGGATCGTGGGTGATGTTGGGGAGAGGAAAGAAGGATGATAGTCGGCGTGGAGTGAGGGAGAGAGGGCTGGTTCGTGCCTTTTTATCAGGCGTGTCTGCCCAGGAATACGGACCCCCGCCCCGGCGGGGGTGTTAAGCCTAGAAATGCCCGCCCCGGCGGGCTAGCCCACTGTTAAACTCTTTGGTCAAAAATTTTTGGACATGAAAAATTTCCAAACTTCCTCCGTTGTGTAGTCCTTGTTGCTCTAAGTCGTGTTTGACCTTTCCTGAAACCAACAACAAGCAAAACGTTAGATTAATGATGACTTGGAGTTTGGATTGATTTTTAGTATTTTTCAGAGATTTTAAGCAAACTTAATAAATGAAAATTCCTAACTACTTCTTTCATAAACTATATCCTACCAACTTAAATGTGAAATATGAAAAATAAAGAAATATTGGGTTGCCTCCCAATTAGCGCTTGATTTTAAGTCGTTCAGTCTGACTACTCCCTGTTTTACTGTGTATCGGCTAGGATGATAGTGACGGCGTCCAAATTTGACTCGCCACCCCAATAATGCTTTATACGTTGGCCATTGACTTTGAACGTTTCTAATGAATTGCGACTGTATAATTCAACCGCGCCATGAGGAAATACCCGTTTGATAGTAAATGGTCCCGACCATCTTGACTTAAGCTTTCCGAGGAACAACCGCAGCCGTGAATTGAACAAGAGGACTGTTTGACCCGGCTTGAATGTTCGTTGGATAATTTTGTAGTCGTGCCATTTTTTAACTTTTTCTTTGTATAGTTTGGCATTCTCATAAGCATGGAGGCGGAATTCGTCGAGCTCATTAAGTTGAAGTAGCCTCTTTTCTCCTACAGCGTCTTGGTCGAAATTCAATTTTTGTATTGCCCAATAAGCTTTGTGCTGTAACTCCACCGGCAAGTGACATGCCTTGCCGTACAAGAGTTGATATGGCGACATCCCGATTGGCGTTTTGTATGCAGTGCGGTATGCCCATAATGCATCATCCAATCGAAGCGACCAATCTTTTCGGCTTGGGTTAACGACTTTTTCCAATATCTTTTTGACTTCTCTGTTCGATACCTCGGCTTGCCCATTAGTCTGAGGGTGATAAGCAGTCGCCACTTTATGATTGACCCCATACTTAGCCAAAAGAGCTATAAACGACTTGTTACAGAAATGACTGCCTTCATCACTAATAATTGCTCTTGGCGTGCCAAACCTTGTGAAAATATTTTTATGTAGAAACTTGAGGACCACCTTGGCATCATTAGATGGTAATGCGGCAGCTTCAACCCATTTCGATACGTAGTCCACCGCGAGCAAAATATACTGATTGCTCAAAGACGACGGGAATGGTCCCAAGAAATCGATGCCCCATACATCGAAGATTTCCACTTCCAGAATTGTTTGTAGGGGCATCTCATTCCGTTTCGATATGTTACCCACCCGTTGGCATCTATCACATGTTTTCACAAATTGATGGGCATCTTTGAACAACGTAGGCCAATAAAACCCGGACTGAAGAACTTTCACCGCAGTGCGCTCACTTCCGTAATGTCCACCGTACGCCGATGAGTGACATTCTGTTAGTATTGTGTGAACTTCACTGTATGGAATACATCGTCGAATCATCTTATCGGCGCATTGTTTAAACAGATACGGCTCATGCCATATGTACCACTTGACATCATGAAGAAACTTCCTTTTTTGCTGTCGTGTGAGATCTGGTGGAAGAATTTTGCTTACCACATAGTTCGCGAAGTCTGCATACCACGGAAATTCTGCATTCAACCCAAGTAACTGCTCATCCTGGAATGTCTCATGAGTCACGCATTTATCTTTATCTGTTGTCTTCGGATTTTCCAGTCGGGATAGATGATCGGCAACTTGATTCTCCGTCCCCTTTCTATCTTTAATTTCTAAATCAAACTCTTGAAGTAAGAGAATCCATCGGATAAGACGTGGCTTAGCATCTTTTTTCGCTATTAAGTACCGAATCGCTGAGTGGTCTGTGTAGACTATTACCTTTGTTCCGATCAAATATGCCCGAAATTTGTCGAACGCGTATACTACTGCAAGCAACTCCTTTTCCGTAGTAGTGTAGTTCATTTGAGTTTCTGTTAGTGTTTTTCTTGCATAATATATTGCGTGAAACACCTTATCTCGTCGTTGGCCCAAAACTGCTCCAACAGCATAGTCGCTTGCATCACACATGAGTTCGAATGGCATTTTCCAGTCTGGTGCGACTATCACGGGGGCTGTAGTTAACTTCTTCTTCAACAATTCAAACGTGGATTTGCACTCCTCTGTAAACTAAAAGTCGCATCCTTCTCTAAAAGACTGCATAGAGGTTTTGCAATTTTAGAGAAGTCCTTAATGAATCTCCGGTAGAACCCAGCATGCCCCAGAAAACTGCGAATACCCTTAACTGAGCTTGGTGGAGGTAGTTTCTCGATCGTGTCCAACTTTGCCTTGTCCACCTCTAATCCTTGAGCCGACACCTTATGTCCCAATATTATGCCCTCCTCAACCATGAAGTGGCATTTTTCCCAATTTAGTATGAGGTTGGTATCCTTACAGCGTTGCAATACCATGACCAAGTTTTCTAAGCAAGTGTCAAAAGTACTTCCATAGACCGAGAAATCGTCCATGAATACTTCAACGTTTTTCTCCACCATGTCCGAAAAAATAGCCATCATACACCGCTGAAAAGTTGTCGGTGCATTACATAGTTCGAATGACATCCGCCTGAATGCAAAGGTGCCGTAGGGGCAAGTAAATGTCGTCTTTTCTTGGTCTTCAGGAGCGATAGCAATCTGATTGTATCCCAAATATCCATCCAATAAGCAGTAAAACTCATGCCCAGCTAACCTGTCTAACATTTGATCGATAAAAAGGTAGAAGGAAATGGTCCTTCCGGGTTGCCTTATTCAATCTCCTATAATCAATGCACACCCTCCAACCCATTACTGTCCTTGCTGGAATTAACTCATTTTCCTCATTCTGAATTACCGTCATTCCCCCTTTCTTCGGCACACAATGAATCGGACTTACCCATTTACTGTCGGAAATTGGGTATATGACTCCGGCATCCAATAATTTCAAAATTTCCTTCTTGACCACTTCCTTCATGATTGGGTTGAGTCGACGTTGATGCTCCACGGATGGGCTCGCATTATCTTCCATCAGAATTTTGTGCATGCAAAATGATGGGCTAATGCCTTTTATATCCGCAATTGTCCATCTAATTGCTGATTTGTGATCCCGAAGGACCCTCAGCAACTTTTCTTCCTGCAATTCGTTAAGTGCAGCAAAAATAATTACAGGTAAAGAATTTAAATCGCCTAAATACGCATACCTGAGGTGTTCAGGGAGTGGTTTAAGTTCTAAGGCTGGTGGCTCATCCAATGATGGTTTCAATTTTTCTATAACTGTATCCGCGGTATACAGCGGTTCAACCGGTGGTCTGAATCGGCTAACTCGTGGTAACGAGTCTAGCATCTGTAATAATTCCACAAATTCTGGGTCGTCTATTTCCTCATTCCCCAGTAACGTTGTTTCTAACGGATCGTTGCTTAAACTCTTGCTCATTTCTTCGGTGGCAATCTGCTCAATTAAATCTACCCGATTACACTCTTCCTCGTCTGTAGGATATTTCATGGCCTTGAACACATTGAATTTTACTTCTTGATCTTGGACCCTCATTATAAGTTCTCCTTTCTGCACGTCTATGAGTGTTCGTCCCGTGGCCAAGAAAGGTCTCCCTAGGATGATCGGGATGTTCTTATCTTCCTCGAAATCCAGTACGATAAAGTCCGCAGGGAATATGAACTGATCCACTTTTACCAGAATGTCCTCGACAATGCCTCTCGAATATGTGACCGACCTATCTGCCAATTGTATTGAAATATTTGTAGGCTTCGGTGCGGGCAAACCCAATTTTGAATATACTGATAAGGGCATAAGATTTATGCTTGCTCCCAAGTCACATAGGCACTTATTGAACGACATCTTCCCGATCTTGCACGGAATAGTGAAGCTTCCCGGATCTTTAAGTTTAGGTGGGAGCTTTTTCTGTAACACTGTACTGCATTCCTCTGTTAGTGCCTGTGACACCCCCAAATCCCGGTACTTCATTACCTCAAGATTTGGTGTTCACGTAATCAAAACATTCATTTCTAACTACCCAATCATAATAAAATTGAATAATAAAAGAAAACATGCCCATACAGGATTAAACTTAAATAAAAGAAATCTCCCAGGTTATCCAACCTTTAACAATAATCATTCAAATGCGGAAAATTAAATAACTTCATTACAATCTTTAAATCAAATTCTGAAAGTAAACTATCAAAACTATTACAAGTCTTCAGCATTTATTCATCTTTCCTTTTCCCTTACTGGTACTAGGTACGTCACCCGTTTCAACTTTAGCTGTAAGAAATTTTACAGGCAAGAGTGAGCAAACAAGGCCCACTTGAAATAACAATAAGTAAATCTTTAAACTTTTACATCAATTGCCAATAATAGGCTCAATAGAACTGAACAATATATTCTATTAACTTTCTAAAAATTTTAACATTCACTGAGGGTCTAATGACCGCGAATCATGTCCACAGTTATAAGTAATCTTTCAACTTTAACTTTAACAGTCATAAGACTATAAGGACTTCACGTACTTAGGGGGATCAACCCTTCGTACAATGTATTGTGCACAACCATTTCAACGCTAAGCGTAAACCTCTATTAAAAGAGTTGTTCATCTCAGTATTTAGAATACAAGTCCGCACCAAAGTAAGTTTGGTTTGGATAAGCTTTCAAGATAATTTGGAGTTCAACGGACAACCACTAAGGATTAGTTGAATACAAGATAATAACACTATGTTGTTGAACGATCATACTGAATAAACATTTCGTTCTAAGTTCATGCTTTAGGAATAATCTAATAGCATAACAATTGAATAACTCATCATACCTTGCTTTGAACAATGTTAAGCTAAGGTTACATCTTAGAATTTAATATCAAGCATGCACAACAAATAATAACTTGAACGATAAACTAAAGGTACTTGCATGCTAATATAACAAGTTTAGAGTTAAGAAAACTTGCACAATTATAAAAGTAGAGTTAGAGAACTTGCATAAGTGTAACATAACAGTGAAAAGTAACCTTGCTGAATAATAAAGTAGCAAAGGTTAGGGAACTTGCCTCGTGTGTAGGTTAAACAATTACTATTCACGTTCACCCCAAGTCCTACACATACCATATGCATTGACAATACACATTAGTTACACTAACATTACCTTTATGAGTTCCTTTATTACTCTTAGTATAGCTACTAACTAAGTTTAAGTTTAAACAACACCACATCTTTCATGAACATTACTTTTTAGCTTTATTACAACTACTTAGATGATCATGCCATTGCACCACATATACATTAACAACTTGATACAACATCCTAATATATGTCCAACATGTTATCATTAAGTTATACTAATACTCAAAGGGTTGCACTTGCATTCGTGCATCCCGACGCCCTCCGATTGGCTCCAAATACACAATAGTCCTAACGATGGCCATTTTGACTACTGTTACAGACCTCAAATTAAAACACTTAAAGAATGAAAGTTGTAGGTCTACTCTTCCTCTTTCCGAATCATCTTGAATTACCTAAATCGGAGTTCGTATGAAAAAGTTATGGCCGTTTTACTACAGGAGGCCAAAACTGCCCAACTAGGCCACTTTTCCGGCGCCGGGGCGCGGAACAGTGGCGCTGGGGCGCGAGCTACGGCACTGGGGCGCGAGCTACGACGTTGGGGCACGAGCTACCGGCCCATTTTTGGCGCTGGGGCGCGAACCTTGGCGCCAGGGCGTGAAATTTGGCGCTGGGGCGTGGATTTTGACGCTGGGGCGCCGAAACTCACAGAACCAACCCGAAAGACAGAGCAAAGCTACTGTCTAAATTTATTTTTAACAACCAATGGCATCTAACACATGTATAACTTCATGAAAATTACACATAAAAGTTAACAATCATCAATATATCCATCACCAATCATTAATTATCAATTCCATAAACTAATTCTTTGAAACACTGTGTTTTAAAGTAAAAATCCATTGATGAAATATAAATTACAGTGAACGAAAATTTCCACTGTTATCAACAAATTTTGATTCCTTTGAAATACAACTATACCAACATAACAAATTAACATGTATAGTTCAATTCCTCAGTTAGCATACAATTTATCGAATCACATACAAATTTTGTTATTTTTCAAAACATATGTTCGTATATAAATTTTCACTGAAAAACCAAGTTATCTTCCTCAATGATAATTTAGCATACAACACCTACACACCTATATATACATGCTAGTTATAACAACACAACATGTAATACCAAAACAATTTCTGGAACAAGGTTTACAGACAATTTGGTAAAACTTATACACGGTTATGACAAGAAAACAAAGACATACAATTTCTCAAAAACTATATAACGTAAACATATATTATAAGGTTTGTACAACCTACCTTTAATTTGTTCTAGAAAACTTGTAATTCAAAACTTGTTTTGGACAATCTTGCACTTGGCTTCTTCTCAAAATCTCTGAACTTTTCCTTTCTCTTTTCTTACTTCTCTCAATGATAGACTAGGTACTAACAATGAGCGTAAACCCAAAACTGATATACGTAGAATAAAACTGATATGGCAATAATAAGCCTACTTATTATATCAGTTATTAAACATATAACGTATAACTAATAAATATAAATATATTTCATTTATATATTTGTTTTATTTTATTAATAATTTTAATTCAAAAGATACCCAAAAGCCATAAGGCTTCGTTTGGCAACCCATTTAAAATTTAAGGATTAATACTTAAGCCTTGTTTGGCAAAGAACTAAATTAAACTACTTTAATTTAATTTAATAACTCTTTATAACATAGTTATTTGTCACACTTTATGAAATAATAATTTATTAAATAAATCACGTAACCACATAACTCAATCCACATAACACATTAATTATTTAACAAATAAATAATTAACTAATTACATTAATTATTTAGCAAATAAATAATTAACTAAATAAACTCAATCAAATTGAACAATTACTTATTCACTAATAAACACATCCAATAAATATTTATATAAATCAATAAATATTTATAACTTACATTTTAAAAAAAAATATGGAATGTTACAGTGCCACTGTTTCGAAGTCTTCCCATTTCTTCTTCCTTGACAGAATTCCCTTCATAAACTTCGCGTTACTCGGCATTTGGTCTAGGGCCTCTGCAAATGGAATATTAATCTGGAGTTTCTTGAACACCTCTAAAAATTTTGCGAACTGCTTACCGGACTTCTGTTTTTGGACTTTCTGCTGAAACGGCGGTGGAGGATGAACAATCGGCTCACTGTTTAGCTTTGGTTCCTCTGATTTGTTTCCCTTTACTGCATTACTGTCGTCGGCTTTTTCTTCCGGTGTTGCTGAATTTTCTGCACTAATCCCACCGAGGTGTTTTCCGCTTCTCAACATAACTGCCTGACATTGCTCATGATTACCTTTCGGATTTCTTTCGGTGTCACTAGGTAAAGTTCCTTGTGGTCTACTATTCATTGCCAACGCAAGTTGCCCTATCTGATTCTCTATATTCTTGAGAGCAATAGTATGATTCTTCAACGTCAGATCAGTGCTAGTTTTGTACCTTGACCAGGATTCCTCATCATCGGATTTCCTGTCCTACTGTTGCATTTGTTGTGGGGGACTATGAAATCCAGGGGGATATGATGGTCGTGGAGCTTGAGTTTGCTGATTATTGCTCCACGAGAGGTTTGGGTGGTTCCTATTCCCCTAGTTGTAGGTATTTTGGTATGTATTTTGCGGATTTCTGTTGTAGTTGCCTATGTACTAAACGGATGCTGGATTTATCGCGCACTGCTCTGTCAGATGATCCCCCGCACATAATTCACATACTGCCATAACCTGTTAAACTTTAGCCCCTGCTAACATTTGCACCGTCTCATTCAGCTTATCAAACTTTATGGATAGTGCAGAAATAGTTGCGTGTAAAGATGTTACTCCGTCTACTTCCAAGATCCCGGCTGTTTTTACCTCTGTCATTCTTGATGTGGGCCACTAGTAGTTATTTGCCGACATTGTTTCTATCAAATTGTACGCATCCTCATAACTTTTAGCCAAGAATGCTCCCCCCGATGCCGCATCAATACTCCCTATGATATTGCCATGTAGCCCGTTATAGAAGGTGTTCATTTGTAACCACTTGGGCAATCCATGATGTGGGCACTTCCTGAGCAAGTCTTTGTATCTCTCCCATGACTCATATAGTGACTCTCCACTCTGTTGCGCAAACAATGTGATGTCACTCCTCAATTTCGCAGTCTTTGCCGGTGGAAAAAATTTGGCAAGAAATTTTTGAGCCAAATCCTCCCACGTAGTGATCGAACCCAGCGGGCAAGAGTGTAACCAACTTTTCGCCTTGTCCCGTAAGGTAAATGGGAACAAGCGAAGTCTTACTGCCTCATCCGATACCCCGTTGTACTTGAACATATCGCACATTTCTAGAAAACTGAGCAACTGCTCATTTGGATCGTCGTGTGCCATTCCCCCAAACTGACATGAATTCTGCATCATCTGAATAGTCCCAGGCTTTATTTCAAAAGTGTTCACAGCAATTGCAGGCCTAGTAATGCTTGACTGCAGATCAGTCACCCTAGGTGTGGAAAAGTCCCTCAACGCTTTCTGGTCTTCGGCAGCCATTGTTCCTTCCTTATCAGAATTTTCAAATTCGGGCCTCGTTTCCTCAATCCACTTACTCAACTTTTGAAATCGTCTGTCAATGTCGTCCTCAAAAGGTAGCAAGTCTGGATGTTTAGACCGTGTTTGCATAAACCGATGTTAAAAACCTGAAATAGAGAAAACAAAAATAAAAATGTTTAAGTAAAACTGGACTAATTAAACTGATATTGTAAAAACAACTATTAAAATCTCGGCTAAATTGTCCCTGGCAACGGCGCCAAAAACTTGTTGGGTAAAATCAATACGCATAAAACACGCAAGTGCACGTGGTCAACAAGTAATAAAGTGATGAATAAAGTATCGTTCCCACTAGGACAAAATATCAAGAATCTTAACTTCACAATTATCAATTTTGTATTAATCCTAATTTTATTAAACTAATCAATTCAATGGTTTTTTTAAAAAAAAAAACTAATTAAAAGAAACTAAATTAATAAATAATTAAATTATCACAAAAGAAATAATCACCAATAACGAAATTCGGAATTTTCAAACAATTAATGGAGAATTAGACTTGTGATTTCACCCTAAGCTTCACTCTGATTTTCTAACTTTTATTCCAATTCACTCAATATTTCAGTTTATTAACCAAGAACACGAACATAGTAAGAGCCACCTCTCGATGCACTAATACCATATTAACATCAATCCACAATTAAGATAGAAATCCGTCAAACACCTAAATTAACCAACTCACTATATCTCTATGTGAACTGCAATTAAATAGGTTGAAGTTTAAGTTCTCTTAACGATTACATGCGATGTGAAGCGTATCTCTACCTTCACAATAATCACAAATATGCTATCGACATAATTTATGACACTTGCTATATTAACTAGGTCTAGATTTGAATATCCTCTCTCGATTCCTTTCAAGTCCACATAAAATTGTTGATCAGGCAATTCATAAATTCACGCACAAATTAACATAGATAAACTAAAAATATCTTATAAAATTGGAAATCAAAGTTATAAAATCATCGCTAGGCTTAAGGATCCATCACAAGTCTAACAAGTAAATTAGTTCATAACGAACGAATTCAAAACTGAATAATTTGTTGAAAACATCATCCCAATTACAAAATAGATGAAAGAGAAGAAGAATTGTAGAAAACTCCTTCACGTAGCCTCAATCTGCAATCGTTGTGATAATATTTGAAAATCACTCCTCCAATTTTCGCTCTCCAAATCCTTCAATCCGTGCTAAAAACCTTGCCTTTGTGCTAGAGAATTGTTGTTTTTCTAAGTGGTAACAAGCTCCTCTGACTTCTGGACGTATTCTCCCTTTAATAGACTCCAAAACGCACCAGCTAGCCCACCAATCTGAGCCAAAATAGAAGTTGAAACCTAATAGGACAGCAGCAGAAACGGGACCCCCGCCCCGGCGGGGGGTACTGGGCAAAAAGGGCCCGCCCCGGCGGGCATACCTTCTGACTTCAAAATTTCTTAAGTTCCAATTTTTTTCACTTTTGCTCCAAAAAGACCACCTTTTCATCCTTAATGCATCCATGACCACCCTACACATAAAATAACAAAAACAAGTAAAATCGAACACAAAATATATAAATAAATACGAATTTAAACTTAATTTGAACAATGATTCGCGTATATAAAATCCGCTTATCAACGGCCTTCTCTAGTCAGACTTTTCTGGAACAGCTGCATCCTAAGCTTCTCGTCCTCTGCATAAGACCTAAGTTCTCCAATAAACAGCTTCAAGTGTGTGTAAGGATCTCCTAACCCATCATATTTTTCGAAGTAAGGAGTTTTAACTTTTTTTTAGATAATGAACCCCAGGGAATGTACAAAGGTTAGCATATGAGACACTTCTATGTACTCCAATTCCTTTGATTGCACGAAGGGTTTCTTCCATTTGAAGGACTTTCTTCCTGATGTCACTGGTGTCTGGATCTCTTTTGAGATGGGTGATATCATGACTTTGGTTGGTCGTATCCAACTGAAGTTCAGGTTCTATAATGGCTCTATCAGGACATTGGGTTCCTCCTTGTGTAGAGGATTCAACATATATAGGTATCCTCGTACCCTGAGTAGACTGGTCTAGTTCTTTAAGCAGAACACCCAAATCTGTGATTTGTTTACTTAATCCGTCAAATTCTTTACGCGAAACTGGATTAAGGTCAGTCTGGTCTGATGATGACATAATTGACTGTAGGCTCGTGGACTTTTTGGACTTTAATCGGGTAATAGGTCCAATTGCTTCCCTATAAAAGACTTGCATAGTTTAGTCTTTAGGGAATGTGTGTGAATATCTACATGCTATGTATCCGTTCTAGGAATATTATACTGCAAGGCGGATGTTAGTTGTTCTATAATCCATGATAACATGTTTTAATTTATGTATGTACACATGTTTCTTCATATTTCCCATTACACAGAGATGAATATGGAATGAAATTACAAGTAATTATTTTTACAAGTAATTTAAAATGAGAAAGCATGAAGAGACTTTCCTCCGTGTTTAGCTTATCAGAGGCTGACCTATCTTAGGTTACTCTCGCGACTTTTTGGCATGAAGGTTCCCAAATCATCGCAATTTACTCGACGAGAAGTTAATCCGGTCTTTCAACTAGAGCGAATTTTGGTGGTTCCTTTCCTGAGCCTCGTTGGAATTAGTCTTTTTACGAGTCCAGTAATCAAACACCGACAGGATAGCCTCCTGATGGAGGAACCACACGACATACATTCACATACAACGTGTCTCACCGTTTATGAAAATGATGACATGTGCGAAGCACTAATATCACAAGCAGATATAGTGTAAAGCATTTAAGTGCAGAAAAATATATGTATTCGTACACATTCATTATAAATGTAAATGCAACATCCACACACAAGCATATAACTGTTTTGAAAAAATTTTAATAGTGGCTTAAGTCCTCTTTACTGGAAGTGTCCCCAGCAGAGTCGCCACCTGTCGACGTCGGGATTTTTATTTGTCCCTTTTCGTTACTTGTTCTTTGGTGTTCTCATGTTAGGTGAGATTTGTTTGAAAAAATAAGTCAAAAAGGTCTGACATGTATCATGTCGACGATGGACTGTTAAGAGTCTCCAGTTGGTTTTTTATATGATTGTACCAACATAACCGAGAAAAGGTTTGCACATTGACCCAGTGATATGACACTGCTAAACGAGTCGGTGAAACCGAGATTCATTAGGGTCCGGGGACTTGATTATGCGGAGGGAAGGTGTTAGGCACCCCCCGACATCCGTGTTACCACGGTGACTGCCACTTTTCAAGAAACTGTTATATGAATATGTGTGTGTGTGTGTGTGTGGATCAATGTGCAATTATTTGGAAGTAGTGCGAGGCCTCATTAGCACCTATATACACAGGGTTTGAATTTGTGTAAAAATTCAGTTTTAAATAAGATATGGCAGTGATGGTTTAGAAAAGAGATTTTTCAAACCCATATGATCAATAGTAATTGAGACCTTTTACACTCCCATTTTTATTAAGTGTTGGGCTTGATTATTTTTATTTTCGAGATGCGAAGCATCTTCGAGAAAATAATATACAAAATTGTGCCGAACTCCTCGTGGGTATGAAAACCATATGTGGAAATTCGAACACCGTGAATAAATTTACAAGTTGCATACAACTGAAAAATGTTTGTCACGGGAACCAAATCTAGATTTAGTAGACTGAATCTGTCATCACATGATTCCTAGGCTCACATGATGCCGAAATTGATAATAAAACAGTAAGCATGTATATATATAAAAGATGTAAATATATATATACAGACATGATTAGCCACCACGAAGCACCTCCATGGGGGATCAAAAATATAAATAAAGCTGTAAAAGAAATCAACTGCCACGGAGTAAACTCCATGCGGGACGAAAAATAAAGAAAGCTGTAAAGACGGTCAACCGCCACGAAGTAAACTCCATGAGGGACTAAATGTGTGTGTGTGTGTGTGTGTGTGTGTATATATATATATATAGGAAGGATCAAGAGCATAATCCTTAAATAGCATAATGCCTTAAGTAGCATAATTTTATCAAAACGACGCCGTTTTATAAGGACGCGGTGATATTTTTGTAAATACCATGCCACTGCGTATTTACAAAAATGCCACCGCGTCTTATCAAAACGACGTCGTTTTGATAAAATTCTGCTATTTAAGGCGTTCTGCTATTTAAGGATTCTGCTCTTGATCCTTTCTGTATATATATATATATATATATATATATATATATATATATATATATATATATATATATATATATATATATATATAGGGATAAGCGCACCGAATGTAAAATTATATATAAGGGATAAACGCACCGAATGTAAAATTCAGGCTCATCGAACAAAGTCCGACAACAGTGGATATATATATATATATATATATATATATATATATATATATATATATATATATATATATATTAAAGCAGTAAATTCTCCCGATGTAAAATCTAAGCTCATTGAACAGAGTTCGACACACACACACACACACACATACACACACACACACACACACACACACACACACACACACACACACATATATATATATATATACGAAAGAAAATAAATGCTCCAGACCGAAGTCTAGGCTCAATCGAGGCATAACTCGATAATCTTAGTCCATATATAAAAATATATACATAAGTATATATATATATATATATATATATATATGTAAAAACTGAAGTAAAACCATGGACCGAAGTCCGGGAAAACACACGCAACACGACTCTCAACGAGAAGAATGGTGTGTGCAAAGATGAAGAGAAAAGCTTTAAAGTGTGTGAGAAGGCTTACAGTGAGATGCCAAAGAAGACTTCTATATCTTTAAAGGGATGAACACTCGGCTCCCGCCGATACAAAAGTAGCTATATGTGAGCTCACAAGTGTTTAAAATGAGAAAGCACACAATGTAGGGTGAGTACAGAGCAAATTTGACAGGGCATCCTCGCCTTTTTCTCTTACAAAATGGCCACCCCAAGCCCTCTATTTATAGAGGGGGGAGCCGCAAGTGTACCTACGGCTAGGCCGCAGATGTACCTGCGGCTGGCCGGGTTGCCCCGAGCTTCGCAGGTCTCGAAGTACATGCACGCATGCACTGTAATGTCTGCTCGAACTTTCAAAATTGCAATCCGGGCATCCGACTGAGGTATGTAAGACTTGTTTCGAACCACCATTGTCGAGAGTTACAAAATGACATGGGATTAGAGGTTGTACGAAGTAAGGAAGATGGGACAATGCCCTACGGTCTTCAAGCTTTAAATTCTATCTGTTACCCTGCGTAATAGTCACTCGGGATTTGACCTCTTTAGTTCTTGTGGGACATTGCTGTGTAGAAATGTATGTATAAAATGTTGAGACGGCGCGATGTGGCATCAAGGTTGCAAGATGACGACTTTGCCTCTCACCGGGGTTATTATTGGTTTAGGATGATAAAGCAGATGTTGCTCAGTGTTATATATGAGATTGGACTGCTGCAAGTGTTAAAGGTCCTTAGTGTCATCTCTGAGGTGTGCCTGTCTTCTCGGTGTCATCTTCGGGTCTTGTACTGAGTGCCGAGGTTAAAGTTGATCGTATGCATTTGAAATAAGCATTTTTGGGGTTATCTCTGGAACTGCATTCCTTAGGGTTATCTCCAAGGTTGGTAGCTGCTACTCCTAGTGTTGGGACTGAGACTAAATATCTCGTGGTTATCTCCGAGATGGATCGGTCTTCTCCGGTGAAATTTCTGGTATTGGAACTGCATGCCTCGGGGTTATCTCTGAGGTTGGACCTAATACTCCCAATGTGTGTTCCGGGGTTGAGGCTGAACTTCCGGTATTATCCGGACTGGATGTGAGCTGTCTTCCAGGGTTATCTCTGAAAGATGAATTTGCCCTACTGTAATGTCAGTGAGAGGTGTGCAGAAAATTTTGAGTGTCTATATATATATATATATATATATATATATATATATATATATACTTATATATATGAACTATTGTCAAACTCTGTTCGATGAGCCTGAATTTTATATCCGGAGGGTTTATTTGTTTATATATATATACTTATATATATGAACTGTTGTCGAACTCTGTTCGATGAGCCTGGATTTTACATCTGGTGCGTTTACTGCTTTTATATCTATATATATAGCGACAAATCGCCGAAATGATAAACCGAGCCGGGATCGGTATATATCTCGTGCGTTTACCGCTTATATATATATATATATATATATATATATATATATATATATATATATATATACACACATTTCGTCCCGCCTAGAGTTTACTTCGTGGCGATTGATAGTTTTTACTACTTTCTTTACATTTCGTCCCGCCTGGAGTTTACTTCGTGGTGGTTGATCGTCTTTAGAACTTTATTTACATTTCGGATCCCACATGGAGGTGCTTCATGGTGGTTGATCTTATTTTGTAGCTTTATTTACATTTTCTGGTCCCCCGTGGAGGTGCTTCTTGGTGGTTGATCATGTCTCTATATATATTTACCGCTTTTATATATTTACATTTCCAATCCCCCATAGAGGTGCTTCGTGGTGGTTGATCATGTCTGTATATATATTTATAGCTTTTATATATATAAATGCTTATAACTTTTCATATAAATTGCGACATCATGTGAGCCTAGGAATCATGTGATCACATATTCAGTTTACTGAATCTAGATTCGGTTCCTGTGATGGACATTTTTAGTTGTAAGCTGGTTGTAAATTTATTCACAGTGTTTGGATTTTCTTGGATGGCTCCCATGCCTATAAGGAATTCGGCACGGCTTTGTACATTATTTTCTCGAAGATGCTTCGCATCTCGAAAATAAAAGCAATCAAGTCAAACATGTTAATAAAATGAAAGTATCAAAAGGTCTCAATTACTATTAAGCATAAGGGTTTGAAAAACCTCTTTTACAAAACATCACTGCTATATCTTGTTTAAAACTGAATTTTTACATAAATTCAAACCATGTGTATATAGGTGCGAACGAGGCCTCGCACTACTTCCGAATAATAGCACATTGACCGACACACACACACACACACACATTCATATAACAGTTTATTGAAAAGTGGCAGTCACCGTAGTAGCACGGATGTCGGGGGGTACCTAACACCTTCCCTTCGCATAACCAAGTCCCCGGACCCTAATGAATCTCGGTTTCACAGACCCATTTAGCAATGTCACATCACTGGGTCAATGTGCAATCCTTTTCTCGGTTGTGTTGGTACAACCATTTAAAAAACCAACTAGCGACTCTTACAGTCCAATCGTCGACATATAAATGTTGAACCTTTTCACAACTTGTTTTTTCAAATAAATCTCACCTAACATGAGAACATTAAAAGACAAGAACAGAAAATAGACAAATTAAAATCCCGACGTCGACAGTCGTCGAGCTCAACACCATGATCGTAGTCCCAGAAAATGAAATCGTCGAGCAAGGAGAGGAGATCGTAGAGAGAACTACGCAAGACAACGAACATCCACATCAAGGAGCAGAAATTAATCTTGAAGATTTCAGACAAGAAGAAATCAGGACAAATGTTCCAACAGGAAACAGATGGGCAAAAGATCACACTCAAAACCTAATTATTGGAGATCCAAATGCAAGGGTCAAGACAAGAGCTGCCACTCAGAATAAGTGTTTCTATCTAAGCTTTATGTCACAAATGGAACCCAAGAAGATTAGAGATGCTATGAAAGACTCCAGTTGGATAGAAGACATGCAAGAAGAATTGGATTAGTTTGAAAGAAACAAAGTATGGATATTAGTTCCAAGACCAATAAGTCATCCAATCATTGGCACCAAGTGGGTCTTCAGAAACATGATGGATGAAGATGGATTAATAACAAGGAATAAGGTAAGACTAGTTGCCAAATGTTATTCTCAAGAAGAAGGCATTGACAACGACGAGACCTTCGCACCTGTTGCCTGTGACAAACGAGATTTTTGCAATTTAATTTGAATATTTATTAAAATAAATAAATATTTTTCGATGATTTAATTATTGAATTAATTAATTAATTAATTAGTGAATTTGTGGTAGATTAATTTAATTATATGTGTTATATTGATTAAATTAATGTGGAAAATTTTTGTATTCAAAGTATGTATTTAATTGAGCTTATATTTGATTAAATGAATTAATTAATAAGCATAATGTTAATCTAATTAATTTAATTATTAATTAGAGATTTAATGATTTGACATAATTAATAAATGGGAATTTAATTATGTGACTATGTGAATTAATGAAGAATTATGATATTTTATTTAAATTAAATCAAATAAGATATAGATTAATTACTTATTTAAATGGGTGTGAAATTATTAAACTATATTATAAAGGATTAATTAAATTAAATGGAAAGAACCTTTTAAGTGCTAGCCAAACAAGGCCCTATGAGGAGTTGGGAGCAGTTAAACCATGTAAGGATTAACTGACCCCAACTGTACGCATTAATCAGTCTTTTTCTTTTTACGGATTTCATTTATGAGACTTAACTTAGAGAAAATTAGAGAGAATTAGAGAGAAATTTTAAGGAAACTGGGAGATTGAAGAAGGAAGTAAAGAATAAGAGAGATTGCTATAGGGTAATCTCTTCAAACCCAAATTGTAATTACATTTTTATTTTCTTTTGTAAAAAACTAACTCCAAGTTCTCTATAAACTAAAATTTGTGGCCAATGCGTTAGGAAACTGATAATATATTTTTATTAGCATTCATAAATCAATTTTATATGATGTATATATGATTGGAGTGGTTAATTTCACGTAATCACGCTAAAATCAGAGTTCTTCATTAGTAAGTGTTTTGACTTCTCTGTAAAACAAATATTTCATGGTCATTGAATGAATTGATGATTTATGTGTAGATATGTAACGCCCGAGAAAAATCGGATTTTTGAGAATTAAATTTTTATTTTTATTAAATGAATTTAATTGATTATTTATGGAGCAAGCTAATCAAAGGTCGTTCTATGACCTAGAAATGTCAGAACATCGTAGGATTTTGGCTACGTGGTAGAATTAAAGTGTTTGAATTTCCAAGACGAAAATAAAAGCTTTCCGGAAAAATTTCCGAAAAACACTATTCACGCATTTCTGTTCAGGAATTATTTTTGAACTTCCGAGAAATACGTAACGATAGAATATTGAGGTGAGATGGAATATCTAATAATATTTCAGTTATGGAAAACGTAATATTTTGCCTGTGGACTTAATTTGAGAACGTTAGGAAAATCAAGCGTTAAGAAGTTAGGGTAATAATTGTATGATAAGTAAATTGTGCGAGGTAGAGTATACGAGTATGATACGAGGTATTATACGAGTATGTATGAATGATGGTATATCGTATATCATGAATTAGTATATGAGTTAGAATACAATAATTATACGTATAATACGTTATAAGGCTTTAAGCCAAATGTAATGGATTTGTTGAATTGTGTAGGAAATATATGTATTGTCCAATGGGATTAATGATAAGGCCCAAATGTAGGAGATGGTTAAGTCCAATATGAATTAATATGAAAGTCCAAAGTAATTTAATGTGCAAGCCTAAGTGTTTGTAATGTAAAGCCCAAAGATTTATTAATGCAAGCCCAATGTTTGTTTAATTACAAGCCCAAAGTAAAATTATGCTAGAAGCCCAAATGATTAAGTAAGTTAATTAAGCTAAGGCCCAAAGTAATTATCCAAAGGGTAAGAACCATGGAGCAACCCATGGATGATCCAATGTGATGAACAAGTAAACTTAGAGGCTAAGTTAGTGTGGTGAGCACACAAAGTGATTAATGTGATAATCAATTATACTTAATGATTAAGTAAGTGTGGTGACCAAGTGTTGTGGTGAGAAAGTAGACTTAGTGGCCAAGTTTACTTAAACCTTAAGTTAGGAATAGTAAGGAGGTGATTAAGGAGGTGGGATGGCCTAATGACCAAACTACCCTAACCTTAGAAATCCTATAAATAGCAAGCTTTATTTTCATTTGTTGGTTGTTAGTTTTTCATCTAATAAACATATAAGTTGAGAGCTTATTTGGTTAAGAGAATAAGCACTTATAAAGTTAGACTTCTATTATTAGATTTTCCACAACAACTTATAGCTTAATGGCTTGAGAGAAAAAAGCTAGAGTTCTTATTAAGCAAGAAGCAAGAAGAGGATTGAGGTTTAGCAAGTGATCATCAAAGGGTAAGCAACCTTAATCCTTGATACTCTTTCTCTTCCATTATTAGAGAAGGGGGTATTTGTAAGACCCCGAATTTTATGAAATAAAAGTATTCAATTTTTCTTATAATTACTATTCAGTAAATGGTTAAATTGATAAAAGTTTAAAGTTATGGGTGAAATGTGAAATTTTTTTCAAAATAAGCAAATGGTTATAAAATAATCATTGTTGTCGGGGAATATTTGTTTGGTCGTGGAATATTCTTTCTGTCGGGGAATATTCGTACGACGGCGCAGCTATTTGTGGGCCCCATAATGAATAACTGTCGGATGAAGATAACGATAAAAATTGAGTTTTTATAATTAACGGCGTAGTTGTTACCGTTAACACTGTTGGAATACCCGGTGGTTAAAATACAGTAATACGCGTTATTGCACAGTAGCACACGGTATTGCATAGTATTTTTGAAATTATTGATTTTTACGTAAGAAGGCACTGCTCAATAATTGTTACAGTAATTACTATTCAATATTTTATTTTATTGATTCAATAATTGCTACGTTGAAATTTTATATTATTATTGTTCAATAATTGTCACTGCACAGTATTTCCCATTATCAGATCAATAATTCATATTATTTGAATAATATTATTAGATAATATTATTGGCAATGTCTAGAAAGTTCTGTCTAAGGAGAGGTTTGGTCACCTAATTACGCGCCAGTAAGGAGAAATTCTTATTGGAAAGCCCCCTCTTTCCTGGGAACGGCCTGGTTGTCATAAATGTGATTCTGTAATATTATTTGTGAATAATTAATTATTGATTCATATGATAAGGAAATATTTATTTTATGTGGATATAAATGAGGGATATATTTTTGTGGTTAAAAATGAAGGAGTTAATGTTGAGGTTTTTATCCGTATTTTTGTCGGAATGGATGTATTAAAAAATCAGGGTTTCTGAGATATTTTACGGGGGTTATAATTTTTAATCCGACCGTTGGATCATGGTAATTTTTGGATATGTTATACATATATAAGTTGAGTATATGCCCACAAATTTTGAACCGTTAAAAATGAACGTATGATTTATTATGAATTTTACAAGATGACTGGTTCAGAAATTATTAAATTTTCAGAGTTTATCATTTTGATGGAAAATTCTAGAATTGGTGGGCCCCACTTGTGGTTGGTGAAGAAATGTGCTGAATTTTATTTCAAATGTGGTGGGTGGGAATAGTAGCAGGTAAAGCCATCAGGTTGCAGGTCAAGTCTGCTAAAATTTTCTTATAAATAGAGGGCTAAGTTAGAATTGAAAATCACACCAGAAACATAAGCTTTCTCTCTTTCTCTCTCTATATTATGAAGCATATTTTGTGAGTTTTTAGATACTTGGTGAGTTGCTATTCATCAGTGCAAGTTTCCTTCAGCGTCATATCCGATATCCAGTCAGAAGTACTGCTCTTTTGAGGTAAGGGATAGTAAGGGATTTTAAGGGTTGTTATGTTTTTCAGTTTCGTAATTTTTCTGACCTTCAAAAGTTTGAAAAAATTTGAAATGATATTTTAATGAGTTTTCTTGATTGTATCCAAATATGGTGATTTTTGGATGTATAGATTGAGAGTTATGAATTTTATGAGAAAGACTATTTTAAAAGTAACCACTTATAATTCTTTATGGTTAACTCCAAAATTGATGAAATTTTTATTGGGAGTACATGTATATGATAGGAGTATACTCTGTGAATTTCAAAATTTTTGGATAAAAGTACAATTTTTGATAAATGTCTAAATATTCGGCTGTTTTGGCCATATAAAAAATAGTAAATGACTTTTAAAAATTCTGAGAAAAATATATGTTCACTATGGGACTATATTATGCTAAATCTCAGAAAAGAAATATTTTTGGAACTGATTTGGTATTTTTCATGAAAATGGTCTAGTTATGAGTAAATGAATTAAATATGTTTTATGAAGTAAGAAAATTGAAAAATAGGATTTTATGACTTGAGAATCCTATATGAGGTATATACAGATTTTTGCTGAAAGTTTTGGTTATTGGTGATGAAATCTTATGAGTTTGACGTTTTAGAATGATTAAATACATTATTTTAGTAAAGTGTAAACAATTAAAACAGATTGTTTATAAATTTAAAAAATGTTATTCTTTCAATATCATTATACCAAAATATTGGTATGGATTTTATTGTGAAATTTCTATCTTTTGTGTCGGGGTTATTATTCATGAGTTACTATTCACGATTTACTATTCATGAGTTACGAATATTACTCTTGAGATTAAAACTATATGTTGATCATATTATTTTTATTATCATATATAACATTTTTATAACCCTGATGTTGAATTTTTCTTTCACTTGAGTGTAAAGATGGGTAAATTATTGGTATGATCGTGACTGAGGAATATCTTTGGCCTGTAGTGCAAAGATGAATTGTTAACTGGTATGATCATGACCATTGAATTTATAATTGAATATCTTTAGCTTAAGTGTAAAGATGAATTGATTAACATGGTTATAATTATTGTTTATATAAATTCTTAAATGATTATATATTTCTTTGAGATATTAATATATTTGGCATGTAGTGCAAATATGAACTGTTGATGAATATATTTGGTATGTAGTGCAAATATGAATTGTTGATGAATATCTTTGGCCCGCAGTGCAAAGATGATCTGGGGTTGAATATCTTTGGCCCGTAGTGCAAAGATGACATGTTGTTGAATATCTTTGGCCAGTAGTGCAAAGATGAACAGATGTTGAGATAAACATGACTAGCTGGTGATACAAATGAATATCTTTGGCTGTAGTGCAAAGATGAAGTTATTAGTATGATTTTAAACAGGAAATGTGATTTGGTGTAACCATGATCTTTGATGTTTCAGGTAAAGATAGGTGATGAAAATTATCTTCGTCCTGGATGAGAAGAGAAATTTAGAACTACAGTTATGATTATGAGTTATTCATATGATTGTGGACCAGAATTGTTGATTGATGTTACAGGGATAAAACATTGTTGATGGATTTTTAACATGGAGAAGATAATAGACTTTATAGTCTATTTGACTTTTCTAATAGATTGCTCGTTCTGCTGCAACTATGGTTGAAATTTTTATCATTTACCATATGTTCTAAATCTCTGATTTATTATTGATGAAGGCTATTGATAACTTAATTATCTTTAGTCATGATATTCTTTACTGAGCTAGTTGTGCTCACCCTTTTGCTTCACAATTCCTTTCAGGTAATAAGAGTGTAGCTGGGTCGAGCGAAGGTAACGGAGAAATAGAACGATGGTCTCTAGCTGTGGAGGTTCTCCCGAGGCAGTATAGAAAAGTTCATTTAGTAGTTTTATTTGGTGAATCCAATAGGGTAAGGTGTATCCAACGTTGGAAGGGTGTTTTTGCCACTATCATACAAGATGTCTAATGACATACAACCTCGTATCATCATAAGACATGGATGTGCTCATCCACTTGCTGAGTATATCTACGAGCACTACCTATATAATCTTGGTGTTTGTTTGAAGTTTAATTCTCAATTAGAGATAGTGGAGATAATGATAAATCAAGAGAAGACTCACCATTGGGAAGAATATGATAGTAATCTTCTCGTTTTTCTTTGGGGTATATTTGGTCAACTAAGGATAATTCTGTGGCCATATGATATCTATCATAACCTAGAAGCATGGCCTCCCATGTACGAAGGTTTCCTTGAGCACTTCCCAAATATTCTAGTGTCTAAAACAGTTTTTAACTGTACCTTTATGTAAGGTACCTTTGTGAAGTGCTGATACATGATGGTGTCCAATGTCACATTTGGTATATATTTGTATCCAAACTCACAGCATATGTGTTGTTGTATTTTGCACGACAATTGTTGTAATAAAGTTGTAGTTGTTTTCTGTACCATGTATTTGGCGACTCAGAATAGGTTGGATGGAATGGACCTGTTTTGGAGTCGTCACAGTTGGTATCAGAGCTATAAGTAAAGAGCCCCGAGCCTCTCGCTGGTGACTTCCTGTTGATAGGGGATGCACCGAAGCCAGACTCTCCGTAGGGGACGCCGTTCTGCGGTGGCAAACTGATAGGTATCAATGTAAGGCGCTGACACAAGTTGGTGTCCAGAGTTACATTTGGTATCAGAGCTTAGGGATATCATCTCTGGCGGAAATCGGGGAATATAACTAGGAGGGGAGAGATGAGTAAATCCTTCGCTAGTTTGTCCTACCTAAAGCTTATTTGTTGGTCAGTCATAATATCGGGATATTATGTGATATGTTAGTTTGTTAAATTAACCCTTGTTTTGAAGCTGTATTCTAGAATGATATTTGAAATACAGGAGATGAGCAATGGAAAAATTATGATGATAGGGAAGATGGAATCTGAAATGAAAGGAAGGTATTCTCAACTCTTTGAAATATCAGGTACGTAAATTTCGGGGACGAAATTTCATAAGGAGGGGAGATTGTAAGACCCCGAATTTTATGAAATAAAAGTATTCAATTTTTCTTTTAATTACTATTCAGTAAATGGTTAAATTGATAAAAGTTTAAAGCTATGGGTGAAATGTGAAATTTTTTTCAAAATAAGCAAATGGTTATAAAATAATCATTGTTGTCGGGGAATATTCGTTTGGTCGTGGAATATTCTTTCTGTCGGGGAATATTCGTACGACGGCGCAGCTATTTGTGGGCCCCATAATGAATAACTGTCGGATGAAGATAACGATAAAAATTGAGTTTTTATAATTAACGGCATAGTTGTTACCGTTAAAACTGTTGGAATACCCGGTGGTTAAAATACAGTAATACGCGTTATTGCACAGTAGCACACGGTATTGCATAGTATTTTTGAAATTATTGATTTTTACGTAAGAAGGCACTGCTCAATAATTGTTACAGTAATTACTATTCAATATTTTATTTTATTGATTCAATAATTGCTACGTAGAAATTTTATATTATTGTTGTTCAATAATTATCATTGCACAGTATTTTCCATTATCATATCAATAATTCATATTATTTGAATAATATTATTAGATAATATTATTGGCAATGTCTAGAAAGTTCTGTCTAAGGAGAGGTTTGGTCACCTAATTGCGCGCCAGTAAGAAAAAATTCTTATTGGAAAGCCCCCTCTTTCCTGGGAACGGCCTGGTTGTCATAAATGTGATTCTGTAATATTATTTGTGAATAATTAATTATTGATTCATATGATAAAGAAATATTTATTTTATGTGGATATAAATGAGGGATATATTTTTGTGATTAAAAATAAAGGAGTTAATGTTGAGGTTTTTATCCGTATTTTTGTCGGAATGGAGGTATTAAAAAATTAGGATTTTTGAGATATTTTGCGGGGGTTATAATTTTTAATCCGACCGTTGGATCGTGGTAATTTTTGGATATGTTATACATATATAAGTTGAGTATATGCCCACAAATTTTGAACCGTTAAAAATGAACGTATGATTTATTATGAATTTTACAAGATGACTGGTTCAGAAATTATTAAATTTTCAAAGTTTATCATTTTGATGGAAAATTCTAGAATTGGTGGGCCCCACTTGTGGTTGGTGAAAAAATGTGCTGAATTTTATTTCAAATGTGGTGGGTGGGAATAGTAGCAGGTAAAGCCATCAGGTTGCAGGTCAAGTCTGCTAAAATTTTCTTATAAATAGAGGGCTAAGTTAGAATTGAAAATCATACCAGAAACATAAGCTTTCTCTCTTTCTCTCTCTATATTATGAAGCATATTTTGTGAGTTTTTAGATACTTGGTGAGTTGCTATTCATCAGTGCAAGTTTCCTTCAGCGTCATATCCGATATCCAGTTAGAAGTACTGCTCTTTTGAGGTACGAGATAGTAAGAGATTTTAAGGGTTGTTATGTTTTTCAGTTTCGTAATTTTTCTGACCTTCAAAAATTCTGGAAAAATTTGAAATGATATTTTAATGAGTTTTCTTGATTTTGTCCAAATATGGTGATTTTTGGATGTATAGATTGAGAGTTATGAATTTTATGAGAAAAGATAATTTTAAAAGTAACTGCTTATAATTCCTTGTGGTTAACTCCAAAATTGATGAAATTTTTATTGGGAGTACATGTATATGATAGGAGTATACTCTGTGAATTTCATAATTTTTGGACAAAAGTACAATTTTTGATAAATGTCTAAATATTCGGCTGTTTTGGCCATATGAAAAATAGTAAATGACTTTTAAAAATTCTGAGAAAAATATATGTTCACTATGGGACTATATTATGCTAAATCCCAGAAAAGAAATATTTTTAGAACTGATTTGGTATTTTTTATGAAAATGGTCTAGTTATGAGTAAATGAATTAAATATGTTTTATGAAGTAAGAAAATTGAAAAATAGGATTTTATGACTTGAGAATCCTATATGAGGTATATGCAGATTTTTGATGAGAGTTTTGGTTATTGGTGATGAAATCTTATTAGTTTGACGTTTTAGAATGATTAAATACATTATTTTAGTAAAGTGTAAACAATTAAAACAGATTGTTTATAAATTTAAAAAATGTTATTCTTTCAATATCATTATACCAAAATATTGGTATGGATTTTATTGTGAAATTTCTATCTTTTGTGTCGGGGTTATTATTCATGAGTTACTATTCACAATTTACTATTCATGAGTTACGAATATTACTCTTGAGATTAAAACTATATGTTGATCATATTATTTTTATTATCATATATAACATTTTTATAACCCTGATGTTGAATTTTTCTTTCACTTGAGTGTAAAGATGGGTAAATTATTGGTATGATCGTGACTGAGGAATATCTTTGGCCTGTAGTGCAAAGATGAATTATTAACTGGTATGATCATGACCATTGAATTTATAATTGAATATCTTTAGCTTAAGTGTAAAGATGAATTGATTAACATGGTTATAATTATTGTTTATATAAATTCTGAAATGATTATATATTTCTTTGAGATATTAATATATTTGGCATGTAGTGCAAATATGAACTGTTGATGAATATATTTGGTATGTAGTGCAAATATGAATTGTTGATGAATATCTTTGGCCCGTAGTGCAAAGATGATCTGTGGTTGAATATCTTTGGCCCGTAGTGCAAAGATGACATGTTGTTGAATATCTTTGGCCAGTAGTGCAAAGATGAACAGATGTTGAGATAAACATGACTAGCTGGTGATACAAATGAATATCTTTGGCTGTAGTGCAAAGATGAAGTTATTAGTATGATTTTAAACAGGAAATGTGATTTGGTGTAACCATGATCTTTGATGTTTCAGGTAAAGATAGGTGATGAAAATTATCTTCGTCCTGGATGAGAAGAGAAATTTAGAACTACAGTTATGATTATGAGTTATTCATATGATTGTGGACCAGAATTGTTGATTGATGTTACAGGGATAAAACATTGTTGATGGATTTTTAACATGGAGAAGATAATAGACTTTATAGTCTATTTGACTTTTCTAATAGATTGCTCGTTCTGCTGCAACTATGGTTGAAATTTTTATCATTTACCATATGTTCTAAATCTCTGATTTATTATTGATGAAGGCTATTGATAACTTAATTATCTTTAGTCATGATATTCTTTACTGAGCTAGTTGTGCTCACCCTTTTGCTTCACAATTCCTTTCAGGTAATAAGAGTGTAGCTGGGTCGAGCGAAGGTAACGGAGAAATAGAACGATGGTCTCTAGCTGTGGAGGTTCTCCCGAGGCAGTATAGAAAAGTTCATTTAGTAGTTTTATTTGGTGAATCCAATAGGGTAAGGTGTATCCAACGTTGGAAGGGTGTTTTTGCCACTATCATACAAGATGTCTAATGACATACAACCTCGTATCATCATAAGACATGGATGTGCTCATCCACTTGCTGAGTATATCTACGAGCACTACCTATATAATCTTGGTGTTTGTTTGAAGTTTAATTCTCAATTAGAGATAGTGGAGATAATGATAAATCAAGAGAAGACTCACCATTGGGAAGAATATGATAGTAATCTTCTCGTTTTTCTTTGGGGTATATTTGGTCAACTAAGGATAATTCTGTGGCCATATGCTATCTATCATAACCTAGAAGCATGACCTCCCATGTACGAAGGTTTCCTTGAGCACTTCCCAAAGATTCTAGTTTCTAAAACAGTTTTTGACTGTACCTTTATGTAAGGTACCTTTGTGAAGTGCTGATACATGATGGTGTCCAATGTCACATTTGGTATATATTTGTATCCAAACTCACAGCATGTGTTGTTGTATATTGCACGATAATTGTTGTAATAAAATTGTAGTTATTTTCTGTACCATGTATTTGGCGACTCAGAATAGGTTGGATGGAATGGACCTGTTTTGGGGTCGTCACAGTATTGGTAGAACTAGTATGTTAAGGAATGATAAACCAAAGGGCTTAAGTCTTAATAAGCCGTATAAATTATGAATAAGCTATTCGTAATCATTTAAGTTACGAACTTATGAAGAACAATAATGAAAGTATAAAAACTTGTAAGAAGTGGTAATATGTTTAAATTAAGAAGTTAGCATGATTAATAAGATGTAAGAATAAGGATATAAGGACTTAACTTGTTAATAAGTCATAAGCAATGAAATTAAGTATGTTATACTTTAATAAGTAGTTTATGAGTTTATGAGTTTTGAACTTATTAAGAACAAATATTAACTTATCATGTATATAAGTTAACAAAGCATGTATGTCAAGATGATAGTATGATGGATTGAATCCAATTGAAACGGTTTAAAAATCTCAAGTAACGAAGTTTCGCCATAATTTACACGATTAGACGACGATCGTCGAATTCGTGAAATTCTCGGAATAGAAGTCGAATTTTGATATTGAGCTTGGAAACATTGGCTTTCAATGGAGACAAGTCGTATTTATCATTATAGAGTTGCAGACTCGAAAATGGCCGGATTTTGACTTAGAACGAAGAAACGAGCATTAAACGTTCATGAACGTTTATCGTTTTTGTTAAAAATGGACTAATATTTGAATTTTTAGCAAACGAAGTCGAATAGATAAAATTCTTGCATGAACGCATAGAGTACGTAATTTATGAACCATAGGCTCTTGAACGAGCCAATTCGGATTTATAACGAAGAAGTTACGGGGCCCGGAATCTCACTAAAAGAAAAATCTGTCAAAATTGTCTGATACAAAGAGTCGGCGCTGCGGCGCGAGTCAAGGCAAGAATGGCCGGCGCCGCAGCGCGAGACCGGACATTCGCCCCTGTTAACTGGCGTCGTAGCGCGACCAATTACACTAGGAATGGCGCTACAGCGCCGTGACCAAAATTTTGAAACCTAAAGCCCGCGCCGCAGCGCGAGCCCAAGAGAAAAAGCTGGCGCCTCAGCGCCAGCACTAGGTCATGTACAGTAATAAAGGATTACAAGTAAAGAGATAGAGATAAGTAATTAGTAATGAACTAATACAGTAATAAACTTAATGGAGCATCATTGTAAACCTTAAGTAATACACTAAAGGTTAAAGATAAGTCGGCTATGAACATAAATGGTATGCAATAAATGTACTTAACCAATGACGATCGAGTTTCGATTAATAATATAAGGACGTTAGTAAGCTGTGAGGAAGGATAATTAACTCGAACCGAGTTGTAATAATGAAATAATTTTAATTAAATTATAGAAGAGAACGAAGTTGGTAAGAACGATGTAAAAGAACGACGGAAAGCCGGAACCAATAAATAACAAATCTAATACGGGATTAGATTGAGAAGAAGGGTAAAATTCTTTAGGAACCAAGTATGTTCATTCATGACCTAATGTGGTATGTTATGTGATTATGTGTTGTAGAGACTGTAAAGACTCAAAGGAAACGTAATTATTCGGTAGTAGACGCTGAAGGCAAGTTTTTCTTAAACACTTGTCTAACCTTCGTGTTAGCCAGGTTTTGAAATGATTCAAGTTATGAAATGCATGTATGGTTTTAAAGAAAGAGTCTATGCCAGTTTTAACTCGGTTAGACTAATCTTGATAGATTGATGGAACTGTTTACAAGTCTTTCAATATAGAATTGCTAATGATTTCCTACGCCAACTAATTGGTACGGATTCAAGGTAAGCCTGAATATGAATAAACAAATATATTTTTCATCGAGTATTCGATGCGCACGTGAGGTTGCCACAACTTAAACGTACATACGTTTAATGGATGTAGTGTTGATCAACATAGAGTACTATAGACTAATCACCTAGAAGTGCTCGTAAGATATGCCGGACTTACGGACTTCGTGTCGGGTTGTCCTTTTCAAGAGACTATAAGACGTTCACGTCTTGAACCAGAATTGATGAATTACATATTTTTGTTATTGCAAAATGTTTTGAAGGAAAAGAAACGCTATTTTAAGTTATTGATAGTACTTCGTAACTATCATCCAGTTATTAAAGATATACGATTCCTATGTTCCAAGCATGCTTTTAAAAATGAAATTGTTGTACTTGATGAGCTTGTTATGCTCACACTTGCTTGAACCATATGATTGCAGCTTAGACGATATAACCAATGGATTCGACAAGCATAAAGTGAAGGCTAAAGCGAACATGTAGCGTACATATGTAATAATATAGGTTTGTAATGATAATATTTGATATTATGACAAGAACAAATGTAACGGTTATAAAGAACCTGGGGAATGGTAGTATTGTTTTGGAATATATATAAGACAGATTCGTTCTTTTGAGGCTTTTTTAATTGAATGTTTGTGTGAACTGTAGCACCGTGGAGCACCATCTGTCGGGTTGAAAGAGACCCAGATTTGGGGGCGTCACAAGATACATGATAATATATAATCATAACATGTTTTCTACCATCTATGTATGTTTTCCAAACATTAAATCCATATAAATATGTAGTAATTGGAATTTTTATAGTTACAGAGTGTAAAAGTTGTATATATGGCCCTTACGTACAAATTTAATGCTTTAATCATAAGTTGTATCAAAAATTTATACTTGTATATTCTTATGTATGTTACAACGAACAAAACAGAATTTAAACGGATGGATTTGGTGAATTAACGAATCTGTAATGTTGAAATTCATATTTTCATCAAAATTTTACAAAATATGAACAGTGAAATTAAATGTTGTAATCTGTGTAATTACGTGAATTGAAGTGTTAGAATCATGCTAAAGGCTTTGTGTGATGTTTCTGTGAAGTCTATACTTCATGGGCAGCATTAAAATTCATAGTGTTAGTTTAATTTGGGATTTATTGGGTTGTTATGTGTGTTCTTCGAGAACTGCAGAATCTGGGTCTGCGTCGCAGCGCCGCCGCGCCGCTTCAAAGAACAAATGCAGCGAGCCCGCGCCGTGCAGCGTGCCCGCGCCGTGCAGTTCGCCGGCGCCGATTCAGAGAACAAATGTAGCGTGCCCACGCTCTACCTGTAGAACTTTAGAAATTTTCTAAGTGTTCAAGTTTTGAAAATGTGTTTTTAAAACCTAATGTAATGAACATGAAGACATGTCAAGCATATAATAATATGTTAATTAATTTACGTTATGTGATCAATTAATAAGACTTAAAAGTCCAATAACATATTCAAAGACTAATGTTGGGATTCAATAGGTATATCGAACTATTGATTAATGGGTATTATGAATGTATTGATATGTAGGATTTAATAAAGAATGTGAATTAATCATATCTTGTGCAAGAGTCAAGTTTCTAAACCTTACTTTTATATTGAGCAAATATTCTATTTCTAAATTATTGTTGTTAAGCCAGTTCCTTAAATTCTAAATTACTTATTGATCAAGTCTTAGAATTGTATTTTATATCGAGTATGCTCTTGTTCTTAATTGTTCAAGTTTAAGACTTCATATTAGATGCTATAATTCTTTTAAAGCATGAATTTAGTCATACAATACTTATTTCGATTGTATATTTTTTTGAATTTTATTCAATTGAATATCAGTTATTGTTGAACCATGTAAGACTAGCGAACCCTTATTGATTCGACTAGTCCATGGTTGATGAACGTTCTAAATTTCAGAACTCTTGTTGAATTTATCCAAACCAAACTTCATTTGGTGTGGACTCTAATGTCAAACTGAGATGAACAACCCTGTATAGGGGATTACTTATGCTTTAGCGTTAAGATATTGTGCACAGTATGGTATTAAGGGATGATCCCCCTAAGTACGAGTAGAAGAGTCCATAGTCTTATGACTGTTAAAGGTTTCAAGTATAACCCTTGACAACCTATGACATAGTTCAAGGTCTTATGACCCTCAGAAGTTCTTTTGATTCTTGTTATTCATTCTTGATTCAAAAGTTAAGTTCCTTATTTCATAAGTCTTTAATTCACTCGCATGTTATTACTTGTTGTTACATTATTATATTTGTGGGCAATCGTGCTCACTCTTGTGTAATAATAACATTGCAGTTAAGGACGAAAGGTCCGACGAGCCTTCTACTAGCAAAGGTAAGGGCAAGATTAACAAGTGATGAAGGCTTGTTGTTTATTTGTTATGTTACGTTTTAGACTTATGACAATATTGTGTAAGACTTAATATTTGTTTATGTTTCCGTATTTGAGATTTAAGGTTAGTATGACTTGGGATTGATGTATTTATTTCAAATGATGTAACTCCTTAAGAAGAGGATTTATTTCTATCTAATTTATGGTTTCATTTATTATGGGTAGATAGACATATAATGTTTGTATAGTGAACACCAAATCACGTGGGGAATTGAAGTACCCGGATTTGGGGGTGTCACAGGTTGGTATCAAAGCTGTAGGTTATTAACCTTAGGTTGGGGAACAACCTTAGGTAGTAGCCTTATAGGAGAACATAATGATGGTAAACTCTTATTGAGTTCTAAGAAATGAATTTCTTAATTCATTGAAGATAATAAAAGGCTTTATGTGTTTATGTGATAAATTTATGTGCTCGCTTGTACAGATTAGTAACTAAAACTTAAAACTGTGTTGTCAGGATGTCGGATGTTGGAGGAGCTAGTCGAGCTGAGGAGGAGGAACCCCGAGTACTTACAGAAGAGGAGCCACGAGACATTCATATCGTCAGGGAGCAGTTGGTATAGAGAGAGCCATCTCCGTTGATCACCGTTGTTGGTCAGGAGCATGAGCCTGAAACTGATCCAGAGGAGGATCCTGAGGAAGAAGATGAGTTCCCACCGAACTCTATCAGTGCTGAGATGTAAGATGAGCTATATGACCATAACATAGAGTTACGAGACACTGTTCAGGAGCTGAATGAGCGGACGGTTATTCAACAGCTTACCATCGAGCAGAGGGATAGGGAGGTAGTGACTCTTCACACACGTCTAGGAAATGTAGAGTGGGATTTGGTTCACGAGAAGGGTCAAACTGAGGAGAAGTCCAAGGAAATAGAGAAGTTAAAGAATGAATTGAAAGAGAACCCAGCAAGGCTGACCATAGCAGAGGCCTGGGTAAGAGAATCACGTCGTGCTGATCTTGCAGAAGAGAATTGTCGGGCTAAGAAGGCTAAGCTTGAGGAGACGTACTCTACGCTTCAAAATGCGATGGATGAGGCCCAGGATCGAGTTATGAGATACCCAATTCAGTTCGAAGGACTACCATCGTACATGTTAGATCGCAGGATGATGTTCCGCATTATGGAAGAACATCGTAACAAGGCTATTCAACGCCTTAGCAGGCAGTGACAATAATAATTTAATTATGTGAAAACCTATCTGGTAGTTAAAATGTAAATTCCGATGTGTTTATAAACAACGGAATATTTTGATGTTTTAAATCCTGTAGATTCTTTATCTCGGGATAGTTGATGTAAATAGCAGTGATGTTATCGTAGTTTGTCAAAACTTTTGATTAAATAAATATATCAAGTTGTTTGAGAAAATGTGTTAAGTGATTATGTTAAATTGTTTGAGTTAAGTCTTAAATATTTAGAGAATTGGATAAAGATCTAATAAGCATATATTTTAACAAAAATATGCCACCGAGAAGAAGACCAAACCGTCAACCAGCTCAAGAAGAATCGACGAACAACAATAATGCCAATGCTAACCCCGTTCAAAAATTGGTGAACTTATTAACTAGAGCGATTAATAATCAACCTCAAGTTCCACCCATTACGACGTTCAAGGACTTCAAGGCGGTGGGACCGCCAGAGTTTAAAGGCTCCATGAACCCAATTGAAGCTCAAACTTGGGTTATGGAGATGGAAAAAGTTTTTGATGTTGCCAGAGTCAGAGAGGACCAGAAAACCGCTTACATAACGTTCATGTTGAAATCTGAAGCCAGTTATTGGTGGCAAGAAAATAAGGTCCGTGGAGGAGAAGGTGTGATCACTTGGGAGAGGTTTAAGGAGATGTTCTTCGAGATGTACTTTTCGACAAGCTCGCAAAACCAAATGGAGGCACAATTTATGGAACTAAAGCAAAGAAATATGTCGGTGCCAGACTATGCAACAAGAATCAATGAGTTGGCTAGGTTCACCACATATCAAGTGCACACGGATGAGAGAAAAGCAAGAAGGTTTGAACAAGGACTAAAGCCCTGGTTGTATAGTAAAGTGTCGATGTTTCAATTGAAGACGTTTGCTGGAGTACTGGAGAAGGTCATCCTCACTGAAGGTGGGAGCGATGTGATGACTAAGTATAATCATGATCAGAAAAAGAAGAAGAGTAAAAATGAGGGAATTAATAAGGCTAGTGGAAGTAACACGGAAGGAAGTAACAATCAGAAGAGAAGGTGGTCTGACAACTCATCATCTGGAAATCAGCAAGGAGGTCAGAAGAAGAGGATTTAAGCATGCCCGACCTACGGGAAAGCTCATCTGGGAGTTTGCATGAAAGAAAAATGAGTGTGCTACAATTGTGGTCAGGAAGGCCACATAGCACCTAATTGTCCTAACCCAAAGAAGGGCGCCTGCTTCACTTGTGGCTCAAAAGACCATCTGGCAAGAGACTGTCCTAAGAAGGGATCTGGAGGGGCAGGATCAGGAGGAAATAGGGGAAACAGCAGTGGAAGTGCTCTGACTATCACGGGACCAACCGCAACCAACAGACTTACCGCCAAGACTTTCAACATGACAGTGCAGGATGTTGTGCAGTCTCGTGATGTGGTGTCAGGTATCATTCCGATCAATAAAGTTAATACTTATGTATTTTTTTTGATTTGGGGGCTACTTGTTCTTTTATATCCGATGACTTTGCTAAGAACTTAGAATTACCTAAAGATGAGTTAGAATACCCCGTGAACATAAAAATTGTGAATAAAGAAATAATCCCTGTTAAGCACGTATAAGAACTGTAGGGTGGATATTAAGGGTAATATTATGAACGTAGATCTTATCCCTATCAAACTTGGGGAATTTGACATATCTTGGGAATGAATTGTTTATTCAATTACGGGGCTGTAATTGATTGCTAGAAGAAGCATATTAACCTTATGACTCCGTCAAAGGTTGTCTGACGATGATGCAGGACAGGAAATTGTTAAGACAAGGATGTGTTGGATATCTAGCTTACATAGTCGACAGTCATAAAGAGAACCCGAAAATAGAGGAGATACTAGTAGTGAGGGAATTCTCAGACGTATTTACAGATGATCTTCCAGGACTTTCACCAGACAGAGAGATTGAGTTTGTGATCGATTTAGCGCCAGGAACGGCTCCAATATCAAAGGCACCGTATCGGATGGCTCCGATAGAGATGAAAGAATTAATGGTACAACTACAAGAGTTACTGGATAAGAAGTACATTCAACCGAGTGTATCGCTATGGGGAGCGCTAGTGTTATTTGCGAAAAAGAAGGACGGAACGATGCGGCTCTGCATCGACTATAGAGAACTGAATAAGGTCACGATTAAGAATCGATATCCATTACCGAGGATTAACGACCTATTTGATCAATTGAAAGGAGCGAGATACTTTTCAAAGATAGACTTGAGGAGTGGTTATCATCAATTGAAGGTGAGGCCAGAGGATGTTCCGAAGACACCGTTTAGGACTCGATATAGTCACTATGAATTTCTGGTGATGTCATTCGGTCTAACAAATGCTCCTACAACGTTTATGGACCTAATGAACAAAGTTTTTAAACCGTTTTTGGATAAATTTGTGGTTGTGTTCATCGATGACATTTTGGTATACTCGAAAACCAAGGAAGAACATGAAGAGCATTTGAAGGTAACGTTAGAAGCGTTGCAAAGGGAAAAGTTGTATGCCAAGTTTTTGAAATGTGAATTTTAGATTGAGCGGGTACAATTTCTCGGACATGTGATTGATAAGGATGGAATTTCGGTAGATCCCTCCAAAGTCGAAGCTGTGATAAATTGGGATCAACCGAAAACGCCGTCGGAAGTAAGAAGTTTTCTTGGATTGGCAGTTTATTATAGAAGATTCATTCAAGACTTTTCCAAGATCGCAACTCTGTTGACGAATTTGACTAGGAAAGCTGTAAAATTTGTTTGGACGGAGAAGTGTGAGGAAAGCTTTCAAGAACTTAAGAAGAGGTTGAGTACATCACCTGTATTATCTCTCCCGGATGACACGGGAAATTTTGTGGTTTATAGTGATGTGTAGCATAAAGGACTGGGATGTGTGCTTATGAAAAATGGCAGGGTCATTGTGTATGCATCACGACAATTGAAGGACTATGAGAAGGGGTAGCCGACCCACGATTTGGAGTTAACTACCGTGGTTTTTTCTTTAAAAATCTGGAGACACTTTCTCTACGGGGAGAGTGTGAAATATATACAGATCACAAGAGTTTAAAATATATTTTTACACAGAAGGACTTGAATATACGCCAGAGAAGGTGGTTGGAGTTAATTAAGGACTATGATTGCAAAATTTTGTACCATCCGGGTAAAGCCAATGTGGTTGCTGACGCCTTAAGTAGAAAGGGTTGGGAGAAATTGATGATGTTGACAGCTCAGGAGGAGCTAATTTCAGCGATGGAGAAGATGGAAATAGAAGTAAAGCATTCTATGGAGATTGACGAGAAGTTATTCCAGATGAAATCCGATACAACTTTGCTGGATGAAGTTAAGGAGGCTCAACTTCAGGACGAAGAATATGAGAAGGTGAAAAAAAGATAACTGAAGGAACCGAACCGAGATTCAAGATGGACAGTGAAGGAATACTGAGATTTGAAAGCAGAATTTGGGTACCGTCAGTGCCAAAGATTCAGGAAGACATTTTGAGCGAGGCTCATAGCTCATGATATTCGATTCACCCTGGTAGTACCAAGATGTACCAAGATCTTTGACAACATTTCTGGTGGCCAAATTTAAAATGAGATGTTGCAGAGTGTGTTGCCAAGTGTCTGTCATGTCAGAAAGTGAAAGAAGAGCATCAGAGGCCAAGTGGGTTGCTACAACCATTAGAAATCCTGGAATGGATATGGGAACACATTATGATGGATTTCATGGTTGGTCTTCCGACAACTCAGAAAGGCTATGATACAGTATGGGTTATCGTTGTCCAACTGACAAAATCCGCACGTTTCCTTCTGATCAGGATCAAATTTATCTTAGACCAGTTGGAAAAATTATATATCAAAGAGATTGTTTTGAGGCACGGAGTTCTGGTCTCAATTATTTTTGATAGGGATCCGCGCTTTACATCGAACTTTTGGGAGCGACTATAGGAATGCATGGGTATGCAGTTGAGAATGAGTACGGCATATCACCCTCAAACAGACGGGCTGAGTTAAAGAACGATTCATACATTAGAAGATATGTTAAGAGCTTGTATAATGGACTTTAAAAGAAATTGGAATGATCATCTACCGCTCATAGAGTTCAGCTACAATAACAGTTACAACGCTATTATTGGCATGTCGCCTTATGAAGCGTTATACGGCAGAAAGTGCAGAACTCCGCTATATTGGGATGAAGTTGGTACAACAGACAGCAGAGATAATCAAAGTGATCCGAAGAAGACTGGTAGCAGCTCAAGATAGGCAGAAGAAATACGCCGATCCACACCGTAAAAATGTTGAGTTTGAATCAGGTAGTTATGTATTTTTGAAAGTCTCTTCCTGGAAAAAAAATTTCATATTCGGAAAAAGGGGAAATTAAGCCCAAGGTTCATTGGACCCTTTGAAGTACTGCGAATGATTAGAGAACTTGCGTATGAGGTAGCCTTACCTCCAGCACTCAAGAATGTCCACAACATTTTCCATG
This sequence comes from Panax notoginseng, assembly GCA_016801055.1. Lineage (NCBI taxonomy): Eukaryota > Viridiplantae > Streptophyta > Magnoliopsida > Apiales > Araliaceae > Panax > Panax notoginseng. The sequence continues at coordinate 102,749,536 of CM029021.1, forward strand.
TTTCAGTTTTACGACCCTACAAACCCGATTACAAGCATGTGATTGAATATGAACCCCTACATTTTGAGAAAGATTTATCTCACGAAGAAATTCCTGTTCAGATTATCGACAGGAAAGAACAAGTTCTCATAAATAAAGTAATACCTTCTGTTAAGGTAATCTGGAGGAACCACAGTGCTGAAGAAGCAACGTGAGAACTCGAAGAAAATATGATGAAGAATTATCCTCATTTATTTACTTAATTTATGTGTAAGCAATTCTGGGGACAGAATCTGTGAGACCCCGAATTTTATGAAATAAAAGTATTCAATTTTTCTATTTTGGTGAATGGTTAAATTGATAAAAGGTTAAAGTTAAGGGTGATATGTGAAAATTTTTCAAAGTAGACAAGTTGTCATAAAATACCCAGTTACTATTCACTCTAATATTATTCACTCGGGTATTTGGGACACTTTTTGTGTCAGAGTACTATTCACGAGTTACTATTTACGAGTTACTATTCACCCGAACAAAATATATTTCTTTTCGGTCCAAATCATTTTTGGGTACAATACTATTCCATGAAGAGATGTACTAATTTTTCAGACCGTTGGTTGAAATTATAACAGAAAAGCTTTTTATATAAAATAGAATACTTTTATAAAGTTATTCTATAAATAGAATTTATTATATTCTATTATGCATAGTGTTTTGCATAGTAAAATCTTTTTATATAAAACAGAATACTTTTATAAAGTTATTCTATAAATAGAATATATTCTATTCTATTGTGCATAGTATTTTGCATAGTAAAATCTTTTTATATAAAACAGAATACTTTATTAAAGTTATTCTATAAATAGAATATATTATATTTTATTATGCATAGTGTTTGCATAGTGCATGCATAGTGTTTGCATAACAAAAATCTTTTTACATAAAATAGAATATATTATATTTTATTTAAAAGATTTTGCTTTAAATATGGACCATCCGATTAAAGTAAATCAATCTGGACTGTTCATGGGTTGGTTACTATTCATTCCATTCTTCTATAAATAGAAGCTCATTCTTTCATTATTTCTTACGAATTCACTGAAACTCTAGAGAGAGAAACTATAGAGAGAATTCTTCTTCTATAATCTTTAGTGTATTTCTTTAAAGTTTAAGAAAACTTTGAGAGTAGTGCAAGTTTTCTTCGAGTATATCCTCGCCCTACTAGTCGGAATACTCTTATTTGAAAGGTAAAGGGATATTATTATGGTAAGAGATATTATTTGTTGTACCCGTAAGAGGTGTTATTCTTTCGTATTCATGAAGAGAACTTCTGTTATTCTATTCTTTATTATTCTGTTGGAATAATCTGTATGCGCGGTTTATCCTATACTTGGTGGAATGACCTGTATATACGGTTTACCCAATACTTGGTGATCTTCTTTTGTTATTCCATTCTTTATTATTCTGTTAGAATAATCTGTATGCGCGGTTTACCCTATACTTGGTGGAATGACCTGTATATGCGGTTTACCAAATACTTGGTGATCTTCTTCTGTTATTCCATTCTTTATTATTATGTTGGAATAACCTGTTTATGCGAAGTACCGCATACTTGGTGAAATTCTTTTATTATTCCGTTCTTTATTATTCTGTCGGAATATCCTGTCGGTGTGAATTTCACCTGACCTGGTTCCATTATTTATTATTCCGTATTTAATATTCTGTCGGAATATCCTGTCGGTGTGAACTTCACCTGACCTGGTTCTATTATTTATTATTCTATTGGAATAACCTGTATACGCGGATTACCGCATACCTGGTGAAGTATGTTGTTATTCCATTCTTTATTATTCTATTGGAATAACCTGTATACGCGGATTACCGTATACCTGGTGAAGTCTGTTGTTATTCCATTCTTTATTATTCTGTTAGAATAACCTGTATACTCGGATTACCATATACCTGGTGAAGTCTGTTGTTATTCCATTATTTATTATTTTATTCTTTACTATTCTGTCAGAATATCCTGTCTGTACGTTTTACGTCGAACCTGGTTCCATTATTTATTATTCCGTATTTAATATTGTAACGCCCCGAAATCCAGTCTATCTTCACACCCGGATTCCGTACGTCACGAGTACATCATTCATTCTGCATACATCATTATATACTGAAATATAACAACATACACTCTCAAATCCTAGGTTTGAAAAACCTTATAACCTTTCTCATTACAAATAATGATAATTACATTATTCCTTTCATCTTACAAGAGTGACTTTTATCCGCCACCAAGGATACATACAGTTCATTAAACTAGTCTATAGTTTAATTTTCTTCTTTCTACATTACAAGTCTTCACTTGATCTTCTCGCTCATTCACATTCTGAATGACACTTCATCTGGATACCGTCAGCTTGATCTATACGGGATCCTTAAGTTCTTCTAACATCGTTCGCTGAAAATGTTTTTCATTTAAAACAAGTGTGAGCATTCAATTGCCCAGCAAGTCATAACAGTTGAACAAACAACTTCAAGAATTTAAACATTCTTTTCAGACTTCGATAACCGAACAAAGGTTACGAAGCAACTTGAATAATAGGAATAGTCTTGATTCCTATCATCTTAAAACATTAGTTACATGCACTTTGAAATACTTTCATTCTCTACTCTCTTTCATGCACATTCTGTCTGGCTAGAATCAATATCACAGACTTAACAATAACGGTTCATGTATAAACAGAACATTCTTTTATTGAACAGTTCAAACATAGAACAGTTCATCTCACAGAAACACCGAAGTGTTCAAATTGTGGCACAAGGCCTCATACGTCCTACCACCTTGCACAAATATCGCACATTCGCACATAGACAGAACTTCTCAAGTTCAACATCTGAGAAGTTTAAGAAACTAGCATTCATTTAAAATATAAATGAAGTTAGGAAACTTGCCTTACGCAGAGCTACAGCTTACGCTGAACTGCTCATTCCAATCCCTATAACACATAAGGAAACAACATATACACCAATTAGTCATATACTTGACTTATGCATTGGTTTACTTAACTTTACTTCTTAAGGTTCACGTTCTTACAACTAAGTTTACGCGACCAACTTTCTTTACCGATTTACGATTTCATGACATACGGAGATGTCTTACTCAACACGTTCATCATTGTAATAACCGTGAACTTTAAGTCACTATATATGTATGTACATTATCGATTTTTTTTTAAAAACTTTGTGTTATATAAGGATTTAATATGTGATCACATATGTGAAGTGGTGCATGTGGCAATTAACATATATACTATACTTATGGATACATACATTTATAGATTTCATTAAAAATGAAAGCTTTGTAACCTAATTATACATTAGGTAAGACTATTAAATAACCTAAGGGTTATGGTAATACGGAAAAGTTAGTATTTAATATGTATACTAACTTAAGTGGGTAAACATAGTATTTCAAGTAACTAATAATTTTAAACCTAATTCTTGTAAATCTAATTAGGTTATGAGATAAAGTCACATGTATAAGTAATTAAACTTCATATAATTGGAAATGGAAGCCCAAAATAATCAAATTGGGTAACATTATTAAAATTGCTAGACTATGTTTAGTATATAGCCCAAAACAATTAAAGGAGAAGCCCAAAAGAAATAAAACACAATCCAATACTTAGCCCACTTGATTAGGGGTATTCTAGACATTTGATTAATCAAAATTGTGCATTTAAAATAAATGCTAAATGGAGGATATTATGGGCTAGAGGATCCTAAGTGGAATAATTAAGCTAACTTGTCCATTAGTAGAAATTATTAAACACAAGGACAATGTTATCAAGCTCCCATTGGTTGCCACTCCATTATGCACATTTAATCATGTCTAGCCTAATGGAAATAATAATACAAAGTTTTTACCCAATGGACAACAAAATAGTTATGGGAGGATTATTAGTGAATTGCCCATTTCATTTTGTAATCACATTTCATTCTTCCAACATCTCATTTTCTCTCCATCTTCTTCTTCTATCTTTTGCTCCCAAGCTAGCCAACTTCATAGAGAGAAAAGAGAGAGAGGGTTTTGGTTATAGAGAGAAGAGATAAGAGTGCTAGTTGTTCATGCCTCCTAAGTATATTAGTTACTTTGGAAAATCAAGAAAGGTAGCAACTGAGTCAAGGTATAACTTACCTTTATCTTCTTCTTTTACTTTGTTTTGCTAGCTTGAGTTTTGATGGGGTTATGTATAAATACTCAAGATACACTAGTTATACATATCATCATGTATGGAACTAAGTAACTTGAGTGTTAGATCAAAGACTTAGAGGAAGAAAATGAGCATATGTTCTCCAAGGGTGAAAACTCTTGTTTTTCTTCCACTAAATCTTGAGTAACTCAAGTTTTACAACTTGGAATTATGATCCGTCGAAGGGGGTACTAGATACATGAGTTATGTAGTAAACCCAAGTGGTAGAACACAAATCTAGCAAATTTTGAAACTTTTGAGACTATTTTTCCCAAAACAGTTCGCTTTGCATGTTGAGGCTTTGAAAAGCCTAAATTAGCTACTGATCCGTTTTTCATGAGCATGTTTCGGTCAGTTGCTTGTCTTTTAAAAATCTGGGAAAAATCACAGAGGTACCTTGAGAAGTTATATACATGCAGAAAAAGAACGGACATGTTTCGAGTTATATATTGTGCGTAATGACTATTTCCGTAAAGGACTCCGAAATATTAACCTTCGAATGTCTCACTGTGTATACACTGGAAAATTCCGAAATTTTTACAGTAGCTTCATATATGTTACGAGAGCATACCCTGAAAATTTCAGAGTTTTCTGAGCAAAACTCAATTTATGAAAAATGGGGCAAGATTCGAGTGTTTTAGACACTTTAAAAATAGTAAATCATTTTCTAAAATTCCAGAAAAATTAGGAGATCATTGTGGGTTTATATTCTGCCAAAATCCAGAAGTTGAGAATTTTTGGAATCAGTTTGCTATTTTTCCTAAAAATGGTTAAATTATGAATAAAAAGAAATAAATAGTTAAATGATGTCTTTAATGAGAAAAATGTGATTTTTATGCTTGAAGGCTCATAATATATTATATCATGACTATCTTAGGGCATGTTGATAATTTATAATAATAAATATTATTTATGACCTTTTGTGGATATTAAATAAGGGGTTAATAAAAGATGAACAATTAGAATAAATTATTTATTAATTTAGTAAATCATTGGAATATAATTATAATATTAATAATATTATAATATGATGTTGTTAAGTAAATAAAAATATTAAGATTAAAATTTTATTAAAATATTATTAAATAATTAATAATATTAGATTAAGATATTAATCCTAGATTAAAATATTATTAAAAGATTAATAATATTAGATTAAAGTATTATTATTAAATGATTAAAATATTATTAAATAATAATATTCGAGATTAAATAAAATGTTATTAAATATAATAACATTAGTAAATGAATAAAATATTATTAAATGATTAATAATATTAGTTGGTGAATAAAATATTAGTAAATGTTTGAAAGTATTATTAATTTATTAATGATGTTAAAGCATAAGTAAGATATTATTATGGTAATAATATTAATGCATGATTAAAATATTATTAAGAGGATTAATAATATTAGTAAGGTATTGAAATATTACTAAGATAATAATAATATTAGTAAGGTATTGAAATATTACTAAGATAATAATAATATTAGTAAGTGTATGAAAGTATTATTAGTAAACCAATATTACTAGAAGATGAATTAAATATTATCTAAGTTAATAATATTATGTGAATTAAAGTTAGTCGTTAATTAATAGTAACACTATCTAGACATGATAATGTTTATAAGAACTAAATGTAATGTATAATATCTATGTGATTACATAATCTAATGTTATGCTTTGACTAATTGAAAGATTAATTTATAGGTCTCTCAAAGGAAGATAATTTAACTGCATAGTGGATAAAAATTTAATTTCGTAGCCGTAACCTATGATCGAAGCAAGTTTCCTAACTCAAGCTCGAGTTATTATTTTCAAAGCATGTTAGTGAATAATTATTGATGATTATTCACGTCTATATTGATTATTGAAATTCGCACTTTGTGCAATTGAATTCTGTCCTACTGCTATTGAACTGTGAATTAAATTAAAGTTCTTCATTTATGAACTGTTTATGAAATAGATCTATGCTAATTGTATCAGCTAGATCAAGCATGTCTAAATTTGTTAAATCAAAAGTGTTTTAAATAACTGTTCTTATTAAATTGATATAGTAAGAACTCTTGACTGAGAAAAGGACGAATTTGATTAAGGCGTGATATCAATGCCGGATTATTAAGTGTTTATGCATAAAGCACGAGGTATGAAAGGCTGATCCCCTTGAATACCAAAACTTATTAAGAGGTCCAGTTTAAATCACTGAGCACCTTGGCAAATGTTCATGGTTATTCAAAACCACTCAGTTCATGTTATTCAATTATAGAATATTCAATTGTTGATTATTAATCCATGTTCCTTCACAATCTTATACTATTGTTGAACATTGAACGCAATATTTCTTTCTAAGTCATGATATATCTCTCTTGTATATAAACTTGCGAAGCAAATTAGTTGCTTACTCTTCCTATATCATGACATCTATTTCAGTTAAGCCCGAAGGATCCAACACGAAGGACAAGGGCAAGGGCAAGATCCAGGAGTAATTTAGAATGAATGTCAATTTAGTTATTATCTGATAGAATTTCTTAAGTAAACTATTTGTATGATAAATGGTGTATTTAAAGTTAAGGTTATGGAGACCTTGGGACCGTGTTATGAGACTTTATTATAATGAACAATGTATGTTTATTATTTCGTAATAGTTATAGAATACTTATGATGATGATAGATCGTGAGCACCGAATCTGAGGTTAGAGAACCTGGATTTGGGGGTGTCACAGGTTGGTATCAAAGCTGTAGGTTATAAACATTAGGAATACGAAACCTAGGTTATAACCTTAGTAGAAAACTCTTATAGAGTATGTTAGGAGATGGATTATGAAAATTCATCGAGTATGTGTTGTACTTAATAAAATATTGTTTCATTTCATCAATGAATATATTTTATTGTAGTACTGATGTTGTATCCTTGTTTTATAGGATGCCAGGTGATAGTTAGGGGAGCCATTCTGTAAACCAGGAGGAGGTCGTTCCAGAGGAGGTCTCGGACACCTCGAAGGATGTGATGATCAGTAACCTGTTAGAGAAAAACCATGCTCAGGAGCAAAGGATTTTGCAGTTAGAGGCGGAGAATATGAACCATCAGCACATGGATCAGCAGTATAAGGATGCTGCTCATCAGGCACTGATGGAGTTAGCAGAGATGCGAGTCCAGCTAGAGCATGAGAAGGCAAAGTTCGCAGCACTGAGCGTAGAGCATCTGGCGATGCGAAGTGAGTTTGACGTGGAGATTGCCGATAATATACGGGTGGAGGAGGCATTTCATGAGTCGGCCAAGCGGGTGGACCTATTAGAGATTGCACTGGATGCCATGAAGGTCAGGGTAGAGACTTTAGGACTGGCGTTAGACGCAACGTATGAGGGCCAGCGCAATGGGGCTAAGAGGGTCCACTCTGAGATAGGAGAGTCTAGTCGATCCGTTCGACGTAGAGTTCTGGAGCAGTTGCTTCCCTAGGAGCCTGTGCAGGTGACCCGGCAGGGCCACCAGTGGTGATGATGTGATGACCCAGTTGTAGATAGATGTATTAGTACCTTTCTTTTTTGTGTAATAAGGTTTTATGATGATGTAAACCTCAGCAGGTGTGAGGTAGTAAGTAGTTAGGTACTATCCCTATTTGTGTTGTAGGGAGGTATCATTATGAGTTAATCCCATCTTTTGTGTTTAAAATGGGATAGTAGCATTTATAAAATATACCTATATTAATCATGTAAGTCACTGAAGATTGGTGTATGAATATAAATGCAGTATTATTATGATATGTGTTGGAAAATTTTAAATAGTAAATTGTCTATTTAATGTTATGTGAATCCAGTAGATTGGTTTGGGAAAATGTTCTTTAAAAACAAACTTAACCCACTAATCAGGGAGAAAGACTTCCAAATCTTGGTAATTTAAAACTCTCACATAATGATCATCTGATTGTTTAAATAAAATAGCGTGTTACATGCTAAGTAATCATATGATAATAAACCCGAGTAACGTGTTAGAATTTTGTTTCACTAGATAATGCCACCCAGACGTGGACTGAGGAACCAAGAGATTGAAGAGTCAGTTAATAATGCAGCGGGAGCTCAACAAAACCCAATGCAAGATTTTATCAACATGATGGCTAAAGCCATGAGGAATCAAGCTCAACCTGCAGGAAATCAGGCGGGCAACCAACTAGTCAACTTTAAGGACTTCAAGGTAGTAGGACCGCCAGAGTTTAGAGGAACAACAGACCCGATAGAGGCCCAGACGTGGGTAAAGGAGATCGAGAAGGCCTTCGTTATTGCTAGAGTAGCAGAAGAGTAGAAAACAATTTTTGCTACCTACTTAATGAAGGATGAGGCTAACTATTGGTGGGAGGCCAACCAGAACAAAGCCGAAACTGGAATCGTGACTTGGGAAGCATTCAAGAAGTTATTCTTTGAGAACTACTTCCCTGAGAGTACTCAAGCAAGAATGGAGATCAAGTTTTTGGAACTGAAACAGGAGAATATGTCAGTATCAGAGTATGCTGCGAAGTTTAATGAATTGGCCAGATTCGCTCCACATCAGGTGGACACAGAGATGAGGAAAGCGAGAAGGTTTGAAAATGGACTAAAGCCGTGGATTTATAGTAAGGTAGCGGTTTTACAAATCACATCATTCTCAACTCTGTTAGAGAAAGCTCTTATAGCGGAAGGAGGAAGCGAAGCTGTCTCAAAATACAATCGGGAGAAGAACAAGAAGAAAGCAGAAGGTGGGAATCAGAATGTTAGCAGTGGCGGTAGCAACAACAAGAAGCGGAAATGGAGCAGTGGGGGTAGTAATCTGGAGATGCAGCACGGAAGTGTGCAACAAAAGAAGTCGGTGTGTGGGAACTGTGGAAAGGGTCACTCGGGGGAGTGCTTGAAAGGAAAAACGGTATGTTATACATGTGGGCAAGAAGGGCATACCTCACCCAATTGTCCTAAGGTGAAGAAGGGAGGTTGCTTTAACTGTGGTGACGCGGGACATCGAATCAAGGATTGCCCGAAGAAGAAAAGCACGGATGGCAGAAATGGCAACAGGGGCAATAACACTAAGACAACCAGTGGAGGACCAGCCCAGCCAAACAAGCCTACAACACGAACATTCAATATGACAGTGCAAGATGCCGTGGCATCCAGGGAGGTGGTGTCAGGTATAATTCCGATCAATGATATAAATGCCTATGTGTTATTCGATTCGGGAGCGTCATGTTCTTTCGTATCTGATGAATTTGCTCAAAGATTAAGTTTACCTCATGAACTATTAGAACGCCCAATGAATGTAGAAGTAGCAAACAAAGAAATTATCCATGTAGACTGCATCTATAGGAACTGTTGTGCTAATGTAAGAGGGTTTAAGTTTAACGTGGATTTGATACCGATTCATCTTGGATAGTTTGATGTAATCCTCGGGATGGATTGGTTATCAAGTCATGGAGCGGTAATTGACTGTAAGAAAAAGTGCGTTCACCTAAAGACTCCGAATAAGTCAAAGGTGGTATTTCATGGCAGTAAATCACCGAGACAATCTTGTTGTCTGACGATGATGCAAGCAAGTAAGTTGCTTAGGAAGGGTTGTATAGGTTATTTGCCTCACGTTGTGGATACCCACCGAGTCGAGGGTGAACTGGGTCAAATACCTATTCTAAGAGAATTCGTTGACGTTTTCCCAGATGAGATTCCGGGATTGCCACCAGATAGAGAGATAGAGTTTGTTATCGATTTGGCACCAGGGACATCACCGGTATCCAAAGCGCCGTATCGTATGGCTCCGGTAGAAATGAAGGAATTGATGGTTCAACTACAAGAGTTGTTAGATAAAGGATACATTAGACCAAGCGTATCACCGTGGGGAGCACCAGTCTTATTCGTAAAGAAGAAGGATGGGTCATTAAGGCTTTGTATCGACTACCGGGAGTTGAACAAGGTCACCATTAAGAACAAGTACCCGTTGCCCAGGATCGACGATTTGTTTGATCAGTTGAAGGGGGCGAAATACTTTTCAAAAATTGACTTGAGGACTGGTTATCACCAACTGAAGGTGAGACAGGAGGATGTTCCAAAGACGGCATTCAGAACTCGGTATGGACACTTTGAGTTTTTGGTAATGTCTTTTGGATTGACGAATGCACCAGCAGCATTCATGGACTTGATGAACAGAGTGTTTAAACAGTATTTGGATAAGTTTGTTGTCGTGTTCATAGATGACATCCTGGTATATTCAGAGACAGAGGAAGATCACGTTGAACATCTAAGGAAAGTGTTGGAGACGTTAAGGAGGGAGAAGTTGTATGCAAAGTTCTCCAAGTGTGAATTTTGGTTACGGAGTGTGCAGTTTTTGGGTCACGTTATCGATAAGGATGGTGTTTCGGTAGATCCAGCAAAAGTAGAAGCGGTTATCAACTGGGAACAACCAAAGACACCGACAGAGATTAGGAGTTTCTTGGGATTAGCAGGATACTATCGAAGATTCATCCAAGATTTTTCAAAGATAGCATCGCCGTTGACCAACCTTACTAGAAAGACAGTGAAGTTCGTTTGGACGGAAAAATGTGAACAGAGTTTCATGGAATTGAAGAATAGGCTCAGTCAAGCACCTATGTTGGCTTTACCAGACAACACGGGAGGATTTGTAGTGTATAGTGATGCGTCACACAAGGGTCTTGGCTGTGTACTAATGCAACATGGCAAGGTCATTACGTACGCTTCACGTCAGCTGAAGGACTATGAGAAGGGTTATCCGACTCATGACCTGGAATTAGCAGCAGTAGTTTTTGCCTTGAAGATTTGGAGGCACTATTTATATGGTGAGAAGTGTGAGATATATACGGATCACAAGAGTCTGAAGTATATCTTCACACAGAAAGAGCTAAATATGAGGCAGCGCCGATGGCTAGAATTGATCAAGGATTATGATTGTGAGATTCTGTACCATCCAGGCAAAGCAAATGTAGTGGCAGATGCCCTGAGCAGAAAAGACAGAGAGAAATTACTGAAGTTGACCATTCAAGAGGAATTGGTGAAAGATTTCGAACGACTTAACTTAGAGGTTAAGTATCCGATAGAGACCAACGAGAAATTATTTACAGTGGCAACGAGCCCAACTTTACTAGATAAGATTAAAGGGGCTCAGGAGAAGGACGAGGAATGCGACAACATCAAGAAGCGGTTAGCTGAAGGGGATGAATTGAAATACAAGATTGATGGCACCGAACTGCTGAGATTTGAAGGACGAATTTGGGTACCATTAGTACCAGAACTAAGAGAAGAGATTCTGCAAGAAGCGCATAGTACGAGGTACTCGATACACCCAGGAAGCACAAAGATGTATCAAGACTTACGTCAACACTTTTGGTGGCCAAACATGAAGAGAGAGGTTGTAGAATGCGTCAGCAGATGTCTAACTTGTCAGAGAGTCAAGGCAGAGCATCAACGACCGAATGGATTACTACAGCCTTTAGAGATTCCAGAGTGGAAGTGGGAGCACATCACGATGGATTTTGTGGTAGGACTTCCAGCAACGCAAAAGGGACACGACGCCATATGGGTGATCGTAGATCGTCTTACGAAGTCGGCTCACTTTTTGCCGATCAAGATCAGGTATAGTCTGGACCAGCTAGCCAAAGTATATATCAAGGAAATTATCTCGAGACATGGCGTACCAGTATCTATTGTGTCGGATAGGAATCCGCGGTTCACGTCAAACTTCTGGAAGAGTCTTCAAGAAAGAATGAGGACGCAGCTACGGAAGAGCACCGCGTATCATCCGCAGACCGATGGGCAAAGCGAGAGAACAATTCAAACACTTGAAGACATGCTCAGAGCTTGTGTGATGGACTTCAAGGGTAGCTGGGAGGATCATCTTCCATTAGTAGAGTTCGCATACAATAATAGCTATCACGCCAGCATCGGGATGCCGCCGTACGAAGCACTGTATGGAAGGAAATGTAGAACGCCCTTATGCTGGGATGAAGTAGGTGAACGTAGACTGTTGGGACCAGAACTGGTGCAACAGACCGTATAGACCATCAAGGTGATTAGAGCCCGACTGGTAGCAGCTCAAGATCGCCAGAAGAAGTATGCAGACTTACATCGCCAGAAGAGAGATTTTGAGGTGGGAAGCTATGCATTTTTGAAAGTATCTCCCTGGAAGGGGAAGCTAAGGTTCGGAAAGAAAGGTAAACTAAGTCCGAGATTTATTGGACCTTTCGAGATCTTGAAGAAGATAGGCGAAGTGGCGTACGAGGTAGCTCTACCTCCTGAACTGGAACATATTCATAATGTGTTTCATGTGTCAGTGCTACGACCATATAAGCCTGATTACAAGCACGTGATATCGTACGAGCCAATTCAAGTCGAAAGGGATTTGTCGTACGAGGAAATTCCGGTCAAAATTTTTGATAGAAAGGAACAGAAATTGCAAAATAAGGTTATACATTCTGTAAAAGTTCTTTGGAGGAACCACAATGCTGAAGAAGCCATGTGGGAACTCGAAGAAAAGATAAGAGAAAATTATCCACACCTTTTTGAGTAACCTTATATGAAATTCCGGGGACGGAATTCTTATAAGGGGGGAGGATGTAATAACCGTGAACTTTAAGTCACCATATATGTATGTACATTATCGATTTTTTTTTAAAACTTTGTGTTATATAAGGATTTAATATGTGACCACATATGTGAAGTGGTGCATGTGGCAATTAACATATATACTATACTTATGGATACATACATTTATAGATTTCATTAAAAATGAAAGCTTTGTAACATAATTATACATTAGGTAAGACTATTAAATAACCTAAGGGTTATGATAATACGGAAAAGTTAGTATTTAATATGTATACTAACTTAAGTGGGTAAACATAGTATTTCAAGTGACTAATAATTTTAAACCTAATTCTTGTAAATCTAATTAGGTTATGAGATAAAGTCACATGTATAAGTAATTAAACTTCATATGATTGGAAATGGAAGCCCTAAATAATCAAATTGGGTAACATTATTAAAATTGCTATACTATGTTTAGTATATAGCCCAAAACAATTAAAGGAAAAGCCCAAAAGAAATAAAACATAATCTAATACTTAGCCCACTTGATTAGGGGTATTCTAGACATTTGATTAATCAAAATTGTGCATTTAAAATAAATGCTAAATGGAGGATATTATGGGCTAGAGGATCCTAAGTGGAATAATTAAGCTAACTTGTCCATTAGTAGAAATTATTAAACACAAGGACAATGTTATCAAGCTCCCATTGGTTGTCACTCCATTATGCACATTTAATCATGTCTAGCCTAATAGAAATAATAATACAAAGTTTTTACCCAATGGACAACAAAATAGTTCTGGGAGGATTATTAGTGAATTGCCCATTTCATTTTGTAATCACATTTCATTCTTCCAACATCTCATTTTCTCTCCATCTTCTTCTTCTATCTTTTGCTCCCAAGCTAGCCAACTTCATAGAGAGAAAAGAGAGAGTGGGTTTTGGTTATAGAGAGAAGAGATAAGAGTACTAGTTGTTCATGCCTCCTAAGTATATTAGTTACTTTGGAAAATCAAGAAAGGTAGCAACTAAGTCAAGGTATAACTTACCTTTATCTTCTTCTTTTACTTTGTTTTGCTAGCTTGAGTTTTGATGGGGTTATGTACAAATACTCAAGATACACTAGTTATACATATCATCATGTATGGAACTAAGTAACTTGAGTGTTAGATCAAAGACTTAGAGGAAGAAAATGAGCATATGTTCTCCAAGGGTGAAAACTCTTGTTTTTCTTCCACTAAATCTTGAGTAACTCAAGTTTTACAACTTGGAATTATGATCCGTCAAAGGGGGGTACTAGATACATGAGTTATGTAGTAAACCCAAGTGGTAGAACACAAATCTAGCAAATTTTGAAACTTTTGAGACTATTTTTCCCAAAACAGTTCGCTTTGCATGTTGAGGCTTTGAAAACCCTAAATTAGCTACTGATCCGTTTTTCATGAGCCTATTTCGATCAGTTGCTTGTCTTTTAAAAATCTGGGAAAAATCACAGAGGTACCTTGAGAAGTTATATACATGCAGGAAAAAGAACGGACATGTTTCGAGTTATATATTGTGCGTAATTACTATTTCCGTAAAGGACTCCGAAATATTAACCTTCGAATGTCTCACTGTGTATACACTGGAAAATTCCGAAATTTTTACAATAGCTTCATATATGTTACGAGAGCATACCCTGAAAATTTCAGAGTTTTCTGAGCAAAACTCAATTTATGAAAAATGGGGCAAGATTCGAGTGTTTTAGACACTTTAAAAATAGTAAATCATTTTCTAAAATTCCAGAAAAATTAGGAGATCATTGTGGGTTTATATTCTGTCAAAATCCAGAAGTTGAGAATTTTTGGAATCAGTTTGCTATTTTTCCTAAAAGTAGTTAAATTATGAATAAAAAGAAATAAATAGTTAAATGGTGTCTTTAATGAGAAAAATGTGATTTTTATGCTTGAAGGCTCATAATATATTATATCATGACTATCTTAGGGCATGTTGGTAATTTATAATAATAAATATTATTTATGACCTTTTATGGATATTAAATAAGGGGTTAATAAAAGATGAACAATTAGAATAAATTATTTATTAATTTAGTAAATCATTGGAATATTATTATAATATTAATAATATTATAATATGATGTTGTTAAGTAAATAAAAATATTAAGATTAAAATTTCATTAAAATATTATTAAATAATTAATAATATTAGATTAAGATATTAATCCTAGATTAAAATATTATTAAAAGATTAATAATATTAGATTAAAGTATTATTATTAAATGATTAAAATATTATTAAATAATAATATTCGAGATTAAATAAAATGTTATTAAATATAATAACATTAGTAAATGAATAAAATATTATTAAATGATTAATAATATTAGTTGGTGAATAAAATATTAGTAAATGATTGAAAGTATTATTAATTTATTAATGATGTTAAAGCATAAGTAAGATATTATTATGGTAATAATATTAATGCATGATTAAAATATTATTAAGAGGATTAATAATATTAGTAAGGTATTGAAATATTACTAAGATAATAATAATATTAGTAAGTGAATGAAAGTATTATTAGTAAACCAATAATACTAGAAGGTGAATTAAATATTATCTAAGTTAATAATATTATGTGAATTAAAGGTAGTCGTTAATTAATAGTAACACTATCTAGACATGATAATGTTTATAAGAACTAAATGTAATGTATAATATCTATGTGATTACATAATCTAATGTTATGCTTTGACTAATTGAAAGATTAATTTATAGGTCTCTCAAAGGAAGATAATTTAACTGCATAGTGGATAGAAATTTAATTTCGTAGCCGTAACCTACGATCGAGGCAAGTTTCCTAACTCAAGCTCGAGTTATTATTTTCAAAGCATGTTAGTGAATAATTATTGATGATTATTCACGTCTATATTGATTATTGAAATTCGCACTTTGTGCAATTGAATTCCGTCCTACTGCTATTGAACTGTGAATTAAATTAAAGTTCTTCATTTATGAACTGTTTATGAAATAGATCTATGCTAATTGTATCAGCTAGATCAAGCATGTCTAAATTTGTTAAATCAAAAGTGTTTTAAATAACTGTTCTTATTAAATTGATATAGTAAGAACTCTTGACTGAGAAAAGGACGAATTTGATTAAGGCGTGATATCAATGCCGGATTATTAAGTGTTTATGCATAAAGCACGAGGTATGAAAGGCTGATCCCCTTGAATACCAAAACTTATTAAGAGGTCCAGTTTAAATCATTGAGCACCTTGGCAAATGTTCATGGTTATTCAAAACCACTCAGTTCATGTTATTCAATTATAGAATATTCAATTGTTGATTATTAATTCATGTTCCTTCACAATCTTATACTATTGTTGAACATTGAACGCAATATTTCTTTCTAAGTCATGATATATCTCTCTTGTATATAAACTTGCGAAGCAAATTAGTTGCTTACTCTTCCTATATCATGACATCTATTTCAGTTAAGCCTGAAGGATCCAACACGAAGGACAAGGGCAAGGGCAAGATCCAGGAGTAAATTAGAATGAATGTCAATTTAGTTATTATATGATGGAATTTCTTAAGTAAACTATTTGTATGATAAATGGTGTATTTAAAGTTAAGGTTATGGAGACCTTGGGACCGTGTTATGAGACTTTATTATAATGAACAATGTATGTTTATTATTTCGTAATAGTTATAGAATACTTATGATGATGATAGATCGTGAGCACCGAATCTGAGATTAGAGAACCTGGATTTGGGGGTGTCACAATCATCTTTGATGATTTACATTCTTATCTTCTTCTTATACTTCTCTAGGACTCAGCACACATCTCTTCTCTGCTAGTAGTCCATATGGTACTCTGAGTGGTTTCCCATAAACAACCAACAAACAAGTTCTCGTCTCATCTACACTGTCATCACAGTGAGTTAGATCGGTTGCCAGTTTCGTATATACCTTCGCTCTCTGAAGGAATTGTTTAGCCCAGCTCCCATATGTCAACCATCAAAGGATTACGATTGTACCACAACCTAAATTTCTCTTAACTTATACGAACTATTAAACTTTAATGTTCGTTAAGTCAATTTCTTATTCCTTATGGCTTTCTGGCAAGTAATTGCCATACCTCAGGATTCATTCTTATCTGATTCACATTCGGCTTTCATTAATCTCATTACCGTTCGATACGGCTTTCTTGATACCATTCATATCTTACTTATTACATTCATCAACGTCTAAGTCATACAACCAGGGTATACTTAGAACGTTCGTCAAATACGAATACGATTCACGAGGATCGTTTACGTATTCAACGTTCACGTTGCTCGTCTCTTAATCTCTCATTCAATCTTTACTCAAGGTTTTAATTGCTTTCGATCGTTATCCATCCCATGAACCCCATGTTCATTATTCTTTCTTAATGTCAAAGTCATACGGTTCGTTGTATGCTAAGACCAATCGTTCATCGCAACAACGTTGCGTTCACATTGTCTAAACGCTTTACATTCATCTCTCAAAACCATGTTATAACATCAAAATGTTACACATTAACATCGTCAACCAACGTCTAAGGAATCACAACCATAGCAATCCCTCACGTTCGTTTATCGCGACTATGGTCCCCGGACATCGGTTCCGTAACCCGCATCTACATTCTTTGTCTTTTATTCTCGTTTAATCTTTTCGTTCAACCTTTATTAAAGTTTTAAAACACTTGATTAAGTGTTACATTAGTTGAACATTATGTTCATATTTATTTCTTGCACATCCTCCAGTAACTGAGAACTAAAAATCTCATTTCTGGGCATTACTCTGCACCGGCGCTGCGGCGCCGCGCCGCCGTGCCCTTCCCTTCCTCTCGCGCTGCGGCGCGACCTACTTCTCTCTCCTCTCTTCCCGGGCTGGCGCTGCGGTGCCAAGTCCTTTGTTATCTCTCGCGCTGCGGTGCCACTTCTCGGCGCTGCAGCGCCGAGCCAAAACCCTAGAAAATTTTTCTAAGTGTTAAGTCAAGTTTGAGACGCGTACTTTACGATTTCATAACTTCTTCGTTATAACTCGGAACGAGGTCGTTCCAAAGCCATTCTCTTCCTTATCTTACGTACTTTAATATACCTCAGACAGAACTTCGTTCTGAATCTGTTAACATCCCATTCAATTGGCTTAATCTTAACCCTTCATTCATTTTTACGCTTTTAACGTTCTTCGCTTGTTCGTCCGTAATTCGGTCATCCGAACTCAGAATTCGTTCGTTATTGAGTCCACGACTCACGTTTTCTACGTTTTCTCACATTCTTATGAAACCGTACACGTTCGGGTTCATTTACTAACTTTCAAATTCTCGCTCGTCTTTTACGAACTTTTCGCCATAACTTCGTTATAGCTAGGTTTTAATCCGTTCTTCATGAATGTTTCTACCGTTCCTAACCAAGCAATAAGCAACTAACTTATACGCGATGGTTTTAAACTTGTCCATCAACAACAATTATACTACGATAGTCTTAAATTTGTCCATCAACAACGTTCTTCGTGTTCTTCGCGTGTTCTTCGTTCGTTCTTCATTTTAATCGATATTTTGGATTACGATTTCACTTTTTCTTGGAATTTGATATTATAGAACACCATTCCTTACTTAATTCACCTACTCGTTCATAATATTCATTCGGATCGCTCAAAATCCTCACGAATCTTATACTTTCTTAAGAAATTTATAAACTAAATTTCTTATTTCTTATTTCTTATTTTATCATGATTTCAACCATATGAAATCATTACTAACATCTTTTACTCCTTATTCTCATTAAGTTATGTTTTAAATATATTAAACTTAAAGAAAATATTAGAAGAAACTAGGGTTCGGATTACCGTTCTTCTTTGTTTCTCTTCCGTTATACAAAGCCGGCGATTTGCGAGCTTTTCTATTTCTCGATCACTTTTGATCTGAGCATTCATGCTCATTCTCTTCCTTCTCCTCTCCCAACAGAGCTCTCTCTCTCTCTCTCTCTCTCTCTCAAGTTATAGGATTTTCAAAATCTTAAAAAATGAAAAATTAGCTTTCTATTTATAGAAAATCAAAGCTAGGGGCAAAATAGTCATTTCGCCCCTAAAATCACTATTCCCACCTCCTTAACAACTTAGCCACCAAGTTAACTTGGCCACCACCCTTACTTGGTGGCCAAGTGGCCGCCCCTTATTGTAAGACCCCAACTTTTATAAATAAAGATGAATTTTCTATAAATATCATTTTTGAATATTATGGAGTTAATTTGATATAATGTTTTAGTTGTGCGTAATATTTATAAATTTTGCAAAGTACTCAAGTTATTATATAATATTCGATTGGTCAGGAAATATTCATTTTAACAGGGAATATTCGTACAACGGCACAATCATTGGTGGACCCCACAACGGAATTATTGTCGGATTGAGAAAACGGCAAAGATATTTTATTAAAAATAACGGCGGAAGTTTTACCATTGATACTGTTGAACTACTCGGTAGTAAAAGTATAGTAATACGTGTGGTTGCATAGTAGCACACGGTATTAATTATTAATGCTTATGTGAGAAGTCACTCAGTTTGATTCAATTATTGTCAGTTAATAATATGAATTATTTAGCGATAATGACGTTTTGTTTTACTCGTATTATTAACGTAATAAAACAGAAACATCTTTTTATATAAAACAAAATACTTTATTAAAGTTATTCTATAAATAGAATATATTATATTTTATTTAAAAGATTTTTCTTTAAATATGGACCGTCAGATTAAAGTAATCAATCTGGACCGTTCATGGATTAGTTACTATGCATTCTATTTTTCTATAAATAGCAGCTCATTCCTTCATTATTTCTTACGAATTCACTGAACTCTAGAGAGAGAAACTATAGAGAGAAACTATAGAGAGAGAGAAGAAGAGTATTCTGCTACTTAACTACTTCCTTATTTCAGCTCTTCTTTAAAACGGTAACGGGTGTTATTCTTTTTTATTCATGAAGAGAACTGTTGTTATTCCATTTCTTATTATTCTGTTGAAATAACCTGTATACGCGGTCTACCCTATACTTGGTGACATTCTTCTATTATTCTGTTGGAACATCCTGTCTATGTATTTTACACCGGATATGGTTCCGTTTTTATTATTATTCTGTTGGAACATCCTGTCCGTGTGTTTTACACCGGACCTGGTTCCGTTTTTATTATTATTCTGTTGGAACATCCTGTCTGTGTGTTTTACACCGGACCTGGTTCCGTCTTATTATTATTCTGTTGGAACATCCTGTCTGTGTGTTTTACACCGGACCTGGTTCCATTATTTATTATTCTGTTGGAATATCCTGTCTGTGCGTTTACGCTGGACCTGGTTCCATTATTTATTATTCTGTTGGAATAACCTGACTGTGCGGTCTATCGCATGCCGGGTGATTTCTTTTGTTATTCCATTTTTTATTATACTCAGTTGGTTAAGTTTTGACTTCTATACTCCATGAAATTTGTGGAATATCCTTGATAATTGCGGTTCATCCAGTATCTTTTCATGAAAATATTCTTCTAAGTATTCTTGAATTTTACTCCACAAAGCAGTATCATGTTGACAATTTTGACGTTGTTAATTCTTGGATAAATTAATTCTTGAACTTGTTTTATTGAATTCTTATATCATTGTCATCATCCTCATGTTTATAAAATGTTGAAAGTCATCTGTAGCCTGTAGTGCATAGATGGACTTGGTATGATTATGACCAGGGATTATTCGGTATAATCATGACCGTAATGTTACAAATGATGTGGTAAAAGTCCTCATTGGCCCGTAGTGCATTGATGGACAGTTGTTGGCATGATCATGACCATTAATGAATACACGAATATCCTTGGCCGTAGTGCAGGGGTGATTCGATGATGTGAATTATTTTATTAAGCTGAGTCACAGCGATCACAATGTTGAAAAACCTTTTAAATCATAAAAGATAGTAGAGTTTATTTTCTACTTGACTCTTTTAATGGATTGCTTGTTCCGCTGCAGTTAAACTTGATGTCTATTATATTTTATCAGTTTAACATTGTTGAAGGCTAATGATAATTTATTCTGCATTATCTTAGTCATAATATTTCTTACTGGGCTAGTTGAGCTCACCCTTTCTTTCACTGTTCTCTTCAGGAAATGAGAACGTAGCTGGGGCAAGTCGGGGAATGGAGTGATGGTCCGAATGATAGTATTAGTTAGTAGTCCCCACTATTCTATGTAATAGTGTGTTAATAAATGTAATAAGGACTCCTTTTGAGTATAAATACTCTCTAGAAGATAATATTTGTATTCAAACTCACAGTTTATGTTTTGTCGTATTGTACACGACAGTTGTATTTGTATTCTATACTATGTATCTGACGACCCAAGAAGGGTGATGTATACCTAATTTTGGGGGCGTCACAGTTAGTATCAGAGCTTAGGGATATGATCCTGGCTAAGATGTGAGAATAGAACTAGGATGGGAGAGACGGGAAATTTATTCGCTACTATGACCTACCTAAGTTTATTTGCATAGTATTTAATTGGTCGATCATAATATAAGGATAATATATGATATATCAATTAACTTTTATTTTGTGGCAGTATCTGAAAATAGCATCTGAGAATGTTGAGAATAGCAATGGAGCACAGACGACTGTTGATTCACCACATATCAATAATCAGGATTATGTGCATCAGGAAGGTGACAATCCTCATGCAAACAACAACACTGACCAGATGATGAATGATGGAATGTTCAGAAACTTTATGCAGTTCATGCAACAACAGGCGAGAGCGGCTCCTGTCCAAAATATAGGTGGAAACACTGAAAACTCTCGGACGGTCACCGCTAAACAGTTCAAGGAGCTGGGACCACCAGAGTTTAAGGGAGAGCCAAAATCACTTATAGCGGAAACGTGGATAAAGTAGATTACCAAGATATTTGATGTCTTGGGATGCTCCGAGGAGCAAAAGGTTCCCTTTACCGCCTTTATGTTACGAGGAGAGGCAGATTACTGGTGGGAATCGATTAAGCGTACTCAACCTGCCGCACTGAAGATGTCTTGGGAGAAGTTCCAAGAGCTGTTCAATGACAAATACTTTCCCGAAAGTGTTCGTCACATGAAGGAGGTGGAGTTCATCAAATTAGAGCTGAATAATATGATCGTATCGCAGTATGAGGCTAAGTTTACTGAGTTGTCCCGGTTTGAGTCCCACTTGGTGGATAATGAAGAGCGAATGACGCGAATATTTTTGTGAGGTTTGAAACCTGAGATACGTCAACATCTTATTTCTCATAAACTGTGTTTATATTCAGATGTTGTGAATAGGGCTCAGTTAGTGGAGCGCGATAACGAGTCAACGCAACCAAAAGAGAGCAGTCGGCAAAATGATAATACCAGTGAGAGCAGTTATCGAAGCGGTGACAACAAGCATGGAGGGAATCAACAGGCCAGAAATGGTAACCACTTCGGTGGTAATTAGGACCAAAACAATAAGAATGGTCATTTCAAGAAGAGGAGATTTAACAATGATGGAAAGACGTCAGCACCAGCACCCGTTGTTAAGGAAGGAGAACGACCACCTATCATATGTTTCAAATGCGGAGGGGAGGTGCACATCTGTCCAAACTGCGCGATGCCGTCTAAAGCATGTTATAATTGTGGAAGAGAAGGTCATTTAGCTCGATTTTATCGTTTACCAAAAATAAGTTCAGCCAAGATGGAGACACCAAAGGCCGTCCCAGAAAAGTCAAAACCGGTAGTGCAAGGGAGAGCGTTTGTTGTGACCTCCCAGAAAATAAGGAACCCGAATGAGGTCATCGCGGGTAAGCTTATCATAAACTCTAACGAAGTCTATACTTTATTTGATACCGGTTCTACCCATTCTTTTATTTCTCCTACTTGCGCTCATCGATTAAATTTGACTCCGGAAAAATTAGACTTTGATTTATCTGTTGAAACTCCATTAGGAGAAACCTTCATTACATCCACGATTTATAAGTATTGTTTGGTTCAAGTTGGTACCCACACATTACATGTCGATCTGATTTCATTAAAAATACTTGCATTTGACGTGATTCTAGGGATTGATTGGTTAACTACTCATCATGCAAAAATTGATTGTTTTCGTAAGGTTGTTAGCTTTCATATTCCTAATCGACCTATTATGCGAATTCAAGCAACCAAATCATTAAAATCAATTGCTGTCATCTCAAGCCACAAAGCTATTTGTTTATTGAAAAACGGATGTCAAGCTTTCTTAGCTCATGTCACGGATCTAAACAAAAATACGTCAGTTTTGAATGATATTTCTATTGTTAATAAATTCCCTGACGTATTCCCAGAAGAACTTCCTGGCCTACCCCCAGAGCGTGAAATTGAAGTTTGTATCGACCTTGAACCCGGTACAAAACCCATTTCCAAAGCTCCATATCGAATGGCTCCTATTGAACTTCAGGAGTTAAAGATCCAACTGCAGGAATTGTTAGACATTGGCTTTATGCGTCCTAGTACTTCTCCTTGGGGTGCTCCTGTGCTATTCGTGAAGAAGAAAGATGAAAGTATGCGACTTTGTATTGATTATCGAGAGTTGAATTATGTCACCATCAAAAATAGGTACCCATTGCCACGTATTGATGACATGTTTGACCAGTTGCAAGGAGCACAATTCTTTTCAAAGATCGATCTTCGTTCTGGATATCATCAGCTGAAGGTTAGAACTGAGGATATTCCAAAGACGGCTTTCAGAACTCGGTACGGGCATTATGAATTCCTAGCCATGTCCTTTGGATTGACTAATGCTCCTGCTGCCTTCATGGATATGATGAACCGGGTATTCAAGGAATATTTGGATCACTTTGTGGTCGTCTTTATTGATGACATCCTTATTTATTCCAAAAGCCGTGAAGATCATGAGCAACACTTGATGCTGGTACTCCAAAAGCTTCGTGAATACAAGCTTTATGCCAAGTTAAAGAAATGCGAGTTCTGGTTGGAGGAGGTAGCATTCCTTGGGCACGTAGTATCAAGTCGTGGAATATCGGTTGACCCGGCAAAGATTGAAGCTATTCAAAGCTGGGAGCAACCTAAATCAGTGACCGAAGTACGTAGCTTTCTTGGTTTAGCTAGTTATTATCGGAGATTCGTGGAAGGATTTTCTCGAATCGCTACTCCATTAACTCAGCCGACTCGGAAAGATACAAAGTTCGGTTGGAGCAAAGAATCTAAGAAGTGTTTTCAAGAACTCAAGAGGAGACTCATTTCAGCTGTGACGCCCCCAAAATTAGGTATACATCACCCATCTTGGGTCGTCAGATACATAGTACAGAATACAAATACAACTTACTAATACAACTGTCGTGTACAATATGACAAAACATAAACTGTGAGTTTGAATACAAATATTATCTTCTAGAGAGTATTCATACTCAAAAGGAGTCCTCATTACATTTATTAACACACTATTACATAGAATAGTGAGGACTACTAACTAATACTATCATTTGGACCATCACCCCGTTCCCCGACT
Organism: Panax notoginseng; assembly: GCA_016801055.1. Classification (NCBI taxonomy): domain Eukaryota; kingdom Viridiplantae; phylum Streptophyta; class Magnoliopsida; order Apiales; family Araliaceae; genus Panax; species Panax notoginseng. The sequence continues at coordinate 102,773,872 of CM029021.1, forward strand.
TGCCCCAGCTACGTTCTCATTTCCTGAAGAGAACAGTGAAAGAAAGGGTGAGCTCAACTAGCCCAGTAAGAAATATTATGACTAAGATAATGCAGAATAAATTATCATTAGCCTTCAACAATGTTAAACTGATAAAATATAATAGACATCAAGTTTAACTGTAGCGGAACAAGCAATCCATTAAAAGAGTCAAGTAGAAAATAAACTCTACTATCTTTTATGATTTAAAAGGTTTTTCAACATTGTGATCGTTGGGACTCAGCTTAATAAAATAATCCACATCATCGAATCACCCCTTCACTACGGCCAAGGATATTCGTGTATTCATTAATGGTCATGATCATGCCAACAACTGTCCATCAATGCACTACGGGCCAATGGAGACTTTTACCACATCATTTGTAACATTACGGTTATGATTATACCGAATAATCCCTGGTCATAATCATACCAAGTCCATCTATGCACTACAGGCCACAGATGACTTTCAACATTTTATAAACATGAGGATGATGACAATGATATAAGAATTCAATAAAACAAGTTCAAGAATTAATTTATCCAAGAATTAACAACGTCCAAATTGTCAACATGATACTGCATTGTGGAGTAAAATTCAAGAATACTTAGAAGAATATTTTCATGGAAAGATACTGGATGAACCACAATTATCAAGGATATTCCACTAATTTCATGGAGTATAGAAGTCAAAACTTAACCAACTGAGTATAATAAAGAATGGAATAACAAAAGAAATCACCATGCATGCGATAGACCGCACAGACAGGTTATTCCAACAGAATAATAAATAATGGAACCAGGTCCGGCATAAACGCACAGACAGGATATTCCGACAGAATAATAAATAATGAAACTAGGTCCGGTGTAAAACACACAGACAGGATGCTCCAACAGAATAATAACAAGACGGAACCAGGTCCGGTGTAAAACACACAGACAGGATGTTCCAACAGAATAATAATAAAGACGGAACCAGGTCCGGTGTAAAACACACAGACAGGATGTTCCAACAGAATAATAATAAAAACGGAACCAGGTCCGGTGTAAAACACACAGACAGGATGTTCCAACAGAATAATAGAAGAATGTCACCAAGTATAGGGTAGACCGCGTATACAGGTTATTCCAACAGAATAATAAGAAATAGAATAACAACAGTTCTCTTCATGAATAAGAAAGAATAACACCCCTTACCGTAAAATAAACTGAATATAAGAGTAGGAAAGGAGCAGGATACTTTTCTATAGCTTCTCTATAATTTCTCTCTCCAGAGTTTCAGTGAATTCGTAAGAAATAATGAAGGAATGAGTTTCTATTTATAGGAAAATGGACTGCATAGTAACTAACTCATGAACGGTCCAGATTGATTTACTTTAATCGGACGGTCCATAATTAAAGCAAAATCTTTTAAATAAAATATAATATTATATATATATATATATAACATGTGCAAGAAAAAAAATCACGGGTGGAAGACCCGTGATTATCCATCTTACTCCCTCTACCCAATTTTTCAAACTTACCTATATATATATATATATATATATATATATATATATATATATATATATATATATATATATATATATATATATATATATAATATACATAATAATACACCTTCCGTCCAATTCTTTCTTTCTCCCATCTCATTCTTCTTCCCTCCATCCCCATTCATTTTTTTTTCTTTTCTTCCAAGATGGCCCCGCATGTTTCCTCCACCAACAAATCACCATCCACCACATTCACCACTTACCACACCCATTATAAATATATATAATTATTCACACCATATATAATATATAAATAATACACTCTTCCTTTTCTAACATCCTCCACTAACACTACAAATACACACATCACTATCATACACACACACATCTTACACCCATCACTCTCATACTATCACTTTTCCACCACTTTCCACTCATTTTATATATATATATATATATATATATATATATATATATATATATATATATATATATATATATATATATATATATATATATATATATATACACACACACACACATTACATACTCTTATATTTTACCCCTCATTTACGTAAACTTTCTCCCACCCCTATTTTCAGGTTTCATACTTCACATGTGGGCCCCATATGTGGCCCCCACCTGTGGGCCCCACCCTTATTAAAAAATTTCTACCGATTCTTTTGAAAAATGGGCAAAATAGGAATCCAAATAATAAGCAAAACTAAGTGAATTCTCACGTAAGCATCAATAATTAATACCGTGTGCTACTATGCAACCACGCGTATTACTGTACTTTTACTACCGAGTAGTTCAACAGTAACAATGGTAAAACTTTCGCCGTTATTTTTAATAAAATATTTTTGTCGTTTTCTCAATCCGACAATAATTCCGTTGTGGGGTCCACCAATGATTGTGTCGTTGTACGAATATTCCCTGTTAAAACGAATATTCCCCGACCAATCGAATATTATATGACAATTTGCATACTTTGCAAAATTTATAAATACTACCCATAACTATTATATCAAATCCACACCATAATATAAAAAAAATTATTTCAAGAAAAAATTAAATATTTATTCATAAAATCTGGGGTCTCACAATCTCCCCTCCTTATGGAATTTCGCCCTCGAAATTTACGTATATACCTGGTATGCCAAACAGGTGAGGATACATTGACTTCACTTCAAATTCTAACTCTTGAGGTATAACCTTTGAGCATCGAATATGATCCTTCTTATCCAAGATTTTAACACGTATCTCCTCAAACATTAAATCATCCGCTATCTCGTCCGATTCTAAATTAATAATGTTGTTCAGGTCGTCCACATATTTACGTAACATCGATACGTGAAAAAAAAACGTTATGAACACACGACATGCTTGGCGGTAAAACAAGTCTATAAGCCACAGTTCCTACTCGATCGAGAATTTTAAATGGGTCAATTACATCGAGGGTTGAGATTTCCTCCCTTTGTCAATTCGTGCTTCTAGAATAATGCCCTCTTGAACCTTCTTCTTCACATTCATCAGCTCCTGGTGTGTAGCTTGAGCGGCTTTAACTTTATCGATTAAAGTCGATTTTAATCGTATATTCGTTATCTTCACGTGGGTTTGTATATTCGCACTTGTAACCGTATACGATCTTCTACACAACGCGTCAGCTACCACGTTCGCTTTTCTACGATGTTATTGAATGGTACGATCGTAATCTTCAACAGCTCGAGCCAACGTCTTTGGCGCATAATACGTTCGTTTTAGTTGAAGAAATATTTGAGGGTTTAAGAAATGGGTTTTGTACTGGGGTCAATACAAAATTCAATTTTACGCTCCGGGGTAGGCTAAGAAGTCTTCAAGAATACGTCAAGAAATTTATTAACAATAGAAATATCGTTCAAAACTGTGACCCTCATACAAGACTTGGATAACACGTCACATTGATACCTATCAACTTGCCATCGTCATTTACAACGTCTCCTACGGAAAGTCTAGCTTCGGTGCATTCCACACCAGGAAGTCAACAACGAAAGGAACGGGGATTTTTACTTATGGCTTGATATGACAATGATTGACTTTAGTGGTTTGGTTACTTTGAATTTGCATAACAGATTGGTTAGGAATATGAAAGCTAACAACCTTACGAAAAGCATGATGAGCAGTTAACCAATCGTTTCAAAAATCACATCAATGCAAGTATTTTCAAATAGATAAGATCAACAGGTAACGTGAAAGTGTTGATTTGAACAAGATTTATAAATAGTGGAGGTAACAAAGGTTTCTCCCAACGGAATTTCAATAGAGAAATCAAAGTCTAACTTCTCCGGAGTTAAGTTCAAATATTGAACACAACTAGGTGAAATAAAAGAGTGAGTAGAACCGGTATCTAACACGGTATAGACTTCGCAAGAGTTTATGACTAACATACCCGTGATAATTTTATTCAGGTTCCTCGTCACGAAAAAAAATGCTCTCTCTTAAACTACTGGCTTTGGCTTTTCTGGGACGGTCTTTGGTGCCTCCATCCTATCTGAACTTGTCTTCAATGAACGATAAAATCGGGCTAAGTGACATTCTCTTCCACAATTATAGCATGCTTTGGATGGTATCGCGCAGTTTGGACTGATGTGTCCCTCCCCTCTGTATTTGAAGCATATGATAGGTGGTCGTTCTCCTTCCTTAACAACGGGTGCTGGTGCTGACGTCTTTCCATCATTGTTGAATTTCCTCTTCTTGAAATGTCCATTCTTATTGTTTTGACCATGATTACCATTGAAGTGGTTACCATTTCTGGCATGTTGATTTCCTCCATGCTTGTTGTCACCGCTTCGATAACTGCTCTCACTGGCATTATCATTTTTCCAGCTGCTCTCTTTTGGTTGCGTTGACTCGTTATCGCGCTCCACTAACTGAGCCCTATTCACAACATCTGAATACAAACACAGTTTATGAGAAATAAGATATTGACGTATCTCCGGTTTCAAACCTCTTAAAAACATCCGCGTCATTCTCTCTTCATTATCCACCAAGTGGGATGCAAATCGGGACAACTCGGTAAACTTGGCTTCGTACTGCGACACGGTCATGTTATTTTGCTCCAACTTGATAAATTCCACCTCCTTCATGTGACGAATACTTTCGGGAAAGTACTTATCATTGAACAGTTCTTGGAACTTCTCCCAAGACATCTTGAGTGCGTCAGGCTGGGTACGTTTTACAGATTCCCACCAGTAATCTGCCTCTTCACGCAACATAAAAGTGGCAAAGGGAACCTTTTGCTCCTCGGAGCATCCTAAGACATCAAATATCTTGGTGATCTGCTTTAACCACGTCTCCGCCTTAAGTGGTTCTGGCTTTCCCAAAAACTCCGGTGGTCCTAGCTCCTTGAATTGCTTAGAGGTGACCGTCTGAGAGTTATTTTGTTGTTGCATGAATTGCATAAAGCCTCTGACCATCCCATCATTCACCATTTCATCGGTGTTATTGTTTTGATGAGGATTGTCCTCTGGTTGCACATTACCCTGAGCATTGATCGTTGGTGATTCAATGGTCTCATGTGCTTCATTGATTATCTCAACATTTTCAGATGGCATTTGCAAATACTGCAATAAAATAAGGGTTAATTAACATATAACGTATTATCCATATACTTTGACCGACCAATTAAATAACAAATAAACTTAGGTAGGTCATACTAGCGAAGGAATTCCCCATCTCTCCCCTCCTAGTTCTATTCTCACATCTTAGCCAGGGATCATATCCCTAAGCTCTGATACCAACTATGACGCCCCCAAAATTAGGTATACATCACCCATCTTGGGTCGTCAGATACATAGTACAGAATACAAATACAACTTACTAATACAAATGTCGTGTACAATACGACAAAACATAAACTGTGAGTTTGAATACAAATATTATCTTCTAGAGAGTATTCATACTCAAAAGGAGTCCTCATTACATTTATTAACACACTATTACATAGAATAGTGAGGACTACTAGCTAATACTATCATTCGGACCATCACCCCGTTCCCCGACTTGCCCCAGCTACATTCTTATTTCCTGAAGAGAACAGTGAAAGAAAGGGTGAGCTCAACTAGCCCAGTAAGAAATAATATGACTAAGATAATGCAGAATAAATTATCATTAGCCTTCAACAATGTTAAACTGATAAAATATAATAGACATCAAGTTTAACTGCAGCGGAACAAGCAATCCATTAAAAGAGTCAAGTAGAAAATAAACTCTACTATCTTTTATGATTTAAAAGGTTTTTCAACATTGTGATCGCTGGGACTCAGCTTAATAAAATAATCCACATCATCGAATCACCCCTGCACTACGGCCAAGGATATTCGTGTATTCATTAATGGTCATGATCATGCCAACAACTGTCCATCAATGCACTACGGGCCAATGGAGACTTTTACCACATCATTTGTAACATTACGGTCATGATTATACCGAATAATCCCTGGTCATAATCATACCAAGTCCATCTATGCACTACAGGCCACAGATGACTTTCAACATTTTATAAACATGAGGATGATGACAATGATATAAGAATTCAATAAAACAAGTTCAAGAATTAATTTATCCAAGAATTAACAACGTCCAAATTGTCAACATGATACTGCATTGTGGAGTAAAATTTAAGAATACTTAGAAGAATATTTTCATGGAAAGATACTGGATGAACCGCAATTATCAAAGATATTCCACTAATTTCATGGAGTATAGAAGTCAAAACTTAACCAACTGAGTATAATAAAGAATGGAATAACAAAAGAAATCACCATGCATGCGATAGACCGCACAGACAGGTTATTCCAACAGAATAATAAATAATGGAACCAGGTCCGGCGTAAACGCATAGACAGGATATTCCGACAGAATAATAAATAATGGAACCAGGTCCGGTGTAAAATACACAGACAGGATGCTCCAACAGAATAATAACACGACGGAACCAGGTCCGGTGTAAAACACACAGACAGGATGTTCCAACAGAATAATAATAAAGACGGAACCAGGTCCGGTGTAAAACAAACAGACAGGATGTTCCAATAGAATAATAATAAAAACGGAACCAGGTCCGGTGTAAAACACACAGACAGGATGTTCCAACAGAATAATAGAAGAATGTCACCAAGTATAGGGTAGACCGCGTATACAGGTTATTCTAACAGAATAATAAGAAATAGAATAACAACAGTTCTCTTCATGAATAAGAAAGAATAACACCCCTTACCGTAAAATAAACTGAATATAAGAGTAGGGAAGGAGCAGGATACTTTTTTATAGCTTCTCTATAATTTCTCTCTCCAGAGTTTTAGTGAATTCGTAAGAAATAATGAAGGAATGAGTTTCTATTTATAGGAAAATGGACTGCATAGTAACTAACTCATGAACGGTCAAGATTGATTTACTTTAATCGGACGGTCTATAATTAAAGCAAAATCTTTTAAATAAAATATAATATTATATATATATATATATATATATATATATATATATATATATATATATAAAATATACATAATAATACACCTTCCGTCCAATTCTTTCTTTCTCCCATCTCATTCTTCTTCCCTCCATCCCCATTCATTTTTTTTTTCTTTTCTTCCAACATGGCCCCGCATGTTTCCTCCACCAACATATCACCATCCACCACATTCACCACTTACCACACCCATTATAAATATATATAATTATTCACACCATATATAATATATAAATAATACACTCTTCCTTTTCCAACATCCTCCACTAACACTACAAATACACACATCACTATCACACACACACATCTTACACCCATCACTCTCATACTATCACTTTTTCACCACTTTCCACTCACATTATATATATACACACACATTACATACTCTTATATTTTACCCCTCATTTACGTAAACTTTCTCCCACCCCTATTTTCAGGTTTCATACTTCACATGTGGGCCCCATATGTGGCCCCCACCTGTGGGCCCCACCCTTATTAAAAAATTTCTACCGATTCTTTTGAAAAATGGGCAAAATAGGAATCCAAATAATAAGCAAAACTAAGTGAATTCTCACGTAAGCATCAATAATCAATACCGTGTGCTACTATGCAACCACGCGTATTACTGTACTTTTACTACCGAGTAGTTCAACAGTAACAATGGTAAAACTTCCGCCGTTATTTTTAATAAAATATTTTTGTCGTTTTCTCAATCCGACAATAATTTCGTTGTGGGGTCCACCAATGATTGTGTCGTTGTACGAACATTCCCTGTTAAAATGAATATTCCCCGACCAATCGAATATTATATGACAACTTGCATACTTTGCAAAATTTATAAATACTACCCATAACTATTATATCAAATCTACACCATAATATAAAAAAAATTATTTCGAGAAAAAATTAAATATTTATTCATAAAATCTGGGGTCTCACATTAGCACCTGTTCTAACAATACCATCTGGCTCGGAGGGATTTGTCATCTACAGTGATGCTTCGAGCAAAGGGTTGGGATGCGTTCTCAAGCAACATGGAAAAGTCATAGCCTATGCATCAAGACAACTCAAGGAATATTAGAGGAATTATCCTACTCATGATCTAGAGTTGGCAGCTGTTGTCTTTGCACTTAAAATTTGGAGGCATTACTTGTAAGACCCCAACTTTTATAAATAAAGATGAATTTTCTATAAATATCATTTTTGAATATTATGGAGTTAATTTGATATAATGTTATAGTTGTGGGTAATATTTATAAATTTTGCAAAGTACGCAAGTTGTTATATAATATTCGATTGGTCGGGGAATATTCGTTTTAACAGGGAATATTCGTACAATGACACAATCATTGGTGGACCCCACAACGGAATTATTGTCGGATTGAAAAAAATGACAAAAATATTTTATTAAAAACAACGGCGGAAGTTTTACCATTGATACTGTTGAACTACTCGGTAGTAAAAGTACAGTAATACGTGTGGTTGCATAGTAGCACACGGTATTGATTATTAATACTTATGTGAGAAGTCACTCAGTTTGATTCAATTATTGTCAGTTAATAATATGAATTATTTAGCGATAATGATGTTTTATTTTATTCGCATTAACGTAATAAAATAGAAACATCTTTTTATATAAAACAAAATACTTTATTAAAGTTATTCTATAAATAGAATATATTAAATTTTATTTAAATGATTTTTCTTTAAATATGGACCGTCAGATTAAAGTAATCAATCTGGACCGTTCATGGATTAGTTACTATGCATTCTATTTTTCTATAAATAGCAGCTCATTCCTTCATTATTTCTTACGAATTCACTGAACTCTAGAGAGAGAAACTATAGAGAGAAACTATAGAGAGAGAGAAGAAGAAGAGTATTCTGCTACTTAACTACTTTATTATTTCAGCTCTTCTTTAAAACGGTAAGGGGTGTTATTCTTTCTTATTCATGAAGAGAACTGTTGTTATTCCATTTTTTATTATTCTGTTGGAATAACCTGTATACGCGGTCTACCCTATACTTGGTGACATTCTTCTATTATTCTGTTGGAACATCCTGTCTGTGTGTTTTACACCGGACCTGGTTCCGTTTTTATTATTATTCTGTTAGAACATCATGTCTGTGTGTTTTACACCGGACCTAGTTCCGTTTTTATTATTATTCTGTTAGAACATCTTGTCTGTGTATTTTACACCGGACCTGGTTCCGTCTTGTTATTATTCTGTTAGAACATCCTGTCTGTGTGTTTTACACCGGACCTGGTTCCGTCTTTATTATTATTCTGTTGGAATATCCTGTCTGTGCGTTTTACGCCAGACCTGGTTCCCTTATTTATTATTCTGTTGGAATAACCTGTCTGTGCGGTCTATCGCATGCATGGTGATTTCTTTTGTTATTCCATTCTTTACTATACTCAATTTGTTAAGTTTTGACTTCTATACTCCATAAAATTTATGGAATATCCTTGATAATTGCGGTTCATCCAGTATCTTTTTATGAAAATATTCTTCTAAGCATTCTTGAATTTTACTCCACATAGCAGTATTATGTTGACAATTTGGATGTTGTTAATTCTTGGATAAATTAATTCTTGAACTTGTTTTATTGAATTCTTATATCATTGTCATCATCCTCATGTTTATAAAATGTTGAAAGTCATCTGTGGCCTGTAGTGCATAGATGGACTTGGTATGATTATGACCAGGGATTATTCGGTATAATCATAACCGTAATGTTACAAATGATGTGGTAAAAGTCATCATTGGCCCGTAGTGCATTGATGGACAGTTGTTGGCATGATCATGACCATTAATGAATACACTAATATCCTTGGCCGTAGTGCAGGGGTGATTCGATGATGTGGATTATTTTATTAAGCTGAGTCCCAGCGATCACAATGTTGAAAAACCTTTTAAATCATAAAAGATAGTAGAGTTTATTTTCTACTTGACTCTTTTAATGGATTGCTTGTTCCGCTTCGTGAATACAAGCTTTATGCCAAGTTGAAGAAATGCGAGTTATGGCTGGAGGAGGTAGCATTCCTTGGGCACGTAGTATCAAGTCGTGGAATATCGGTTGACCCGGCAAAGATTGAAGCTATTCAAAGCTGGGAGCAACCTAAATCAGTGACCGAAGTACGTAGCTTTCTTGGTTTAGCTGGTTATTATCAGAGATTCGTGGAAGGATTTTCTCAAATCGCTACTCCATTAACTCAGCTGACTCGGAAAGATACAAAGTTCGGTTGGAGCGAAGAATGTGAGCAGAGTTTTCAAGAACTCAAGAGAAGACTCATTTCAGCACCTGTTCTAACAATACCATCTGGCTCGGAGGGATTTGTCATCTACAGTGATGCTTCGAGCAAAGGGTTGGGATGCGTTCTCATGCAACATAAAAAAGTCATAGCCTATGCATCATGACAACTCAAGGAATATGAGAGAAATTATCCTACTCATGATCTAGAGTTGGCAGATGTTGTCTTTGCACTCAAAATTAGGAGGCATTACTTGTATGGGGATAAGGTGGAGATCTTTACGGATCGTAAAAGCCTCAAATATTTCTTCACTCGAAAGGAACTCAACATGCCATAACGACGTTGGCTTGAACTGTTGAAAGATTATGATCATACCATTCAATACCATCCTGGAAAAGCGAACGTGGTAGCTGACGCATTGAGTAGAAGATCATATGCAAGTACGGGTGCGATATTGTCAACACAAAGGCCCATTTTGTGTGATTTGCAAAGGATGGAGATAGAGTTAAAGACTCCAGGGACCCATGTGATGATGGCAAATATACGAGCAGAACCGACTTTAATCGATAAAGTTAAAGCTGCTCAAGCTACAGACCTGGAGCTGATGCGTATGAGGAAGAAAGTGCAAGAAGGTGCTATGCCGGAAGCAAAAATCAATTAAGAAGGAATACTTTGAGTCAACTCTAGACTTTGTGTTCCTAACAACTCTGATTTAAAGTATGAAATCATGATGGACGCGCACAACACACCGTTTGCAATCCATCCTAGAAGTACCAAAATGTATCATGATCTTCGTCATACATTTTGGTGGAGCAATATGAAGAGAGAGATAGCGCTGTTTATCTCAAGGTGTCTAACTTGTCAACGACTCAAAGCGGAGCATCAAGTACCAAAAGGTCCATTGCAACCACTTGAAATTCCAGAATGGAAGTGGGAGCACATTACCATGGATTTCGTTACCGGTCTTCCTAGGGTTTCTCAAGGTATTGATGCGATTTGGGTCATTGTTGATAGATTGACCAAGTCTGCTCATTTCTTACCGATACGAGAAACTTATACACTTGAACGTCTTGCTCGTATGTACATAAACGAGATTGTAAGACTGCATGGTATGCCAGTATCCATAATTTCTGATCGAGACCCAAGATTCACTTCACGATTTTGGGTTAGTTTACAAAAAGCTATGGGCACGGATTTACGATTTAGTTCAGCATATCATCCTCAGACGGACGGACAATCAGAGAGGACTATTCATACTCTTGAAGATCTATTAAGACTCTGTGTCTTTGACTTCAAGGGAAGTTGGGACAAGTTCTTACCATTGGTGGAGTTTTCCTACAACAACAGTTATCAAGCAAGTATTGGCATGGCTCCATTCGAAGCATTGTATGGAAGAAAATGTCGTTCTCCAGTATGCTAGGATGAGGTGGGCGAAGCAACGTTGTTGGGACCGGAGTTGGTACGTATGACTACAGAAAAGATTCAAACGATCCGACAACGTATAAAAACCACACAAGATCGACAAAAGAGTTATACTGATCTTCATCGAAAGGACGTGAAATTTGATGTAGGAGATCATGTGTTCTTACGTGTTGCTCCATGGAAAGGAGTTACGAGATTTGGAAAGAGAGAAAAGCTCAATCCTCGATTCATCGGTCCATTTTTAATCCTCGATCGAGTAGGAACTGTGGCTTATAGACTCGCTTTACCGCCAAGTATGTCTCGTGTTCATAACGTTTTTCACATATCCATGTTACGCAAATATGTGGAAGACCCGAACCACATTATTGAGTTAGAACCGAACGAAATAGCGGAGGATTTGACGTATGAAGAAGTTCCTGTTCAAATCTTGGATAAGAAGGAACATATTCTACGCTCCAAGGTTATACCTCAAGTCAAAGTTTTGTGGAGAAACCACGATGTTGAGGAAATGACTTGGGAGTTAGAATCTGAAATGAAATCAAGGTATCCTTACCTCTTCGACATACCAGGTACGTACCCTAATTTCGAGGGCAAAATTTCATAAGAAGGGGAGGTTGTAAGACCCCAACTTTTATAAATAAAGATGAATTTTCTATAAATATCATTTTTAAATATTATGGAGTTAATTTGATATAATGCTATAGTTGTGGGTAATATTTATAAATTTTGTAAAGTACGCAAGTTGTTATATAATATTCGATTGGTCGGGGAATATTCGTTTTAACAGGAAATATTCGTACAACGGCACAATCATTGGTGGACCCCACAACGGAATTATTGTCGGATTGAAAAAATGACAAAATTATCTTTCTATAAAAATAACGGTTGAGGTGTTACCGTTAAAACCGTTAAAACTGTTGAACTACCCGGTAGTAAAAGTACAGTAATACGCGTGGTTGCATAGTAGCACACAGTATTGATTATTGATGCTTACGTGAGAAGTCACTCAGCTATACTCAATTATTGTTACAGTAATTGCTGCATCATATTTCTTAAATTATTGTCATAGTATCATCTGTATAATATGTTATATTATTAAATCAATAATTGAGACGTTGTGGTAAGTTTGGTTATTTTTATGGGGGGCCATATGTCATCATCTAAGAGTCTCTTCGTCAATAGTAATTACCGTCGTCAATAGTAATTACCGTCGTCAATAGTATTTACCTTGGTCAATAGTATTTACCTTTGTCAATAGTAATTACCTTCGTCAATAGTATTTACCTTGGTCAATAGTAATTACCTTCGTCAATAGTATTTACCTTGGTCAATAGTATTTACTTTCGTCAATAGTAGTTGTCCCTTCAATATTACCAAGAGTCATTTGACCTTCGTTAAGACCAAGAGTCATTTGACCCTTCGTTAAGACCAAGAGCCACCCTCAGTTTTTTTATAAATATAGGCCTAGGGCTTCATTATTTTTCACGAATTCATTCAAGCTATAGAGAGAGAAAGTATAGAGAGAATAAGAGAGAGAAAATAAAAGTATTCTGCTACTTCACTTTTTCAATATCCAGTTCTTTTAAGGTAGGGAATATTATTTCTTTTATATTCATGAAGAGAACTTCTGTTATTCCCTTCTTTATTCTGTTGGAATAACCAGTATACGCGGTCTACCCTATATTTGGTGATATTCTTCTATATTTGGATTGAAAAAATGACAAAAATATTTTATTAAAAATAACGGCGGAAGTTTTACCATTGATATTGTTGAACTACTCGGTAGTAAAAGTACAGTAATACGTGTGGTTGCATAGTAGCACACGGTATTGATTATTAATGCTTATGTGAGAAGTCACTCAGTTTGATTCAATTATTGTCAGTTAATAATATGAATTATTTAGCGATAATGACGTTTTGTTTTATTCGTATTATTAACGTAATAAAACAGAAACATCTTTTTATATAAAACAAAATACTTTATTAAAGTTATTCTATAAATAGAATATATTATATTTTATTTAAAAGATTTTTCTTTAAATATGGACCGTCAGATTAAAGTAATCAATCTGGACCGTTCATGGATTAGTTACTATGCATTCTATTTTTCTATAAATAGCAGCTCATTCCTTCATTATTTCTTACGAATTCACTGAACTCTAGAGAGAGAAACTATAAAGATAAACTATAGAGAGAGAAAAAAGAAGAGTATTCTGCTACTTAACTACTTTCTTATTTCAGCTCTTCTTTAAAACGGTAAGGGGTGTTATTCTTTTTTATTCATGAAGAGAACTACTGTTATTCCATTTCTTATTATTCTGTTGGAATAACCTGTATACGCGGTCTACCCTATACTTGGTGACATTCTTCTATTATTCTGTTGGAACATCCTGTCTGTGTATTTTATACCGGACCTGGTTCCGTTTTTATTATTATTCTGTTGGAACATCCTGTCTGTGTGTTTTACACCGGACCTGGTTCCGTTTTTATTATTATTCTGTTAGAACATCCTGTCTGTGTGTTTTACACCGGACCTGGTTCCGTCTTGTTATTATTCTGTTGGAACATCCTATCTGTGTGTTTTACACCGGACCTGATTCCATCTTTATTATTATTCTGTTGGAATATCCTGTCTGTGCGTTTTACGCCAGACCTGGTTCTATTATTTATTATTCTGTTGGAATAACCTGTCTGTGCGGTCTATCGCATGCATGGTGATTTCTTTTGTTATTCCATTCTTTATTATACTCAATTGGTTAAGTTTTGACTTCTATACTCCATGAAATTAGTGGAATATCCTTGATAATTGCGGTTCATCCAGTATCTTTTCATGAAAATATTCTTCTAAGCATTCTTGAATTTTACTCCACAAAGCAGTATCATGTTGACAATTTGGAAGTTGTTAATTCTTGGATAAATTAATTCTTGAACATGTTTTATTGAATTCTTATATCATTGTAATCATCCTCATGTTTATAAAATGTTGAAAGTCATCTGTGGTCTGTAGTGCATAGATGGACTTGGTATGATTATGACCAAGGATTATTCGGAATAATCATGACCGTAATGTTACAAATGATGTGATAAAAGTCATCATTGGCCCGTAGTGCATTGATGGACAGTTGTTGACATGATCATGACCATTAATGAATACACGAATATCCTTGGCCGTAGTGCAGGGGTGATTTGATGATGTGAATTATTTTATTAAGCTGAGTCCCAGCAATAACAGTGTTGAAAAACCTTTTAAATCATAAAAGATAGTAGAGTTTATTTTCTACTTGACTCTTTTAATGGATTGCTTGTTCCGCTGCAGTTAAACTTGATGTCTATTATATTTTATCAGTTTAACATTGTTGAAGGCTAATGATAATTTATTCTGCATTATCTTAGTCATAATATTTCTTACTGGGCTAGTTGAGCTCACCCTTTCTTTCACTGTTCTCTTCAGGAAATGAGAACGTAGCTGGGGCAAGTCGGGGAACGGAGTGATGGTCCGAATGATAGTATTAGTTAGTAGTCCTCACTATTCTATGTAATAGTGTGTTAATAAATATAATAAGGACTCCTTTTGAGTATGAATACTCTCTCGAAGATAATATTTGTATTCAAACTCACAGTTTATGTTTTGTCGTATTGTACACGACAGTTGTATTAGTAAGTTGTATTTGTATTCTGTACTATGTATCTGACGATCCAAAATGGGTGATGTATACCTAATTTTGGGGGCATCACATTTATGCCCATGGGTCATCCCCATGGGTTGCCCCATGGGTTTTACCCATCTAGTGACTCATCGGTTCGATCCGCGGTTAATTTCTTTGGATCGGGCTTAATCATAATTCTTCTTGGGCCTAACTTGGGCTTAACTTCACAAATCATTGGGCTTGACATAATCCAAGTCCTATTGGATTCTACAAAAGTCTATGAACACAAAGTCCATTAAGACTAATCGTATTCTACGCATTCCTTTCTCGTAATCTCGTCTTCTCTTCGTATATTATTCGTACGATATTCGTAATATACGTCGTACTAATCTTCGTAATATACTCGTATAATAACTCGTATCATACTCGTATTTCTCACGCATAATAACCCTAGTTATTATACATACTCATTACATTCTCGGAACTCACTTTCCCTAACCCTTAGGTTTTGAGTCCGCAGGCGAAAACTTCGTTTTTGCCATTACTGAAATATTATTGAATATTCCATCACGTCTCAAGATTTCACGCAATCAATAACTTCTCGAAATTTCAAAATAAATCTCCGAGCAGAAACGGGTGAATAGTGTCTATTTCGTCTTTTTCCCCAGAAATATTTTTGTTCCCGGGAAAATTTTATTTTCGTCTTGAAAATTCTTACTCGTTCAGTCTAGCTTGTAGCCAGAATCCTCCCGATTAATAATCATTCTAGGTTATAGAACGATTAATAAACATATAGCACAGAATAGTATTAATAAAAATTCATTTTATTAATAACTAATTCTTTAAACTTAAATTCTAAATAATCCAAAATTTCGGGTTGTTACATTCTTCCCCCATTATAAAAATTCCGTCCTCGGAATTTCTTCAAACAATACCCATACCCGGGTCATCACATTCACCACTTCTTCACAGAATTTTGCCCTCAAAATTTTAACTTACTCTTCTTCTCAACTTCTCTTCAAAGAAGTTATTATCTTTCAAACATTCCTTACCCTTCATAACTTATCAAGAATCATGAAGTGAAAGTAATAACGAGGAATATAATGATTCCTTTAAAACATTTCATACTTTTGCTGAGGGGTCAAATTGACCATGAACTCTTACTAGGTTAAACAGCCTTTCGCCGTAAACCTTTCTTTCCACGGTAAGTTTACAATCACAAAGAAGGTAAACTACCTCTTTCCATACGTAGGTGATCAACCTATCGTATAACCCCATTTCGGGATATGTTCACCTCAGACTTAATACCAAAAATTTTGGATATCACTTGAAACATTCGTCTAGTCAAGTCAATTGACATCGACTACTTCTTCAAATTCTTTTCACAATACATCAAAACGTTTCATTACGTCATGATACCGTACTTTTCACAGTACGTTGAGGACTTCGTCAGTTTATGACTTCGTCATTATACATAATACCATAGCGGTTTGTTGATCCTAAGATCACATCCCACCAGGTTCAATTGCATTAATAACTCCATCCTTTTACCATCCTTGAATCAAATGCACTGATGATAAAAATTCATTTTGATATTTCAAATCAATTTCTGTCTAGCCGAAACAATTAGCATAGACATACCAAGAATAGTTCCTTTAAAATCCATTGGTTCCAAAAGCTGGACCAATTCTTTCTGTGATAACCCGAGATTTCGAATAATCCAAAATTTGTGAATAATTTTTTTTTAATTAATATTAATATTAATTATCATTTATGTGACAAGTATCGGTGATACGTGTATCGAAAAAGTCAATTTGTGCATTGACTTATAAAATTAGAGTAGAGTTGTGCTTAACAGCTTTAGAAACCCTAACCCTAATTTTTGGATAGGAATTCGATAGAAAATATAATTAAAATAATTATATTAATATGTATGTGTTTGATCGGTACATAATTTTTGATCAATGATTGATCGGATAAGGTTTAAAATTATAAACCCTAATAAGAGATTAGAAACCCTAATCTCAGGATTAGAAACCCTAACGTACCGTTAGAAACCCTAATCCTAATTGGCAAGCCTAAGGTGTAAGACCCCAACTTTTATAAATAAAGATGAATTTTCTATAAATATCATTTTTAAATATTATGGAGTTAATTTGATATAATGTTATAGTTGTGGGCAATATTTATAAATTTTGCAAAGTACACAAGTTGTTATATAATATTCGATTGGTCGGGGAATATTCGTTTTAACAGGGAATATTCGTACAACGACACAATCATTGGTGGACCCCACAACAGAATTATTATCGGATTGAGAAAATGACAAAATTATCTTTCTATAAAAATAACGGTTGAGGTGTTACCGTTAAAACCGTTAAAACTGTTGAACTACCCGGTAGTAAAAGTACAGTAATACGCGTGGTTGCATAGTAGCACACAGTATTGATTATTGATGCTTACGTGAGAAGTCACTCAGCTATACTCAATTATTGTTACAGTAATTGCTGCATCATATCTCTTAAATTATTGTCATAGTATCATCTGTATAATATGTTATATTATTAAATCAATAATTGAGAAATTGTGGTAAGTTTGGTTATTTTTATGGGGGGCCATATGTCATCATCTAAGAGTCTCTTCGTCAATAGTAATTACCGTCGTCAATAGTAATTACCGTCGTCAATAGTATTTACCTTGGTCAATAGTATTTACCTTTGTCAATAGTAATTACCTTCGTCAATAGTATTTACCTTGGTCAATAGTATTTACCTTGGTCAATAGTAATTACCTTCGTCAATAGTATTTACCTTGGTCAATAGTAATTACTTTCATCAATAGTAGTTGTCCCTTCAATATTACCAAGAGTCATTTGACCCTTCGTTAAGACAAAGAGCCACCCTCAGTTTTTCTATAAATAGAGGCCTAGGGCTTCATTATTTTTCACGAATTCATTCAAGCTATAGAGAGAGAAAGTATAGAGAGAATAAGAGAGAGAGAGAGAATAAAAGTATTCTGCTACTTCACTTTTCTAATATCCAGTTCTTTTAAGGTAGGGAATATTATTTCTTTTATATTCATGAAGAGAACTTCTGTTATTCCATTCTTTATTCTGTTGGAATAACCAGTATACGCGGTCTACCCTATACTTGGTGATATTCTTCTATTATTCTGTTGGAATATCCTGTCTGTGTGTTTTACACCGGACCTGGTTCCGTCTTTATTATTATTCTGTCGGAATATCCTGTCTGTGCGTTTACGCTGGACCTGGTTTCATTATTTATTATTCTGTCGAAATATCATGTCTGTGCGTTTACGCCGGACCTGGTTCCATTATTATTATTCTGTTAAGAATAACCTGTCTGTGCGGTCTATCGCATGCATAGTGATTTCTTTTGTTATTCCATTCTTTATTATACTTAGTTGATTAAAACTTTGACTTCTATACTCCATGAAATTAGTGGAATGTCCTTGACATTTGCGCTTCATCTAGTATCTATTCATGAAAATATTCTCCTGATCAGTCTTGAAGTTTACTCCACAAAGCAGTATCATGTTGACAATTTGGACGTTATTAATTTCTGGATAAATTAATTCTTGAACTTGTTTTATTGAATTCTTATATCATTGTCATCATCCTCATGTTTATATTCTGTTGAAAGTCATCTGTGGCCTATAGTGCATAGATGGACTTGGTATGATTATGACCAGGGATTATTCGGTGTAATCATGACCGTAATGTTACAAATGATGTGATAAAAATCCTCATTGGCCCATAGTGCATTGATGGACAG
Organism: Panax notoginseng; assembly: GCA_016801055.1. Classification (NCBI taxonomy): domain Eukaryota; kingdom Viridiplantae; phylum Streptophyta; class Magnoliopsida; order Apiales; family Araliaceae; genus Panax; species Panax notoginseng. The sequence continues at coordinate 102,793,014 of CM029021.1, forward strand.
TTGTTGGCATGATCATGACCATTAATGAATACACGAATATCCTTGGCCGTAGTGCAGGGGTGATTGGATGATGTGGATTATTTTATTAAGCTGAGTCTCAGCGATAGCAGTGTTGAAAAACCTTTTAAATCATAAAAGATAGTAGAGTTTATTTTCTACTTGACTCTTTTAATGGATTGCTTGTTCCGCTGCAGTTAAACTTGATGTCTATTATATTTTATCAGTTTAACATTGTTGAAGGCTAATGATAATTTATTCTGCATTATCTTAGTCATAATATTTCTTACTGGGCTAGTTGAGCTCACCCTTTCTTTCACTGTTCTCTTCAGAAAATGAGAACGTAGCTGGGGCAAGTCGGGGAACGGAGTGATGGTTCGAATGATAGTATTAGTTAGTAGTCCTCACTATTCTATGTAATAGTGTGTTAATAAATGTAATGAGGACTCCTTTTGAGTATGAATACTCTCTAGAAGATAATATTTGTATTCAAACTCACAGTTTATGTTTTGTCGTATTGTACACGACAGTTGTAATAGTAAGTTGTATTTGTATTCTATACTATGTATCTGACGACCCAAGATGGGTGATGTATACCTAATTTTGGGGGCGTCACAGTTGGTATCAGAGCTTAGGGATATGATCCCTGGCTAAGATGTGAGAATAGTACTAGGAGGGGAGAGACGGGAAATTCCTTCGCTAGTATGACCTACCTAAGTTTATTTGCATGGTATTTAATTGGTCGGTCATAATATAAGGATAATATATGATATATCAATTAACTTTTATTTTGTGGCAGTATCTGAAAATGGCATCTGAGAATGTTGAGAATAGCAATGGAGCACAGGCGACTGTTGATTCACCACATATCAATAATCAGGATAATGTGCATCAGGAAGGTGACAATCCTCATGCAAACAACAACACTGACCAGATGATGAATGATGGAATGTTCAGAAACTTTATGCAGTTCATGCAACAGCAGGCGAGAGCGACTCCTGTCCAAAATATAGGTGGAAGCACTGAAAACTCTCGGACGGTCACCGCTAAACAGTTCAAGGAGCTGGGACCACCAGAGTTTAAGGGAGAGCCAAAACCACTTATAGCGGAAACATGGATAAAGCAGATTACCAAGATATTTGATGTCTTAGGATGCTCCGAGGAGCAAAAGGTTCCCTTTGCCGCCTTTATGTTGCGAGGAGAGGCAGATTACTGGTGGGAATCGATTAAGCGTACTCAAGCTGCCGCACTGAAGATGTCTTGGGAGAAGTTCCAAGAGCTTTTCAACCAAAAATACTTTCCTGAAAGTATTCGTCACATGAAGGAGGTGGAATTTATCAAGTTGGAGCAAAACAACATGACCGTGTCGTAGTACGAAGCCAAGTTTGCTGAGTTGTCCCGGTTTGCGTCCCACTTGGTGGATAATGAAGAGCGAATGACGCGAATGTTTTTGCGAGGTTTGAAACCTGAGATACATCAACATCTTATTTCTCATAAACTGTGTTTGTATTCAGATGTTGTGAATAGGGCTCAGTTAGTGGAGCGCGATAACGAGTCAACGCAACCAAAAGAGAGCAGTCGACAAAATGATAATACCAGTGAGAGCGGTCATCGAAGCGGTGACAACAAGCGTGGAGGGAATCAACAGGCCAGAAATGGTAACCACTTCGGTGGTAATCAGGGTCAAAACAATAAGAATGGTCATTTCAAGAAGAGGAGATTCAACAATGATGGAAAGACGTCAGCACCAGCACCCGTTGTTAAGGAAGAAGAACGACCACCTATCATATATTTCAAATGCGGAGGGGAGGGGCACATCAGTCCAAACTGCGTGATGCCGTCTAAAGCACGTTATAATTGTGGAAGAGAAGGTCATTTAGCTCGATTTTGTCGTTTACCAAAAATAAGTTCAGCCAAGATGGAGACACCAAAGGCCGTCCCAGAAAAGCCAAAACCGGTAGTGCAAGGGAGAGCGTTTGTTGTGACCTCCCAGAAAGCAAGGAACCCGAATGAGGTCATCACGGGTAAGCTTATCATAAACTCTAACGAAGTCTATACTTTATTTGATACCGGTTCTACCCATTCTTTTATTTCTCCTACTTGCGCTCATCGATTAAATTTGATTCCGGAGAAATTAGACTTTGACTTATCTGTTGAAACTCCATTGGGAGAAACCTTCATTACATCCACGATTTATAAGTCTTGTTTGGTTCAAGTTGGTACCCACACATTACCTGTCGATCTTATTTCATTAAAAATACTTGCATTTGACGTGATTCTAGGGATTGATTGGTTAACTACTCATCATGCAAAAATTGATTATTTTCGTAAGGTTGTTAGCTTTCATATTCCTAATCGACCTATTATGCAAATTCAAGCAACCAAACCATTAAAATCAATCGCTACCATCTCAAGCCATAAAGCTATTCGTTTATTGAAAAACGGATGTCAAGCTTTCTTAGCTCATGTCACGGATCTAAACAAAAATACGTCAATTTTGAATGATATTTCTATTGTTAATAAATTCCCTGACGTATTCCCTGAAGAACTTCCTGGCCTACCCCCAGAGCGTGAAATTAAATTTTGTATCGACCTTGAACCCGGTACAAAACCCATTTCCAAAGCCCCATATCGAATGGCTCCTATTGAACTTCAGGAGTTAAAGATCCAACTGCAGGAATTGTTAGACATTGGCTTTATTCGTCCTAGTACTTCTCCTTGGGGTGCTCCTGTTCTATTCGTGAAGAAGAAAGATGGAAGTATGCGACTTTGTATTGATTATCGGGAGTTGAATCATGTCACCATCAAAAACAGGTACCCATTACCACGTATTGATGACATGTTTGACCAGTTGCAAGGAGCACAATTCTTTTCAAAGATCGATCTTCGTTCTGGATATCATCAGCTGAAGGTTAGAACTGAGGATATTCCAAAGACGGCTTTTAGAACTCGGTACGGGCATTATGAATTCCTAGTCATGTCCTTTGGATTGACTAATGCTCCTGCTGCCTTCATGGATATGATGAACCGGGTATTCAAGAAATATTTGGATCACTTTGTGGTCGTCTTTATTGATGACATCCTTATTTATTCCAAAAGTCGTGAAGATCATGAGCAACACTTGAGGTTGGTACTCCAAAAGCTTCGTGAATACAAGCTTTATGTCAAGTTGAAGAAATGCGAGTTCTGGCTGGAGGAGGTAGCATTCCTTGGGCACGTAGTATCAAGTCGTGGAATATCGGTTGACCCGGCAAAGATTGAAGCTATTCAAAGCTGGGAGCAACCTAAATCAGTGACCGAAGTACGTAGCTTTCTTGGTTTAGCTCGTTATTATCGGAGATTCATGGAAGGATTTTCTCAAATCGCTACTCCATTAACTCAGCTGACTCGGAAAGATACAAAGTTCGGTTGGAGCGAAGAATGTGAGCAGAGTTTTCAAGAACTCAAGAGGAGACTCATTTCAGCACCTGTTCTAACAATACCATCTGGCTCGGAAGGATTTGTCATCTACAGTGATGCTTCGAGCAAAGGGTTGGGATGCGTTCTCATGCAACATAAAAAAGTCATAGCCTATGCATCAAGACAACTCAAGGAATATAAGAGAAATTATCCTACTCATGATCTAGAGTTGGCAGCTGTTGTCTTTGCACTTAAAATTTAGAGGCATTACTTGTATGGGGATAAGGTGGAGATCTTTACGGATCGTAAAAGCCTCAAATATTTCTTCACTCAAAAGGAACTCAACATGCCATAACGACATTGGCTTGAACTGTTGAAAGATTATGATCATACCATTCAATACCATCTTGGAAAAGCGAACGTGGTAGCTGACGCATTGAGTAGAAGATCATATGCAAGTACGGGTGCGATATTGTCAACACAAAGGCCCATTTTGTGTGATTTGCAAAGGATGGAGATAGAGTTAAAGACTCCAGGGACCCATGTGATGATGGCGAATATACGAGTAGAACCGACTTTAATCGATAAAGTTAAAGTTGCTCAAGCTACAGACCTGGAGCTGATGCGTATGAGGAAGAAAGTGCAAGAAGGTGCTATGCCGGAAGCAAAAATCAATTAAGAATGAATACTTCGAGTCAACTCTAGACTTTATGTTCCTAACAACTCTGATTTAAAGTATGAAATCATGATGGACGCGCACAACACACCGTTTGCAATCCATCCTAGAAGTACCAAAATGTATCATGATCTTCGTCATACATTTTGGTGGAGCAATATGAAGAGAGAGATAGCGCTGTTTATCCCAAGGTGTCTAACTTGTCAACGAGTTAAAGCGGAGCATCAAGTACCAAAAGGTCCATTGCAACCACTTCAAATTCCAGAATGGAAGTGGGAGCACATTACCATGGATTTCGTTACCGGTCTTCCTAGGGTTTCTCAAGGTATTGATGTGATTTGGGTCATTGTTGATAGATTGACCAAGTCTGCTCATTTCTTACCGATACGAGAAACATATACACTTGAACGTCTTGCTCGTATGTACATAAACGAGATTGTAAGACTGCATGGTATGCCAGTATCCATAGTTTCTGATCGAGACCCAAGATTCACTTCACGATTTTGGGTTAGTTTACAAAAAGCTATGGGCACGGAGTTACGATTTAGTTCAGCATATCATCCTCAGACGGACGGACAATCAGAGAGGACTATTCAAACTCTTGAAGATCTATTAAGACTCTGTGTCTTTGACTTCAAGGGAAGTTGGGACAAGTTCTAACCATTGGTGGAGTTTTCCTACAACAACAGTTATCAAGCAAGTATTGGCATGGGTCCATTCGAAGCATTGTATGGAAGAAAATGTCGTTCTCCAGTATGCTGGGATGAGGTGGGCGAAGCAACGTTGTTGGGACCGGAGTTGGTACGTATGACTACAGAAAAGATTCAAACGATCCGACAACGTATAAAAACCACACAAGATCGACAAAAGAGTTATACTGATCTTCATCGAAAGGACGTGGAATTTGATGTAGGAGATCATGTGTTCTTACGTGTTGCTCCATGGAAAGGAGTTACGAGATTTGGAAAGAGAGAAAAGCTCAATCCTCGATTCATCGGTCCATTTTTAATCCTCAATCGAGTAGGAACTGTGGCTTATAGACTCGCTTTACCGCCAAGTATGTCTCGTGTTCATAACGTTTTTCACATATCCATGTTACGCAAATATGTGGAAGACCCGAACCACATTATTGAGTTAGAACCGAACGAAATAGCGGAGGATTTGACGTATGAAGAAGTTCCTGTTCAAATCTTGGATAAGAAGGAACATATTCTACGCTCCAAGGTTATACCTCAAGTCAAAGTTTTGTGGAGAAACCACGATGTTGAGGAAATGACTTGGGAGTTAGAATCTGAAATGAAATCAAGGTATCCTTACCTCTTCGACATACCAGGTACGTACCCTAATTTCAAGGGCAAAATTTCATAAGAAGGGGAGGTTGTAAGACCCCAACTTTTATAAATAAAGATGAATTTTCTATAAATATCATTTTTAAATATTATGGAGTTAATTTGATATAATGCTATAGTTGTGGGTAATATTTATAAATTTTGTAAAGTACGCAAGTTGTTATATAATATTCGATTGGTCGGGGAATATTCGTTTTAACAGGAAATATTCGTACAACGGCACAATCATTGGTGGACCCCACAACGGAATTATTGTCGGATTGAAAAAATGACAAAATTATCTTTCTATAAAAATAACGGTTGAGGTGTTACCGTTAAAACCGTTAAAACTGTTGAACTACCCGGTAGTAAAAGTACAGTAATACGCGTGGTTGCATAGTAGCACACAGTATTGATTATTGATGCTTACGTGAGAAGTCACTCAGCTATACTCAATTATTGTTACAGTAATTGCTGCATCATATTTCTTAAATTATTGTCATAGTATCATCTGTATAATATGTTATATTATTAAATCAATAATTGAGACGTTGTGGTAAGTTTGGTTATTTTTATGGGGGGCCATATGTCATCATCTAAGAGTCTCTTCGTCAATAGTAATTACCGTCGTCAATAGTAATTACCGTCGTCAATAGTATTTACCTTGGTCAATAGTATTTACCTTTGTCAATAGTAATTACCTTCGTCAATAGTATTTACCTTGGTCAATAGTAATTACCTTCGTCAATAGTATTTACCTTGGTCAATAGTATTTACTTTCGTCAATAGTAGTTGTCCCTTCAATATTACCAAGAGTCATTTGACCTTCGTTAAGACCAAGAGTCATTTGACCCTTCGTTAAGACCAAGAGCCACCCTCAGTTTTTTTATAAATATAGGCCTAGGGCTTCATTATTTTTCACGAATTCATTCAAGCTATAGAGAGAGAAAGTATAGAGAGAATAAGAGAGAGAAAATAAAAGTATTCTGCTACTTCACTTTTTCAATATCCAGTTCTTTTAAGGTAGGGAATATTATTTCTTTTATATTCATGAAGAGAACTTCTGTTATTCCCTTCTTTATTCTGTTGGAATAACCAGTATACGCGGTCTACCCTATATTTGGTGATATTCTTCTATTATTCTGTTGGAATATCCTGTCTGTGTGTTTTACACCGGACCTGGTTCCGTCTTTATTATTATTCTGTCGGAATATCCTGTCTGTGTGTTTTACACCGGACCTGGTTCCATTATTTATTATACTGTTCTTTATTATTCTGTCGGAATATCCTGTCTGTGCGTTTACGCTGGACCTGGTTTCATTATTTATTATTCTGTCGAAATATCATGTCTGTGCGTTTACGCCGGACCTGGTTCCATTATTATTATTCTGTTAAGAATAACCTGTCTGTGCGGTCTATCGCATGCATGGTGATTTCTTTTGTTATTCCATTCTTTATTATACTCAGTTGATTAAAACTTTGACTTCTATACTCCATGAAATTAGTGGAATGTCCTTGACATTTGCGCTTCATCTAGTATCTATTCATGAAAATATTCTCCTGATCAGTCTTGAAGTTTACTCCACAAAGCAGTATCATGTTGACAATTTGGACGTTATTAATTCCTGGATAAATTAATTCTTGAACTTGTTTTATTGAATTCTTATATCATTGTCATCATCCTCATGTTTATATTCTGTTGAAAGTCATCTGTGGCCTGTAGTGCATAGATGGACTTGGTATGATTATGACCGGGGATTATTCGGTGTAATCATGACCGTAATGTTACAAATGATGTGGTAAAAGTCCTCATTGGCCCGTAGTGCATTGATGGAGAGTTATTGGCATGATCATGACCATTAATGAATACACGAATATCCTTGGCCGTAGTGCAGGGTGATTCGATGATGTGGATTATTTTATTAAGCTGAGTCTCAGCGATAGCAGTGTTGAAAAACATTTTAAATCATAAAAGATAGTAGAGTTTATTTTTTACTTGACTCTTTTAATGGATTGCTTGTTCCGCTGCAGTTAAACTTGATGTCTATTATATTTTATCAGTTTAACATTGTTGAAGGCTAATGATAATTTATTCTTCATTATCTTAGTCATAATATTTCTTACTGGGCTAGTTGAGCTCACCCTTTCTTTCACTGTTCTCTTCAGGAAATGAAAACGTAGCTGGGGCAAGTCGGGGAACGGAGTGATGGTTCGAATGATAGTATTAGTTAGTAGTCCTCACTATTCTATGTAATAGTGTGTTAATAAATGTAATGAGGACTCCTTTTGAGTATGAATACTCTCTAGAAGATAATATTTGTATTCAAACTCACAGTTTATGTTTTGTCGTATTGTACACGATAGTTGTATTAGTAAGTTGTATTTGTATTCTGTACTATGTATCTGACGACCCAAGATGGGTGATGTATACCTAATTTTGGGGGCGCCACATAAGGTGTGTATTAAACTTAAATATGATTAGAAAACCCTAATTATATTTTTGTTATCTTAATTTCTATTTTACTAACCCTAATTGTAATTTAGAAAATTTATTTTTCTAATTAAAGCCCTAATTCGTGGGTTTTAAACCCTAATGACCATTTTGACCCTAATTGTTAAATTAAGCAATTTTAATTAGGAATATTAATCCTAATTAGCACGATTGAATTTTATGATTAGAAAATATTAATATAATTATTGAATCCTAATTATAATTTTGGAATATTAATTTTCTATTTTGAAAATCGAAATTCGAAAATCTTGAAAATTAAATTGCAAACTTAAAGTGTTTAAACCCTAAATCTTAAAGGGTCCAAACCCTAAACCTAAACCCTAAGGATTTGGCTAATTGACAAGAATGCCATTAAATGTATTTTCAAAATGACAAAATTCACTACACCAAAAATGGCCTCTAGCGAAAGAAATTTTGTGAAGGAATTTATTCCTTCACATGAGGAGTTGTTTAGCGAAGGAACAATGAAGGAAAAAAGTATAGTGACAATATAGTTATTAGCGAAAGAAATATCCTTCACAATTTATATTTTTTTCCTCGCAAAATTGGGGCGATAGAAAGATTTTTGGAGCCAATTTATGATGAAAATTTACGAGGAAAAAATTTATTTAGTGAAGGAATTATTACTCACTATATATCATTATTCAAAAGTTTTTTGGGAGGAATAAAATCAGTCGCTATTTTGTTCTAAATAATTTTTTAAACTTAATTGGGGTGAATATAAATTATAATATAAATGCATTAATTTTTTACAGTATTAAATTAAGAATCTGACTATATGAGAAACAGTAAAGTCTGATTGTACGAACGCAACACAGAAGGTCTGAATCTCTCAAGTCTCTCATCCCAACCCAACCCCAGAAGGCCAGAATCCAGATCTCGAACTCGGAATCGGAAGTCTCCCGTCGGAACCCTGCTTCTTCTGATCTTCTCTGAATCTCTTTTCAATTCTTTTTAATCCCACAACCGATTAAAACTTAATTCTCCAACCCAAGGGGCTTGATTGTACGAACGCAACACAGGAACTGAAAACCACTTCTCTCTATTTCTTCGTTTGTTCTCTCCAACCACAGGTATGACAAGACACTTCTGTTTGTTCAAGTGTTCAAGGCATCTATGGTATTATTCAATTAATTGGTCAATATTGTTTGTGTTGGTTGCCTGGCGTTATGATTTGGTGTTAGTATGTACAATTCGGGCTTAAAGCATGAATCTCATAGGCAAAACATAGTAAAATTTTCGAATGCCCACAAGTTGTTCGTTAAAATTACTGAGTGAATTTGTAATGTTAACACTGTGCAGATCATTTGGGGGTTCAATTTAAGTGTTAACTATGACTTTACACGTGCTTTTACTCTTATCAATTAAAGTCAAATGGTGAATTTGAGGAAGAATGTCAAGTGATTACCTAATGCATGCCATGATAGACTGATTTGGGTGCTATTATAACATCTATGTGAAGTTTTTCTTTAGTAAAGTGGGTAGCTTTGATTGAATTTCATTAATTCCTGTTATGTGTTTGGTTAAATGCGTGTGAGCAATTTACTTGAAAATTTGAATTGTAGTCTGGACACCAGTTTTAATGAATTGTAGTCTGGACATCCCAATTCTTGTACAGCTTATAAGAATATTTATATTAGCGGGAAGAAATTTTTTGATTCTTGTAGTTAACTGTGTCAATAAGAAAAAATATTAATCTCACGGTGGTTTCAGATTTTAGTAGGATAAAAGTTCTACTAGTTTTTATTTTCTAGACTCTGTTTTCTTATCAATGTTAATTTATTTTAGCTGTAAGGTTACCAATTAATCTAAAAGTTTAAACTGTTAGATGGAGGGTCAAACAATGCATATCATGCTGAAAGGTTATTTGATGTTATGCAACAAAATTTATGTTAAAAGGTGTGGCAAACTTGGTCTTATCTATTAGGGAAACATTTAGCTCAAGCCAAACTTGTAATCTCATTTTATCTCTTGTTATATGCTATTTTGTTTTTGGTTGAAGTGATTTGTTTATGTTCATATTCAGGAAAGTTGTTACAATCTTGTTGCAAGGCTTATATAATGGTCTTATGTATTGGCACAAAAAATTTAGTGAGATCAACCAATGCATAGGCTATTCTTGCATATTGACGTGCGAGTTGTTAAATATATTTAAATCGGCGATCCCTTTCAATATTTTCAATTATGTCCAAGAGTTCTACATTCTTTATTGCTTACAGTGGCAATGTCTCTGTTTCTAGGTGCAACATGGCAAATTGATTTGCTTCATCTTGCAGCTTATAGATGATTTTAATTTTGACTAATTTCGTCTTATGAGAAGTAGATCCAGTTGTGAGGTTTTCAATAACATTTGCTTTTGCCTTCATTACTTTTTCATTCTCGACTTATTTTACATCTGTTCCCATTAATATCCTAATTTGGTCTTACAAGTTACAACAAAAAATTATGCGTTGCACTCTTTTACTTCCTGCCAAGGTATAAATGTATTAGTAACTTTGTAAGTATCCCGCGTATCAGTTAAGTTCTTAATATAGACATGTTTTTCTTTCTTCATCAGATTTTATTTTTTATGGCGACTACAGTGTGTTCGTTGCACAGTACACTTATGATTTATTTATTGTAATGAGAAATTAATCCCCAAGACTTCTCTTCCCTTGCATCATTTAAGCATTTAATCATAAACTTTTTCCACAAACTCACATATACTTAGAGCTTGGGGAGGGCCAAAATCTTTGTGCCACTGCCCTAGTTATTATTTTGTTGACACTACTAGCATATAATTGTATTGTTTTTAAAGTAACTCACTTGTCATATATTTTAAGTTTTATCATTAGATCAATTCAAATTTTTATTTCACGAGTCGAATCAATGGTTGCATCTAACATCTACGTGCCTTTTCTTTTCTCCTGTTTCTTTCGGAATGCATTATCTGCTACCAGAAGTTTTCTCTGTTGTGATGGAAGCATTTTGTATTCTCACAAATGTTTAAGTTAACATCTCTGTCAGGCATCCAAAGTCTTTAATCAGTGTTTCTTATGCCTGTTGCTCATGTATTATTTTAAAGATTTGATCCTTTTACTATCATACCTTACTGGATTGAGTATTCATGCCATCTGCAAAATTTTTACTATGCTGGTCTACTAGCTTATTCCTGCCATTTTTTATTCTTGTAGGTATTGTTAGTTTTTTGGTTAATATTTGGTGCTACTCGTATTCCATTTGTTTTGAATTTATTTTCTAGGCAGTATTGTAAAACTGGTGCATGATTTTTATTCTGTAAATATCTTCAAAACTTCTTTGGCTGGTAGGAACAGAGTGAATTATAGGAAACAATTGTGTTAGAGAGAGTATTTGAGGACCCATACAACTACACTTGGCCATACGGGTTCTCATGCTGAGGCTTCTATATTGGTGAAAAATCATTTGGCAGGACTTTTTCAAAAGGTATCTGATTCTTGTACTTTACGTGTTCCACCACTGATAAAAACACGTTCAACCGCAATTTTGATCTGGAACACTGATAAAACACTTTCAACCAAAATTTTGATTCTGATATATCATTGTACATATTGATTTTCCTAGTGCAGGCACATCGACTCATTGGGCACGTTTGGCTCAGCTTCTCAGTGAGGATTATGCGGAAAAGAGATGATATTTCATAGATTTGATTGAATGAAGACTTAAATGTATCGGTATCGTTACTGATGAATTATTCTGTATCCTGGCTAAAAATATGCCAGAAGTTGAGCTGAGAACGTTTTCTTCTTTATGGGGAGAAGGTTTGAACACTTGTAGGAGACCATATAAAAGGATTAGGGCATTCAAATTTGGGGTTGGAGGATTGCCTATGTAATTTGAGAGGGTAATATACTTGGTTTTAAAGCAACTATGATGGATAAGTTGTTATTTGTTTAGCAGGTACATTTACGCAATCTTGGCATTTCATCGTCTTCTACTTTATATGATGTCTTATACTGCAATTCTATATTCAACATATTGTCTTTCTTATCATACATGTTGTTACTAATGTTATCATTTATGTTGTACTATGATTTGCATCTTCGATTGAGGACAGTGATTGTTGTTCCAGCTGCATAGCCATGTACAAATTATTTTTAAGTCTAACTTCTTAGTCGTGATTCAGGTAGCTAGCCCCTTGAGTATAGATGCACCTCCCAAGTCATCAGGAACTACAGATCATGGTTTAATGAAAAAATTGAAAGGATTTGATTGTCTGACAATGTCTATAGGCAATGGAATTGCTGACAGTAATGATGGTGGAACAGACCCTAGTATCAGAGCTTTGGGTGTTATCTTCCTAACGGATATGCTTCATATTATTATGGAGGTTATGATGGGACTGGTAATGGTAATGAGTGGGATGACCACTCAAGATACATGAACCCAGATGGAGTTGAGATGCCTCATGTAAGATTATCTAATCTTTGTTTGCATTTTTTTTTCCAACTACTGCATACCCACAACAGTCCCAAGACAGGCCCAATAGCAGTTCAAAAGATCAAGACCACAACAGCAATAGGCCAGCTGAAAACCTACTCAACACAGCAGGAGTAGATCACAACCGCAGAAGAATCAGCCCAGCAACGACAAACAACACCAGCAGCAACAGCAGGCCTCCCATACCACTTGTCGAGCACAATGGACTCAGCTGAAGCAGGCAGACCCAGTAGCTGTAGCACAGCAACTTAGACAGCAAACATGCCCAAACATATCAGCAGACTCAGAACTAAACCAGCAGACTGCAGAGCAAAATCAATAAACCAGCTGCAGCAAATGAATCAATAAACAGCCAATAAATGGCATGAATTCTGTTTGTAGCTGCAGCATGTCACAACAGAACCCAATAGCTAGCAGCTCAGTACTGACTGCAGCTACTCAGAACTGACTGCAGCTATTGCACTGACTGCAGAACTGGACTGAATGCTAAAGCACTGACTGCACCAGAACCAACTGCACTGACTGCAGCTACTAAGAACCAACAACAGCAGTCCTGAAACAGGCACGGCAACTCAACACCGAACTCAAATTAGTAACTCAGTACCCATCATCTACCAACCAACCAAAATAGCCAAGTCAGCCGACAACAAGCTACAACAGCTGCCGAGAAAGAGCCAAAATGCAGCAGCTATAAAAGAGAAGACAGCAATAAACAAACAGCTTGAGCAGCAGCGAAACAAACTGCAGCCCAGGGCAGCACCAGCTCATAGGAAAACCCCAATGAAGAACTACAACGACATCTAGCCAGGCTGCTGTTCAGGCCAGCCCAGCACAACAACAGACTGTAGCAGCTAAGCAGCAGACGGACCAGAAGGACCCCAGAACAGAAGCAGCACAACACAGCAAGCACAAAGCAACCGTTGTTTAGCTTGTAAATCTCAGCTTTTATTGGGTTGTTTCAAGTGTAGACAGACGTCAAGATTAATTATAATTTCAAATGAATTTTTATTATTTAGCAATTAATTTGAAAATCAATTATAATTTCAAATGAATTTTTATTATTTAGCAATTAATTTTTTATTTATAAATTTAAAATATGTGAAGAATTATTTTCCTCACTAATTTGAAGACACATTCTCAATTTATAATTAGTGAAGGAAACTTTTCTCTCGTTAAATAAATTTGTTCTTTACAATATATTATTTGTGAGGGAATAAAGTTATTCACTAATTTCAAATAGTCATTCTTAAAATATTATTTGTGAAGGAAACCAATCTTTCACTAAATAACAATATTTCATTACTAAATACAATTTGTGAATAAAAAAGTTATTCACAATATATCCTTCACAAAAAATATTTAGTTACTACTTAGCGAAGGATACCCAATTACGAGTAGGTCTAATGCGAGCACTCGTGTGAAGAAAATATTTCTTCACAATAAATCATTTGTGAGTGATATAGGGCATCTAGTGAAGGATTTGTCCTTCACTAGAGGCCATTTTTGGAGTAGTGATTGCCCTTTTTGGATTTTTTTAAGGTAACTTGTAAAATTTGTCAAGAGCTTTAGTTGGTGACCAACCCACTTGACTTTGTGACTCCAAATCTCAACAAATCTGATCCAATTGATACCTAGCATGCTTGTATACAATGTATCTAAGTTATATAAAAGAATTAGAGAGAGAAAGTGTACCCATTTTGTTTATCTTCTCTCCAAGCTCCTACCAACTCCCTCTCATACAAAGACCTCCGAAAATCTAAGTTAGATCAGTCACAATATCAGTCCTTAGAGCACCCAAAAACAGATTGGGGAGCATAGATCAAGAATTAGAAATAAAAGGTATTACCCTAAATTAAATTTTTGATTTTGTATGCTTATAAAACTTTTGTGTTTATGTGTTTTGAATCTTGCTAATGGATGTTTTATGGTGATCTATGATGATTAAACATATATCCATAGCATCAAAGTGCCTTAATTTGGTGTTTTTCTAAAACTGTCCAAGAACAAATTTTGTGCTCTGACAAGCAAATGTCAGACGACTCCGATCTCTGTCTGTTAATGTTTTGTTATGGTTTATGTGTTAGATCTATAATTTGGTATATGGGCTTTCATCTAGAAGTGGAATCCCATTTGTTGGATGTCTATATTTCGTTTTATTTAAGGTCAAACATCGTTGACCGACGTTGACTGCTCAAAAATCTGGGCAACCCAGAAATTTAAAACAGCTTCTGACAACTTATTATATGGTCCGGATCTGTTAGTCAGTTTGGTTTTTGCTGTTTCTGTTTGGTAGATCTTGTAGCCTGTAATGTTAACTATAGATCCATGGTTTTATATCACCTTAAACATTAACAGAATTGATGTAGTGGTTGGTCAAATTTGACCATCTGATCACGAGACCACTTTTCTGGAATTTTCAGAAAGTGTATGAACATGATCTCTGACTATGTTTGACCAGTTTGAATCTTGCGTGTGTTATGAAGTTGTACTGGGTTGGTGTTATGGTGTTGTTGTATGACATGAGAACTATAGTTTTGAACGACTGGACCACATAATCGATTACCAGATCATTGTATTAATTGAGCCCAAAAAGGACCCTCGAAGCTGGCCGGGTTTCTGGGTTACCCAGAAAAACCAGGTGGCGTCTGACAGGAGGTTTGAGGGTCCAGATCTTCATGCTTTGATATTATTTGACCCGGTTGATGATTGGAGATTGTAGTGCTACATTCCTACTACACGATCACAGTTAGAGCTAGCCCAGAATCGAATTACACAAAGATTAAAAGCCGGTCAAAGTTGACCACTTGTTAAGCCGGCTGTCAGTGTTCTTGAGCTCAAGAACACCAACAGCGACGCTTTATGTCGCTAAAGGGCTTTAGCGACGGTTTATTTATTTTCTAATTTTCTGAATATTCTGGAAATTAATTAAAAATAGAAATAAATTCTAAAAATTACCAAAAATAGTTTTAAAAATTATTTTAAATTATGAAAAATAATTTCTGACCTATTGGAATATTTTTCCTTAATATTTATAATTATTTAAATATTAAAAGTATTTAATTTATTTAATTAGTGTATTAAATAAATTAGAGAAAAATTATTTTAATTATATAAAAATCATTTTAAATAAGAATAATGTATTTAAAAATATTTTGAATTATAAAATATAATTTTTAATATTTTTGGAGAATTTTCATTAATAAATTAATATTAATGATATTAGATTATTTATTTATTAAATTAAATAAATGAATTAAAAATGGTTTTATTGACTTAAAAATCATTTAAAAATGAGAAAAATACTTTAAAAGTATTTTAAGTTATAATTAAGGACTTTTAATATTTGGATAATAATTTTATTAATATTTTAATATTAATGATGATGATTTAAAAATGATTTTAATTATTTTAAAAATTATTTAAGTAGAATATTGATGATTTAAAAATATTTTAAGTTATTGATAATAACTTTAATATTTTGACAAGTATGTTATTAATATTTTTATATTAATAATGATAAGATTATTTGATCATTAAATCGTTTAAAAATGATTTAAGTGTTTGAAAAATTATTATAAATTATAATAATTGTTTATAAATTATTAAAAGCTTCTGAAAAATATTACAAACGATATTTGACTTATCTAAAATAATATTGAAGCTTAGAGACGAAGTTTAATTGACAATCAATGTGTTAATTGTCGGATAGGGTGACCAGAACACCGAGAATGGACCGAAGTCCAACCAGACTGAACTAGTTAGACTTGATAAGTGTTTATATAGGTTATAAACACTAATATGGCTATGTGATAATGTGCCTAGGAGAAGTTTGACTGTAGAATACAGTGTGACGTGTTATAAATGATTGTACTAATTGTGAGACCGACATTGTTGAATATAGGTCTTACGAACGTAGTTAATTATATTGTGTAGCTGTAATCAACGCGAAAGGCAAGTTTTCTAACTCAACCTTGAGTTATATCCATTCAAATATTATAATGGTTAATTATTGCTAATTATACCATGTCCAGGGAATTTATTGTTGATTATTCGCAGTTAGTGCATGATTAAAATTCAAATTGAATTACTGATTCGAAAAATATATATTCGTAGAATTACTGTTGTTGGATATTTATATCTGTAGAAACTAATATTGACAGTACAGATAATTCCTGTTTATTGTCAAATTATATTGAGAAATGTCTTAGCTAATTATTCTGGCTAGACGAACATTTGTTAGAACTTGATAAATACGAGAAGAGAAATCAATTGTTATTGATAGATCGATGCCAATTGTTTCGGCTAGATCGATAAGTAAATAGAATTTGAAATCACAGTATTTCGTTGTTAAATCAAAATCTGGATTCTGAGACTGAGAAGAACAACCTTTTAAATAAAAAGGGAACATTGTAGGTTGTATATTCGACTATTGCGCGCTGTTAAGTATTATGCATAATATAGGGTACAAGGAGTTAACCGGCTCTAAGTACTTGCAGAGGGGTATGGTTTAATCTTTATGGTTATCTGATACTCCTGGTATGTATCAAAGTAAATCTTTGATAGATACCCGAGAAAATAAGTTCAAAGATCTGATGAGATCACTCAGCATAAATCTGGAAAATATTCCACTTTGTTATTGCGTAGAATTGATCCTTGTTTATTCAATAGAATATCGTAGAAACTATGAAAGCGTTGTACTATTTCATTATCAAATTATTGTGTTGCATAGAAAGGGAGAAGCCTTGTTATTGATTAACGCATTGTTCAGCTAATTCAAAGTTCCCCGAACTTTGGTTTCATTCTATCAAAATAGATAATCTATTATTCTGATACTTATACATTCATTGTATATCTTAACTTGCGGGGCAAACTTGTTGCTCACCCTTGCTATAAATAAAACATTTCAGTTAGGAACAATATTATTATTATGATGTATTGTATTGTAAACCCTTTTTATTTATCTAAGGGGTATTTCTGTAATGTTAAGGTTAGTGGACCTGGGACTTATGTATTAACAACTTATGTTAATGACTTATGTATTCCTATTTATATATATGAATGGGTAGTTAAATGGTATTATATTGTGGATCGTGAACACCAAACTCGGGGGTCAGGTAACCCGGATTTGGGGGTGTCACAGGTTGGTATCAAAGCTGTAGTGACCAAGGTGTCACCATTTAATAAAAGAGCTGTAGGTTATAAACTTTAAGTGGGGTGGGGGAAAACCCTAAGATTATAACCATACGCGAGATAGAGAAAACTCATTTAGAGTTCTAAGTGAGGGATTACCAAAGTGAATCAATAGTGAGATAAGTGTACACTTAGTGTGAGAAGGTTGTACTGGTGAAGTACTAATCAAGTTATTTAAACTGATTGTAGGATGTCTGGAGAAGATCAAACAAGTGCGGAGATGCTAGCGGCTATTGCGCCAGGGCCAGGAGTTGAGGTGCCAGCGCAAAGTGAATCGGTTGAGAAGGTGGGAGAAGATGAACCCATGGTCAATCTGGGGAGCGATCATGACAATTATCCCGAGATGTATCTGAGTGGAGATGGGGAGGCAGAGTCTGAGCAAGCTAAGGTGGAGTTAAAGAATAAGATTAAAGTTGGAGAACAAGATCAACTAGCCGCAGAAGTTCAAGAACTCCGGAGTAAGGCATTTCTCTTGGAGGAACTGTGGAAGACGGAGCGAGCATTACGCGAAATGACTGAAGAACAGAACGAGCTGAAAATGCAGGTGGAAAGAATGAAGACTAAAAGTGGTGGATCATCTGAAGGAACCAGCAAGAAGGACAAGAAGAAAAGAAAGAGGGACAACGACAGCGACAACTCTGAAAAATCAAACCCGGAGAAGAGGCAAGCCTGTAGCAAGTGTGGAAAAACTCACGTGGGGGAATGCATGATGTGGAAGAATGTATGCTTCAACTGTAAGCAGGAAGGACATATCTCTTTGCATTGTCCTAAGCCGAATATGAGGAAGTGTTTTTCCTGTGGGCAAACGGGGCATGGATTCAACAAGTGTCCTAGCAAGAAGAAGACTGGTGAAGGGAGTGGTCGTTATACAATTTAGATATAAGTGTTTGTACTTTTGGTAGTAGCTTTTGATATTAAGTGTTGTACTATCGAGAACGATGTTTGAACATATGTAAATATATGTTTGTATGAATGAAATTTTTGTTTTCTATTTGAATATAAGATTAAGATTAATTTGTGTGTTCTTAAAACTCATACTTATGGTAAGTTAATGACTAGGATAAGTTCATACACTCATATAATTGTGGCAAGTTCCTGAACTCATAGGTGTGGTAAGTTTGACAACTGGTAATAACTGTGTGAGAATGGAGAATTAAAACTTTTTGTGTAAAGTTGTGTTATTAATCCTGATATGATTTAAAAAGGGATAGTAAATGTGTTAAGTACTATATGTACTATGTGTTATTTCAATAAATAGGTGATTATGTGAGAAATATGTGTTGAATTCTAATTGTGTTAAGAATTTATGTAAAGAAAGAGAATTAATATAAGATTTTTATCAGATCATGCCGCCTAGACGACAAAATCGAAACCAACGAGAAGAACAGTCAGTGAATAACGAAGGAGGTCAAGCTAACCCAATGCAAAACTTTGCGGATATGATAGCTCAAGCTATGGAGAATAGAGCTCCAGCTGCAAGAGGAATAGCGAGGAATCATCCAGCTGAAAGATTGGCAAATTTTAAGGACTTTAAAGCAGTGGGACCGCCTGAATTCAAAGGGACCACAGATCCGATTGAAGCCCAAACTTGGGTGAAGGAGATGGAGAAAGCATTCGTTATCGCCAGAGTAGCGGAGGAGCAAAAGACGGCTTTTGCAACTTATCTGATGAAGGGAGAAGCTAATTACTGGTGGGAGACGAACCAAGCGAGAGCTGGTACAGAGGTGGTGTTATGGACAATATTTAAGGAACTGTTCTTTGAGAACTACTTCTCACCGAGTATGCAATCTAGGATGGAAGTTAAATTCTTAGAACTCAAAAAGGAGAACATGTCGGTAACAGAATACGCTGCCAAATTCAACGAGTTGGCAAGATTTGCACCTCATCAGGTGGACACAGAAGTGAGAAAGGCGAGAAGATTTGAGAACGGACTGAAGCCGGGGATATTCAACAAGGTAGCAGTATTGCAGATCAATACGTTCGCGGCTTTGATGGAGAAAGCGTTAATTGCTGAAGGAGGGAGCAAAGTTGCGTCTCGATTTCATCAAGATAAGAAGAAGAAGACCAATGATGGTGGAAGCAGTGGTGGTAGTTGTTGGTAGAATGCATATTAAGATTTGATATTTTTAATGCATGTGTTCATGATTATTTGTAAGGTCCTTAATAGATATATGTATAAGGACTTAGTGATAGATCAAAAATTGTTAGGTTGATCTAAGCTTTCAACGTGTATCATTCTGTTATAGAATGTATAGATAGAAAGATCAAATCTGTTAGGTTGATCTTGAGATGTAATAGATTAGTCATGAAGAGATCGTAGTGCATCAACCTGATCAACATTGCAGAAATCAAGGCAGAAATCGTAGAGCCTGAAGATCGTAGTGTGCCTGCCTTGAAGGGAACTCTTCGAAAATCGTAGAGTGGTCCCATCGTTCGCCGAGCCAACTCCACGATCGTAGTATGCTGAAGGAAACATGAAGTTTACAAGTTAACGATCGTAGAGTGATCTCGGGAACGTAGAGTGAATACATGAGCAAGTCAAGAATCGTAGAGTGCTCTCGAGAACGTAGAGTGAACTATACGAGCAAGTCAAGAATCGTAGAGTGCTCTCGGGAACGTAGGGTTCAAGACACGATGAAGTAAAGAGTGTAGTGCTATCAATTGTTAGCATCGTAGTGTTCAAGAAATGACACTACGATCAGAATCGTAGAGCATCACGACTCAAATCGTAGAGCTCATCTGTCAGTCAGAAAACGTCAAGCCTTATGAGTTGTTAATTCAAGATACGAGTAATGAATCTGAGAAGCTGCAGTGCCCATCAGTCCCAGATTGTATAAAATATCCTTAGGACGCAACAAAGAAGCGTATTGAAGAAGCCAAGGATAGTACTATGGAAAAGAGGGACAAAACACCTTTTCAGGTGGTAGGTGGGAAAGCAACCTGCAGTGTCAGTGGTCCAGAATGCATAATTCAGAAGATGTGCAGAAATATCACCATCACGACATAGAAAGCTCAAACGCATTTAATGCCACAACGGATGGATTCAAACGGATAGTTTTCTGTATCACATATATACAGATCAGACAGATGAGAGAAAAAAAAAAGACAAGCAAGCAATAAAACATTCAATGTGAACAATTCTCCAAGGCTCAACTCTACGATATGAGAAATTCCAAAGCTTGCTCAGCTACTCAGTTCTTAACGAACATGTGCTTACATAGCAACTGAGTAGCAACCTTCAGAACGAAACAACAATCATCATTCAACTGAAGAAGAGTACCAAGTCTGCTGGACTTGAAGAGTTCAAGAGTGAACTATAAGATAGCCAAGTCTGCTGGACTTGAAGAGTTCAAAAGTGAACTAGAGAAGTTCCTAGACTGCTGGTCTAGAAGGAATCCAGTGGGATTCAGAAGTTTGTAAGAAACATCCTTAGTGAATATCCTACTCGTTGAGTAGAAGAGTGGACTAGGAGCCTTGTGTGCTCTGAACCACTTAAAAATAGCTGTGTCATTTACCTTACTGCCATAACTGCTATATCTGCTATAACTGCTTTACTCGTCTATTACTTTACTGCTTGGTTGAGAAGATTAAAACAAATATTATTCCGCTAAGTTTTAATCACTATCTAAGAACAAGTCTAAAACAGAAAAGATTTTTAAATATCTATTCAACCCCCCTTCTAGATAACTTGTGCCTATTAAGAACTAACAATTGGTATCAGAGCAGGTTCTATTTTACAGCTCACAAGCTTTAGTAGATCCACAATGGCACTAGTACCAAGAAAATTCAGGACCGGTGGAGGCAGCAAGTCACCGATGTGCAACAAAGACAAATTTGCTAACTGGAAGGTTAGAATGCAAGCTTACATGGACTCAATAGATGAAGATCTATTTGAGACTGTACTCAATGGGCCCTACATACCAACAAAGCTTGCACCAACCATTGACGAGCCAAACAAAGTGCAAATCAAGGTTAAGGAAGAATGGACAGACTCAGAAAAGAAAGCTGTCCAACTTGACAAGAAGGCTAAGAACATCTTGTTCCAATCCTTGGAGGACGATCTGTTTGACAATGTTGTAAATTGCAAAACAGCCAAGGAAGTTTGGGAAGCACTGCTGATCATGCATGAAGGAACTGAAGAAGTTAGAGAAAACAAACAGTCTCTTCTAACACAGCAGTACGAGATGTTTGCTCATATACAAGGAGAGAACGTAACTGCCACTTATGAAAGATTCAACATTCTGCTCAACCCTCTACGAGCATATGGAAAGGTCTATCCTAATAAAGATCTGACCATAAAGTTCATGAGAGCCCTACCTAGCAAGTGGGATGCCAAGACCACTGCAATAAGAGAATCAAAGAATCTCAACGAAATGACAGTTCAACAACTGTATGGCAATCTCCTGACATACGAGCTGGAGCTGACTCAACGTGCTGAAACCCTTTCAGAAGGAAGAAGAAAGGAAAAGGGTGTTGCTCTCAAAGCAACTGAAAACGTCTCTAAAGTCATCACTGATAATGAATCTGACGATGATGAAGATGATAATGACGATCTTGCCATGATGGTAAGAAAACTAAGAAGATTTATGCGTCAAGGCAAAGCTGGCAAACAAAAGAAGGTCAGCAACTACTCAAGCCAGGAGCAAATACATGACCTATGCTACAACTGCAAAAAGCCTGGCCACTTCATTGCCGACTGCAACAAACCTTTAAGAGAAGAACTAAAGAAGAAGCAGCATGGAAAGAAAGAATACAAAGGAAGCAAGAGGCCTCAGAGAAAAGACAAAGGCCTAGTAGCTGGAGGATCATGGAGTGATTCAGATAATGACTCAAATGCTGAGTCTGGAGATGAGGAAGAACCACAAATGGCCAATCTGTGCTTGATGGCCAAACATGCAAAGGACAAACAAAGCCTCAACATTCACAATGTAGATCTTGATGAGGTATTTGATTTCAACTCACCTGATGTAGATATGAATGACTTAAGAACTGCACTGTGTGGCATAACTAATGATCTACATCAGTATATGAAGTGGTTCAGAGTGTTATCTAAGGACCATTCACTTCTTCAAGAGGAGAAGAAGAAAGTTCAAGAAGAGCTTGAAACAGCCCTTCTAAGTTCTAATCTTCTCTCCAAGCTTGAAGCTGAGAATGAAACCTTAAAGCAGAAAAACACACATTACACACAAAGAGAGTCTAAGCTAACCTCTAAAATTGAGGAACTAGAAAAGACTATCTCTGCATGGAACAAATCCTCATCATCCATGGACTGCCTGCTATCTAATCAAAAAAGCACATTCGACAAGACAGGCTTAGGATTTGGGGAATCAATCCCTGAGCCAAGTGTGGAAAAGACAATGGAAACTAGCTCAAGTAATGTCTCAGGTTTTAGTAGAGGCATTGCTTTTGTTAAATCCTCAAAGTTGGAAGAACAAGTTCAACCATGTTCCACTGATTCCAGTTATACTCAAAGAAGTAAGGGATCACACGTTGGTCTAGGCTTCATAAAGGAGAAGAGTAACCCAACCTCTACTTATCAACCTCGAAGAATCTTAGAGTCAAGAAAAACTAACTCTACGAATCAACTGGGAAGGTACAGTAGAAGTAAAGTACACTCATCACTATTTATGAAACCAAAGAACGCGTGGAAGAAAGAGAATCAGTTTAATAGAAGACCAACCAAGGAACTACACAAGTCCAAGTGGAAGATAAATCATCACACACACAGAGGCATGCATCATAATAGATGTTTCATATGTGATAAACATGGTCATAGAGCTACAAAAATGTTATTATAACTCCATGCATGTGAGACCCAAGACTAGACAAGTTTGGGTCCCCAAAGGAACTAACAAAGAAGGACCCATGCGAATATGGGTACCAAAATGAAGGTTCAAATATTTTGACAGGAACAGAGCTCCACGACCTCGACATGGTATCTAGACAGTGGATGCTCAAGGCATATGACCGGGAACAAAGCTCTACTATCCAACTATGTAGAAAAGGAGGGTCCCTCAGTCATTTTTGGAGATAACGGCTCGGGCAAGACAAAAGGCTATGGCTCTGCTGGCAATGGGGCAATATCTTTCAGCAAAGTAGCCTATGTGGAAGGACTTCAACACAACCTTCTAAGCATCAGTCAACTCTGCGACAAGGGCCATCAAGTAACATTTCTCAACAATCAATGTCAAGTCAGAGACCTGAAGACATCTGCTATAAAGCTGACCGGAACAAGAGAAGGAAATGTTTACACTATAGACCTTGGTCAACTTAGCTCTGAAGAAACAATATGCTTTCTGGCAAAAGCATCCGAGGAATTAAGTTGGCTATGGCATAGAAGGCTGTCCCACTTAAACTTCAAGAACATGTCAAAACTGGCATCAAAAGATCTTGTAGCTGGTCTGCCTAAGTTCAACTTCGTGAAAGAAAGGCCATGCAACGCCTGCCAGCTTGAAAAGCAAACCAGAAGCTCATTTAAAAGCAAGACTGCCAACTCCATTGACAAACCCCTGCAGTTGCTTCACATGGATCTCTTCGGGCCAATCCCTACTACCAGTCTTGGAGGAAAAAGATACTCACTAGTTGTAGTTGATGACTACACTAGATTCACATGGGTATTTTTCCTAACTTCTAAGGATGAAACAAGCTCTGAGCTAATCAAGATGTTCAGACTGGTGATGAATGAAAAAGGAGAGAAAATCAAGGCCATAAGGAGTGATCATGACAGAGAATTCGACTTCTCAGAAATGGATCAGTTCTGCACAGACAATGGCATCAGTCACAACTTCTCAGCTCCACGAACTCCTCAACAAAATGGAGTTGCTGAACGAAAGAACAGAACCCTGATAGAGGCTGTAAGGACTCAACTAGCAGCAGTTCATCTGCCTGAATACTTCTGGGCAGAAGCTGTCAACACTGCATGCTACACTCAAAACAGATCATTAATCCACTCTACGATCAAGAAGACACCCTACGAACTATGGAAAGGAAGAAAGCCAAGTGTCAGCTATTTCCATGTCTTTGGCTGTGCATGCTACATTCTCAACAATGGAAAATAGTATTTGACAAAATTCCAGCCCAAGTCAGATGAAGAAATCTTTCTTGGATATGCCACAGACAGCAAAGCCTACAGGATGTTCAACAAGAAGACACTAAGTGTTGAAGTCTCGATACACATCATCTTTGATGAAACTGACTTAGACAAATCAGTGCCTGAAGACACTACGACCGGTAATACAGACACCACGAATGAAATCGTAGAGCTCAACGCTACGATTGTAGTGCTAGATAGTGAAATCGTAGAGCGTGATAAAGAGATCGTAGAGAGGTCCATCCAAGACAGTGAGCCTCCACTTCAAGAAGAAGAGATAGACCTTGAAGATCTAAGACAGGAAGGCATCAGGACAGATGTTCCAACTGGGAACAGATGGGCAAGACATCACACTCAGGATCTAATCATTGGAGATCCAAGTGCAAGAGTCAAGACAAGAGCTGCTACTCAGAATGAATGCTTCTATCTAAGCTTCCTATCACAAATAGAGCCAAAGAAGATAGAGGATGCTATGGAAGACTCCAGTTGGATAGAGGCCATACAGGAAGAACTCAACCAGTTTGAACGAAGCAAAGTTTGGAGATTGGTACCAAGACCAAAGAGTCATCCTGTCATAGGAACCAAGTGGGTCTTCAGGAACAAAATGGATGAGGATGGGATCATTACCAGAAACAAGGCAAGATTAGTGGCAAAGGGCTATTCTCAAGAAAAAGGTATTGACTATGATGAGACATTTGCACCTATTGTCAGACTTGAAGCTATCAGAATCTTCCTTGCCTTTGCTGCCCACATGAAGTTCAAAGTCTTTCAGATGGATGTCAAAAGTGCATTCCTAAATGGAGAACTTCAAGAAGAAGTCTATGTAGAACAACCTCCAGGTTTCATCAATCCATCTCTTTCCAATTATGTCTATAGATTAGATAAAGCTTTATATGGTCTTAAGCAAGCACCTAGAGCATGGTATGAAACACTGACTAACTTTCTAATAAAAAATGGGTTCACTAGAGGTAGAGTAGATACCATACTGTTTCTCAGAAAGCATAAGGACAAAGTCTTACTAGTTCAAATATATGTTGATGATATCATTTTTGGTTCTACTGACGAAAAGTTATGTAAGAGATTCTCTAAGCTAATGCAGAGCAAGTCTGAAATGAGCATGATGGGTGAGCTGAGTTTCTTCCTTGGACTGCAAGTAAAGCAGACTGAAGAAGGAATTTTCATAAACCAAGCCAAGTACATCAAAGACTTATTAAAGAAGTATGGCATGGATTCAGCCTCTCCCATGAAAACACCAATTGCTCCTGCAACCAAGCTTGACAAGGATGAGAATGGTAAGAGTATTGATATAACTCAATACAGAGGTATGATAGGTTCTCTTTTATACCTAACTGCCAGTAGACCAGATATAATATTTGCAACATGCATATGTGCTAGATTTCAAGCTAACCCTAAAGAATCACATTTGTCTGCTGTAAAGAGGATATTCAGGTATCTTAAGGGTACACCCCACTTAGGGCTGTGGTATCCTAAGGAATCCTCTTTTGATCTAATAAGATACACAGATGCTGATTATGCAGGATGCAAAATAGACAGAAAAAGTACAAGTGGCACCTGTCAACTACTTGGAAACAGACTTGTGTCTTGGTTCAGCAAAAAGCAAAATTCAGTATCCACTTCAACTGCAGAGGCTGAATACATTGCTGCTGGCAGCTGCTGTGCTCAGATTCTTTGGATGAGAAATCAGCTAGCTGACTACGGGTTTGATTTCAAGTCTATACCTATACACTGTGATAATACAAGTGCCATAGCTATAAATCATAATCCTGTCATGCATTCTAGAACCAAGCATATAGAAATAAGGTATCACTTCATTAGGGATCATGTGCAAAATGGTACTATCTCTTTGCAATATATCCCTACTGAAGATCAACTTGCTGATGTGTTTACAAAACCTTTAGATGAATTCAAATTTAATAAGTTAATAAGTGAGCTAGGTATGCTAAATCTATCTTCATGAAAATATGCTCTAGACTGTGCTAACAATGACAGATAAAGGCTGAACTCAAAATTGTAGACATGATCAAGGAAAGCTCACGATCGTAGAGCTGAACTGTCAACGACCTCAACGATCGTAGCAAGAACTTAACTTCCATAAGTGCGACTCGACGATGATCAAACAAGAAAAGTAGATCTTGTGATGTTGAGCTCCATAACAAAGCAATCCCTCCAAGAGGTGCCTCAGGGACAAACCTAACCCTTGAATTACACCAAGAGGTTGGCCCTTCCTGAGTTACCTTAAAAAGAAGGCTTAGTCAAAATCTCATCACTAGGACCCAGAACAGACTCAACGATCGTAGAACAGTCTCAACAGACAGACTCTACGAATGCGGGTCAGACTCTACGACTGCCGGACATACTCTACGACCGTAGGACAGACTCGACGATCGTAGGATAAACTACCAGTGCTGATCAGACTCTACGACCAGAAGTCAGACTCTACGATCTAGATCATACTGAGGACACCTCAGCTCTTAATACTCAAAGGGCAATTCAGTACATTCCTACACATACGAGATCGTAGAGCCAAACAAAATAAGACGCCTGTCCAACGAAGACAAAAAGAGAGGAGGGAAGTTATAAGTACAGATTGGACACCTGATTTTGAAATACTGAAGTTCAAAAGTTCATCTCTCATTCTCTCTCTCAAAGCAAAACCCTAACTCAGACAAAAGTTCAACCGTATCTATCTTCTCAACAAAAGAATCAATGGCTGCTTCCAACGTAATTTCAGGCCACAAACTCTGTTTTGACGAGTTCAAGACTGCACCTCCAAAGTTCCACAAGATTTTAGCCTTACTGAAGAAGGCTGGTCTCGAAGAGGCGCTCAGCACTGACACTCTTATCTATCCCAAGCTGGTGAAGGAATTCTACAAGAATGCGGTGTACGAGAACAACACAGTCACCACGCGAGTTCGAGGAGCTAAAATAAAGCTAAGGGAAGAAGACATCAATCTGGCCCTAGGATTCCAAAATATGGGACACCCAATTCTGGACGACATAAGGTATCAAGAGGGACTGAAGAAAATGCATCATAAGAAGAACCCCTCTATCAAGGGTTACAAAAAGAAAGAGTTCCCACAAAGGTACGAGTTTTTAGCTGACATTGTTAGAAAATGCATATGCTGCAAGAGCTCAGGGCATGACTCTGTTAATGAGGCTCAGCTTAAAATCATGACTGCCTTAGTCCATGGCACCCAACTCAACTATGGGGCAGTGCTGATTGAGTGGATCAGTAAATGGATAACTAGCTCTAAGAAGTCAAAGAGCATCCCAAAGATGCTATATGGGAGGTTCATAAGCATCATTCTGCAGTCTGCTGTAGGTGATAAGATTGGGGATAATGAAGGAGAAGCCATAAATCCCAATCGTAAAATGACACAACAATTGTTCAAGAACTGGGAGAGAAACCCTGCTGATTTCGTTCGAATGATGACAGAATCAAGTGGGAGAACTGAGGAACTAAGGAAAGCAGGTGTTACAGGAGATATGTCTGTTGTCAGGGAAGTTGAAGAAGAAGAAGAAGCAAATAAAGAAGAATCCTCTGCTCTTGTAAGAAAAAGTAAGGGTAAAAGGAAGATGAGGGCAAGACAAGCTGAAGAGGCTCAAGGCTCTGCAACCAACACTCCTGTAGAGCCCTCTGACATAGAGACTCTAAGGAGGCTGAGGAAGATACAACTGCAAGAAGAAGCAGAAGAAGATCAGGCCACCATTTCACAAATCTTGAAGAAGAACAAGACTGGTCACAAGCTCAAAAGACCAACAGTGTCTTCAATCGTAGAGACATTGCTGTTCTCTGAGTCTAGGCCAAGTGTGGCAGAAATGGAGGAAGTTGCTACAAGGGCAGTGGTTGATCAAGTGATGGATAAAGCCAGCAAGCCAAAGAAAAAGCTGGTCAAGAAGTACATCCTTGAAAATAAGAAGATACTGAAGAAAGAAGCCAAGAGCATGGCTGAAACAGTAGATCTGACCCAGACAACAGAAGATGAAAACGCCCTAGCTGAGGGGGAGAACCCTGAAATACTCATGATTGAATATACACCAGCTGAGGGGGAGAAGTCCACAGCTCAAAAGGATGCTCAAGCTGAAGGGAACTTCCTGAATTTAGAAGAAGATGTACAAGCTGAGGGGGAGTTTTCAAACCTCCAAGAAAATGATCATATTGAGGGGGAGCCTCAAGATGTACCAATGGCAGAAGAAGAGGTTCCTATCCAAGACAAGGTTGAACCACTATCAAACATTCCAGAGGCCATCGAGGTAATGGAATCCCCTGAAGAAATCCAAGAAGAAGCTGACAGTGATGATGAACTTATGATCACAGGTGAAGGAAAGGATGGGTACAGAAGCTATCTATACAGACAGATGCTCTCTTACCTACCCATGATGGCCTATCACCAAGCTCTGATCCAGAAATCAATGGGATCATATGTTCTGGAGCTTCAAGGAATATCCAGCAATTTCTGTTCTAGCTCATAGATTTCCCAGGGAAGTCAACTTCGCCAAAAAGCTGATTACAAACAATGCCTCATCAAAAGCCAAACTTGAGGTATTGACTATCCCTACAAGCTTTATAGTTAATCATCTGTCATCACCCTCATTTAGCCATTCCTATGAATTTCCTAAAAGGCTGGAAATGATTCTCAACCCTTTAAATCAGTTTCCAGTTACAGAATCCCACAATTCTGTAACTGAAGAACCAAAAGAAATCAACCTTACCCAGCTCCCTCAAATAACCAACTCTACGATTCCAGACTCCAGCCACATCGTAGAGTCACCACTCCCAAATGTCCAAACCCAAGCTCCTCCAACTGATATACCATCCTCCTCATCGCACAACTATTTCAGTCTTGATCTTACTTTGTACAACTTGCAAGCTCAATCTCCACCAAGAACCCCTCAAATGGACAATCCTCAACCAGAAAATACCCTTCCAAGCATGCCCACCAAGGATGATCTGAAAGAAACCTCTGAGAAAATGATCAAAACCATTGAAGCAAGCCTGGAATCTCACTCTGATCTCCTCAACATCCGCCTGAATCAAATGATACAAGCTGCTAACAAATTCCCTAGTACAATGAATACTGAACTCACTACAACGCTAAGAGAAATTATCAAAGAGATTCTAAAGAGCATATCAGATAGAGATGAGATCCATTTCCAGGTTGCTGCCAAACAAAAAGAGGCTATGCTTGAAATACAGAAAAATCAAGATCGTCAACATCAGATTATGCTGGACAATATTCTCAACTTAAAAGCTTCTGTGTACGACTTCCAGAAATCATATGCAAATCAGGAAAAGTATAATGATACAATTCTGACCATCCTCCAGAAGAAAGAAGCAAGAGCTGATCAACAAATCAAGGAGAATAAGGAGGACATTGCTCAGACTCAAAGCCAACTAAACGAGCTTGTCCAAGGGGTCAACAAGCTATCAGCTGACATTCGAACCCTTGATGCTGACATAAAGGGGGAGAAAGATAAAGGGAGCAGAGGAGATCAAGGCAGAAGCAGAGGAGGTCAGACAACTCAAGAAAGGGGAAGAACACGAAGCCCTCCTGCAAGACAGACTCCACGATCTGGTCAGCAGGCAATTGTTACAGCTATTCCTTTGAGCCATCAGCAGGCAACTCCTAGCTCACAAGAAGTGACCAGGGTAAACATAAGAATGCCGACTGGAGATCCTGCATTCATGCGCAGACATGAGGAGAATCCTGTTATAAGTCGAAGCGAGCTAGAGGAGTTAGCGAGGAATGAAGAAGCTCAAAGGAAGAGAAGGACTGAAGAATATGCAAATCCTCCTCCTCACAAGAGACCAAGAAAACAGAGATAAGTATAGAGTTTAATGTTTTATTGATGTAATGCTACATTGTAATATCTATTGATCATCAATAAATTCATGCTTATTCTCTAGAAATTTCAGCTGCTCACTTAAATGCTAAGTCATGTTTAAATTCCTGCAAATGCATCTAGTCACTAATAATCATGACAACAAATCTCTTTGGTTATGTCAACATCAAATAGGGGGAGATTGTTGGTAGAATGCATATTAAGATTTGATGTTTTTAATGCATGTGTTCATGATTATTTGTAAGGTCCTTAATAGATATATGTATAAGGACTTAATGATAGATCAAAAATTGTTAGGTTGATCTAAGCTTTCAACGTGTATCATTCTGTTATAGAATGTATAGATAGAAAGATCAAATCTGTTAGGTTGATCTTGAGATGTAATAGATTAGTCATGAAGAGATCGTAGTGCATCAACCTGATCAACATTGCAGAAATCAAGGCAGAAATCGTAGAGCCTGAAGATCGTAGTGTGCCTGCCTTGAAGGGAACTCTTCGGAAATCGTAAAGTGGTCCCATCGTTCGCCGAGCCAACTCCACGATCGTAGTATGCTGAAGGAAACATGAAGTTTATAAGTCAACGATCGTAGAGTGATCTCGGGAACGTAGAGTGAATACACGAGCAAGTCAAGAATCGTAGAGTGCTCTCGAGAACGTAGAGTGAACTACACGAGCAAGTCAAGAATCGTAGAGTGCTCTCGGGAACGTAGGGTTCATGACACGATGAAGTAAAGAGTGTAGTGTTATCAACTGTTAGCATCGTAGTGTTCAAGAAATGACACTATGATCAGAATCGTAGAGCATCACGACCCAAATCGTAGAGCTCATCTGTCAGTCAGAAAACGTCAAGCCTCATGAGTTGTTAATTCAAGATACGAGGAATGAATCTGAGAAGCTGCAGTGCCCATCAGTCCCAGATTGTATAAAATATCCTTAGGATGCAACAAAGAAGCGTATTGAAGAAGCCAAGGATAGTATTATGGAAAAGAGGGACAAAACACCTTTTCAGGTGGTAGGTGGGAAAGCAACCTGCAGTGTCAGTGGTCCAGAATACAGAATTCAAAAGATGTGCAGAAATGTCACCATCACGGTACAGAAAGCTCAGACGCATTTAATGCCACAACGGATGGATTCAAACGGATAGTTTTCTGTATCACATATATACAGATCAGACATATGAGAGAAAAAAAAAAGACAAGCAAGCAATAAAACATTCAACGTGAATAATTCTCCAAGGCTCAACTCTACGATCTGAGAAATTCCAAAGCTTGCTCAGCTACTAAGTTCTTAACGAACCTGTGCTTACATAGCAACTGAGTAGCAACCTTCAGAACGAAACAACAATCATCATTCAACTGAAGAAGAGTACCAAGTCTGCTGGACTTGAAGAGTTCAAGAGTGAACTATAAGATAGCCAAGTCTGCTGGACTTGAAGAGTTCAAAAGTGAACTAGAGAAGTTCCTAGACTGTTGGTCTAGAAGGAATCCAGTGGGATTCAGAAGTTTGTAAGAAACATCCTTAGTGAATATCCTACTCGTTGAGTAGAAGAGTGGACTAGGAGCCTTGTGTGCTCTGAACCACTTAAAAATAGCTGTGTCATTTACCTTACTGCCATAACTGCTATATCTGCTATAACTAATTTACTCGTCTATTACTTTACTGCTTGGTTAAGAAGATTAAAACAAATATTATTCCGCTAAGTTTTAATCACTATCTAAGAACAAGTCTAAAATAGAAAAGATTTTTAAATATCTATTCAACCCCCCCCCTTCTAGATAACTTGTGCCTATTAAGAACTAACAGTAGTAACCCGAACAAAAGAAAATGGAGTGAGAATACCCAGTCGGGTAATAAGACAGAAGATAATAGGAAAGGAAGGGAGCCATGTTCGAATTATGGGAAAAACCATGCTGGAGTTTGCCTGAAGAAGAAGGGAATTTGCTATAACTGCGGACAAGAGGGGCATATGTCACCCAATTGTCCCAGTCCGAAGAAAATTCAAGGTTGCTTTGGATGCGGATCGACTGACCATATTGTACGGAACTGTCCGAAGAAGAATGTGGAAAAGGTGTGAGGACCCCAAACTCGGATACTTGAAACCCGAACTCGGTTCTTCACGATACCATTTCTATGAGCGGAATAATACTAATAATAATAACAATAATATAAAAGATCAAATTAATTTACATAATTATCAGAGTCTAACTCCCAAGTACGAAACCTTTAAACATTCATTACAACCCATGATAGATAATATATATCATAATTGTCTTAATAACATTAAACTATTACATAACATAATAATTCGTTCATTCAGCAACCTTCCCTTTTCCTTTGTTCTTAGCAGAGTTCTCTGGTCGTTCGCACTTAGCTAAAAACATTTAAATTTAAGCAAGGATGAGCATTTGAGTGCCCAGCAAGCAATAGCAATTATATATATATATATAAGCTGAAAGGATTTAAATGTTTTCTTTGTACTATTCTTCTACAACAAGTCAATAGTTGTGAAGTATTCTGAACCGATAATAATAACATAACAACTCTCTTTCAAATTTTTGAAACTACATAATGACTATATCTGGGGTTATGGTGACATGCCATGAACATTGTTTTCATTTTCAAAAAGGTTAAACAGAAATTCATCTGTAAACCGTCATAACTTACGGGCACGGGGGTGATCAGCCCGTTATGCCCTGCATTGATCAATACTACATTGCTAGAACGATATTATCGTTCATCCTTTGTCCGCCGGAGCGCATAAAAATTTTCCCGTGTAGGGATGTTTATACCTGTCTGGGTTCTAAATCAAATGTTTTATCTTGTTCAACAATAATCTATAATTCAATATATCTGTATACGGGTAATTGACAAAGGTATATCAACATGTGATTAAATACAATGATTATCCAATTGGGGACACTTGTTTAACCACTTCTAGAAATTAACGAACAAAATATATATGTCCGAATTATCATATACTAACATGTTGATATTCAATGAGCTTATATAATATAAAGTTCATAATCTGTACAATAATAATATAGTTTAGAAACATTCTTACTCACATCCATTGCATAAAGAAAATGCAAAGGTTAGATACTTGCCTGAAGCGCTGCTTACAACTTGTAATTAAGATCTATCGCTTATCTCACGACCTATCATTAATAAGATAGTTCGTTCGATTAGAACAACATACTATAACACATAACACTGCTTATTGCAGTCAACACATAACCTAATCACATTAGCACCTATGTTTAATAACCATTGAATCACAAATAATCACTTATACAATCAAAATATCTAAGTCCAGATCAATTTCTGAAACATGTCGGTCTACCGACAATTTTATCGGGTAATTTTCGAGTCTAAGACTCTATACTATAACTTAACATCAGTACGTATCAGTCATATTATTTTTAAATGACTCAATAAAATTTTAAAACATTTATTATAATTTATCATGAATTTTCAAACATCGGAATCACATTTAAATGATTTAAATACTAATCAATTCTATTATCATTAATATTTAATTAATATTAAACTATTAATGAAATCATTTCCAACATGTTAAAGTTATTTATAATAATTCATAATACTTTTAAAGTATTAATATTACCCTTAAATGATTTTTAAAGCAGTTAAAATTATTTTTAAATAATTATCATTAATATTAAAGTATTAATGTTCTATTTATCAAAATATTAAAAGTCATTATTCATAACTTAAAATATTTTTAATTCATTTATATCCCTTTTAAATAATTTTTAAAGTAATAAAACCATTTATAAACTATTTATTTAATATAATTATTAAATAAATTTAATATCATAACTAATAACTTAATAATCATTAATATTAAATTATTAATGAAATTATCCTTTAAATATTAAAAGTTATATTTTATAACTTAAAATATTTTTAAACACTTTATTTTCATTTAATATGATTTTTAATATAATTAAATCATTTTTAATTAATTTACTTAATTCATTAAGTAAATAAATTAATTACCATTAATATTAATTTATTAATGAAATTTATCATAAAATATTAAAAGTCATTAAAAATAACTTAAAATATTTTCTTATATCATAATATAATTTTTAATGATTTTTCTAATATTAAATTCATTTTTAAATAATTTATTTAATATTATAATTAAATAAATTAAATACTTTTAATATTTTAAAAATATTAAATATTTATGAAATATATTAAAAATAATTAAAAACTAATTTTCAGAATTTTTAATAATTTTTAATAATTTATTTTGTATTTTTAATAATTAAAAACTAATTTTTTTCTATTTTTTATTAATTTCCAAAAAATATTAAATAATCTGTCGTTAAAGACCACCTATAGCGACAGAACCGTCGCTATAGGTGTTCTTCATGTTCTTGATACAAACCCAGAAAACCAAGTTAGTGATCATGTGGCCTAGTTTGACCGCGATTTATGATCATACCAAGCTGTTTCTGGACTATCTATTGCACACAGATTATAGAACTAATATAGTACTACACGATACAGCAACAATCATAATCATATAATACCCAGCAAAGCAGATCTGATCCGTCCAAAGTGGCTGTCAAAGCTGTTCTTCATTTCTGGGTTACCCAGAAATGAAGAACAGTTCGTGAGGCCTACTTTGGGCTCCCACAACTTGCAATACATGTAAGTTATTAGTGATTTAAAGATTTCAGGTTGTAGAACACATGTAAGTCTAGAGATCCATTACATAAAATCATAGCAACAACATCAAAATTGCGAGATATAATCTGGTCAAACTATGTCAGTCGTCATGTTCTTAAGTTTTCTGGGTTACCCAGAAAACAGAGAACATGATCGGCTTCACTAGTTTGACCGGCTAGAAATTTCAGCATGTTTACTATATATGTGATCTTAAGGCCTGAGGATGTAGTACAAGCAACATAGTATAATATAGATACATCCATAAACACGGATCAACAATAACATGACAGATCTAAACGCTTGAAAAAAATTGTCAGAGGCGGTTCCTGGCTTTCTGGGCTGCCCAGAAAATGCCCGGTCAATGCCGGTCAACGGCCTTTGACCGTTAATAACAACAAATCTAGACATCAAATGACTATTCTACCACTTGCATCTTAAAGACCATATACCAGGCTACATATTTAAAACATAAAACAACCAAAAACATAAACCAATAAGGATCTACAGGCTCTGACATTCGCTGTCAGACGCCTCTTTAAAAAATTTCCAGACTTTGAAGATCTTCAAATCCGAGCCTCTAGATGTTATGGATCTAACATCTAGTAACCCAGATCATCACTAGACACTACTAACAACATATTCTAACATTCAAACATAACATCTAACATAGAAAATTTGGACAGATTTTCGGGCTAGGGTTTATACCTTTGCTTTGATCTTCTTGTAATCTGGCTACTGATGTTTGTTATGGATTTTCGTGGGGCTTGATTTGTAACTAATATATGATGATATTCTCGGAGGTTTTGATAGAGAGAGAATTGGTTGAGAGCTTGGACAAAATGTAAGTAACAAAATACATTTTCTCTCTCCTTAAATCCTTAAATAGACAAATTGATTCATGTATATGGCTGATCTAGCATGGTTTGCTGTCAATTTTGAGTCACAAGGAGTAGTTGGAGTTGGTTAACAACTCAAAATATGGAAGGATTTGCAAGCAAGCTTCTAAAAATTAAAAAGTAATATATTTTTTTTAAATTAATAAAGTAATTAAGGGTATTTTTGTCCATGACACTTGAATCTAGATTCTAATCACTAGATTTTAAACATTAAGGTTTCCTAAATAATTTCTAGGGTTTGAACAATTATATATAGAGTTCAATAAAAATTAAATTATAACTAAATAATTATAATTAGGGTTTTTAAATAGAAAATTAGAGTTTTAAAAATATATTTAGGGTTTTCTTG
The DNA here is from genome assembly GCA_016801055.1 of Panax notoginseng. Taxonomy (NCBI): domain Eukaryota; kingdom Viridiplantae; phylum Streptophyta; class Magnoliopsida; order Apiales; family Araliaceae; genus Panax; species Panax notoginseng. The sequence continues at coordinate 102,829,472 of CM029021.1, forward strand.
ATATTATTAGGTTTCCCCAAATTATAAATTAGGGTTTTCAAATTAACATAATTATTTTCTAAAATAATAATTATAGTTATGATTTTAGCAATTAGGCTTTCAAATTGGAAATTAGGGTTTCTATTTTACAATTAGGGTTTCTAGATTATAATTAGGGTTTAACCTAATTAATCATTTAATACACAACATAAAACATATAACATAGTTATATAACAGTCTTAAGCTCACAATTGATTTTCAATTTAGAGTTTCCCTAAGTAAAATTAGGGTTTAACCAATTAATACTAGGGTTTTGAAATTAAATACCATAATTGACCAATCATTAACAATACATACATACAGTACATATTCATAGCACTGAAAAATCAAAATATAATTAATATTATATTATTATTCTCATACCTTGGCAATAATCCAAAATTAGGGTTTGGATTCCATATCTGATTTATCTGCCATATTTAACCTTAATAATTAAGGTAAAATAATTAACTTAATAACCTGTACTAAAATTTATATAATAAAATAATTATTATATTTATTCTAAAAATCACTCCATATATTATTTAAATAATATATGATTATATATTTTCATGGAAAATAATTATTAAAATATTTCTACCATAAATTAATTATTATAATTATATACTTTTTAATAATTAATAATTTTAAAATAAATTTATTTGTAAATAATTATGTAATAAATATATTTTTACTTACCACATAAATACATATACACATAATCTTGTACAAATCCTCATCCTTAATAAAAAAAAAAATTATTCACAAAATTTCTTATTTATTTATATAGAAAATATCGGGTTGTTACATTCACCCTCCCTTATAAAGATTACGTCCCCGGAATCACCGTTTTAAAGCCTATACATACACGGTCACATAGCGTACACAATCATTGTAAGTAAATCTCGATCAACTTTGATCGAACTGATCTTTAACTATTCACATGAAGCTTGTCTTTCTGATTACACAGAAAAATTGGTTTCTAACAGAACTCAAATTCCTCCTCAAAATTTCTTTATAAAATAATTTTACTATATATAGGAAAATCATGCATAAGAAAATAAAAAGGCATACGAATAATACATGGAGTTCCAGTGCCAGCTGCTGCCGTATCCTGAACTGTCATGTTGTAGACCCTTGCCGTAGATTTTGTTGGCTTGCTTGATGAAGTCGGTCCCGTGATTGCTAACGTTCCGCTGCCAGTGCCCATGTTCACACTTCCTGTCTCCACCCTCCTTTTTGGACAATCTTTCACCCTGTGCTCTGTCGATCCGCATATAAAACATCCACTATTCATCCTAGGATTGGGGCAGTTGGGAGAAATATGGCCCTCCTGTCCGCACTTATAGCAAACAAATTTTCCTTGCAAACACTCCCCCGAGTGATTCTTCCCACATGTCTTACATGGCACTATCTGTTTCTTAACACCTTCCTGTTTCACTTGTACACTTGCAAAACTGCTCACCTTCCTCTTACTATCTCCACTCCTGCTCCCACTATTAATTTCCACCTTCCTAGCTCCTTCTATCTTACCCTTATTCTTCCTCTCCTTATTGTAAAGGCTCATGGCCTCACTTCCCTCCTCAGCTATGATTGCTTTCTCCATGAGTGCTGCAAATGTAGGAATTTGTAACACCGCCACTTTGTTATAGAGCCAGGGTTTCAATCCCAGCTCAAACCTTCTAGCTTTTCTAGCCTCCGTATCAACTTGATGCGGAGCAAACCTAGCTAACTCATTAAATTTGGCGGCGTATTCAGACACCGTCATATTCTCCTGCTTTAACTCTAAAAATTTAACCTCCATCCTCGCTTGCATACTTGGTGAAAAATAATTTTCAAAAAACAAAGTTTTAAATCTATCCCATGTGACTACACCTTCTCCTGCCCTAGCCTGATTCGCTTCCCACCAAAAATTTGCTTCCCCCTTCATCATGTAAGTGGCAAAAGCAGTTTTCTTCCCCTCATCTACCCTAGCTACCGTAAACGCTTTTTCAATTTCCTTAACCCAAATTTGAGCTTCTACAGGGTCAGTTGTACCTTTGAATTCTGGTGGTCCTACAGCCTTAAAGTCTTTGAAGTTCGCTAAGTGGTTGCCCGGTTGGTTTCTAGCGACCGGTATTCCCTGTTGCATAGCCTGAGCTAACATGTTCACAAATTGCTGCATCGAATCTGGTTGTTGTTGTCCCTCAACGTTGTTGACAGATTCCTCTGCCCTTTGATTGCGAGTTCGACGTCTTGGCGGCATTATCTGATTGAAAAAAAAATCATAATTTAACTTACATTCTAAACCTTATCACATAAGTTTAATATTTTAAACTTATTTCACCATTTCTCAAACATAGATTCATATTCATTTAACGAATATTTTACATAGCACAAAATGCTTTGAACTTCAGTTATCCCTTTATGACCTCAAAAGTCGGGATTTACAGTCTTGACTTAATACAGAAGTTGGAAACATTACATTACACAAACGTACTTATCATATGTATTATATTAAACACTCCTACACAACAGAACCTATACTACCTATTTATTACACCTTTTCCTTGGACATTCTCTCCCCTGATGACCTTCTATACCACAGACATAACATGCTCTCTTTTTTGTAGTCAGGACAGTACGGAGTGGTATGTCCTTCATAGCCACAAAGATAACAAATTCCTTTCCATTTCTTCTTATTGGATTTTCCTAAATCATGGTCTTCTATCTTTCTTTTCCCCTTCTTATCCGGAGCTGCACACGATGTGTTGCTTGTGGCTCCCATCTGACCAATTTGGATTTTAAGCTTATCTTGTCCTTCCAATGTTTCTATTAACGCTTGACGCAACTGACTATTCAACAGCCTTTCTATCTCCCACAGCCTTTCCAGAAAAGAAACCTTGTTCTTCAGATTCTGCACTTCCGTTGATACTTGATCAGCTTCAACTTTAGTGTCCGAGTCACTATCTGACAACTCCACCATCTCCGGATCTTGTACTACGTTTTCTACGATAACCACATCGTCTGAATTGTGTTCATCAAGAGCCTCTATTTCAGCTATCGGCTTCGATATTGGCTCCTTCTTTACTATCTGAGGGTAATCGAATCCTTTTTCACCTGACATCTACACACATAAATTATCCTAATTAGCATATAATATATACACACAACAAATAAGAGTTTTATACAAGTTATCTTTTATTTAGTTTGACGATGAATTTAGTCAATTCATCTCTTTTTAAACTCTATATATGAGTTATTTATATTTTCAACGTTTCCCTCTGTTCTAAGGTTATAGCCTAAGGTCTAGCCCACCTAAGGTTTCTAACCCTATAGCTCTGATACCAACCTGTGAGGACCCCAAACTCGGATACTTGAAACCCGAACTCGGTTCTTCACGATACCATTTCTATGAGCGGAATAATACTAATAATAATAACAATAATATAAAAGATCAAATTAATTTACATAATTATCAGAGTCTAACTCCCAAGTACGAAACCTTTAAACATTCATTACAACCCATGATAGATAATATATATCATAATTGTCTTAATAACATTAAACTATTACATAACATAATAATTCGTTCATTCAGCAACCTTCCCTTTTTCTTTGTTCTTAGCAGAGTTCTCTAGTCGTTCGCACTTAGCTGAAAACATTTAAATTTAAGCAAGGATGAGCATTTGAGTGCCCAGCAAGCAATAGCAATTATATATATATATATATATATATATATAAGTTGAAAGGATTTAAATATTTTCTTTGTACTATTCTTCTACAACAAGTCAATAGTTGTGAAGTATTCTGAACCGATAATAATAACATAACAACTCTCTTTCAAATTTTTGAAACTACATAATGACTATATCTGGGGTTATGGTGACATGCCATGAACATTGTTTTCATTTTCGAAAAGGTTAAACAGAAATTCATCTGTAAACCGTCATAACTTACGGGCACGGGGGTGATCAGCCCGTTATGCCTTGCATTGATCAATACTACATTGCTAGAACGATATTATCGTTCATCCTTTGTCCGCCGGAGCGCATAAAAATTTTCCCGTGTAGGGATGTTCATACCTGTCTGGGTTCTAAATCAAAGGTTTTATCTTGTTCAACAATAATCTATAATTCAATATATCTGTATACGGGTAATTGACAAAGGTATATCAATATGTGATTAAATACAATGATATCCAAGTGGGGACACTTGTTTAACCACTTCTAGAAATTAACGAACAGAATATATATGTCCGAATTATCATATACTAACATGTTGATATTCAATGAGCTTATATAATATAAAGTTCATAATCTATACAATAATAATATAGTTTAGAAACATTCTTACTCACATCCATTGCATAAAGAAAATGCAAAGGTTAGATACTTGCCTGAAGCGCTGCTTACAACTTGTAATTAAGATCTATCGCTTATCTCACGACCTATCATTAATAAGATAGTTCGTTCGATTAGAACAACATACTATAACACATAACACTGCTTATTGCAGTCAACACATAACCTAATCACATTAGCACCTATGTTTAATAACCATTGAATCACAAATAATCACTTATACAATCAAAATATCTAAGTCCAGATCAATTTCTGAAACATGTCGGTCTACCGACAATTTTATCGGGTAATTTTCGAGTCTAAGACTCTATACTATAACTTAACATCAGTACGTATCAGTCATATTATTTTTAAATGACTCAATAAAATTTTAAAACATTTATTATAATTTATCATGAATTTTCAAACATCGGAATCACATTTAAATGATTTAAATACTAATCAATTCTATTATCATTAATATTTAATTAATATTAAACTATTAATGAAATCATTTCCAACATGTTAAAGTTATTTATAATAATTCATAATACTTTTAAAGTATTAATATTACCCTTAAATGATTTTTAAAGCAGTTAAAATTATTTTTAAATAATTATCATTAATATTAAAGTATTAATGTTCTATTTATCAAAATATTAAAAGTCATTATTCATAACTTAAAATATTTTTAATTCATTTATATCCCTTTTAAATGATTTTTAAAGTAATAAAACCATTTATAAACTATTTATTTAATATAATTATTAAATAAATTTAATATCATAACTAATAACTTAATAATCATCAATATTAAATTATTAATAAAATTATCCTTTAAATATTAAAAGTTATATTTTATAACTTAAAATATTTTTAAACACTTTATTTTCATTTAATATGATTTTTAATATAATAAAATCATTTTTAATTAATTTACTTAATTCATTAAGTAAATAAATTAATTACCATTAATATTAATTTATTAATGAAATTTATCATAAAATATTAAAAGTCATTAAAAATAACTTAAAATATTTTCTTATATCATAATATAATTTTTAATGATTTTTCTAATATTAAAATAATTTTTAAATAATTTATTTAATATTATAATTAAATAAATTAAATACTTTTAATATTTCAAAAATATTAAATATTTATGAAATATATTAAAAATAATTAAAAACTTATTTTCAGAATTTTTAATAATTTTTAATAATTTATTTTGTATTTTTAATAAATAAAAACTAATTTGTTTCTATTTTTTATTAATTTCTGAAAAATATTAAATAATCTGTCGCTAAAGACCACCTATAGCGACAGAACCGTCGCTATAGGTGTTCTTCATGTTCTTGATACAAACCCAGAAAACCAAGTCAGTGATCATGTGGCCTAGTTTGACCGCGATTTATGATCATACCAAGCTGTTTCTGGACTATCTATTGCACACAGATTATAGAACTAATATAGTACTACACGATACAGCAACAATCATAATCATATAATACCCAGCAAAGCAGATCTGATCCGTCCAAAGTGGCTGTCAAAGCTGTTCTTCATTTCTGGGTTACCCAGAAATGAAGAACAGTTCGTGAGGCCTACTTTGGGCTCCCACAACTTGCAATACATGTAAGTTATTAGTGATTTAAAGATTTCAGGTTGTAGAACACATGTAAGTCTAGAGATCCATTACATAAAATCATAGCAACAACATCAAAATTGCGAGATATAATCTGGTCAAACTATGTCAGTCGTCATGTTCTTAAGTTTTCTGGGTTACCCAGAAAACAGAGAACATGATCGGCTTCACTAGTTTGACCGGCTAGAAATTTCAACCTGTTTACTATATATGTGATCTTAAGGCCTGAGGATGTAGTACAAGCAACATAGTATAATATAGATACATCCATAAACACGGATCAACAATAACATGACAGATCTAAACGCTTGAAAAAAATTGTCAGAGGCGGTTCCTGGCTTTCTGGGCTGCCCAGAAAATGCCCGGTCAATGCCGGTCAACGGCCTTTGACCGTTAATAACAACAAATCTAGACATCAAATGACTATTCTACCACTTGCATCTTAAAGACCATATACCAGGCTACATATTTAAAACATAAAACAACCAAAAACATAAACCAATAAGGATCTACAGGCTCTGACATTCGCTGTCAGACGCCTCTTTAAAAAATTTCCAGACTTTGAAGATCTTCAAATCCGAGCCTCTAGATGTTATGGATCTAACATCTAGTAACCCAGATCATCACTAGACACTACTAACAACATATTCTAACATTCAAACATAACATCTAACATAGAAAATTTGGACAGATTTTTGGGCTAGGGTTTATACCTTTGCTTTGATCTTCTTGTAATCTGGCTACTGATGTTTGTTATGGATTTTCGTGGGGCTTGATTTGTAACTAATATATGATGATATTCTCGGAGGTTTTGATAGAGAGAGAATTGGTTGAGAGCTTGGACAAAATGTAAGTAACAAAATACATTTTCTCTCTCCTTAAATCCTTAAATAGACAAATTGATTCATGTATATGGCTGATCTAGCATGGTTTGCTGTCAATTTTGAGTCACAAGGAGTAGTTGGAGTTGGTTAACAACTCAAAATATGGAAGGATTTGCAAGCAAGCTTCTAAAAATTAAAAAGTAATATATTTTTTTTTTAAATTAATAAAGTAATTAAGGGTATTTTTGTCCATGACACTTGAATCTAGATTCTAATCACTAGATTTTAAACATTAAGGTTTCCTAAATAATTTCTAGGGTTTGAACAATTATATATAGAGTTCAATAAAAATTAAATTATAACTAAATAATTATAATTAGGGTTTTTAAATAGAAAATTAGAGTTTTAAAAATATATTTAGGGTTTTCTTGATATTATTAGGTTTCCCCAAATTATAAATTAGGGTTTCTAAATTAACATAATTATTTTCTAAAATAATAATTATAGTTATGATTTTAGCAATTAGGCTTTCAAATTGGAAATTAGGGTTTCTATTTTACAATTAGGGTTTCTAGATTATAATTAGGGTTTAACCTAATTAATCATTTAATACACAACATAAAACATATAACATAGTTATATAACAGTCTTAAGCTCACAATTGATTTTTAATTTAGAGTTTTCCTAAGTAAAATTAGGGTTTAACCAATTAATACTAGGGTTTTGAAATTAAATACCATAATTGACCAATCATTAACAATACATACATACAGTACATATTCATAGCACTGAAAAATCAAAATATAATTAATATTATATTATTATTCTCATACCTTGGCAATAATCCAAAATTAGGGTTTGGATTTCATATCTGATTTATCTGCCATATTTAACCTTAATAATTAAGGTAAAATAATTAACTTAATAACCTGTACTAAAATTCATATAATAAAATAATTATTATATTTATTCTAAAAATCACTCCATATATTATTTAAATAATATATGATTATATATTTTCATGGAAAATAATTATTAAAATATTTCTATCATAAATTAATTATTATAATTATATACTTTTTAATAATTAATAATTTTAAAATAAATTCATTTGTAAATAATTATGTAATAAATATATTTTTACTTACCACATAAATACATATACACATAATCTTGTACAAATCCTCATCCTTAATAAAAAAAAAAATTATTCACAAAATTTCTTATTTATTTATATAGAAAATATCGGGTTGTTACAAAAGGAAACTGTGAACAAAGGACCCGGTGGCGGAACCTTGGCGATTCGAGGACCTACACAGCCAGGAACACCATCGGCCCGTGCATTCATAATGACGGTGCAAGATGTTGTGGCTGCTCAGGAGGTCGCAACAGGTAATGATTTTGTTTAGAAATTTAATTACGCGAATAATATGAGTCAAATATTCTGTGAACTGTTTTCTATTATAGATCCAAGTCACATGTTAGAATTTGATACATAAATTAACATTGTGTTGTTAAAAATGAATTGTTGATACAACTTTAAAAGTTTGTAAAGAATAAGAAAGCGGTGATTCCGAGGACGGAATCCTTTTAAGGAGGGGTGAATGTGATAACCCGGGATTTCGAATAATTCAAAATTTGCGGATAATTTTTTTTAATTAATATTAATATTAATTATAATTTTTGTGATAAGTATCGGTGATACGTGTATCGAAAAAATCAATTTGTGCATTGACTTATAAAATTAGAGTAGAGTTGTGCTTAACAGCTTTAGAAACCTTAACCCTAATTTCTGGATAGGGATTCGATAGAAAAAATAATTAAAATAATTATATTAATATGTATGTGTTTGATCGGTACAGAATTTTTGATCAATGATTGATCGGATAAGGTTTAAAATTATAAACCCTAATAAGAGATTAGAAACCCTAATCTCAGGATTAGAAATCCTAACGTATCATTAGAAACCCTAATCCTAATTGGCAAGCCTAAGGTGTGTATTAAACTTAAATATGATTAGAAAACCCTAATTATATTTTTGTTATCTTAATTTCTATTTTACAAACCCTAATTGTAATTTAGAAAATTTATTTTTCTAATTAAAACCCTAATTCGTGGGTTATAAACCCTAATGACCATTTTGACCCTAATTGCTAAATTAAGTAATTTTAATTAGGAATATTAATCCTAATTAGCAAGATTGAATTTTATGATTAGCAAATATTAATATAATTATTGAATCCTAATTATAATTTTGGAATATTAATTTTCTATTTTGAAAACCGAAATTCAAAAATCTTAGAAATTAAATTGCAAACCTAAAGTGTTTAAACCCTAAACCCTAAAGGGTCCAAACCCTAAACCTAAACCCTAAGGGTTTGGCTAATTGACAAGAATGCCATTAAATGTATTTTTAAAATGACAAAATTGCCCTTTTTGTATTTTTTTAAGGTAACTTGTAAAATTTGTCAAGAGCTTTAGTTGGTGACCAACCCATTTGACTTTGTGACTCCAAATCTCAGCAAATCTAATCCAATTGACACCTAGCATGCTTGTATACAATGTATCTAAGTTATATAAAAGAATTAGAGAGAGAAAGTGTACTCATTTTGGTTATTTTCTCTCCAAGCTCCTACCAAAACTGTCCAAGAACAAATTTTGTGCTCTGACAAGCAAATGTCAGACGACTCCGATCTCTGTCTGTTAATGTTTTGTTATGGTTTATGTGTTAGATCTATAATTTGGTATATGGGCTTTCATCTAGAAGTGGAATCCCAGTTGTTGGATGTCTATATTTCATTTTATTTAAGGTCAAACATCGTTGACCGACGTTGACTGCTCAAAAATCTGGGCAGCCCAGAAAATTAAAACATCTTCTGACAACTTATTATATGGTCTGGATCTGTTAGTCAGTTTGGTTTTTGATGTTTCTGTTTGGTAGATCTTGTAGCCTGTAATGTTAACTATAGATCCATGGTTTTATATCACCTTAAACATTAACAGAATTGATGTAGTGGCTGGTCAAATTTGACCATCTGATCACGAGAACACTTTTCTGGAATTTCCAGAAAGTGTATGAACATGATCTCTGACTATGTTTGACCAGTTTGAAACTTGCGTGTGTTATGAAGTTGTACTGGGTTGGTGTTATGGTGTTGTTTTATGACATGAGAACTATAGTTTTGAACGACTGGACCACATAATCGATTACCATATCATTGTATTAATCGAGCCCAAAAAGGACCCTCGAAGCTGGCCGGGTTTTTGGGTTACCCAGAAAACACAGGTGGCGTCTGACAGGAGGTTTGAGGGTCCAGATCTTCATGCTTTGATATTATTTGACCTAGTTGATGATTGGAGATTGTAGTGCTACATTCCTACTACACGATCACAGTTAGAGCTAGCCCAGAATCGAATTACACAAAGATTAAAAGCCGGTCAAAGTTGACCACTTGTTAAGCCGGCTGTCAGTGTTCTTGAGCTCAAGAACACCAACAGCGACGCTTTGTGTCGCTAAAGGGCTTTAGCGACGGTTTATTTATTTTCTAATTTCTGAATATTTCAGAAATTAATTAAAAATAGAAATAAATTCTAAAAATTATCAAAAATGGTTTTAAAAATTATTTTAAATTATGAAAAATAATTTCTGACCTATTGGAATATTTTTCTTCAATATTTATAATTATTTAAATATTAAAAGTATTTAATTTATTTAATTAGTGTATTAAATAAATTAGAGAAAAATGATTTTAATTATATAAAAATCATTTTAAATAAGAATAATGTATTTAAAAATATTTTGAATTATAAAATATAATTTTTAATATTTTTGGAGAATTTTCATTAATAAATTAATATTAATGATATTAGATTATTTATTTATTAAATTAAATAAATGAATTAAAAATGGTTTTATTGACTTAAAAATTATTTAAAAATGAGAAAAATGTTTTAAAAGTATTTTAAGTTATAATTAAGGACTTTTAATATTTGGATAATAATTTTATTAATATTTTAATATTAATGATGATGATTTAAAAATGATTTTAATTATTTTAAAAAACATTTAAGTAGAATATTGATGATTTAAAAATATTTTAAGTTATTGAGAATAACTTTAATATTTTGACAAGTATGTTATTAATATTTTTATATTAATAATGATAAGATTATTTGATCATTAAATCATTTAAAAATGATTTAAGTGTTTGAAAAATTATTATAAATTATAATAATTGTTTATAAATTATTAAAAGCTTCCGAAAAATATTACAAACGATATTTGACTTATCTAAAATAATATTGAAGCTTAGAGACCAAGTTTAATTGACAATCAATGTGTTAATTGTCGGATAGGGTGACCAGAACACCGAGAATGGACCGAAGTCCAACCAGACTGAACTAGTTAGACTTGATAAGTGTTTATATAGGTTATAAACACTAATGTGGCTATGTGATAATGTGCCTAGGAGAAGTTTGACTGTAGAATACAGTGTGACGTGTTATAAATGATTGTACTAATTGTGAGACCGCATTGTTGAATATAGGTCTTACGAACGCAGTTAATTATATTGTGTAGCTGTAATCAACGCGAAAGGCAAGTTTCCTAACTCAACCTTGAGTTATATTCATTCAAATATTATAATGGTTAATTATTGCTAATTATATCATGTCCAGGGAATTTATTGTTGATTATTCGCAGTTAGTGCATGATTAAAATTCAAATTGAATTACTGATTCGAAAAATATATATTCGTAGAATTACTGTTGTTGGATATTTATATCTGTAGAAACTAATATTGACAGTACAGATAATTCCTATTTATTGTCAAATTATATTGAGAAATGTCTTAGCTAATTATTCTGGCTAGACGAACATTTGTTAGAACTTGATAAATACGAGAAGAGAAATCAATTGTTATTGATAGATCGATGCCAATTGTTTCGGCTAGATCGATAAGTAAATAGAATTTGAAATCACAGTATTTCGTTGTTAAATCAAAATTTGGATTCTGAGACTGAGAAGAATAACCTTTTAAATAAAAAGGGAACATTGTAGGTTGTATATTCGACTATTGCGCGCTGTTAAGTATTATGCATAATATAGGGTACAAGGAGTTGACCGGCTCTAAGTACTTGCAGAGGGGTATGGTTTAATCTTTATGGTTATCTGATACTCCTGGTATGTATCAAAGTAAATCTTTGATAGATACCCGAGAAAATAAGTTCAAAGATCTGGTGAGATCACTCAGCATAAATCTGGAAAATATTCCACTTTGTTATTGCGTAGAATTGATCCTTGTTTATTCAATAGAATATTGTACAAACTTTGAAAAGCGTTGTACTCTTTCATTATCAAATTATTGTGTTGCATAGAAAGGGAGAAGCCTTGTTATTGATTAACGCATTGTTCAGCTAATTCAAAGTTCCCCGAACTTTGGTTTCATTCTATCAAAATAGATAATCTATTATTCTGATACTTATACATTCATTGTATATCTTAACTTGTGGGGCAAACTTGTTGCTCACCCTTGCTATAAATAAAACATTTCAGTTAGGATCGAAGAGGCCAGCAGATCGAAGAAGAATAAAGGCAAAGGCAAGATGCTGGAATAGTTAATGAACAATATTATTATTATGTTGTATTGTATTGTAAACTCTTTTTGTTTATCTAAGGGGTATTTCTGTAATGTTAAGGTTAGTGGACCTGAGACTTATATATTAACAACTTATGTTAATGACTTATGTATTCCTATTTATATATATGAATGGGTAGTTAAATGGTATTATATTGTGGATCGTGAACATCAAACTCGGGGGTCAGGTAACCCGGATTTGGGGGTGTCACACTTTCATTTTTCCAAAACGCGCACATTAGCACGATTTTCAGGAAATTTCGAAATCTAGCACAGCTAGATAACTTGGAATATCCTATTCTCCATCTTCCTTCATTGTCTTACTTACGACAATACTTAATCTTCTCTAGCACCTCCAATGCTAAGTCTACTGAAAATACTTACTTTCAGTCTAAACATTCCTATACCTTACTATAGTTCATCAACTTACCACACTTTATGTGTTTAGGAACTTTCCACAACCATATGTGTTTAAGAACTTATCTTCGCAATATGTAATCCAAGAACAAATCAAGGACTATCCATATGCTTAGGGCTCAGAAACATAGCATATAACTATGAGTCATAAACTTTTCATAAGTATGAGTTTCAAGAACCCGCACCTATCTTATCATTTTCTACCTATCAAGTATATACATGAGAAAAGATTCACCTTCTCGTCATATACATATTGATAGCACGACATACTATTCCAATGATTATCATTGTAATAACTAAGTACTTACAAACTCCCTCACATTCGAAGGTTCGTACTACTCAGCTATCACATGAGTCCTCAATCGAAATCTTAGAACTTCTAACTTTCTCTTTACTTAATACGAATTTTCTTTAATTCGTACGCTATCCTTTATAACTCAATCTGAGTTCTTCTTTCCGTACTACTTCATAGTACCATTCCTTCATAGCATTAGCTATAAATCATTCATCGTTTAACAGTTCATATGTTACTACGATTTACTATGATCACGTGGTGATCTTCTTATCCTTCTCTTTACGATTATAGTCTTAGGTACTCATACCTAAGGTTTATAACCTATCAGCTTTGATACCAACCTGTAACGCCCCGAAATCCAGTCTATCTTCACACCCGAATTCTGTATGTCACGAGTACATCATTCATTCTGCATACATCATTATATACTGAAATATAACAACATACACTCTCAAATCCCAGGTTTGAAAAACCTTATAACCTTTCTCATTACAAATAATGATAATTACATTATTCCTTTCATCTTACAAGAGTAACTTTTATCCGCCACCAAGGATACATACTGTTCATTAAACTAGTCTATAGTTTAATTTTCTTCTTTCTACATTACAAGTCTTCACTTGATCTTCTCGCTCATTCACATTCTGAATGACACTTCAAGAATTTAAACATTCTTTTCAGACTTCGATAACCGAACAAAGGTTACGAAGCAGCTTGAATAATAGAAATAGTCTTGATTCCTATCATCTTAAAACATTAGTTAAATACACTTTGAAATACTTTCATTCTCTACTCTCTTTCATGCACATTCTGTCTGGCTAGAATCAATAGCACAGACTTAACAATAATGGTTCATGTATAAACAGGATATTCTTTTATTGAACAGTTCAAACATAGAACAGTTCATCTCATAGAAACACCGAAGTGTTCAAATTGTGGCACAAGGCCTCATACGTTCTACCACCTTGCACAAATATCGCACATTCGCACATTGACAGAACTTCTCAAGTTCAACATCTGAGAAGTTTAAGAAACTAGCATTCATTTAAAATATGAATGAAGTTAGGAAACTTGCCTTACGCAGAGCTACAGCTTACGCTGAACTGCTCATTCCAATCCCTATAACACATAAGGAAACAACATATATACCAATTAGTCATATACTTGACTTATGCATTGGTTTACTTAACTTTACTTCTTAAGGTTCACGTTCTTACAACTAAGTTTACGCGACCAACTTTCTTTACCGATTTACGGTTTCATGACATACGGAGATGTCTTACTCAACACGTTCATCATCTTTGATGATTTATATTCTTATCTTCTTCTTATACTTCTCTAGGACTCAACACACATCGCTTCTCTGCTAGTAGTCCATATGGTACTCTGAGTGGTTTCTCACAAACAACCAACAAACAAGTTCTCGTCTCATCTACACTGTCATCACAGTGAGTTAGATCGGTTGCCAGTTTCGTATATACCTTCGCTCTCTGAAGGAATTTTTTAGCCCAGCTCCCATATGTCAACCATCAAAGGATTACGATTGTACCACAACCTAAATTTCTCTTAACTTATACGAACTATTAAACTATAATATTCGTTAAGTCAATTTCTTATTCCTTATGGCTTTCTGGCAAGTAATTGCCATACCTTAGGATTCATTCTTATCCGATTCACATTCGGCTTTCATTCATCTCATTACCGTTCGATACGGCTTTCTTGATACCATTCATATCTTACTTACTACATTCATCAACGTCTAAGTCATACAACCAGGGTATACTTAGCACGTTCGTCAAACGCGAATACGATTCACGAGGATCATTTACGTATTCAACGTTCACGTTGCTCGTCTCTTAATCTCTCATTCAATCTTTACTCAAGGTTTTAATTGCTTTCGATCGTTATCCATCCCATGAACCCCATGTTCATTATTCTTTCTTAATGTCAAAGCCATACAGTTCGTTGTATGCTAAGACCAATCATTCATCGCAACAACGTTGCGTTCACAGTGTCTAAACGCTTTACATTCATCTCTCAATACCATGTCATAACATCAAAATGTTACACATTAACATCGTCAACCAACGTCTAAGGAATCACAACCATAGCAATCCCTCACGTTCGTTTATCGCGACTATGGTCCCCGGACATCGGTTCCGTAACCCGCATCTAAATTCTTTGTCTTTTATTCTCGTTTAATCTTTTCGTTCAACCTTTATTAAAGGTTTAAAACACTTGATTAAGTGTTACATTAGTTGAACATTATGTTCATATTTCTTTCTTGCACATCCTCCAGTAACTGAGAACTAAAAATCTCATTTATGGGCATTACTCTGCACCGGCGCTGCGGCGTCGTGCCCTTCCCTTCCTCTCGAGCTACGGCGCGACCTACTTCTCTCTCCTCTCTTCCCGGGCTGGCGCTGCGGCGCCAAGTCCTTTGTTATCTCTCGCGCTGCGGCGCCACTCTCCAAAAGTTTATGGCCGAGCTCGCGCTGAGGAGCCACTTCTCGGTGCTACGGCGCCGAGCCAAAACCCTAGAAACTTTTTCTAAGTGTTAAGTCAAGTTTGAGACGCGTACTTTACGATTTCATAACTTCTATGTTATAACTCGGAACGAGGTCATTCCAAAGCCATTCTCTTCCTTATCTTACGTACTTTAATATGCCTCAGACAAAACTTCGTTCTGAATCCGTTAACATGCCATTTAATTGGCTTAATCTTAACCCTTCATTCATTTTTACGCTTTTAACGTTCTTCGCTTGTTCGTCCGTAATTCGGTCATCCGAATTCGGAATTCGTTCATTCTTGAGTCCACGACTCACGTTTTCTACGTTTTCTTACATTCTTATGAAACCCTACACGTTCGGGTTCATTTACTAACTTTCAAATTCTCGCTCGTCTTTTACGAACTTTTCGCCATGACTTCGTTATAGCTAAGTTTTAATCCGTTCTTCATGAACGTTTCTACCGTTCCTAACCAAGCAATAAGCAACTAACTTATACGCGATGGTTTTAAACTTGTCCATCAAAAACAATTATACTATGATGGTTTTAAATTTGTCCATCAACAACGTTCTTCGTGTTCTTCGTGTTCTTCGTTCGTTCTTCATTTTAATCGATATTTTGGATTACGATTTCACTTTTTCTTGGAATTTGATATTATAGAACACTATTCCTTACTTAATTCACCTACTCGTTCATAATATTCATTCGGATCGCCCAAAATCCTCACGAATCTTATACTTGCTTAAGAAATTTATAAACTAAATTTCTTATTTCTTATTTCTTATTTTCTCATGATTTCAACCATATGAAATCATTACTAACATCTTTTACTCCTTATTCTCATTAAGTTATGTTTTAAACATATTAAACTTAAAGAAAATATTAGAAGAAACTAGGGTTCGGATTACCGTTCTTCTTTATTTCTCTTCCGTTATACAAAGCCGACGATTTGCGAGCTTTTCTATTTCTCGATCACTTTTGATCCGAGCATTCATGCTCATTCTCTTCCTTCTCCTCTCCCAACCGAGATCTCTCTCTCTCTCTCTCTCTCTCAAGTTATAGGATTTTCAAAATCCTAGAAAATGAAAAATTAGCTTTCTATTTATAGAAAACTAAAGCTAGGGGCAAAATAGTCATTTTGCCCCTAAAATCACTATTCCCACCTCCTTAAAAACTTAGCCACCAAGTTAACTTGGCCACCACCCTTACTTGGTGGCCAAGTGGCCGCCCCTTATGCCCATGGGTCATCCCCATGGGCTGCCCCATGGGTTTTACCCATCCGGTGACTCATCGGTTCGATCCGCGGTTAATTTCTTTGGATCGGGCTTAATCATAATTCTTCTTGGGCTTAACTTGGGCTTAACTTCACAAATCATTGGGCTTGACATAATCCAAGTCCAATTGGATTCTACAAAAGTCTATGAACACAAAGTCCATTAAGATTAATCGTATTCTACGCATTCCTTTCTCGTAATCTCGTCTTCTCTTCGTATATTATTCGTACGATATTCGTATTATACGTCGTACTAATCTTCATAATATACTCATATAATAACTCGTATCATACTCGTATTTCTCACGCATAATAACCCTAGTTATTATACGTACTCATTACATTCTCGGAACTCACTTTTCCTAACCCTTAGGCTTTGAGTCCGCAGGCGAAAACTTCGTTTTTGCCATTACTGAAATATTATTGAATATTCCATCACGTCTCAAGATTTCACGCAATCAATAACTTCTCGGAATTTCAAAATAAATCTCCGAGCAGAAACGGGTGAATAGTGCCTATTTCGTCTTTTTCCCCGAAAATATTTTTCTTCGCGGGAAAATTTTATTTTCATCTTGAAAATTCTTACTCGTTCAGTCTAGCTCGTAGCCAGAATCCTCCCGATTAATAATCATTCTAGGTTATAGAACGATTAATAAACACGTAGCACAGAATAATATTAATATCAATTCATTTTATTAATAACTAATTCTTTAAACTTAAATTCTGGATAATCCAAAATTCTGGGTTGTTACAAATATTCTGTCGGAATATCTTTTCGGTTTGAATTTCACCTGACCTGGTTCCATTATTTATTATTCTGTTGGAATAACCTGTATACGCGGATTACCGTATACCTGGTGAAGTCTGTTGTTATTCCGTTCTTTATTATTTTGTTGGAATAACCTGTTTACGCGGATTACCGTATACCTGGTGAAGTTTGTTGTTATTCCATTCTTTATTATTTTGTTGGAATAACCTATATACGCGGATTACCGTATACCTGGTGAAGTCTGTTGTTATTCCATTATTTATTATTTCATTATTTACTATTCTATCAAAATATCCTGTCTGTACATTTTACGCCGGACCTGGTTCCATTATTTATTATTCCGCATTTATTATTCTGTTGGAATAACATGTCTGTGCGGATTACGCACGCATGGTAAAATTCTTTAGTTATTCCATTCTTTATTATTATATTGGAATAACCTGTCTATGCGAAGTACTGCATACATGGTGAAATTCTTTTATTATTCCATTCTTTATTATTATGTTGGAATAACCAGTCTATGCGAAGTACTGCATACATGGTGAAATTCTTTTATTATTCCATTCTTTATTATTATGTTGGAATAACCTGTTTATGCGAAGTACTGCATCCATGGTGAAATTCTTTTATTATTTCATTCTTTATTATACTGTTGGTTATTGGTTTTACAGTTGTATGTCTTTGGCCTATAGTGCAAAGATGATATGTTGTTGAATATCTTTGGCCTGGAGTGCAAAGATGATCAATTGTTTGATAGCTTTGACCCGTAGTGCGAAGATGGACAGATGTATGACATGATCATGACCACTAGTGATACTAACGAATATCCTTGGCCGTAGTGCATGGATAATTCAATGATATGATTGGCAGGATCATGACCATTAGTTAACAGTTGAATGTCTTTGGCCGTAGTGCACTGACAGACAATTGATTGGTATGATCATGACTAATGGTTTTATAGTTGAATATCTTTTGCCCGTAGTGCAAAGATAGACAACTGATTGGTATGATCATTGTTATTACATTTGAATATCTTCAGCCTTTGGGGTAAGGATATTGAGTAAACATTCTATTAATCCTTTGTGGCAAGGAGAAACTGTTGATTTACATGATTATAAATATGAATTGTGAACTTAATTAAACTCTGTAGTGGTTCAGGTGAAGACAGGTGATGAAAGTTCTCTTTGTCTTGGGTACAATGAAGAACTGTTGATGAGTATTACAGGAATGAAATATTAACGATGGACTTTTAATTTGGAGGAGAAAGTAGACATTATATTCTAGTTGACTCTTCTAATAGATTGTTGATTCCGCTGCAATTATGGTTGAAAAGTTTAATTATCTACCATATGTTCTAAATCTCTGATTTATTATTGACAAAAGCTATTGATAATTTAATTATCTTTAGTTATGATATTCTTTACTAGGCTAGTTGTGCTCACCCTTTTGCTTCACAATTCCTTTCAGGTAATAAGAGTGTAGCTGGGTCGAGCAGGGATAACAGGGAAATAGTGTGATGGTCCGAGACTGTCGAAGTTTCTCAATACATTATAAAATGTTATTACTTGCAACAGATAATTGTATTGAGGACCTAAGATGTGTGTGTCGTATTTTATACGTCACTTAATAATTGATTTTGGCAAACAACAATAGGGTGATGAGAACCCGACTTTGAAAGCGTTAAAAGTACACCTCATTAGAATAAACAAGATAGTAATCTTCTTTGTGGTCTTGAAATATTTGCTGCTGTATTTTATATGGCATTGTAATAATTTGAGTTTGGATACGGTCTACGAGACAATATTGTATTAAAACTCACAGTTAACTGTTGTCGTACTCTGCACGACAGTTCAACAGTTGTATAAATGAAGTTTGTATTTAATTTTTATAGTGTGATACCTGGCGACTCAGAATGGGTCGGGTATACCTATTTTGGGGGCGTCACAGAATCTTTGTAAGTGGGGGAGTATGTAACGGGACGAATTGATTGAGTCGTGATTCTGGGGACAGAATCCTTTTAAGGGGGGAAAGATGTGATAAACGAGATTTTTGCAATTTAATTTAAATATTTATTAAATTAAATAAAAAAAATTCGACGATTTAATTATTGAATTAATTAATTAATTAATTATTGAATTTGTAGTAGATTAATTTAATTATATGTGTTATATTGATTAAATTAATGTGGAGAATTTTTGTATTCAAAGTATGTATTTAATTGAGCTTATTTGATTAAATGAATTAATTAATAAGCATAATGTTAATCTAATTAATTTAATTATTAATTTGAGATTTAATGATTTGACATAATTAATAATTGGGAATTTAATTATGTGACTATGTGAATTAACAAGGAATTATGGTATTTTATTTAAATTAAATCAAATAAGATATAGATTAATTACTTAAATGGGTGTGACATTATTAAACTATATTATAAAGGATTAATTAAATTAAATGGAAAGAACCTTTTAAGTGCTAGCCAAACAAGGCCCTATGTTGGGAGCAGTTAAACCACGTAAGGATTAACTGACCCCAACTGTGTGCATTAATCAGTCTTTTTATTTTTACGTATTTCATTTATGAGACTTAACTTAGAGAAAATCAGAGAGAATTAGAGAGAAATTTGAAGGAAACTGGGAGATTGAAGAAGGAAGTAAAAAATCAGAGAGATTGCTATAGAGTAATCTCTTCAAACCCAAATTGTAATTACGTTCTTATTTTCTTTTGTGAAAAACTAACTCCAAGTTCTCTGTAAACTAAAATTTGTGGCCAATGTCTTAGGAAACTGATAATATATGTTTATTAGCATTCATAAATCAATTCTATATGATGTATATGTGATTTGAGTGGTTAATTTCACGTAATCAGGCTAAAATCAGAGTTCTTCATTAGTAAGTGTTTTGAGTTCTCTGTAAAACAAATATTGCATAGTCATTGAATGAATATATTATTTATGTGTAGATACATAACAATATATAATCGTAACATATTTTCTACCATCTATGTATGTTTTTGAAACATTAAATCCATATAAATATGTAGTAATTGGAATTTTTATAGTTACAGAGTGTAAAAATTGTATATATGGCCCATATGGCCCTTACGTACAAATTAAATGCTTTAATCATAAGTTGTATCAAAAATTTACACTTGTATATGCTTATGTATGTTAAAACGAACAAAACATAATTTAAACGGATGGATTTGGTGAATTAACGAATTTGTAATGTTGAAATTCATATTTTCATCAAAATTTTACAAAAATATGAAGAACAATGAAATTAAATGTTGTACTTTGTGTAATTACGTGAATTAAAGTGTTAGAATCATGCTAAAGGCTTTGTGTGATGTTTCTGTGAAGTCTATACTTCATGGGTAGCATTAAAATTCATCGTGTTAGTTTAATTTTGGATTTATTGGGCTGTTATGTGTGTTCTTCGCGAACTGCAGAATCTGGGTCTGCGTCGCAACGCGGCCGTGCCGCTCCAAAGAACAAATGGAGCGCGCCCGCACCGTGCAGCGCTCCCGTGCCTTGCAGCGCACCCACGCTATAACAACCCGAGAATTTTAAAAAAATTTAAAATTTTAATTAATTGATTTAAGGTTCAATATTAGAACCTAGACATAAAATAAGTGTATGCGTTTGATATTTTTGAGAAGGAATTTTGAGGATTTCAAAATTATGTGAAGGATTTTGGTGAATTATTCAAGATTAAGGGTATAAGAGTATATGTTCTGTGTATATGTTTATATATGTGTACAGTATGTGGTTAAGGGTCAAGGGTTGACCAGATAAACCCTAATATTATATTAAGAACGTCAATGTTCAGTTAGAAAATTCTTACGATTTATAAGAAACCCTAAAATTTGTTCTGGAAACCATAATTTTAGTTTCGGGAATTCGAAACCCTAATTCGGATATTGAAAACCCTAATTTGGGAATTCAAATGCTAGTATAAGGTTTAAACGTTATTAATAATAACCTAATTAGGGATAACCCTAATTGATTTAGAAAACCCTATTTTATGGATTAAAAACCCTAATTTATAATTAGGGAAAACCTAATTGTTAATTTAATAATTTTAATGTTAATTAGGAAACCTTAATCCTAATTTTCAAGTTATAAGTAATTAGGAAACCCTACTCTAATTAGGATATCTAAATTCTAAATTAGAAAGATTATATTTCTATTTAAAATCCTAATTCGTGGGTTATAAACCCTAATGACCAATTTTGACCCTAATTACTAAATTAGCAATTTTAATTAGGAAGTAATTATCCTAATTAGCAAGCTTGGATTATGATTAGGAAATTTTAATATAATTAGAAAATTCTAATTATAATTTAGAAATATTAATTTTCTATTCTGAAAACCTAATTTGAAAATTCTAGAATTTATTTTTAAAACTGAAGGGTTCAAACCCTAAACCCTAAGGGTTAGGGCAAAAGACCATGTTGTCATTAAATTTGTGTGCAAAATGACCTTAATACCCTTATTGCATTATTTGACTTAACTTATAAATCTAGTCCTATCTTGGGTTGGTGAGCCACCCTAGCACTAGCATGAGACTTATTTGTCCAGCAATCAGCCATCTAGATCAGCCACCATGCATTGCATCAAGTCATTTATATAGATTAAAAGAGAGAAATGGTTACTTCCATTTTCATTTTTCTCCAATAACTTCTCTCTCTAAAATCCAAAAATGGGGAGTGGGAGAGAGTAAGATACACAGCTAAGATCATGTGTTAGCACCCCAATATCAGATCACTAAGATCAGAATCAAGGATCAAAGTTAGAAAATGTATAAACCCAAAAAGTTTGATATCAGTGATCTTATGTTATATGTTGGAATTGATTGTTTAAAGTTATGTATTAAGGTGCCACTTGATGATCTGGGTTGCTATATAGTGAATCCATAACATCAAAGTGCTCGAAATAGTCTTTTTTAGAAATCTGGGAAATGATGGAGAAATGGTCTGACAGTCATATGTCAAAGGCCTTAAATCTCTCTGTGTTAATAGTTAGGTGTGTTTTATGTTGTTGATCTGTTCTTTGTTGTTAGGGCTTGGATCTGAGACTTGAATCAAGCTCAGATCATGTGTTTATTGCAAGTTATGATCGATCAAAGTGCGTTGACCGAGCACGACTTCTGGAAATCTGGGCAAACCCAGAAAGTCTGACAGTGATATTGCAAGCCTTGATCTTGCTTGTCTTTTATGTTTTATGTCACGTTGTTGTTTTGTAGTTGTAGCATGACATGAGGACTACATGTTAAAGCCTTTAGATCACCCAGATCCATAACAGAAACGATGTTATAGACGGTCAAACATAGGTTGACCATCATGCCAGATGAAGATTCTGGGAAACCCAGAAATCTTCAAAGGCAGTTCTTGGCATGCACTTTGACCAGCCTTTATCTGTCTTATGTGATGTTGTTGTTATGATCTAATGTTATAAAATTGTACACTGACATCAATACTACATGAATGAATCAATAAAACACCCTAACAAAGCCGGGGACGTGGAGATTAAAAGGACCAAAGTAGCACCTACGTCTGTTCTTCATTTTCTGGAAAACCCAAAAATGAAGAACATCGTTGTCAGATTTTTTAGAGGCTCAGATCTTCTAAGTGTAAAGTTGTATGGCCATGAACTCAGTTTTTAGTTGTTGTATTACATGAGTACTACAATTATAACTCATTAAAAAATCCATAAGCGTGATAACCCAGAATTTAGAATCGGTCAAACAAGACACTTTGTCTACTGACATGCGTTTCTGGGTTTGATGAAGAACATGTCAAGAACACCTATAGCGACGGGTCTGTCGTTATAGGGCCATTTAAGTAATTATTAATTTCCAAAAATGATTATTTTAATTAAATAAATTGAAATAAATGGTTTTTAGTTATTAAAAATACAAAATAAATTCCTAAATATTATTTTAAAGTCTAAAAATTAGTTTTTAATTATTTAGAGTATATTTCATAAATATTTAATATGTTTTGTGTATATGTTTATATATGTGTACAATGTGTGGTTAAGGGTCAAGGGTTGACCAGATAAACCCTAATATTATATTAAGAACGTCAACGTTCAGTTAGAAAATTCTTACGATTTATAAGAAACCCTAAAATCTGTTCTGGAAACCCTAATTTTAGTTTCGGGAATTCGAAACCCTAATTCGGGAATTCAAATGCTAGTATAAGGTTTAAACGTTATTAATAATAACCTAATAGGAAACCTTAATCCTTATTTTCAAGTTATAAGTAATTAGAAAACCCTACTCTAATTAGGAAATCTAAATTCTAAATTAGAAAGATTATATTTCAATTTAAAACCCTAATTCGTGGGTTATAAACCCTAATGACCAATTATAACCCTAATTGCTAAATTAGCAAGTTTAATTAGGAAATAATTATCCTAATTAGCAAGCTTGGATTAATTAGGAAATTTTAATATAATTAGAAAATTCTAATTATAATTTAGAAATATTAATTTTCTATTTTGAAAACCTAATTTGGAAATTCTAGAATTTATTTTTAAAACCTAAGGGTTCAAACCCTAAACCCTAAGGGTTAGGCAAAAGACCATGTTGCCATTAAATTTGTGTGCAAAATGACCTTAATACCCTTATTGCATTATTTGACTTATCTTATAAATCTAGTCCTATCTTGGGTTGGTGAGCCGCCCTAGCACTAGCATGAGACTTATTTGTCTAGCAATCAGCCATCTAGATCAGCCAACATGCATTGCATCAAGTCATTTATATAGATTAAGAGAGAAAATGGTTACTTCCATTTTCATTTTTCTCCAAGCACTTCTCTCTCTAAAATCCAAAAATGGGGAGTGGGAGAGAGTAAGATACAAAGCTAAGATCATGTGTTTGCATCCCAATATAAGATCAGTAAGATCAGAATCAAGGATCAAAGTTAGAAAAGGTATAAACCCTCAAATTTCGAAATCAGTGATCTTATGTTATATGTTGTAATTGATTGTTTAAAGTTATGTATTAAGGTGTCACTTGATGATCCGGGTTGCTATATAGTGAATCCATAACATCAAAGTGCTCGAAATAGTCTTTTTTAGAAATCTGGGAAATGATGGAGAAATGGTCTGACAGTCATATGTCAAAGGCCTTAAATCTCTCTGTGTTAATAGTTAGGTGTGTTTTATGTTGTTGATCTGTTCTTTGTTGTTAGGGCTTGGATATGAGACTTGAATTAAGCTCAGATCATGTGTTTATTGCAAGTTATGATCGGTCAAAGTGCGTTAACCGGGCACGACTTCTGAAAATCTGGGAAAACCGGAAACCCAGAAAGTTTGACAGTGATATTGCAAGCCTTGATCTTGCTTGTCTTTTATGTTTTATGTCACGTTGTTGTTTTGTAGTTGTAGCATGACATGAGGACTACATGTTAAAGCCTTTAGATCACCCAGATCCATAACAGAAACGATGTTATAGACGGTCAAACAGGGGTTGACCATCATGCCAGATGAAGATTCTGGGAAACCCAGAAATCTTCAAAGGCAGTTCTTGGCATGCACTTTGACCAGCCTTTATCTGTCTTATGTGATGTTGTTGTTATGATCTAATGTTATAAAATTGTACACTGACATCAATACTACATGAATGAATCAATAAAACACCCTAACAAAGCCGGGGACGTGGAGATTAAAAGGACCAAAGTAGCACCTACGTCTGTTCTTCATTTTCTGGAAAACCCAGAAATGAAGAACATCGTTGTCAGATTTTTTAGAGGCTCAGATATTCTAAGTGTAAAGTTGTATGGCCATGAACTTAGTTTTTAGTTGTTGTATTACATGAGTACTACAATTATAACTCATTAGAAAATCTAGAAGTGTGATAACCCAGAATCTAGAACCGGTCAAACAAGACACCTTGTCTACTGACATACGTTTCTGTGTTTGATGAAGAATATGCCAAGAACACCTATAGCGAGGGGTCTGTCGCTATAGGGCCTATCGACGTCGGGATTTTTTATTTATCCATTTTCGTTACTTGTTCTTTGGTGTTCTCATGTTAGGTGAGATTTGTTTTAAAAAAACAAGTGAAAAAGGTCTGACATGTATCATGTCGACGATTGGACTGTAAGAGTCGCCAGTTGGTTTTTTAAATGGTTGTACCAACACAACCGAGAAAAGGTTTGCACATTGACCTAGTGATGTGACACTGCTAAACGGGTTGGTGAAACCAAGATTCATTAGGGTCCGGGAACTTGCTTATGCGGAGGGAAGGTGTTAGGCACCCCCGATATCCATGTTACCACGGTGACCGCCACTTTTCAAGAAACTGTTATATGAGTGTGTATGTGTGTGTGTGTGTGTGTGTGTGTGGATCAATGTGCAATTATTTAGAAGTGGTGTGAGGCCTCGTTCGCACCTATATACACAAGTTTGAATTTATGTAAACAAACAGTGTTTAGCAAGATATGGCAGTGATGTTTTGTAAAAGAGGTTTTTCAAACCCTGATGCTCAATAGTAATTGAGACATTTTACACTTCCATTTTATTAAGTGTTCGGCTGGATTGCTTTTATTTTCGATATGCAAAGCATCTTCGATAAAATAATATACAAAATGGTGCCGAACTCCTCGTGGGTATAAAAATCATCTGAGGAAATCCAGACACCGTGAATAAATTTACAAGCTACTTACAGCTGAAAATGTCTATCACGGGAACCGAATCTTGATCCAGTACACTACACCAAAAATGGCCTCTAGTGAAGGACAAATCCTTCACTAGAGGCCCTATATCACTCACAAGTGATTTATTGCGAAGAAATATTTCCTTCACATGAGTGCTCGCATTAGACCTCCTCACAATTGGGTATCCTTCGCTATGTAGTAACTAAATATTTTTTGTGAATGATATATTGTGAATAACTTTTTTATTCACAATTTGTATTTAGTAATGGAATATTGTTATTTAGTGAAAGATTGGTTTCCTTAACAAATAATATTTTAAGGACTATTTGAAATTAGTGAATAACTGTATTCCCTCACAAATAATATATTGTGAAGAACAAATTTATTTAACGAGAGAAAATTTTCCTTCACTAATTATAAATTGAGAATGTATCTTCAAATTAGTGAGGGAAATATTCCTTCATTGATGATTAACTAATTAACTAGAAAAGATTTAGTGAGAAAAATAATCCTTCATTAAAATACATTTCTCAAGTAAAATCCTTCACAAATAATAAATTTGTAAAAAAAAAAAATTAATTGATAAATAATCAAAATTCATTGCAAATTATAATTAATTTTCAAATCACTAATTTATATTTATTATTATTATTATTATTATTATTATTAATATTTCAACATAATATTAATGCCGTACTTTTTTTTTTTGCTAAATTTAAACTGTATTAAAAAAATAGAAAGTGTACAAATTTCAAGGGGCATACCCCAGACCAAATATACCATGACCATCATAGGACAGGCCCTATGATGGGAAGAGTATACTAGAAGCACAAGGCTAAACATCAAGCATGATACAAAGAAGCACAAGGTAAGACTATACAACACAGACCCAAAAGCAAAAACAAAAGGAGACCAGCAGCCCAAAACCAAGAGGCTGCTTGATAGTGACATCAGCAGACAGCCGAAAAGCCAGCAGTCCAGCAATCTAGTCCAACAGCAAAATCAGTAATCCAACAACAAAGTAGCTATTCACAATATGACATTCAAGTAATAAATAAATAAATAAAATAAAAGGAAAAAGACATAAAAGATCAAAGAACAAGTCCAAATCCTTGTAATTGCAGCAGTTAATATTGTCTTTCCGTGATCAACATGTCCAATTGTTCCTACATTCACATGAGGTTTTCTGCAAGCAGCAAGAAATCAATCAGTTAAGATATTCAAGTTCCAACTTCTCCTTTTCTTTCCTTTTTACTTATTACTTTCTTTAACCTACCCATTGCATAAACTTCTAAAACAAAAATTCCTATCTATATGTAGATATAGACAGTTTCCAGCTGAGAAGCATGGATACAACTACGATACAGAATGATTATTCGTACTTATCAAAAGATGGACACAGATATATCAAAGCATACATTTAATATATATTTTTCCACATATTAATAAGGTACACATATTTATGATGAAGACCCTCCCTTTGAAATACATAAAAGTGTTTACTTTAACTTATCTTCACATAAAGTACACCTACTTTGTTTCCTTCAAGCATTTCACTTCTTTTATATTAAAAAACATATCTATATGTCAAATCAACATACATTTAAGAATTAAGAGTTTCCTAAAAATATGTAGTAAGTTTCCTAATAGAGAACTCTATCATTTCAAATTATGAACACACCCAAAAATGTAGGACAAAGCACTGGAGAGTACCAATCTACAACGAGGATAGGTGTTCCCAAAAATGAATTCCAAAATTTTCATATCATAGCATGAAATACTCCTCATGAGTTTTACCAATAGCACTACCCAAATTGCTAAGAAAGATTTTAACTTTCACGTTGTTTGAGCCACAATTTTGCTCTAGCATCACAAGTTCAGATAGCCAAATTTTCAACTAATAATACAAATCTCGACTCAAAATCAATAACTAGGCACTTCAAAAATGCCACAAACAGTACCTTAGTAATCAGAGACTCACTTCAACTTATTACAGTATTTGCACTAACAAAATCAGAATAAGAAAGATAAAGATCTACCTAACACCGATATAGCAAATGTTAAAAAGATGACCATACCATATTGTGGTAAATTTGTGTCCTTTGAAACTTACGTTCGAGTGAAGGTGGCCATGGATCTCCACCATGGGAGAGAAGTAGCAGTCTCATTTGCAGAAATCGATTCAGAGACGGATAAGCTAGAAGAGATAGATCCTCGACAACATATGTAAGACCCCAAATTTTATGAAATAAAAGTATTCAATTTTTCTTATAATTACTATTCAGTAAATTGTTAAATTGATAAAAAGTTAAAGTTAAGGGTGATATATGAAAAAAAAAATCAAAATAAGCAAGTGATTATAAAATATTCATTGTTGTCGGGGAATATTCGTTTGGTCGTGGAATATTCTTTCTGTCGGGGAATATTCGTACGACGGCGCAACCATTTGTGGGCCCCATAACGACTAAATGGCGGATGAAGAAAACGACAAATTTGAGTTTTTATAAATAACGGCGTAGTTGTTACTGTTAACACTGTTGGAATACCCGATGGTTAAAATACAGTAATACGCGTTATTGCACAGTAGCACACGGTATTGCACAATATTTTTAAATTATTGATCCTTACGTAAGAAAGCACTACTCAATAATTGTTACAGTAATTACTGTTCAATATTTTATTTTATTGATTCAATAATTGCTGCGTTGATATTTTATATTATTGTTGCTCAATAATTGTCACTGCACATCATCTCCATTATCAGATCAATAATTCATATTATTTGGAATATTATTATTAGATAGCATTATTGGCAATGTCTAGAAAGTTCTGTCAAGGAGAGGTTTGGTCACCTAATTGCGCGCCAGTAAAGAGAAATCCTTATCGGAAAACCCCCTCTTTCCTGGGAACTGCCTGGTTGTCATTATTGTGATTCTGTAATATTATTTGTGAATAATTAATTATTGATTCATATGATAAGAAAATATTTATTTGATGTGGATATAAATGATGAATTTATTTATGTGGTTATAAATGAAGGAATTAATGTTGAGGTATTTTATCAGTATTTTGTCGGATTAGAGGTATTAAAAGATCAAATCGGTGTTCTTACAGCTTTATTGTGTGAGTTATAATTTTAATCCGACCGTTGGATCGTTGTAATTTTTGGATATGTTATACATATGAGTTGAGTATATGTCCACAAATTTTGATCTGTTAAAAATTAATGCATGATTTATTATGAATTTTAAAAGGTGTTGAAACGGTGTTTAAAATCATCCATTTGTAGATTTCGGATATTTTCGGTCTAGAATTTGAAAAAACTTTCTTTTGCAAAGTTGTAGAGAATTCGATTTCAGGCAGAATGGACATAAAATTCGTATTTTTCTGACAACCGGGCTATTTTCTATGAATTGTTGAAGTTTCGGAAAATAAAATGATTTTTATTAAATTTATGGGTGGGACCCACTTTGGTTGGTGTCAATAACATGTGAGCTGCTGAAATTTTCAGAATTGAGGGGCTGATGGCTTTCAAAGCATGCGTAGAAAGAATGAAAATAAATAATAATATTTTATTATTTTAGTCTCCTTTGGCGTTCTAGCATTTTTCTATAAATAGAAGCTTATGTTAGAATTGAAAGTCACACCAGAAACAAGCTTTCTTTCTTTCTATATTATCAAGCATATTTTTGAGAGTATTTAGATACTCTGAGAGTTGCTATTTAGTAGAAGTTTCCTCCGATTTTTCATCCGAAGTACTGCTCTCTTGAGGTAAGGGATTTTAAGGGTTATTATGTTTTTCAGTTCGTACTTCTTCCGACCT
The DNA here is from genome assembly GCA_016801055.1 of Panax notoginseng. NCBI lineage: Eukaryota > Viridiplantae > Streptophyta > Magnoliopsida > Apiales > Araliaceae > Panax > Panax notoginseng. The sequence goes on from CM029021.1 coordinate 102,859,669, forward strand.
TCAAAAAATTCTAGAAAATTTTGAAATTATAATTTGATGAGTATTATTGATTGTGTCCAAAAATGACGATTTTTGGATGTATAGATTAAGAGTTATGAATTTTACGGGAAAAGACTATTTTAAAAGAAAACATTTATAACTCCTTGTGGTTAACTCCAAAATTGATGAAATTTTTAGTGGAAGTATATCTATATAATATCAGTATACTCTGTGAATTTCAGAATTTTTGGATAAAAGTACAATTTATGATAAATGTCTAAATATTCGGTGGTTTTGGCCATATAAAAGTAAACGAATTTTAAAAATTTTGAGAAAAATATATGTTCAATATGAGACTATATTCTGCTAAATCTCAGAAAAGAAATATTTTTGGGACTGATTTGGTATTTTATATGAAAATGGACTAATTATGAGTAAATGAATTAAATATGTTATGTGAAGTAAGAAAATTGGAAAATAAGATTTTATGGCTTGAGAATCCTATATGAGGTATATGCAGATTTTTAATGAGGGTTTTGGTTATTGGTGATGAAATCTTATGAGTTTGGCATTTTAGGATGATTAAAAATATTATTTAGTAAAGTGTAAACAATTAAAATAAATTGTTTATAAGTTTAAGAAATGTTATTTCAATATCATTATTATACCGAAATATTGGTATGAATTTTATTGTGAAATTTCTACCTTTTTGTGTCGGGATTACTATTCACGAGTTACTATTCATGGGTACTATTCACGACAAAATTGATTTCTTTTTCTGACCAAATTATAGTTGATTTATGAATATTACTCTTGAGATTAAAACCATATGTTGATCATATTATTTTTATTATCATATATAACATTTTTATAACCCTAATGATGATATTTCTCTTTGACTTGAGTGTAAAGATGGGTAGATTTTTGGTATGATCATGACTATGGATTTTCTTTAGCCAGTAGTGCAAAGTTAAATTGTTAACTGGTATGATCATGACCATTGAATTTATAATTGAATATCTTTAGCTTAAGTGCAAAGGTGAATTGATCAACATGGTTATAATTATTGTTTATATAAATTCTGAAATGATTATATATTTCTTTAAGATATTAATATATTTGGCCTGTAGTGCAAATATGAATTGTTGATGAATATATTTGGCCTATAGTGAAAATATGAACTGTTGAAGAATATCTTTGGCCTGTAGTGCAAAGATTAATTGTTGATGAATATCTTTGGCCCGTAGTGTAAAGATGACATGTTGAATATCTTTGGCCAGTAGTGCAAAGATGAACTGTTGATGAATATCTTTGGCCCGTAGTGCAAAGATGAATTTATTAGTATGATTATGAACAAGAACTTTGATTTGGTATAACCATGATCTTTGATGTTTCAGGTAAAGACGTGTGACGAAAATTATCTTCGTCCTGGTTGCGAGGAGAAATTTAGAATCATAATTATGATTATGAGTTATTCATATGATTGTGGACCATAACTGTTGATTGATGTTACAGGGATAAAACATTGTTGGTGGATTTTTAACATAGAGAAGATAATAGACTTTATAGTCTATTTGACTCTTCTAATGGATTACTCGTTCCGCTGCAACTATGGTTGAAATTTTTATCATCTACCATATGTTCTAAATATCTGATTTATTATTGATGAAGGCTATTGATAATTTAATTATCTTTAGTCATGATATTCTTTACTGAGCTAGTTGTGCTCACCCTTTTGATTCAAAATTCCTTTCAGGTAATAAGAGTGTAGCTGCGTCGAGCGGGGGTAACAGGAGAATAGAACGGTGGTCATCATTTAGTAGTTATATTTGGTGAATCAACTAGGGTGAGGCGAACCCAACGTTGGAAGGGTGTTTTGCCACTATCATACAAGATGTCTAATGACATACAACCTCGTGTCATCATAATACAGGGTTGTGCTCATCCACTTGCTGAGTATATTTATGAGCACTACCTATATAATCTTGATGTTTGTTTGGAGTATAATTCTCAATTAGAGACAGTGGAGATAATGATATGTCAAGAGAAGACTCACCATTGGGAAGAATATGATAGTAATCTTCTCGTTTTTTTTTTGGTCTATTTGGTCAACAAGGATAATTATGTGGCCATATGATATCTATCATAACCTAGAAGTATGGCCTCCCATGTACGAAGGTTTCCTTGAGCACTTCCCAAATATTCTAATTTCTAAAACAGTTTTTGACTATACCTTTATGTAAGGTGTCAGTGTGACGTGATATCCAAGGTTGGGATGAGAGTCACAGTTGGTATATATTTGTATCCAAACTCACATCATATATGTTGTATTTTGCACGACAATTGTTGTAATAAAATTGTAGTTGTTTTCTGTACCATGTATTTGACGACTCAGAATAGGTTGGATGGAATGGACCTATTTTGGGGTTGTCACATTTGGTATCAAAGCTTAGGGATATGGTCTCTGGCGGAGATCGGGGAATATAACTAGGAGGGAAGAGATGAGTAAATCATTCGCTAGTGTGTCCTACCTAAACTTATTTGTTGGTCAGTCATAATATCGGAATATTATGTGATATGTTAATTTGTTTAATTAACCCTTGTTTTATGGCAGTATTTAAGAATGGCTGCTGAGATTGTTAACAATGGAGTGAATGAGACCGTGGGGATACCTCTAATCACCAACTAGGATAATGTGATGTCAGACGAAGAAGGAATTAGAGAAATTCATGTGGTGAGTGAAGAATTGATAGTTGCACCCGAGATGGTCGCATAGGTAACAGCTGAGAGTGATGAAGAAGAGGAAGAAGAGGTACCTGAGGAGAATTTAATAGAGGTATTATATGATCAAAATGTAGAATTGCAAAAATCATATTCATGAGTTAGAGGAGCAGACTGAAGAACGACAGGCGGTCGTAGAGCAAAAGGATGCAACAATTCAAGCTTGTGTTACCCGATATGTGATGCTTGAACAGAAGCATTCTTTGGCAAAGTATAAGATGATAAAGATGGAATCTGAGCTGAAAGAAGAAAAAACTGAACGAGTGAGAATAAGTGATGCATGGGCAAAAGTCGCACGACACGTGGATATTGTGGAAAGAGATGTCCGATCTAAGAAGGCTAAAATAGATTATATGAATTTCTCTTTTTGAAAAGCAATTGGAAGAACCCAACATCGAGTTTTGAATTACCCTGTACAAAGTGGTCAACCTGAATTCGATATGGATCGAAGATTAATGATTCAGATCATGAATCAAAAGTACAACGAGGCAGTTGAGTGAGGAATATGCCATATAGAAAAGTATATTCCAACGGTAGTGATGACGCCAAATGCTGCCCCAGACAAGTCAAAGTCAGGTAGTTCGAGGGATGGCGGTTGTCATGACTTTCCAACAAGTGAAGAACCCAAATGAAGTTATCACGGGAGATGAGCAATGGAGAAATCATGATGACGCGGGAGATAGAATCTAAAATGAAAGCAAGGTATTCTCAACTCTTCAAAATACCATGTACGTAAATTTCGGGGACGAAATTTCATAAGGAGGGGAGATTGTAAGACCCCGAATTTATGAAATAAAAGTATTTAATTTTTCTTATAATTACTATTCAGTAAATGGTTAAATTGATAAAAGGTTAAAGTTAAAGGTGATATATGAAAAAAAAAATCAAAATAAGCACGTGGTTATAAAATATTCATTGTTGTCGGCGAATATTCATTTGGTCGTGAAATATTCTTTCTGTCGGGGAATATTCGTACGACGGCGCAGCCATTTGTGGGCCCTATAACGAATAAATGTCGGATGAAGAAAACGGCAAATTTGTGTTTTTACAAATAACGACGTAGTTGTTACCGTTAACACTGTTGAAATACCCGATGGTTAAAATACAGTAATACGCGTTATTGCACAGTAGCACACGGTATTGCACAATATTTTTGAATTATTGATCCTTACGTAAGAAAGCACTACTCAATAATTGTTACAGTAATTACTGTTCAATATTTTATTTTATTGATTCAATAATTGCTGCGTTGATATTTTATATTATTGTTGCTCAATAATTGTCACTGCACATCATCTCCATTATTAGATCAATAATTCATATTATTTGGAATAATATTATTAGATAGCATTATTGGCAATGTCTAGAAAGTTCTATCAAGGTGAGGTTTGGTCACTTAATTGCGCGCCAGTAAGGAGAAATCCTTATCGAAAAGCCCCTCTTTCCTGGTAACTGCCTAGTTGTCATTATTGTGATTTTGTAATATTATTTGTGAATAATTAATTATTGATTTATATGATAAGAAAATATTTATTTGATGTGGATATAAATGATGGATTTATTTATGTGGTTATAAATGAAGGAATTAATGTCTAGGTATTTTATTAGTATTTTGTCGGATTTGAGGTATTAAAAGATCAAATCGGTGTTCTTACAGCTTTATTGTGTGAGTTATAATTTTAATCCGACCGTTGGATCGTTGTAATTTTTGGATATGTTATACATATATGAGTTGAGTATATGTCCACAAATTTTGAACCGTTAAAAATTAACGTATGATTTGTTATGAGTTTTAAAAGGTGTTGAAACGATGTTTAAAATAATCCGTTTGTGGATTTCGGATATTTTCGGTCTGGAATTTGAAAAAATATTTTTCTACAAAGTTGTAGAGAATTCGATTTCAGACAGAATGGATATAAAATTCGTATTTTTCTGATAACCGGGCTATTTTCTATGAATTGTTGAAGTTTCAGAAAATAAAATTATTTTTATTAAATTTATGGGTGATTTGGTTGGTGTCAATAACATGTGGGCTGCTAAAATTTTCAGAATTGAGGGGGTGATGGCTTTCAAAGCATGCGTAGAAAGAATGAAAATAAACAATAATATTTTATTATTTTAGTCTCCTTTGGCGTTCTAGCATTTTCCTATAAATAGAAGCTTATGTTAGAATTGAAAATCACACCAGAAATAAGTTTTCTTTCTCTATTTTATCAAGAATATTTTTGAGAGTATTTAGATACTCTGAGAGTTGCTATTTAGTAGAAGTTTCCTCCGATTTTTCATCCGAAGTACTGCTCTCTTGAGGTAAGGGATTTTAAGGGTTATTATGTTTTTCAGTTCGTACTTCTTCCGACCTTCAAAAAATTCTGGAGAAAGTTGAAATGATAATTTGATGAGTTTTATTGATTGTGTCTAAAAATGACGATTTTTGGATGTATAGATTAAGAGTTATGAATTTTACGGGAAAAGACTTTTAAAAGAAAACCATTATAACTCCTTGTGGTTAACTCCAAAATTGATGAAATTTTTATTGAAAGTATATCTATATAATATCAGTATACTCTGTGAATTTCAAAATTTTTGGATAAAAGTACAATTTATGATAAATGTCTAAATATTCGGAGGTTTTGGCCATATGAAAAATAGTAAACGAATTTTAAAAATTATGAGAAAAATATATGTTTAATATGGGACTATATTCTGCTAAATCTCAGAAAAAAAATATTTTTGGGACTGATTTGGTATTTTTCATGAAAATGGACTAGTTATGAGTAAATGAATTAAATATGTTATGTGAAGTAAGAAAATTGAAAAATAGAATTTTATGGCTTGAGAATCCTATATGAGGTATATGCAGATTTTTAATGAGGGTTTTGGTTATTGGTGATAAAATCTTATGAGTTTGGCATTTTAGGATGATTAAATGTATTATTTAGTAAAGTGTAAACAATTAAAATAAATTGTTTATAAGTTTAAGAAATGTTATTTCAATATCATTATTATACCGAAATATTGGTATGAATTTTATTGTGAAATTTCTACCTTTTGTGTCGTGGTTACTATTCACGAGTTACTATTCACGAGTTACTATTCACGAATTACTATTCATAAGTTACTATTCACGAGTTACTATTCACAGGAACTATTCACGACAAAATTGATTTCTTTTTCTGACCAAATTATAGTTGATTTATGAATGTTACTCTTGAGATTAAAACTATATATTGATCATATTATTTTTATTATCATATATAACATTTTTATAACCCTAATGATGATATTTCTCTTTGGTTTGAGTGTAAAGATGGGTAGATTTTTAGTATTATCATGACTATGGGTTCTCTTTGACCAGTAGTGCAAAGTTGAATTGTTGACCGGTATGATCATGACCATTGAATTTATAATTGAATATCTTTAGCTTAAGTGCAAAGGTGAATTGATCAACATGGTTGGTCTATTTGACTTTTCTAATGGATTGTTCGTTCCGCTGCAACTATGGTTGAAATTTTTATCATCTACCATATGTTCTAAATCTCTGATTTATTATTGATGAAGGCTATTGATAATTTAATTATCTTTAGTTATGATATTCTTTACTGAGCTAGTTGTGCTCACCCTTTTGCTTCACAATTCCTTTCAGGTAATAAGAGTGTAGCTGGGTCGAGCGGGGGTAACAGGGGAATAGAACGTTGGTCATCATTTAGTAGTTATATTTGGTGAATCAACTAGGGTGAGGTGAACCCAACGTTGGAAGGGTGTTTTGTCACTATCATACAAGATATCTAATGACATACAACCTCGTGTCATCATAAGACAGGGTTGTGCTCATCCACTTGCTGAGTATATTTACGAGCACTGCGTATATAATCTTGGTGTTTGTTTAAAGTATAATTCTCAATTAGAGACAGTGGAGATAAAGATATGTCAAGAGAAGACTCACCATTGGGAAGAATATGATAGTAATCTTCTCGTTTTTCTTTGGGGTCTATTGGGTCAACCAATGATAATTCTGTGGCCATATGATATCTATCATAACCTAGAAGTATGGTCTCCCATGTACGAAGGTTTCCTTGAGCACTTCCCAAAGATTCTAATTTCTAAAACAATTTTTGACTATACCTTTATGTAAGGTGTCATTGTGACGTGCTATCCAAGGTTGGGATAAGAGTCACAGTTGGTATGTATTTGTATCCAAACTCACAACATATGTGTTGTTGTATTTTGCACGACAATTGTTGTAATAAAACTGAAGTTGTTTTATGTACCATGTATTTGGCAACTCAGAATAGGTTGGATGGAATGGACCTATTTTGGGGTTGTCACAACATAAATATACGTGAGGGGACAGAATCAGTCGCCTTGAATTAAGGTTTCCTTCACTTTCTCATTTTTCCCCTTCGCGAAACCGAAAGCAAGCCTAAGCAAGTATTGAAGAATAGAAATAAAACAATAAATATTAAAGTTATAACTTGATTAATTATAATATCAGTATGATAAAGTTTATAGACGTGATTAGCATTTCACATTTAGCTAGCCAATCCAACCAGTTTATAGACTTGGAACCAAAAGCACAGTTTGTTGAGGATATCAGCATTGCAGAGTAGACAATTGTGGCTTGATTCATTGCAAGTCCTTCACCTTACATTATCTTGTTCAAAGACAGATAACACTAGTGGTTAGTGCAACACGAAGACAATCTAAATTCAACTTTCTTATATAAATATATTTTAACAATTAGTAGATAGAGGTAGCATGAAGAGCCCAACACAAGTTCTAGCTTGACCTCCATTTGCCATCCCATAAGGTGGGGTAGATAGTAGCAATTTGTCAAATAGACAGCATGAAAAAGGGAAATAGCATCCCCAGAACTGTATCAGAGACAAACCATGTTTATCATATAACATGGAAAGATAAATCATACTGAATTGCCAAAGAAAACTAGATTGAAACAGTAATGGACTAATTTTCAGTATTTTACTCCAATTTCTTTATATATGCAACCCAACAATACTTTTATTTTACTTCTCTTTACACAGTTTCCAAAGCTCATCTGACACTTCCATCACATATATGTTATATTAACTAAATAATAATGATATATACCTTAAAAAAAACTCAAAAGACCAATTAGACAAACCTATATTTCATCATCTACCTCTTTATGTGCCAATGAAAAGCTAAAGCAATCCTGTAGAAATTTACTATGTTCAATAGTTTCAAAGGGTAATACCATTAATGCTTGCTTCCCTCAAAAGTCCCAAACCTCGTGAAACCTTTCGTGTCAAGTATAACTATGTGCAAGGTTGTTTGCTCGTGATATAAAAAATAGTACCTCCAAATGCAAAACATAATTAGCATAACTAAAATACTTCATTGAATACTTACTATTTAAAATAAAAGGCACATTAAAATGCAATGCGGTTAACTTCCGTAACATGAAGATCCAAAGATAATGTCAAAGCACCACAACTGAATAACATCTAATTTAACTAACGGTCAACTGTCAAACAAGTAATGGCCGAAACATAAAAGTGAAAATGTTTTTGCAATACCATAAGAATGGCAAAAGGGCATAAATGCATGGGCATAGGTAGAAAAGTAGTACCGTGATAGTGCAAATGATCTCCTTACAATATTGTGAACTTTGAAGAATAATTGGCATAGCATACATATCTTGTATGTGAATTACTAGACAGAACTCATAAGACAAATAAAAACAAGAGATAACAAAGTGGAGAAGAGATCCAAGAATATCCGTTTATTTCTATACATTTCCAATCAATATTGTGATAAAGTCACCAATCAATATTGTGATAAAGCCACAGTAGTTCATTGAAGTAGTTGTTAGTTGTGATCAGTAGATTCAATACATATCAGAGTTTCATAATGTTCATGTCAAATTGACCAATCAAAAGCAATTTCATTTGGATCTTTCCCAATTCATGGGTAGATAACTCAAAAGATAGACGTATGTATGAGCATATGTGAAGTTAAAGAATAGCAACAGCTGTATATTGGTAAATGAAAATTAGGTGAAATGGGGAGGATCACACATACCAAAAAATTGAATCCAGTAACTGAAGCGAAAGAAGTGGCCATTGAAGCTCCAGAAAGAGCTAACTCCCCAAGGTGGCCAACAAACATAACTAAGATCATCTGTAAGGAACATATTAAGAGATTTACAGAAACTAGAGGGCCTACTAAAGATAACTGCTTCTTCACTTCCACGAAAACATCATCTTTATTAAGTAAGTTGCTGGAAGAATTACAAGCTTTTTTTTCATATACTGGAATCAATGGTGACTCCAGATTGTCGGCCATTTGTTATGGATTGAGCTCACAAGACAAATTATAATCTATAAGTGTAATATATGTACGGACAGAGAAAAATCAATCCCTCACATGCAGAGTTTTAAGAAACAAACATTGTACTTTAAATTTCCATCTGAAAACACATCAAAGGAACAACCAATTTACTATATTAAACATATAATAAAAACTATAACCATGTCAGAATAAACTGAAAATTTTAAAATTTCAATTGACTAAATATATTAAACACATACGAGGGGAAAAGGTAAATTTAACTAAAGAAAAGAAAGTAATGATATACCTTGGAGGGTCCAACCATAGGTCCGAGGAGCGACTGCAAGCATTGAAGTGAGCAATGCCGAAGCATTTATTGTATTCTACTCCCAAATCAATATCGGGTTTGACAAAACAATGTTAAAAGGCAAAAGAAGTTAAAACCCTAATTTTACTCCCAAATCAGAGGAATGATTGTATTCTCTCCACAGTAACACAAAATAATCGGCATTTGTAAACATAAATCAACATTTTTTGTTGATGGGACAATAAGAAAGTAAAAGAAATTAACAAACATATTTCAAAGATGGACCTGATTACCACAACCGGTGAACTTGAGCTGGCAATAGTCGAAGCTGGGTCGGCGTCGGAAGAGGTTGTGAATCTCTCGAGCTTTAACGTCGTCCGATAGGCCCGACACGAACAGTGTGTTTATGTCGTTCCCGTCGTCCGAGAATCCGGAGTCCTCCGTACAGCGTTGGCGTAACTATATGGATCATACGGCAGGTGACTTATTAATGACATCGCGGCGCGGCCGAGTATACCGATAGGAATTTTCACTTCAGTTGGGTTGGGTAGAGGTAAGAGGACTAGGGGCAGAAGTGTTATAAAAATTAAATTTACTATTGTAAATAGTTGATATTGTAACTTATCTAAAAAGTGTTATTAAAATTAAATTTACTATTATAAAAAATTTAAGGTATTTATATTCACCATAATTAATTCAAAAAAAATTATTTAAAATAAGATAGCGACCAATTTTATCCCTCGCAAAAAACTTCTGATTAATGATATATAGTGAGTAATAATTCCTTCACTAAATACATTTTTTCCTCGCAAAATTTCATCATAAATTGGCTCCAAAAATCTTTCTATCGCCCCAATTTTGCGAGGAAAAAAATATAAATTGTGAAGGATGTTTCTTTCGCTAATAATTATATTGTCACTATATATTTTTCCTTCACCGTTTCTTTCGCTAAACAAGTGAATGAATAAATTCCTTCACAAAATTTCCTTCGCTAGAGGTCATTTTTGGTGTAGTGGTAGACTGAATTTGTGATCACATGATTCTTAAGCTCACATGCTGCCGCAATTGATAATAAAGCAGTAAGGAGGTATATATATAAATGCTGTAAATATATATATACATACATGATCAGCCACCACGAAGCACCTCCATGGGGGATCGGAAATTTAAATAAAGTTGTAAAAGCCATCAACAGTCACAATGTAAACTCCAGGCGGGACGAAAAGTAAAAACGGTCAACCGCCACGAAGTACACTCCGGGCGGGACTAAACGTAAATATATATATATATATAAGCAGTAAACGCACCGGATGTAAAATTCAGGCTCATCGAACAAAGTTCAACCACAGTTGATATATATAAGTATATATATATATTAAAGCAGTAAACGCACCGGATATAAAATACAGGCTCATTGAACAGAGTTCGACACACAGTTCATATATATATATATATATATATATATATATATATATATATATATATATAAGCAAGTAAACGCTCTAGACATAAGTCTAGGCTCATCGAATAGAGTTCGACACACAGTTTATATATATTAGAATATATATACAAAAATAAATAAACGCTTCAGACATAAGTCTAGGCTCAATCGAGACATAACTCGATAATGTTAGTCCATATATATATATATATATATATATATATATAAAAGTCACGGACCGAAGTCCGGGCAAACACACACAACGCGACTCTCAACTTGAAGAAAGGTGTGTGAAAAGATGAAGAGAAAGGCTTTAAAGTGTGTAATAAGGCTTACAGTGGACTGCCAAAGAAGACTTCTATAACTTTAAGTGGATGAGCACTCGGCTCCCGTCGATAGAAAAGTAGCTATATATGAGCTTACAAGTGTTTAAAATGAGAAAGCACTCAATTTATGGTGTGTACAGAGCAAATTGGACAGGGCTTCCTCGCCATTTCTCTTGCAATTATGGCCACCCCAAGCCCTCTATTTATAGAGGGGGGAGCCGCAGGTACCTGCGGCTCCCCTGGATGCCCAAGATGTGGGTCCCGCCGTGTCAAAGTACGTACACTCGGACAACGCGTTGTTCGCTCGGTCGTTCATAACTTTCAATCTGGGAGTCCGATGAAAGCGTGTCATAGCATTCCGAAAAGCTCTTTCCGAGAGCTACACAATGACGTATGATTTGCCCTTTTTTGATTCCGGAAATATGGGTCCATGACCGAAATAGCATTCCCGGATTTCCGTCGGGTAGTCTATTGAGTCGTTTTGCGTAGTTTACGCTCGAAAGTTAAGATATGGTTCTCGTGCGACTTTTATTGAAGTAATTTAAGTTGATTTGATGTGAGTTGAAGTTGAGTTGGCAAAATGACCATTTTTTCCCTCCCAAGGTTATCTCCGATTTTCACGCAGTTGTAGCAGTATTTTCTCAGGGTTATCTCCGAGGTTGACTTGATGTTGACTTTGACTGTCCTCAGGGTTATCTCTAAGGTTGGCTTGACCTCCTAAGGCTATCTCTAGACTTTGATCTTGATCCCCTGGGGCTATCTCCGGGGTTTAAACTGATTTTCCCGAGGTTATCTCCGGGGTTGGAAATTGTTTTCCCGGGGTTATCTCTGGGTTGGAAATTGGATCTCCTGCGGCTATCTCCGGGGTTAAAATTGATGTTGTGATCCTCTAGGGTTATCTCTGAAGTGTGAAAAAAAAACCTTTTGCCCTCCTGCATGGTTAGTAACAGGAAAAGAAAATTTCTAGTGTCTACAGGGTCATTTTAGAAATTATTAATTTCTGAAAATGATTATTTTAATTAAATAAATTAAAATAAATAGTTTTTAATTATTAAAAATACAAAATAAATTCCTAAAAATTATTTTAAAGTATGAAAATTAGTTTTTAATTATTTTCAGTATATTTCATTAATATTTAATATTTTTGGAATATAAATGGTATTTAATTTATTTCATTATAATATTAAATAAATTATTTAAAAATGAGTTTAATACATGAAAAATCATGAAAACTTATATTATGGTAAAAGAAAATATTTTAAGTAACTTTTAATATTTTGTGATGAATTTCATTAATTAATTAATATTAATGATAATTAATTTATTTAATAACTATATTAAATAAATTATGGAAAAATAGAATTAATGATTTAAAAATCATATAAAAATGATTTAAGTGTTATAAAAATATTTTAAGTTATAAAATATAACTTTTAATATTTTGTCATGAAAATATTAATATTTTAATATTTATAACAATTATCGGATAATGAATTTAATTGTTTAAAAATCATAAAAAGGTGATTTTAAAGTATTAAAAATACTTTGTGATTTTATAAATATATTATAATATTATGACATGTACTTCATTAATATTTGATAATAAATATTAATGATAAATAAATTATGTGGTATTTAATTCGTATAAATACGATTTTAATGATTGAAAATTCACGATAAATAATAATTATTATTTGAAAATTATTACGAGCTTATGAAAAATATTTTGACTGATAATATAATTATTTAAGTTAATTGTTAAGTGTTAGGCAGAGTTTAATTAAACTTGAACTCAAAAATTTGTCCGACTAGACTGTCGGGATGTTAGAATGTTACCGAATTCAATTCAGACTGAAATAGTTTGACTTGAGGATTGCTTTTATGTGTGTTATTGTGACGCCCCCAAAATAGGTATACATCACTCATCTTGAGTCGCCAAATACATGGTACAAAATTCAAATACAACTTAATAATACAACTGTCGTGTAAAATACGATAAAACATAAGTTGTGAGTTTTAATACAAATATTGACTTCTAGACAATATTCAAACTCAAAATAAGTTCTCAACACATTTATTATCACACTATTTCATAGAATAATGAGGACTACTAATGCAAATATCTGGACCGTCACTCCATTCTCCGACTAGTCCCAACTATATTCTCAATTCCTGAAGAAAACAGTAAAAGAAAGGGTGAGCTCAACTAGCCTAGTAAAAAATATCATGACTAAGATACTGCAAAATAAATTATCTTTAGCCTTCAACAGTATAACAACTGATAGAATATAATAGACAACAAGTTTTAGATCAACAACTGCAGCGGAATAAGCAATCCATTAGAAGAGTCAAGTAGAGCATAAAATCTACTATCTTCTATGATTTAAAAGATTTATCATCAATTTTATCGTCGAGACTCAGCTTATTAAATAATCCACATCATCGATTCACCCCTGCACTACGGCCAAGTATATTCTTTAGTATCACGACCACAAATTATCCATGCACTACGGGCCAAGGATAATTGTGTTTTCATCAACGATCATGATCATGCCATAAAACAATTCATCTTTGCACCCTTAGCCGAAGAGAACCTATGGCTATGATCATACCAAAAACTGTCCATCAATGCACTACGGGCCAATGAGGACTTTTACCACATCATTTGTAATATTACGGTCATGATTATACCGAATAATTCCTGGTCATAATCATACCAAGTCCATCTATGCACTACGGCCAAAGATGACTTTCATAACAATATTAGCATGAGGATGATGACAATGACATAATAATTCAATAAAACAAGTTCAAGGATAAATTTTAAAGATTTATTATTTAATTTATCCAGAATTCAATAATGTCCAAATTGTCAACATGATACTTCTTTGTGGAGTAAAATTCAAGAATAATACTTTATCAAAAATTATTTGGACCGAAAAGAAATCAATTTTTGTCATGAATAGTGCCCCGGGTGAATAGTACCCCGTGAATAGTACTTCGGGAATAGTAAGCCCGTGAATAGTACTTCGACATGAAATAGTTAAAACTTATCAAGAATGCTCAAAATAATATTTTCATGAAAAGATACTAGATAAAGCTCAAATACCAAGGATATTCTACTAATTTCATGGAGTATAGAAGCCAAAACTTTAACCAAATGAGTATAGAATTCGAAATTTGAAACGAAATAATATTACTTAAATACTACAGAGTATGGAAAAAAATATTATTTCAAGCGAATATTGAACAAAATTAACATCCCTTACGAATATTAAACGAAAATAATATTCCTTTCGAATATTGAATGAATATAATATACCTTTCAAATATTAAATAAAAATAATATTTATTGCGAATATTGAACAAAATAATATTCATACGAATATGAAAAATAATATCTCTTCAGAATATTAAATAAATAATACCCCTTACCTCAAAAATAGAGCAATTCCGACTGGTATAGCGGATATATTCTTGAAGAAAATTTTTACTATTTTCTACACTCAAAGCTTTCTAAAACTCGAAAAAAAATACGCTAAATATTATAGAAGATGAATTCTCTGATTCTGGTGTGATTTTCAATTCTAAATAAGCATAATATTTATAGGATAATGAAATGATACTATTTAGAAAATAATCAAGGATGCATAGTTTAGAAAACTCACGGATGAATTCGGCGAAGGAAAAACTGATTTTTCTGATTTTTACTATTCATTACTGTGCAATAAAATATTCTAATAAAACAGAAACTTTAAATAAAATATAATATATTATATTTATAATCTAATAAAACAAAACTTTATATATATATACATATATATATATATATATATATATATATATATATATATATATATATATATCTTCCCACAAACATACGGTAACCCAAAATCACATATAACTTTAATTCCCTTCTTTCCAAGGTATCTTCCCCCACCCCCCTTTTCTTCCCACCACACACACACATATTAAAACACATGCACACCCACACACACATTTATATATATATATATATATATATATATATATATATATATATATATATATATATAACACATTCACACACACACACATAAATTATATATATAATCACACACACCCACACACATCGCACACTTCCCTCTCTTCCAAGGCAACAATCCCCCACCCCTCTTCTTTTTTCTTCATCCCATACACATTTCTTCCCACCATTCCCCACTTTCATTATTATATATATATCTTATATAATTTCCACACCATTTTCATTTTTCTTCCCATATACACACACACACCTTACACCTTTCCCTTTTCCAGCAACCTGTTACTTTCACACACATCACTCTCACTTCTTTTCCACCACTTTCCACTCATACACACATCATATATATATATATATATATATATATATATATATATATATATATATATATATATACACACACATCACATACATATATATATATATATATATAAATTCCCTCCCCTTTATGTATACTCTCCCCCCCCCATTTCCAAAATCATTTCTTCCACACATGGGCCCCACATGTGGCCCCCACCTTTATATAAAGAATAAATTTTTATCGATTATTTTGAAAAATAGGTAAATGGGGGTCCGCATAGTACGTCAATTTTTATAACAAATACTTCATAAAAATCACTTCAATATTTTTAACAACATCTATAATCATTATTATAATTTGCAATATTTAACAATCAGGTCGTTCTCAGGAAAGAGGGGGCTTTCCGATAAGGATTTATCACTATTGGCGCGCAATTAGGTGACCAAACCTCTCCTTGACAGAACTTCTAGACATCGTAAATATTGTAAATAATAATATGAATAACTTGTTATCTCAATTATTGATTTAATAATATATAAAATATTGACAATAATTGAATCAAATAACGTGAGATACTATGCAGCAATTACTGTAGCAATAATTGAACAAAACTGAGTGACTTCTCACGTAAGCATCAATAATCAATATTGTGTGCTATTATGCAACCACGCGTATTACTGTACTTTTACTACCGGGTAGTTCAACATTCTAACGGTAAAACTTCCGCCGTTATTTTCATAAAAAGATATTTCTGTCGTTTTCTCATTCCAACAATAATTCCGTTGTGAGGTCCACCAATGATTGCGTCGTTGTACGAATATACCCTATTAAAACGAATATTTTCCGACCAATCGAATATTTTATAACCACTTGCTTACTTTGCAAAATTTGTAAAAATTACCCACAAGTATAACATTATATCAAATCCACAGTGTAATATTAAAATAATATTTCTAGAAATTTAAATATTTTATTCATAAAATTTGGGATCTTACAATCTCCCCTCCTTATGAAATTTTGCCCTCAAAATTTACGTACGTACTTGGTATGCCGAACAGATGAGGATACCTTGTCAGATTCTAACTCTTGAGGTATAACCTTTGAGCGCATAATATGCTTCTTCTTATCCAACATTTTAACAAATATCTCCTCATACGTTAAATCTTTTTGCTATCTTGTCTAGTTCTAATTCAATAATGTGGTTTGGGTCGTCCACATATTTTCGTAACATCAATACGTGAAAAACGTTATGAACACGCGACATACTTGGCAGTAAAACGAGTCTATAGGTCACAGTTCCTACTCGATCAAGGATTTCAAATGGGCCAATTAAATCGAGGGTTGAGATTTTCTCTCTTCTTGCTTCTAGAATAACGCCTTCTTGAACCTTCTTCTTCGTATTCATCAGCTCCGGGTGTGAAGTTTGAGCAACTTTAAATTTATCAATTAAAGTCGGTTTTACTCGTATATTTTCTATCTTTACTTGGGTTCTCTAGAATCTTTAACTCTATCTTCATCATTTGTAAGTCATACGAAATGGGTTTTTTTGTGTTAACAACATCGCACTTGTAAACGCATACAATCTTTTACTCAACGTGTCAGCTACCACGTTCTCTTTTTTAGGATGATATTAAATGGTATGGTCGTAATCTTCAATAGCTCGAGCCAACGTCTTTGGCGCATGTTACGTTCGTTTTTGGTGAAAAAAATATTTGAGGGTTTTAGAAATGGGTTTGGTACTGGGGTCAAATTTAAACGTTGAACGCAAGTAGGAGAAATAAAAGAATGGGTAGAACCGATATCGAATAAGGTATAAACTTCGCAAGAGTTTATGATTAACATACCCGTGATAGCTACGTTCGGGTTCCTCGACAAACGCTCTCACTTAAACTACCGACTTTAACTTGTTTGAGACATCCTTTGGCGTCACCATTCTAGCTGGACTTGACTTCACTACACGACAAAATCCAGCTAAGTGACCTTCTCTTCCGCAATTGAAACACGCTTTGGGTTGCTGCGTACAGTTTGGACGGATGTGTCCCTCCTGTCTGTATTTGAAACATACGATCGGTGGTCGTTCTTCTTCCTTAGAAACGGGTGCTGCTGTCTTTCCATTATTATTGAGCCTTATCTTCTTGAAGTTGTTCTCACTTAATTCACCTTTCCTATTATCCTGACCATGATTACCATCGAAGTGGTTACCATTTCTGGAATATTGATTCCTTCCACGTTTGTTGTCACCGCTTCGATGACTGCTACCATTGGTATTATCGATTTGCCATCTGCTCTCTCTTGGTTGGGTTGACTCGTTATCGCGCTCCAATAACTGAGCCCTATTTACAACATCTGAATACAAACACAGTTTGTGAGAAATTAGGTATTGACGTATCTCGGGTTTCAAACCTCTTAGAAACATCCGCGTCATTCTCTCCCCGTTATCAACTAAGTGGGACGCAAACCGGGATAACTCGGCAAACTTAACTTCGTACTATGACACGGTCATATTGTTCTGCTCCAGCTTGATGAACTCTACCTCCTTCGTGTGACGAATACTTTTGGAAAAGTACTTGTCATTGAACAGTTCTTAGAACTTCTCCCAAGACATTTTGAGTGCGTCAAGCTAGGTACGTTTTACATATTCCCATCAGTGATCTACTTCTTCACGCAACATAAAGATGGCGAATGGAACCTTTTGCTCCTCTGAGCATTCCAAGATATCAAATATCTTGGTAATCTGCTTTATCCACGTCTCTGCCTTAAGTGGTTTTGGCTCTCCAATAAATTCTGATGGTCCCAACTCCTTGAACTGTTTAGCGGTGACCGTCCGAGAGTTGCCAGTGTTTCCACCTACATTTTGGACATGAGTCTCTCTTGCCTGATGTTGTACGAATTGCAGAAAGCTCCTAAACATTCCATCGTTCGCCATTTGATCGGCGTTATTGTTTACTTGAGGATTGTTTCCTTCCTGCACATTATCCTGGTTATTGATCGTCGGTGACTCAACGGTCTCATGTGTTTCATTGCTTATCTCAATATTTTCAGATGCCATTCTCAAACACTGTCACAAAACAAGGATTAATTGAAATGTCAAATATTATCTCTATACTCTGACCGACTAATTAAATACCAAATAAACTTAGGTAGATCATACTAGTGAAGTAATTCCCCGTCTCTCCCCTCCTAGTTCTTATCTCACATCTCAGCCATGGATCATATCCCTAAGCTTTGATACCAACTATGACGCCCCCAAAATAGGTATACATCACCCATCTTGAGTCGCCAAATACATGGTACAAAATTCAAATATAACTGTCCTGTAAAATACGACAAAACATAAGCTGTGAGTTTTAATACAAATATTATCTTCTAGACAATATTCAAACTCAAAATAAGTTCTCAACACATTTATTATCACACTATTTCACAGAATAGTGAGGACTACTAATGCAAACATCTGGACTGTCACTCCGTTCCCTGACTAGTCCCAGCTATATTCTCAATTCTTGAAGAGAACAGTGAAAGAAAGGGTGAGCTCAACTAGCCCAGTAAGAAATATTATGACTAAGATAATGCAAAATAAATTATCCTTAACCTTCAACAGTATAACAACTGATATAATATAATAGACAACAAGTTTTAGATCAACAACTGCAGCGGAATAAGCAATCCATTAGAAGAGTCAAGTAGAGCATAAAATCTACTATCTTCTATGATTTAAAAGATTTATCATCAATTTTATCGCTGAGACTCAGCTTAATAAATAATCCACATCATCGATTCACCCCTGCACTACGGCCAAGGATATTCTTTAGTATCACGACCACGAATTATCCAGGCACTACGGGCCAATGATAATTGTGTTTTCATCAACGATCATGATCATGCCATAAAACAATTCATCTTTGCACCCTTGGCTGAAGAGAACCCATGACCATGATCATACGAAAAACTGTCCACCAATGCACTACAAGCCAATGAGGACTTTTACCACATCATTTGTAACATTACGGTCATGATTATACTGAAAAATCCCTGGTCATAATCATACCAAGTCCATCTATGCACTACGGCCAAAGATGACTTTCATAACAATATTAGCATGAGGATGATGACAATGACATAATAATTCAATAAAACAAGTTCAATGATAAATTTTAAAAATTTATAATTTAATTTTTCCAAAATTCAATAATGTCCAAATTGCCAACATGATACTGCTTTGTGGAGTAAAATTCAAGAATAATACTGTATCAAAAATGATTTGGACCGAAAAGAAATTAATTTTTGTCATGAATAGTGCCCCGGGTGAATAGTACCCGAGTGAATAGTACCCTATGAATAGTACTTCAAGAATAGTAACCCTGTGAATAGTACTCTGACATGAAATGTTTTAAAACTTATCAAAAACGCTTAGAATAATATTTTCATAAAAAGATACTGGATGAAGCACAAATATAAAGGATATTCTACTAATTTTATGGAGTATAGAAGCCAAAACTTTAACCAAATGAGTATAGAATTCGAAATCTGAAACGAAATAATATTACTTACATACTACAGAGTATGGAAGAAAATATTAATTCAAACGAATATTGAACAAAATTAACATCCCTTATGAATATTAAACGAAAATAATATTCCTTTCGAATATTGAATTAATATAATATACCTTTTGAATATTAAATGAAAATAATATTTATTGCGAATATTGAACGAAATAATATTCATAAGAATATGAAAAATAATATCTCTTCAGAATATTAAATAAATAATATCTCTTACCTAAAAAATAGAGCAATTCCGACTGGTATAGCGGATATATTCTTGAAGAAAACTTTCACTATTTTCTACACTCAAAGCTTTCTAAAACTCGAAAGAAATGCGCTCAATATTATAGAAGAAGAATTCTCTGATTCTGGTGTGATTTTCAATTCTAAATAAGCATCCTATTTATAGGAGAATGGAATAATACTATTTAGAAAGTAATCACGGATGCACAGTTTAGAAAACTCACAGATGAATTCGACGGAGGAAAAACGAATTTTTCTGATTTTTACTATTCATTACAGTGCAATAAAATATTCTAATAGAACAGAAACATTAAATAAAATATAATATATTCTATTTATAGTCTAATAAAACAAAACTTTATATATATATATATATATATATATATATATATATATATATATATATATATATATATCTTCCAACAAAAATGCGGTAACCCAAAATCACATATAACTTTAATTCCCTTCTTTCCAAGGTATCTTCCGCCACCCCCCCTTTTCTTCCCACCACACACACATATTAAAACACATGCACACCCACACACACAATTATATGTCATATATATATATATATATATATATATATATATATATATATATATATCCTCACATGTTATATATATATATGACACATTCACACACACACACACACAAATTATATATATAATCACACACATCACACACATCCCTCTCTTCCAAGGAAACTATCCCCCACCCTTTTTTCTTTTTTCTTCATCCCATACACACTTCTTCCCATTATTCCCCACTTTCATTATTATTATTATTATTATTATTATTATATATATATATATATATATATATATATATATAATTTCCACATCGTTTTCATTTTTCTTCCCATATACACACACACACCTTACACCTTTCACTTTTCCAGCAACTTGTCACTTTCACACACATCACTCTCACTTCTTTTCCACCACTTTCCACTCACACACACATAATATACATACATATATATATATATATATATATATATATATACATATACATACACACATCACATACTTATATATATAAATTCCCTCCCCTTTACGTATACTCCCCCCCCCCAATTTCCAAAATCATGTCTTCCACACGTGGGCCCCACATATGGCCCCCACCTTTATTATAAAGAATATATTTTTATCGATTATTTTGAAAAATAGATAAATGGGGGTCCAAATAATACGTCAATATTTATAACAAATACTTTATAAAAATCACTTCAATATTTTTAACAACATTTATCATCATTATTATAATTCGCAATATTTAACAACCAGATCGTTCACATGAAAGAGGGGGCTTTCTAATAAGAATTTCTCCCTATTGGCGCGCAATTGGGTGACCAAACATCTCTTTAACAGAACTTCTAGATATCTTTAATATTGCAAATAATAATATGAATAACTTGTCATCTCAATTATTGATTTAATAATATATAAAATAATGATAATAATTAAATTAAATAACGTGAGATACTGTGCAGCAATTACTGTAGCAATAATTGAACAAAACTGAGTGACTTCTCACGTAAGCATCAATAATCAATATTTTGTGCTACTATGCAACCACGTGTATTACTGTACTTTTACTACCGGGTAGTTCAACAGTCTAACGGTAAAACTTACGCCGTTATTTTCATAAAAAGATATTTCTGTCATTTTTTCATTTCGACAATAATTCCGCTATGGGGTCCACCAATGATTGCGTCGTTGTACGAATATTTCCCGACCAATCGAATATTTTATAACCACTTGCTTACTTTGCAAAATTTGTAAATATTACCCACAACTATAACATTATATCAAATCTACACTATAATATTAAAAAAATATTTCTAGAAAATTAAATCTTTTATTCATAAAATTTGGGGTCTTACAGTTATAGACTGATAGGATTATCTGATAATATGTTTAGGTTATTTTAAGTACTGTGATGATATTATTCTAATTGGTATATCAATATTATTTATATATTAGGTTCAGACAAAGCTTATTAAATTGCATAGCGGTAATTAATCAACGTTTTAGGCAAGTTGTACTTAATTCTACTTAGAGTTGTTTCATTCAGATATGCTTATGGATAATCATTGTTGATTGCCATTGTAGAATTGTACTCTATATATAGTGCATGTATAAGTCAGGTATGAAAGGCTGATCACCTTCATTATCATTCGGTCCAGATATATTTGTTCATGTTTAATACTTGTTCAGTCAAAAGTTTATTCGTGCTAATTCACAACTATATTGTTGAATTATAGCCAGCTTATTATTCAGATTCTTTCAATCATGATATATCCTTAAATAAATTTAAAATTGTTAGGCAACCTTTATGCTCACCCTTGCTATATCATGATAAAATATTACAGATTAAGGCGAATGCGTTGGATACAAGGAAAGGTTAAAGACAGTTCTAACTTTAAGATAATGTGTGCAGCTAGATTTGTAATAGTATTGTATGATAATAATGTTATATGTTAGACAAGTTATGAATTGTGTATAAGTTAAGGTTACTCGACCTTGGGAAAAAATGTGTAAGGTTATTGTATAAACAATTTATGTTTATATATTCCGCAAATAGTAATAGTTGTAGAGTGATTGTACCAGATCCGCGGTGATTCGGGACCGAATTCGGGGCTCTCACAGTTGGTATCAAAGCTTTAGGTTATGAACCATCGGTAGGAATACCTGAGACTAATAACCGCAGTGATTAGGATAAGTGTTAACTCAAATAGAGTTAATTGGTCGGTAAGATTCAAAGACGAATCTCGGCGAGTTATAAGATACAGAGTTCCCTAACTCTGATAATAAAGTTGAACAGTAGTGATGAATAGATCGAGTCTAAAGGACTAAAAGAACAGTCTAGCTCGTAGCCAGAATCCTCCCGATTAATAATCATTCTAGGTTATAGAACGATTAATAAACACGTAGCACAGAATAATATTAATATCAATTCATTTTATTAATAACTAATTCTTTAAACTTAAATTCTGGATAATCCAAAATTCTGGGTTGTTACAAATATTCTGTCGGAATATCTTTTCGGTTTGAATTTCACCTGACCTGGTTCCATTATTTATTATTCTGTTGGAATAACCTGTATACGCGGATTACCGTATACCTGGTGAAGTCTGTTGTTATTCCGTTCTTTATTATTCTGTTGGAATAACCTGTTTACGCGGATTACCGTATACCTGGTGAAGTTTGTTGTTATTCCATTCTTTATTATTTTGTTGGAATAACCTATATACGCGGATTACCGTATACCTGGTGAAGTCTGTTGTTATTCCATTATTTATTATTTCATTATTTACTATTCTATCAAAATATCCTGTCTGTACATTTTACGCCGGACCTGGTTCTATTATTTATTATTCCGCATTTATTATTCTGTTGGAATAACATGTCTGTGCGGATTACGCACGCATGGTGAAATTCTTTAGTTATTCCATTCTTTATTATTATATTGGAATAACATGTCTATGCGAAGTACTGCATACATGGTGAAATTCTTTTATTATTCCATTCTTTATTATTATGTTGGAATAACCAGTCTATGCGAAGTACTGCATACATGGTGAAATTCTTTTATTATTCCATTCTTTATTATTATGTTGGAATAACCTGTCTATGCGAAGTACTGCATCCATGGTGAAATTCTTTTATTATTTCATTCTTTATTATACTGTTGGTTATTGGTTTTACAGTTGTATGTCTTTGGCCTATAGTGCAAAGATGATATGTTGTTGAATATCTTTGGCCTGGAGTGCAAAGATGATCAATTGTTTGATAGCTTTGACCCGTAGTGCGAAGATGGACAGATGTATGACATGATCATGACCACTAGTGATACTAACGAATATCCTTGGCCGTAGTGCATGGATAATTCAATGATATGATTGGCAGGATCATGACCATTAGTTAACAGTTGAATGTCTTTGGCCGTAGTGCACTGACAGACAATTGATTGGTATGATCATGACTATTGGTTTTATAGTTGAATATCTTTTGCCCGTAGTGCAAAGATAGACAACTGATTGGTATGATCATTGTTATTACATTTGAATATCTTCAGCCTTTGGGGTAAGGATATTGAGTAAACATTCTATTAATCCTTTGTGGCAAGAAGAAATTGTTGATTTACATGATTATAAATATGAATTGTGAACTTAATTAAACTCTGTAGTGGTTCAGGTGAAGACAGGTGATGAAAGTTCTCTTTGTCTTGGGTACAATGAAGAACTGTTGATGAGTATTACAGGAATGAAATATTAACGATGGACTTTTAATTTGGAGGAGAAAGTAGACATTATATTCTAGTTGACTCTTCTAATAGATTGTTGATTCCGCTGCAATTATGGTTGAAAAGTTTAATTATCTACCATATGTTCTAAATCTCTGATTTATTATTGACAAAAGCTATTGATAATTTAATTATCTTTAGTTATGATATTCTTTACTGGGCTAGTTGTGCTCACCCTTTTGCTTCACAATTCCTTTCAGGTAATAAGAGTGTAGCTGGGTCGAGCAGGGATAACAGGGAAATAGTGTGATGGTCCGAGACTGTCGAAGTTTCTCAATACATTATAAAATGTTATTACTTGCAACAGATAATTGTATTGAGGACCTAAGATGTGTGTGTCGTATTTTATACGTCACTTAATAATTGATTTTGGCAAACAACAATAGGGTGATGAGAACCCGACTTTGAAAGCGTTAAAAGTACACCTCATTAGAATAAACAAGATAGTAATCTTCTTTGTGGTCTTGAAATATTTGCTGCTGTATTTTATATGGCATTGTAATAATTTGAGTTTGGATACGGTCTACGAGACAATATTGTATTAAAACTCACAGTTAACTGTTGTCGTACTCTGCACGACAGTTCAACAGTTGTATAAATGAAGTTTGTATTTAATTTTTATAGTGTGATACCTGGCGACTCAGAATGGGTCGGGTATACCTATTTTGGGGGCGTCACAGAATCTTTGTAAGTGGGGGAGTATGTAACGGGACGAATTGATTGAGTCGTGATTCTGGGGACAGAATCCTTTTAAGGGGGGAAAGATGTGATAAACGAGATTTTTGCAATTTAATTTAAATATTTATTAAATTAAATAAAAAAAATTCGACGATTTAATTATTGAATTAATTAATTAATTAATTATTGAATTTGTAGTAGATTAATTTAATTATATGTGTTATATTGATTAAATTAATGTGGAGAATTTTTGTATTCAAAGTATGTATTTAATTGAGCTTATTTGATTAAATGAATTAATTAATAAGCATAATGTTAATCTAATTAATTTAATTATTAATTTGAGATTTAATGATTTGACATAATTAATAATTGGGAATTTAATTATGTGACTATGTGAATTAACAAGGAATTATGGTATTTTATTTAAATTAAATCAAATAAGATATAGATTAATTACTTAAATGGGTGTGACATTATTAAACTATATTATAAAGGATTAATTAAATTAAATGGAAAGAACCTTTTAAGTGCTAGCCAAACAAGGCCCTATGTTGGGAGCAGTTAAACCACGTAAGGATTAACTGACCCCAACTGTGTGCATTAATCAGTCTTTTTATTTTTACGTATTTCATTTATGAGACTTAACTTAGAGAAAATCAGAGAGAATTAGAGAGAAATTTGAAGGAAACTGGGAGATTGAAGAAGGAAGTAAAAAATCAGAGAGATTGCTATAGAGTAATCTCTTCAAACCCAAATTGTAATTACGTTCTTATTTTCTTTTGTGAAAAACTAACTCCAAGTTCTCTGTAAACTAAAATTTGTGGCCAATGTCTTAGGAAACTGATAATATATGTTTATTAGCATTCATAAATCAATTCTATATGATGTATATGTGATTTGAGTGGTTAATTTCACGTAATCAGGCTAAAATCAGAGTTCTTCATTAGTAAGTGTTTTGAGTTCTCTGTAAAACAAATATTGCATAGTCATTGAATGAATATATTATTTATGTGTAGATACATAACAATATATAATCGTAACATATTTTCTACCATCTATGTATGTTTTTGAAACATTAAATCCATATAAATATGTAGTAATTGGAATTTTTATAGTTACAGAGTGTAAAAATTGTATATATGGCCCATATGGCCCTTACGTACAAATTAAATGCTTTAATCATAAGTTGTATCAAAAATTTACACTTGTATATGCTTATGTATGTTAAAACGAACAAAACATAATTTAAACGGATGGATTTGGTGAATTAACGAATTTGTAATGTTGAAATTCATATTTTCATCAAAATTTTACAAAAATATGAAGAACAATGAAATTAAATGTTGTACTTTGTGTAATTACGTGAATTAAAGTGTTAGAATCATGCTAAAGGCTTTGTGTGATGTTTCTGTGAAGTCTATACTTCATGGGTAGCATTAAAATTCATCGTGTTAGTTTAATTTTGGATTTATTGGGCTGTTATGTGTGTTCTTCGCGAACTGCAGAATCTGGGTCTGCGTCGCAACGCGGCCGTGCCGCTCCAAAGAACAAATGGAGCGCGCCCGCACCGTGCAGCGCTCCCGTGCCTTGCAGCGCACCCACGCTATAACAACCCGAGAATTTTAAAAAAATTTAAAATTTTAATTAATTGATTTAAGGTTCAATATTAGAACCTAGACATAAAATAAGTGTATGCGTTTGATATTTTTGAGAAGGAATTTTGAGGATTTCAAAATTATGTGAAGGATTTTGGTGAATTATTCAAGATTAAGGGTATAAGAGTATATGTTCTGTGTATATGTTTATATATGTGTACAGTATGTGGTTAAGGGTCAAGGGTTGACCAGATAAACCCTAATATTATATTAAGAACGTCAATGTTCAGTTAGAAAATTCTTACGATTTATAAGAAACCCTAAAATTTGTTCTGGAAACCATAATTTTAGTTTCGGGAATTCGAAACCCTAATTCGGATATTGAAAACCCTAATTTGGGAATTCAAATGCTAGTATAAGGTTTAAACGTTATTAATAATAACCTAATTAGGGATAACCCTAATTGATTTAGAAAACCCTATTTTATGGATTAAAAACCCTAATTTATAATTAGGGAAAACCTAATTGTTAATTTAATAATTTTAATGTTAATTAGGAAACCTTAATCCTAATTTTCAAGTTATAAGTAATTAGAAAACCCTACTCTAATTAGGATATCTAAATTCTAAATTAGAAAGATTATATTTCTATTTAAAATCCTAATTCGTGGGTTATAAACCCTAATGACCAATTTTGACCCTAATTACTAAATTAGCAATTTTAATTAGGAAGTAATTATCCTAATTAGCAAGCTTGGATTATGATTAGGAAATTTTAATATAATTAGAAAATTCTAATTATAATTTAGAAATATTACTTTTCTATTCTGAAAACCTAATTTGAAAATTCTAGAATTTATTTTTAAAACTGAAGGGTTCAAACCCTAAACCCTAAGGGTTAGGGCAAAAGACCATGTTGTCATTAAATTTGTGTGCAAAATGACCTTAATACCCTTATTGCATTATTTGACTTAACTTATAAATCTAGTCCTATCTTGGGTTGGTGAGCCACCCTAGCACTAGCATGAGACTTATTTGTCCAGCAATCAGCCATCTAGATCAGCCACCATGCATTGCATCAAGTCATTTATATAGATTAAAAGAGAGAAATGGTTACTTCCATTTTCATTTTTCTCCAATAACTTCTCTCTCTAAAATCCAAAAATGGGGAGTGGGAGAGAGTAAGATACACAGCTAAGATCATGTGTTAGCACCCCAATATCAGATCACTAAGATCAGAATCAAGGATCAAAGTTAGAAAATGTATAAACCCAAAAAGTTTGATATCAGTGATCTTATGTTATATGTTGGAATTGATTGTTTAAAGTTATGTATTAAGGTGCCACTTGATGATCTGGGTTGCTATATAGTGAATCCATAACATCAAAGTGCTCGAAATAGTCTTTTTAGAAATCTGGGAAATGATGGAGAAATGGTCTGACAGTCATATGTCAAAGGCCTTAAATCTCTCTGTGTTAATAGTTAGGTGTGTTTTATGTTGTTGATCTGTTCTTTGTTGTTAGGGCTTGGATCTGAGACTTGAATCAAGCTCAGATCATGTGTTTATTGCAAGTTATGATCGATCAAAGTGCGTTGACCGAGCACGACTTCTGGAAATCTGGGCAAACCCAGAAAGTCTGACAGTGATATTGCAAGCCTTGATCTTGCTTGTCTTTTATGTTTTATGTCACGTTGTTGTTTTGTAGTTGTAGCATGACATGAGGACTACATGTTAAAGCCTTTAGATCACCCAGATCCATAACAGAAACGATGTTATAGACGGTCAAACATAGGTTGACCATCATGCCAGATGAAGATTCTGGGAAACCCAGAAATCTTCAAAGGCAGTTCTTGGCATGCACTTTGACCAGCCTTTATCTGTCTTATGTGATGTTGTTGTTATGATCTAATGTTATAAAATTGTACACTGACATCAATACTACATGAATGAATCAATAAAACACCCTAACAAAGCCGGGGACGTGGAGATTAAAAGGACCAAAGTAGCACCTACGTCTGTTCTTCATTTTCTGGAAAACCCAAAAATGAAGAACATCGTTGTCAGATTTTTTAGAGGCTCAGATCTTCTAAGTGTAAAGTTGTATGGCCATGAACTCAGTTTTTAGTTGTTGTATTACATGAGTACTACAATTATAACTCATTAGAAAATCCAGAAGTGTGACAACCCAGAATCTAGAACCGGTCAAACAAGACACCTTGTCTACTGACATACGTTTCTGTGTTTGATGAAGAATATGCCAAGAACACCTATAGCGAGGGGTCTGTCGCTATAGGGCCTATCGACGTCGGGATTTTTTATTTATCCATTTTCGTTACTTGTTCTTTGGTGTTCTCATGTTAGGTGAGATTTGTTTTAAAAAAACAAGTGAAAAAGGTCTGACATGTATCATGTCGACGATTGGACTGTAAGAGTCGCCAGTTGGTTTTTTAAATGGTTGTACCAACACAACCGAGAAAAGGTTTGCACATTGACCTAGTGATGTGACACTGCTAAACGGGTTGGTGAAACCAAGATTCATTAGGGTCCGGGAACTTGCTTATGCGGAGGGAAGGTGTTAGGCACCCCCGATATCCATGTTACCACGGTGACCGCCACTTTTCAAGAAACTGTTATATGAGTGTGTATGTGTGTGTGTGTGTGTGTGTGTGGATCAATGTGCAATTATTTAGAAGTGGTGTGAGGCCTCGTTCGCACCTATATACACAAGTTTGAATTTATGTAAACAAACAGTGTTTAGCAAGATATGGCAGTGATGTTTTGTAAAAGAGGTTTTTCAAACCCTGATGCTCAATAGTAATTGAGACATTTTACACTTCCATTTTATTAAGTGTTCGGCTGGATTGCTTTTATTTTCGATATGCAAAGCATCTTCGATAAAATAATATACAAAATGGTGCCGAACTCCTCGTGGGTATAAAAATCATCTGAGGAAATCCAGACACCGTGAATAAATTTACAAGCTACTTACAGCTGAAAATGTCTATCACGGGAACCGAATCTTGATCCAGTACACTACACCAAAAATGGCCTCTAGTGAAGGACAAATCCTTCACTAGAGGCCCTATATCACTCACAAGTGATTTATTGCGAAGAAATATTTCCTTCACATGAGTGCTCGCATTAGACCTCCTCACAATTGGGTATCCTTCGCTATGTAGTAACTAAATATTTTTTGTGAATGATATATTGTGAATAACTTTTTTATTCACAATTTGTATTTAGTAATGGAATATTGTTATTTAGTGAAAGATTGGTTTCCTTAACAAATAATATTTTAAGGACTATTTGAAATTAGTGAATAACTGTATTCCCTCACAAATAATATATTGTGAAGAACAAATTTATTTAACGAGAGAAAATTTTCCTTCACTAATTATAAATTGAGAATGTATCTTCAAATTAGTGAGGGAAATATTCCTTCATTGATGATTAACTAATTAACTAGAAAAGATTTAGTGAGAAAAATAATCCTTCATTAAAATACATTTCTCAAGTAAAATCCTTCACAAATAATAAATTTGTAAAAAAAAAAAATTAATTGATAAATAATCAAAATTCATTGCAAATTATAATTAATTTTCAAATCACTAATTTATATTTATTATTATTATTATTATTATTATTATTAATATTTCAACATAATATTAATGCCGTACTTTTTTTTTTTGCTAAATTTAAACTGTATTAAAAAAATAGAAAGTGTACAAATTTCAAGGGGCATACCCCAGACCAAATATACCATGACCATCATAGGACAGGCCCTATGATGGGAAGAGTATACTAGAAGCACAAGGCTAAACATCAAGCATGATACAAAGAAGCACAAGGTAAGACTATACAACACAGACCCAAAAGCAAAAACAAAAGGAGACCAGCAGCCCAAAACCAAGAGGCTGCTTGATAGTGACATCAGCAGACAGCCGAAAAGCCAGCAGTCCAGCAATCTAGTCCAACAGCAAAATCAGTAATCCAACAACAAAGTAGCTATTCACAATATGACATTCAAGTAATAAATAAATAAATAAAATAAAAGGAAAAAGACATAAAAGATCAAAGAACAAGTCCAAATCCTTGTAATTGCAGCAGTTAATATTGTCTTTCCGTGATCAACATGTCCAATTGTTCCTACATTCACATGAGGTTTTCTGCAAGCAGCAAGAAATCAATCAGTTAAGATATTCAAGTTCCAACTTCTCCTTTTCTTTCCTTTTTACTTATTACTTTCTTTAACCTACCCATTGCATAAACTTCTAAAACAAAAATTCCTATCTATATGTAGATATAGACAGTTTCCAGCTGAGAAGCATGGATACAACTACGATACAGAATGATTATTCGTACTTATCAAAAGATGGACACAGATATATCAAAGCATACATTTAATATATATTTTTCCACATATTAATAAGGTACACATATTTATGATGAAGACCCTCCCTTTGAAATACATAAAAGTGTTTACTTTAACTTATCTTCACATAAAGTACACCTACTTTGTTTCCTTCAAGCATTTCACTTCTTTTATATTAAAAAACATATCTATATGTCAAATCAACATACATTTAAGAATTAAGAGTTTCCTAAAAATATGTAGTAAGTTTCCTAATAGAGAACTCTATCATTTCAAATTATGAACACACCCAAAAATGTAGGACAAAGCACTGGAGAGTACCAATCTACAACGAGGATAGGTGTTCCCAAAAATGAATTCCAAAATTTTCATATCATAGCATGAAATACTCCTCATGAGTTTTACCAATAGCACTACCCAAATTGCTAAGAAAGATTTTAACTTTCACGTTGTTTGAGCCACAATTTTGCTCTAGCATCACAAGTTCAGATAGCCAAATTTTCAACTAATAATACAAATCTCGACTCAAAATCAATAACTAGGCACTTCAAAAATGCCACAAACAGTACCTTAGTAATCAGAGACTCACTTCAACTTATTACAGTATTTGCACTAACAAAATCAGAATAAGAAAGATAAAGATCTACCTAACACCGATATAGCAAATGTTAAAAAGATGACCATACCATATTGTGGTAAATTTGTGTCCTTTGAAACTTACGTTCGAGTGAAGGTGGCCATGGATCTCCACCATGGGAGAGAAGTAGCAGTCTCATTTGCAGAAATCGATTCAGAGACGGATAAGCTAGAAGAGATAGATCCTCGACAACATATGTAAGACCCCAAATTTTATGAAATAAAAGTATTCAATTTTTCTTATAATTACTATTCAGTAAATTGTTAAATTGATAAAAAGTTAAAGTTAAGGGTGATATATGAAAAAAAAAAATCAAAATAAGCAAGTGATTATAAAATATTCATTGTTGTCGGGGAATATTCGTTTGGTCGTGGAATATTCTTTCTGTCGGGGAATATTCGTACGACGGCGCAACCATTTGTGGGCCCCATAACGACTAAATGGCGGATGAAGAAAACGACAAATTTGAGTTTTTATAAATAACGGCGTAGTTGTTACTGTTAACACTGTTGGAATACCCGATGGTTAAAATACAGTAATACGCGTTATTGCACAGTAGCACACGGTATTGCACAATATTTTTAAATTATTGATCCTTACGTAAGAAAGCACTACTCAATAATTGTTACAGTAATTACTGTTCAATATTTTATTTTATTGATTCAATAATTGCTGCGTTGATATTTTATATTATTGTTGCTCAATAATTGTCACTGCACATCATCTCCATTATCAGATCAATAATTCATATTATTTGGAATATTATTATTAGATAGCATTATTGGCAATGTCTAGAAAGTTCTGTCAAGGAGAGGTTTGGTCACCTAATTGCGCGCCAGTAAAGAGAAATCCTTATCGGAAAGCCCCCTCTTTCCTGGGAACTGCCTGGTTGTCATTATTGTGATTCTGTAATATTATTTGTGAATAATTAATTATTGATTCATATGATAAGAAAATATTTATTTGATGTGGATATAAATGATGGATTTATTTATGTGGTTATAAATGAAGGAATTAATGTTGAGGTATTTTATCAGTATTTTGTCGGATTAGAGGTATTAAAAG
Source organism: Panax notoginseng (assembly GCA_016801055.1). NCBI lineage: Eukaryota > Viridiplantae > Streptophyta > Magnoliopsida > Apiales > Araliaceae > Panax > Panax notoginseng. The sequence goes on from CM029021.1 coordinate 102,892,582, forward strand.
ATCAAATCGGTGTTCTTACAGCTTTATTGTGTGAGTTATAATTTTAATCCGACCGTTGGATCGTTGTAATTTTTGGATATGTTATACATATGAGTTGAGTATATGTCCACAAATTTTGATCTGTTAAAAATTAATGCATGATTTATTATGAATTTTAAAAGGTGTTGAAACGGTGTTTAAAATCATCCATTTGTAGATTTCGGATATTTTCGGTCTAGAATTTGGAAAAACTTTCTTTTGCAAAGTTGTAGAGAATTCGATTTCAGGCAGAATGGACATAAAATTCGTATTTTTCTGACAACCGGGCTATTTTCTATGAATTGTTGAAGTTTCGGAAAATAAAATGATTTTTATTAAATTTATGGGTGGGACCCACTTTGGTTGGTGTCAATAACATGTGAGCTGCTGAAATTTTCAGAATTGAGGGGCTGATGGCTTTCAAAGCATGCGTAGAAAGAATGAAAATAAATAATAATATTTTATTATTTTAGTCTCCTTTGGCGTTCTAGCATTTTTCTATAAATAGAAGCTTATGTTAGAATTGAAAGTCACACCAGAAACAAGCTTTCTTTCTTTCTATATTATCAAGCATATTTTTGAGAGTATTTAGATACTTTGAGAGTTGCTATTTAGTAGAAATTTCCTCCGATTTTTCATCCAAAGTACTGCTCTCTTGAGGTAAGAAATTTTAAAAGTTATTATGTTTTTCAGTTCGTACTTCTTTCGACCTTCAGAAAATTCTAGAAAATTTTGAAATTATAATTTGATGAGTATTATTGATTGTGTCCAAAAATGACGATTTTTGGATGTATAGATTAAGAGTTATGAATTTTACGGGAAAAGACTATTTTAAAAGAAAACATTTATAACTCCTTGTGGTTAACTCCAAAATTGATGAAATTTTTAGTGGAAGTATATCTATATAATATCAGTATACTCTGTGAATTTCAGAATTTTTGGATAAAAGTACAATTTATGATAAATGTCTAAATATTCGGTGATTTTGGCCATATAAAAGTAAACGAATTTTAAAAATTTTGAAAAAAATATATGTTCAATATGAGACTATATTCTGCTAAATCTCAGAAAAGAAATATTTTTGGGACTGATTTGGTATTTTATATGAAAATGGACTAATTATGAGTAAATGAATTAAATATGTTATGTGAAGTAAGAAAATTGGAAAATAAGATTTTATGGCTTGAGAATCCTATATGAGGTATATGCAGATTTTTAATGAGGGTTTTGGTTATTGGTGATGAAATCTTATGAGTTTGGCATTTTAGGATGATTAAAAATATTATTTAGTAAAGTGTAAACAATTAAAATAAATTGTTTATAAGTTTAAGAAATGTTATTTCAATATCATTATTATACCGAAATATTGGTATGAATTTTATTGTGAAATTTCTACCTTTTTGTGTCGGGATTACTATTCACGAGTTACTATTCATGGGTACTATTCACGACAAAATTGATTTCTTTTTCTGACCAAATTATAGTTGATTTATGAATATTACTCTTGAGATTAAAACCATATGTTGATCATATTATTTTTATTATCATATATAACATTTTTATAACCCTAATGATGATATTTCTCTTTGACTTGAGTGTAAAGATGGGTAGATTTTTGGTATGATCATGACTATGGATTTTCTTTAGCCAGTAGTGCAAAGTTAAATTGTTAACTGGTATGATCATGACCATTGAATTTATAATTGAATATCTTTAGCTTAAGTGCAAAGGTGAATTGATCAACATGGTTATAATTATTGTTTATATAAATTCTGAAATGATTATATATTTCTTTAAGATATTAATATATTTGGCCTGTAGTGCAAATATGAATTGTTGATGAATATATTTGGCCTATAGTGAAAATATGAACTGTTGAAGAATATCTTTGGCCTGTAGTGCAAAGATTAATTGTTGATGAATATCTTTGGCCCGTAGTGTAAAGATGACATGTTGAATATCTTTGGCCAGTAGTGCAAAGATGAACTGTTGATGAATATCTTTGGCCCGTAGTGCAAAGATGAATTTATTAGTATGATTATGAACAAGAACTTTGATTTGGTATAACCATGATCTTTGATGTTTCAGGTAAAGACGTGTGACGAAAATTATCTTCGTCCTGGTTGCGAGGAGAAATTTAGAATCATAATTATGATTATGAGTTATTCATATGATTGTGGACCATAACTGTTGATTGATGTTACAGGGATAAAACATTGTTGGTGGATTTTTAACATAGAGAAGATAATAGACTTTATAGTCTATTTGACTCTTCTAATGGATTACTCGTTTCGCTGCAACTATGGTTGAAATTTTTATCATCTACCATATGTTCTAAATATCTGATTTATTATTGATGAAGGCTATTGATAATTTAATTATCTTTAGTCATGATATTCTTTACTGAGCTAGTTGTGCTCACCCTTTTGATTCAAAATTCCTTTCAGGTAATAAGAGTGTAGCTGCGTCGAGCGGGGGTAACAGGAGAATAGAACGGTGGTCATCATTTAGTAGTTATATTTGGTGAATCAACTAGGGTGAGGCGAACCCAACGTTGGAAGGGTGTTTTGCCACTATCATACAAGATGTCTAATGACATACAACCTCGTGTCATCATAATACAGGGTTGTGCTCATCCACTTGCTAAGTATATTTATGAGCACTACCTATATAATCTTGGTGTTTATTTGGAGTATAATTCTCAATTAGAGACAGTGGAGATAATGATATGTCAAGAGAAGACTCACCATTGGGAAGAATATGATAGTAATCTTCTCGTTTTTTTTTGGTCTATTTGGTCAACAAGGATAATTATGTGGCCATATGATATCTATCATAACCTAGAAGTATGGCCTCCCATGTACGAAGGTTTCCTTGAGCACTTCCCAAATATTCTAATTTCTAAAACAGTTTTTGACTATACCTTTATGTAAGGTGTCAGTGTGACGTGATATCCAAGGTTGGGATGAGAGTCACAGTTGGTATATATTTGTATCCAAACTCACATCATATGTGTTGTATTTTGCACGACAATTGTTGTAATAAAATTGTAGTTGTTTTCTGTACCATGTATTTGACGACTCAGAATAGGTTGGATGGAATGGACCTATTTTGGGGTTGTCACATTTGGTATCAAAGCTTAGGGATATGGTCTCTGGCGGAGATCGGGGAATATAACTAGGAGGGAAGAGATGAGTAAATCATTCGCTAGTGTGTCCTACCTAAACTTATTTGTTGGTCAGTCATAATATCGGGATATTATGTGATATGTTAATTTGTTTAATTAACCCTTGTTTTATGGCAGTATTTAAGAATGGCTGCTGAGATTGTTAACAATGGAGTGAATGAGACCGTGGGGATACCTCTAATCACCAACTAGGATAATGTGATGTCAGACGAAGAAGGAATTAGAGAAATCCATGTGGTGAGTGAAGAATTGATAGTTGCACCCGAGATGGTCGCAGAGGTAACAGCTGAGAGTGATGAAGAAGAGGAAGAAGAGGTACCTGAGGAGAATTTAATAGAGGTATTATATGATCAAAATGTAGAATTGCAAAAATCATATTCATGAGTTAGAGGAGCAGACTGAAGAACGACAGGCGGTCGTAGAGCAAAAAGATGCAACAATTCAAGCTTGTGTTACCCGATATGTGATGCTTGAACAGAAGCATTCTTTGGCAAAGTATAAGATGATAAAGATGGAATCTGAGCTGAAAGAAGAAAAAACTGAACGAGTGAGAATAAGTGATGCATGGGCAAAAGTCGCACGACACGTGGATATTGTGGAAAGAGATGTCCGATCTAAGAAGGCTAAAATAGATTATATGAATTTCTCTTTTTGAAAAGCAATTGGAAGAACCCAACATCGAGTTTTGAATTACCCTGTACAAAGTGGTCAACCTGAATTCGATATGGATCGAAGATTAATGATTCAGATCATGAATCAAAAGTACAACGAGGCAGTTGAGTGAGGAATATGCCATATAGAAAAGTATATTCCAACGGTAGTGATGACGCCAAATGCTGCCCCAGACAAGTCAAAGTCGGGTAGTTCGAGGGATGGCGGTTGTCATGACTTTCCAACAAGTGAAGAACCCAAATGAAGTTATCACGGGAGATGAGCAATGGAGAAATCATGATGACCCGGGAGATAGAATCTAAAATGAAAGCAAGGTATTCTCAACTCTTCAAAATACCATGTACGTAAATTTCGGGGACGAAATTTCATAAGGAGGGGAGATTGTAAGACCCCGAATTTATGAAATAAAAGTATTTAATTTTTCTTATAATTACTATTCAGTAAATGGTTAAATTGATAAAAGGTTAAAGTTAAAGGTGATATATGAAAAAAAAAATCAAAATAAGCACGTGGTTATAAAATATTCATTGTTGTCGGCGAATATTCGTTTGGTCGTGAAATATTCTTTCTGTCGGGGAATATTCGTACGACGGCGCAGCCATTTGTGGGCCCTATAACGAATAAATGTCGGATGAAGAAAACGGCAAATTTGTGTTTTTACAAATAACGACGTAGTTGTTACCGTTAACACCGTTGAAATACCCGATGGTTAAAATACAGTAATACGCGTTATTGCACAGTAGCACACGGTATTGCACAATATTTTTGAATTATTGATCCTTACGTAAGAAAGCACTACTCAATAATTGTTACAGTAATTACTGTTCAATATTTTATTTTATTGATTCAATAATTGCTGCGTTGATATTTTATATTATTGTTGCTCAATAATTGTCACTGCACATCATCTCCATTATTAGATCAATAATTCATATTATTTGGAATAATATTATTAGATAGCATTATTGGCAATGTCTAGAAAGTTCTATCAAGGTGATGTTTGGTCACTTAATTGCGCGCCAGTAAGGAGAAATCCTTATCGAAAAGCCCCTCTTTCCTGGTAACTGCCTAGTTGTCATTATTGTGATTTTGTAATATTATTTGTGAATAATTAATTATTGATTTATATGATAAGAAAATATTTATTTGATGTGGATATAAATGACGGATTTATTTATGTGGTTATAAATGAAGGAATTAATGTCTAGGTATTTTATTAGTATTTTGTCGGATTGGAGGTATTAAAAGATCAAATCGGTGTTCTTACAGCTTTATTGTGTGAGTTATAATTTTAATCCGACCGTTGGATCGTTGTAATTTTTGGATATGTTATACATATATGAGTTGAGTATATGTCCACAAATTTTGAACCGTTAAAAATTAACGTATGATTTGTTATGAGTTTTAAAAGGTGTTGAAACGATGTTTAAAATAATCCGTTTGTGGATTTCGGATATTTTCGGTCTGGAATTTGAAAAAATATTTTTCTGCAAAGTTGTAGAGAATTCGATTTCAGACAGAATGGACATAAAATTCGTATTTTTCTGATAACCGGGCTATTTTCTATGAATTGTTGAAGTTTCAGAAAATAAAATTATTTTTATTAAATTTATGGGTGATTTGGTTGGTGTCAATAACATGTGGGCTGCTAAAATTTTCAGAATTGAGGGGATGATGGCTTTCAAAGCATGCGTAGAAAGAATGAAAATAAACAATAATATTTTATTATTTTAGTCTCCTTTGGCGTTCTAGCATTTTCCTATAAATAGAAGCTTATGTTAGAATTGAAAATCACACCAGAAATAAGTTTTCTTTCTCTATTTTATCAAGAATATTTTTGAGAGTATTTAGATACTCTGAGAGTTGCTATTTAGTAGAAGTTTCCTCCGATTTTTCATCTGAAGTACTGCTCTCTTGAGGTAAGGGATTTTAAGGGTTATTATGTTTTTCAGTTCGTACTTCTTCCAACCTTCAAAAAATTCTGGAGAAAGTTGAAATGATAATTTGATGAGTTTTATTGATTGTGTCTAAAAATGACGATTTTTGGATGTATAGATTAAGAGTTGTGAATTTTACGGGAAAAGACTTTTAAAAGAAAACCATTATAACTCCTTGTGGTTAACTCCAAAATTGATGAAATTTTTATTGAAAGTATATCTATATAATATCAGTATACTCTGTGAATTTCAAAATTTTTGGATAAAAGTACAATTTATGATAAATGTCTAAATATTCGGAGGTTTTGGCCATATGAAAAATAGTAAACGAATTTTAAAAATTATGAGAAAAATATATGTTTAATATGGGACTATATTCTGCTAAATCTCAGAAAAAAAATATTTTTGGGACTGATTTGGTATTTTTCATGAAAATGGACTAGTTATGAGTAAATGAATTAAATATGTTATGTGAAGTAAGAAAATTGAAAAATAGAATTTTATGGCTTGAGAATCCTATATGAGGTATATGCAGATTTTTAATGAGAGTTTTGGTTATTGGTGATAAAATCTTATGAGTTTGGCATTTTAGGATGATTAAATATATTATTTAGTAAAGTGTAAACAATTAAAATAAATTGTTTATAAGTTTAAGAAATGTTATTTCAATATCATTATTATACCGAAATATTGGTATGAATTTTATTGTGAAATTTCTACCTTTTGTGTCGTGGTTACTATTCACGAGTTACTATTCACGAGTTACTATTCACGAATTACTATTCATAAGTTACTATTCACGAGTTACTATTCACAGGAACTATTCACGACAAAATTGATTTCTTTTTCTGACCAAATTATAGTTGATTTATGAATGTTACTCTTGAGATTAAAACTATATATTGATCATATTATTTTTATTATCATATATAACATTTTTATAACCCTAATGATGATATTTCTCTTTAGTTTGAGTGTAAAGATGGGTAGATTTTTGGTATTATCATGACTATGGGTTCTCTTTGACCAGTAGTGCAAAGTTGAATTGTTGACCGGTATGATCATGACCATTGAATTTATAATTGAATATCTTTAGCTTAAGTGCAAAGGTGAATTGATCAACATGGTTGGTCTATTTGACTTTTCTAATGGATTGCTCGTTCCGCTGCAACTATGGTTGAAATTTTTATCATCTATCATATGTTCTAAATCTCTGATTTATTATTGATGAAGGCTATTGATAATTTAATTATCTTTAGTTATGATATTCTTTACTGAGCTAGTTGTGCTCACCCTTTTGCTTCACAATTCCTTTCAGGTAATAAGAGTATAGCTGGGTCGAGCGGGGGTAACAGAGGAATAGAACGTTGGTCATCATTTAGTAGTTATATTTGGTGAATCAACTAGGGTGAGGTGAACCCAACGTTGGAAGGGTGTTTTGTCACTATCATACAAGATATCTAATGACATACAACCTCGTGTCATCATAAGACAGGGTTGTGCTCATCCACTTGCTGAGTATATTTACGAGCACTGCGTATATAATCTTGGTGTTTGTTTAAAGTATAATTCTCAATTAGAGACAGTGGAGATAAAGATATGTCAAGAGAAGACTCTCCATTGGGAAGAATATGATAGTAATCTTCTCGTTTTTCTTTGGGGTCTATTGGGTCAACCAATGATAATTCTGTGGCCATATGATATCTATCATAACCTAAAAGTATGGTCTCCCATGTACGAAGGTTTCCTTGAGCACTTCCCAAATATTCTAATTTCTAAAACAATTTTTGACTATACCTTTATGTAAGGTGTCATTGTGACGTGATATCCAAGGTTGGGATAAGAGTCACAGTTGGTATGTATTTGTATCCAAACTCACAACATATGTGTTGTTGTATTTTGCACGACAATTGTTGTAATAAAATTGAAGTTGTTTTATGTACCATGTATTTGGCAACTCAGAATAGGTTGGATGGAATGGACCTATTTTGGGGTTGTCACAACATAAATATACGTGAGGGGACAGAATCAGTCGCCTTGAATTAAGGTTTCCTTCACTTTCTCATTTTTCCCCTTCGCGAAACCGAAAGCAAGCCTAAGCAAGTATTGAAGAATAGAAATAAAACAATAAATATTAAAGTTATAACTTGATTAATTATAATATCAGTATGATAAAGTTTATAGACGTGATTAGCATTTCACATTTAGCTAGCCAATCCAACCAGTTTATAGACTTGGAACCAAAAGCACAGTTTGTTGAGGATATCAGCATTGCAGAGTAGACAATTGTGGCTTGATTCATTGCAAGTCCTTCACCTTACATTATCTTGTTCAAAGACAGATAACACTAGTGGTTAGTGCAACACGAAGACAATCTAAATTCAACTTTCTTATATAAATATATTTTAACAATTAGTAGATAGAGGTAGCATGAAGAGCCCAACACAAGTTCTAGCTTGACCTCCATTTGCCATCCCATAAGGTGGGGTAGATAGTAGCAATTTGTCAAATAGACAGCATGAAAAAGGGAAATAGCATCCCCAGAACTGTATCAGAGACAAACCATGTTTATCATATAACATGGAAAGATAAATCATACTGAATTGCCAAAGAAAACTAGATTGAAACAGTAATGGACTAATTTTCAGTATTTTACTCCAATTTCTTTATATATGCAACCCAACAATACTTTTATTTTACTTCTCTTTACACAGTTTCCAAAGCTCATCTGACACTTCCATCACATATATGTTATATTAACTAAATAATAATGATATATACCTTAAAAAAAACTCAAAAGACCAATTAGACAAACCTATATTTCATCATCTACCTCTTTATGTGCCAATGAAAAGCTAAAGCAATCCTGTAGAAATTTACTATGTTCAATAGTTTCAAAGGGTAATACCATTAATGCTTGCTTCCCTCAAAAGTCCCAAACCTCGTGAAACCTTTCGTGTCAAGTATAACTATGTGCAAGGTTGTTTGCTCGTGATATAAAAAATAGTACCTCCAAATGCAAAACATAATTAGCATAACTAAAATACTTCATTGAATACTTACTATTTAAAATAAAAGGCACATTAAAATGCAATGCGGTTAACTTCCGTAACATGAAGATCCAAAGATAATGTCAAAGCACCACAACTGAATAACATCTAATTTAACTAACGGTCAACTGTCAAACAAGTAATGGCCGAAACATAAAAGTGAAAATGTTTTTGCAATACCATAAGAATGGCAAAAGGGCATAAATGCATGGGCATAGGTAGAAAAGTAGTACCGTGATAGTGCAAATGATCTCCTTACAATATTGTGAACTTTGAAGAATAATTGGCATAGCATACATATCTTGTATGTGAATTACTAGACAGAACTCATAAGACAAATAAAAACAAGAGATAACAAAGTGGAGAAGAGATCCAAGAATATCCGTTTATTTCTATACATTTCCAATCAATATTGTGATAAAGTCACCAATCAATATTGTGATAAAGCCACAGTAGTTCATTGAAGTAGTTGTTAGTTGTGATCAGTAGATTCAATACATATCAGAGTTTCATAATGTTCATGTCAAATTGACCAATCAAAAGCAATTTCATTTGGATCTTTCCCAATTCATGGGTAGATAACTCAAAAGATAGACGTATGTATGAGCATATGTGAAGTTAAAGAATAGCAACAGCTGTATATTGGTAAATGAAAATTAGGTGAAATGGGGAGGATCACACATACCAAAAAATTGAATCCAGTAACTGAAGCGAAAGAAGTGGCCATTGAAGCTCCAGAAAGAGCTAACTCCCCAAGGTGGCCAACAAACATAACTAAGATCATCTGTAAGGAACATATTAAGAGATTTACAGAAACTAGAGGGCCTACTAAAGATAACTGCTTCTTCACTTCCACGAAAACATCATCTTTATTAAGTAAGTTGCTGGAAGAATTACAAGCTTTTTTTTCATATACTGGAATCAATGGTGACTCCAGATTGTCGGCCATTTGTTATGGATTGAGCTCACAAGACAAATTATAATCTATAAGTGTAATATATGTACGGACAGAGAAAAATCAATCCCTCACATGCAGAGTTTTAAGAAACAAACATTGTACTTTAAATTTCCATCTGAAAACACATCAAAGGAACAACCAATTTACTATATTAAACATATAATAAAAACTATAACCATGTCAGAATAAACTGAAAATTTTAAAATTTCAATTGACTAAATATATTAAACACATACGAGGGGAAAAGGTAAATTTAACTAAAGAAAAGAAAGTAATGATATACCTTGGAGGGTCCAACCATAGGTCCGAGGAGCGACTGCAAGCATTGAAGTGAGCAATGCCGAAGCATTTATTGTATTCTACTCCCAAATAAATGTCGGGTTTGACAAAACAATGTTAAAAGGCAAAAGAAGTTAAAACCCTAATTTTACTCCCAAATCAGAGGAATGATTGTATTCTCTCCACAGTAACACAAAATAATCGGCATTTGTAAACATAAATCAACATTTTTTGTTGATGGGACAATAAGAAAGTAAAAGAAATTAACAAACATATTTCAAAGATGGACCTGATTACCACAACCGGTGAACTTGAGCTGGCAATAGTCGAAGCTGGGTCGGCGTCGGAAGAGGTTGTGAATCTCTCGAGCTTTAACGTCGTCCGATAGGCCCGACACGAACAGTGTGTTTATGTCGTTCCCGTCGTCCGAGAATCCGGAGTCCTCCGTACAGCGTTGGCGTAACTATATGGATCATACGGCAGGTGACTTATTAATGACATCGCGGCGCGGCCGAGTATACCGATAGGAATTTTCACTTCAGTTGGGTTGGGTAGAGGTAAGAGGACTAGGGGCAGAAGTGTTATAAAAATTAAATTTACTATTGTAAATAGTTGATATTGTAACTTATCTAAAAAGTGTTATTAAAATTAAATTTACTATTATAAAAAATTTAAGGTATTTATATTCACCATAATTAATTCAAAAAAAATTATTTAAAATAAGATAGCGACCAATTTTATTCCTCGCAAAAAACTTCTGATTAATGATATATAGTGAGTAATAATTCCTTCACTAAATACATTTTTTCCTCGCAAAATTTCATCATAAATTGGCTCCAAAAATCTTTCTATCGCCCCAATTTTGCGAGGAAAAAAATATAAATTGTGAAGGATGTTTCTTTCGCTAATAATTATATTGTCACTATATATTTTTCCTCCACCGTTTCTTTCGCTAAACAAGTGAATGAATAAATTCCTTCACAAAATTTCCTTCGCTAGAGGTCATTTTTGGTGTAGTGGTAGACTGAATTTGTGATCACATGATTCTTAAGCTCACATGCTGCCGCAATTGATAATAAAGCAGTAAGGAGGTATATATATAAATGCTGTAAATATATATATACATACATGATCAGCCACCACGAAGCACCTCCATGGGGGATCGGAAATTTAAATAAAGTTGTAAAAGCCATCAACAGTCACAATGTAAACTCCAGGCGGGACGAAAAGTAAAAACGGTCAACCGCCACGAAGTACACTCCGGGCGGGACTAAACGTAAATATATATATATATATATATATATATATATATATATATATATATATATATATATATATATATATAAGCAGTAAACGCACCGGATGTAAAATTCAGGCTCATCGAACAAAGTTCAACCACAGTTGATATATATAAGTATATATATATTAAAGCAGTAAACGCACCGGATATAAAATACAGGCTCATTGAACAGAGTTCGACACACAGTTCATATATATATATATATATATATATATATATATATATATATATATATATATATATATATATATATATATATATATATAAGCAAGTAAACGCTCTAGACATAAGTCTAGGCTCATCGAATAGAGTTCGACACACAGTTTATATATATTAGAATATATATACAAAAATAAATAAACGCTTCAGACATAACTCGATAATGTTAGTCCATATATATATATATATATATATATATATATATATATATATATATATATATATAAATAAATAAAAGTCACGGACCGAAGTCCGGGCAAACACACACAACGCGACTCTCAACTTGAAGAAAGGTGTGTGAAAAGATGAAGAGAAAGGCTTTAAAGTGTGTAATAAGGCTTACAGTGGACTGCCAAAGAAGACTTCTATAACTTTAAGTGGATGAGCACTCGGCTCCCGTCGATAGAAAAGTAGCTATATATGAGCTTACAAGTGTTTAAAATGAGAAAGCACTCAATTTATGGTGTGTACAGAGCAAATTGGACAGGGCTTCCTCGCCATTTCTCTTGCAATTATGGCCACCCCAAGCCCTCTATTTATAGAGGGGGGAGCCGCAGGTACCTGCGGCTCCCCTGGATGCCCAAGATGTGGGTCCCGCCGTGTCAAAGTACGTACACTCGGACAACGCGTTGTTCGCTCGGTCGTTCATAACTTTCAATCTGGGAGTCCGATGAAAGCGTGTCATAGCATTCCGAAAAGCTCTTTCCGAGAGCTACACAATGACGTATGATTTGCCCTTTTTTGATTCCGGAAATATGGGTCCATGACCGAAATAGCATTCCCGGATTTCCGTCGGGTAGTCTATTGAGTCGTTTTGCGTAGTTTACGCTCGAAAGTTAAGATATGGTTCTCGTGCGACTTTTATTGAAGTAATTTAAGTTGATTTGATGTGAGTTGAAGTTGAGTTGGCAAAATGACCATTTTTTCCCTCCCAAGGTTATCTCCGATTTTCACGCAGTTGTAGCAGTATTTTCTCAGGGTTATCTCCGAGGTTGACTTGATGTTGACTTTGACTGTCCTCAGGGTTATCTCTAAGGTTGGCTTGACCTCCTAAGGCTATCTCTAGACTTTGATCTTGATCCCCTGGGGCTATCTCCGGGGTTTAAACTGATTTTCCCGAGGTTATCTCCGGGGTTGGAAATTGTTTTCCCGGGGTTATCTCTGGGTTGGAAATTGGATCTCCTGCGGCTATCTCCGGGGTTAAAATTGATGTTGTGATCCTCTAGGGTTATCTCTGAAGTGTGAAAAAAAAACCTTTTGCCCTCCTGCATGGTTAGTAACAGGAAAAGAAAATTTCTAGTGTCTACAGGGTCATTTTAGAAATTATTAATTTCTGAAAATGATTATTTTAATTAAATAAATTAAAATAAATAGTTTTTAATTATTAAAAATACAAAATAAATTCCTAAAAATTATTTTAAAGTATGAAAATTAGTTTTTAATTATTTTCAGTATATTTCATTAATATTTAATATTTTTGGAATATAAATGGTATTTAATTTATTTCATTATAATATTAAATAAATTATTTAAAAATGAGTTTAATACATGAAAAATCATGAAAACTTATATTATGGTAAAAGAAAATATTTTAAGTAACTTTTAATATTTTGTGATGAATTTCATTAATTAATTAATATTAATGATAATTAATTTATTTAATAACTATATTAAATAAATTATGGAAAAATAGAATTAATGATTTAAAAATCATATAAAAATGATTTAAGTGTTATAAAAATATTTTAAGTTATAAAATATAACTTTTAATATTTTGTCATGAAAATATTAATATTTTAATATTTATAACAATTATCGGATAATGAATTTAATTGTTTAAAAATCATAAAAAGGTGATTTTAAAGTATTAAAAATACTTTGTGATTTTATAAATATATTATAATATTATGACATGTACTTCATTAATATTTGATAATAAATATTAATGATAAATAAATTATGTGGTATTTAATTCGTATAAATACGATTTTAATGATTGAAAATTCACGATAAATAATAATTATTATTTGAAAATTATTACGAGCTTATGAAAAATATTTTGACTGATAATATAATTATTTAAGTTAATTGTTAAGTGTTAGGCAGAGTTTAATTAAACTTGAACTCAAAAATTTGTCCGACTAGACTGTCGGGATGTTAGAATGTTACCGAATTCAATTCAGACTGAAATAGTTTGACTTGAGGATTGCTTTTATGTGTGTTATTGTGACGCCCCCAAAATAGGTATACATCACTCATCTTGAGTCGCCAAATACATGGTACAAAATTTAAATACAACTTAATAATACAACTGTCGTGTAAAATACGATAAAACATAAGTTGTGAGTTTTAATACAAATATTGACTTCTAGACAATATTCAAACTCAAAATAAGTTCTCAACACATTTATTATCACACTATTTCATAGAATAATGAGGACTACTAATGCAAATATCTGGACCGTCACTCCGTTCTCCGACTAGTCCCAACTATATTCTCAATTCCTGAAGAAAACAGTAAAAGAAAGGGTGAGCTCAACTAGCCTAGTAAAAAATATCATGACTAAGATACTGCAAAATAAATTATCTTTAGCCTTCAACAGTATAACAACTGATAGAATATAATAGACAACAAGTTTTAGATCAACAACTGCAGCGGAATAAGCAATCCATTAGAAGAGTCAAGTAGAGCATAAAATCTACTATCTTCTATGATTTAAAAGATTTATCATCAATTTTATCGTCGAGACTCAGCTTATTAAATAATCCACATCATCGATTCACCCCTGCACTACGGCCAAGTATATTCTTTAGTATCACGACCACAAATTATCCATGCACTACGGGCCAAGGATAATTGTGTTTTCATCAACGATCATGATCATGCCATAAAACAATTCATCTTTGCACCCTTAGCCGAAGAGAACCTATGGCTATGATCATACCAAAAACTGTCCATCAATGCACTACGGGCCAATGAGGACTTTTACCACATCATTTGTAATATTACGGTCATGATTATACCGAATAATTCCTGGTCATAATCATACCAAGTCCATCTATGCACTACGGCCAAAGATGACTTTCATAACAATATTAGCATGAGGATGATGACAATGACATAATAATTCAATAAAACAAGTTCAAGGATAAATTTTAAAGATTTATTATTTAATTTATCCAGAATTCAATAATGTCCAAATTGTCAACATGATACTTCTTTGTGGAGTAAAATTCAAGAATAATACTTTATCAAAAATTATTTGGACCGAAAAGAAATCAATTTTTGTCATGAATAGTGCCCCGGGTGAATAGTACCCCGTGAATAGTACTTCGGGAATAGTAAGCCCGTGAATAGTACTTCGACATGAAATAGTTAAAACTTATCAAGAATGCTCAAAATAATATTTTCATGAAAAGATACTAGATAAAGCTCAAATACCAAGGATATTCTACTAATTTCATGGAGTATAGAAGCCAAAACTTTAACCAAATGAGTATAGAATTCGAAATTTGAAACGAAATAATATTACTTAAATACTACAGAGTATGGAAAAAAATATTATTTCAAGCGAATATTGAACAAAATTAACATCCCTTACGAATATTAAACGAAAATAATATTCCTTTCGAATATTGAATGAATATAATATACCTTTCAAATATTAAATAAAAATAATATTTATTGCGAATATTGAACAAAATAATATTCATACGAATATGAAAAATAATATCTCTTCAGAATATTAAATAAATAATACCCCTTACCTCAAAAATAGAGCAATTCCGACTGGTATAGCGGATATATTCTTGAAGAAAATTTTCACTATTTTCTACACTCAAAGCTTTCTAAAACTCGAAAAAAAAATACGCTAAATATTATAGAAGATGAATTCTCTGATTCTGGTGTGATTTTCAATTCTAAATAAGCATAATATTTATAGGATAATGAAATGATACTATTTAGAAAATAATCAAGGATGCATAGTTTAGAAAACTCACGGATGAATTCGGCGAAGGAAAAACTGATTTTTCTGATTTTTACTATTCATTACTGTGCAATAAAATATTCTAATAAAACAGAAACTTTAAATAAAATATAATATATTATATTTATAATCTAATAAAACAAAACTTTATATATATATATATATATATATATATATATATATATATATATATATATATATATATCTTCCCACAAACATACGGTAACCCAAAATCACATATAACTTTAATTCCCTTCTTTCCAAGGTATCTTCCCCCACCCCCCTTTTCTTCCCACCACACACACACATATTAAAACACATGCACACCCACACATACATTTATATATATATATATATATATATATATATATATATATATATATATATTTATATATATAACACATTCACACACACACACATAAATTATATATATAATCACACACACCCACACACATCGCACACTTCCCTCTCTTCCAAGGCAACAATCCCCCACCCCTCTTCTTTTTTCTTCATCCCATACACATTTCTTCCCACCATTCCCCACTTTCATTATTATATATATATCTTATATAATTTCCACACCATTTTCATTTTTCTTCCCATATACACACACACACCTTACACCTTTCCCTTTTCCAGCAACCTGTTACTTTCACACACATCACTCTCACTTCTTTTCCACCACTTTCCACTCATACACACATCATATATATATATATATATATATATATATATACACACACACACACATCACATACATATATATATATATATAAATTCCCTCCCCTTTATGTATACTCTCCCCCCCCATTTCCAAAATCATTTCTTCCACACATGGGCCCCACATGTGGCCCCCACCTTTATATAAAGAATAAATTTTTATCGATTATTTTGAAAAATAGGTAAATGGGGGTCCGCATAGTACGTCAATTTTTATAACAAATACTTCATAAAAATCACTTCAATATTTTTAACAACATCTATAATCATTATTATAATTTGCAATATTTAACAATCAGGTCGTTCTCAGGAAAGAGGGGGCTTTCCGATAAGGATTTATCACTATTGGCGCGCAATTAGGTGACCAAACCTCTCCTTGACAGAACTTCTAGACATCGTAAATATTGTAAATAATAATATGAATAACTTGTTATCTCAATTATTGATTTAATAATATATAAAATATTGACAATAATTGAATCAAATAACGTGAGATACTATGCAGCAATTACTGTAGCAATAATTGAACAAAACTGAGTGACTTCTCACGTAAGCATCAATAATCAATATTGTGTGCTATTATGCAACCACGCGTATTACTGTACTTTTACTACCGGGTAGTTCAACATTCTAACGGTAAAACTTAAGCCGTTATTTTCATAAAAAGATATTTCTGTCGTTTTCTCATTCCAACAATAATTCCGTTGTGAGGTCCACCAATGATTGCGTCGTTGTACGAATATACCCTATTAAAACGAATATTTTCCGACCAATCGAATATTTTATAACCACTTGCTTACTTTGCAAAATTTGTAAAAATTACCCACAAGTATAACATTATATCAAATCCACAGTGTAATATTAAAATAATATTTCTAGAAATTTAAATATTTTATTCATAAAATTTGGGATCTTACAATCTCCCCTCCTTATGAAATTTTGCCCTCAAAATTTACGTACGTACTTGGTATGCCGAACAGATGAGGATACCTTGTCAGATTCTAACTCTTGAGGTATAACCTTTGAGCGCATAATATGCTTCTTCTTATCCAACATTTTAACAAATATCTCCTCATACGTTAAATCTTTTTGCTATCTTGTCTAGTTCTAATTCAATAATGTGGTTTGGGTCGTCCACATATTTTCGTAACATCAATACGTGAAAAACGTTATGAACACGCGACATACTTGGCAGTAAAACGAGTCTATAGGTCACAGTTCCTACTCGATCAAGGATTTCAAATGGGCCAATTAAATCGAGGGTTGAGATTTTCTCTCTTCTTGCTTCTAGAATAACGCCTTCTTGAACCTTCTTCTTCGTATTCATCAGCTCCGGGTGTGAAGTTTGAGCAACTTTAAATTTATCAATTAAAGTCGGTTTTACTCGTATATTTTCTATCTTTACTTGGGTTCTCTAGAATCTTTAACTCTATCTTCATCATTTGTAAGTCATACGAAATGGGTTTTTTTGTGTTAACAACATCGCACTTGTAAACGCATACAATCTTTTACTCAACGTGTCAGCTACCACGTTCTCTTTTCTAGGATGATATTAAATGGTATGGTCGTAATCTTCAATAGCTCGAGCCAACGTCTTTGGCGCATGTTACGTTCGTTTTTGGTGAAAAAAATATTTGAGGGTTTTAGAAATGGGTTTGGTACTGGGGTCAAATTTAAACGTTGAACGCAAGTAGGAGAAATAAAAGAATGGGTAGAACCGATATCGAATAAGGTATAAACTTCGCAAGAGTTTATGATTAACATACCCGTGATAGCTACGTTCGGGTTCCTCGACAAACGCTCTCACTTAAACTACCGACTTTAACTTGTTTGAGACATCCTTTGGCGTCACCATTCTAGCTGGACTTGACTTCACTACACGACAAAATCCAGCTAAGTGACCTTCTCTTCCGCAATTGAAACACGCTTTGGGTTGCTGCGTACAGTTTGGACGGATGTGTCCCTCCTGTCTGTATTTGAAACATACGATCGGTGGTCGTTCTTCTTCCTTAGAAACGGGTGCTGCTGTCTTTCCATTATTATTGAGCCTTATCTTCTTGAAGTTGTTCTCACTTAATTCACCTTTCCTATTATCCTGACCATGATTACCATCGAAGTGGTTACCATTTCTGGAATATTGATTCCTTCCACGTTTGTTGTCACCGCTTCGATGACTGCTACCATTGGTATTATCGATTTGCCATCTGCTCTCTCTTGGTTGGGTTGACTCGTTATCGCGCTCCAATAACTGAGCCCTATTTACAACATCTGAATACAAACACAGTTTGTGAGAAATTAGGTATTGACGTATCTCGGGTTTCAAACCTCTTAGAAACATCCGCGTCATTCTCTCCCCGTTATCAACTAAGTGGGACGCAAACCGGGATAACTCGGCAAACTTAACTTCGTACTATGACACGGTCATATTGTTCTGCTCCAGCTTGATGAACTCTATCTCCTTCGTGTGACGAATACTTTTGGAAAAGTACTTGTCATTGAACAGTTCTTAGAACTTCTCCCAAGACATTTTGAGTGCGTCAAGCTAGGTACGTTTTACATATTCCCATCAGTGATCTACTTCTTCACGCAACATAAAGATGGCGAATGGAACCTTTTGCTCCTCTGAGCATTCCAAGATATCAAATATCTTGGTAATCTGCTTTATCCACGTCTCTGCCTTAAGTGGTTTTGGCTCTCCAATAAATTCTGATGGTCCCAACTCCTTGAACTGTTTAGCGGTGACCGTCCGAGAGTTGCCAGTGTTTCCACCTACATTTTGGACATGAGTCTCTCTTGCCTGATGTTGTACGAATTGCAGAAAGCTCCTAAACATTCCATCGTTCGCCATTTGATCGGCGTTATTGTTTACTTGAGGATTGTTTCCTTCCTGCACATTATCCTGGTTATTGATCGTCGGTGACTCAACGGTCTCATGTGTTTCATTGCTTATCTCAATATTTTCAGATGCCATTCTCAAACACTGTCACAAAACAAGGATTAATTGAAATGTCAAATATTATCTCTATACTCTGACCGACTAATTAAATACCAAATAAACTTAGGTAGATCATACTAGTGAAGTAATTCCCCGTCTCTCCCCTCCTAGTTCTTATCTCACATCTCAGCCATGGATCATATCCCTAAGCTTTGATACCAACTATGACGCCCCCAAAATAGGTATACATCACCCATCTTGAGTCGCCAAATACATGGTACAAAATTCAAATATAACTGTCCTGTAAAATACGACAAAACATAAGCTGTGAGTTTTAATACAAATATTATCTTCTAGACAATATTCAAACTCAAAATAAGTTCTCAACACATTTATTATCACACTATTTCACAGAATAGTGAGGACTACTAATGCAAACATCTGGACTGTCACTCCGTTCCCTGACTAGTCCCAGCTATATTCTCAATTCTTGAAGAGAACAGTGAAAGAAAGGGTGAGCTCAACTAGCCCAGTAAGAAATATTATGACTAAGATAATGCAAAATAAATTATCCTTAACCTTCAACAGTATAACAACTGATATAATATAATAGACAACAAGTTTTAGATCAACAACTGCAGCGGAATAAGCAATCCATTAGAAGAGTCAAGTAGAGCATAAAATCTACTATCTTCTATGATTTAAAAGATTTATCATCAATTTTATCGCTGAGACTCAGCTTAATAAATAATCCACATCATCGATTCACCCCTGCACTACGGCCAAGGATATTCTTTAGTATCACGACCACGAATTATCCAGGCACTACGGGCCAATGATAATTGTGTTTTCATCAACGATCATGATCATGCCATAAAACAATTCATCTTTGCACCCTTGGCTGAAGAGAACCCATGACCATGATCATACGAAAAACTGTCCACCAATGCACTACAAGCCAATGAGGACTTTTACCACATCATTTGTAACATTACGGTCATGATTATACTGAAAAATCCCTGGTCATAATCATACCAAGTCCATCTATGCACTACGGCCAAAGATGACTTTCATAACAATATTAGCATGAGGATGATGACAATGACATAATAATTCAATAAAACAAGTTCAATGATAAATTTTAAAAATTTATAATTTAATTTTTCCAAAATTCAATAATGTCCAAATTGCCAACATGATACTGCTTTGTGGAGTAAAATTCAAGAATAATACTGTATCAAAAATGATTTGGACCGAAAAGAAATTAATTTTTGTCATGAATAGTGCCCCGGGTGAATAGTACCCGAGTGAATAGTACCCTATGAATAGTACTTCAAGAATAGTAACCCTGTGAATAGTACTCTGACATGAAATGTTTTAAAACTTATCAAAAACGCTTAGAATAATATTTTCATAAAAAGATACTGGATGAAGCACAAATATAAAGGATATTCTACTAATTTTATGGAGTATAGAAGCCAAAACTTTAACCAAATGAGTATAGAATTCGAAATCTGAAACGAAATAATATTACTTACATACTACAGAGTATGGAAGAAAATATTAATTCAAACGAATATTGAACAAAATTAACATCCCTTATGAATATTAAACGAAAATAATATTCCTTTCGAATATTGAATTAATATAATATACCTTTTGAATATTAAATGAAAATAATATTTATTGCGAATATTGAACGAAATAATATTCATAAGAATATGAAAAATAATATCTCTTCAGAATATTAAATAAATAATATCTCTTACCTAAAAAATAGAGCAATTCCGACTGGTATAGCGGATATATTCTTGAAGAAAACTTTCACTATTTTCTACACTCAAAGCTTTCTAAAACTCGAAAGAAATGCGCTCAATATTATAGAAGAAGAATTCTCTGATTCTGGTGTGATTTTCAATTCTAAATAAGCATCCTATTT
Organism: Panax notoginseng; assembly: GCA_016801055.1. NCBI lineage: Eukaryota > Viridiplantae > Streptophyta > Magnoliopsida > Apiales > Araliaceae > Panax > Panax notoginseng. Next base: position 102,913,785 of record CM029021.1, read on the forward strand.
ATAGGAGAATGGAATAATACTATTTAGAAAGTAATCACGGATGCACAGTTTAGAAAACTCACGGATGAATTCGACGGAGGAAAAACGAATTTTTCTGATTTTTACTATTCATTACAGTGCAATAAAATATTCTAATAGAACAGAAACATTAAATAAAATATAATATATTCTATTTATAGTCTAATAAAACAAAACTTTATATATATATATATATATATATATATATATATATATATATATATATATATATATATATATATATATATATATATATCTTCCAACAAAAATGCGGTAACCCAAAATCACATATAACTTTAATTCCCTTCTTTCCAAGGTATCTTCCCCACCCCCCCTTTTCTTCCCACCACACACACATATTAAAACACATGCACACCCACACACACAATTATATGTCATATATATATATATATATATATATATATATATATATATATATATATATATATATATATATCCTCACATGTTATATATATATATGACACATTCACACACACACACACACAAATTATATATATAATCACACACATCACACACTTCCCTCTCTTCCAAGGAAACTATCCCCCACCCTTTTTTCTTTTTTCTTCATCCCATTATTCCCCACTTTCATTATTATTATTATTATTATTTATTATTATTATTATTATTATTATTATTATTATATATATATATATATATATATATATATATATAATTTCCACACCGTTTTCATTTTTCTTCCCATATACACACACACACACCTTACACCTTTCACTTTTCCAGCAACTTGTCACTTTCACACACATCACTCTCACTTCTTTTCCACCACTTTCCACTCACACACACATAATATACATACATATATATATATATATATATATATATATATATATATATATATACATACACACATCACATACTTATATATATAAATTCCCTCCCCTTTACGTATACTCCCCCCCCCCCCCAATTTCCAAAATCATGTCTTCCACACGTGGGCCCCACATATGGCCCCCACCTTTATTATAAAGAATATATTTTTATCGATTATTTTGAAAAATAGATAAATGGGGGTCCAAATAATACGTCAATATTTATAACAAATACTTCATAAAAATCACTTCAATATTTTTAACAACATTTATCATCATTATTATAATTCGCAATATTTAACAACCAGATCGTTCACATGAAAGAGGGGGCTTTCTAATAAGAATTTCTCCCTATTGGCGCGCAATTGGGTGACCAAACATCTCTTTAACAGAACTTCTAGATATCTTTAATATTGCAAATAATAATATGAATAACTTGTCATCTCAATTATTGATTTAATAATATATAAAATAATGATAATAATTAAATTAAATAACGTGAGATACTGTGCAGCAATTACTGTAGCAATAATTGAACAAAACTGAGTGACTTCTCACGTAAGCATCAATAATCAATATTTTGTGCTACTATGCAACCACGTGTATTACTGTACTTTTACTACCGGGTAGTTCAACAGTCTAACGGTAAAACTTACGCCGTTATTTTCATAAAAAGATATTTCTGTCATTTTTTCATTTCGACAATAAATCCGGTATGGGGTCCACCAATGATTGCGTCGTTGTACGAATATTCCCCGACCAATCGAATATTTTATAACCACTTGCTTACTTTGCAAAATTTGTAAATATTACCCACAACTATAACATTATATCAAATCTACACTATAATATTAAAAAAATATTTCTAGAAAATTAAATCTTTTATTCATAAAATTTGGGGTCTTACAGTTATAGACTGATAGGATTATCTGATAATATGTTTAGGTTATTTTAAGTACTGTGATGATATTATTCTAATTGGTATATCAATATTATTTATATATTAGGTTCAGACAAAGCTTATTAAATTGCATAGCGGTAATTAATCAACGTTTTAGGCAAGTTGTACTTAATTCTACTTAGAGTTGTTTCATTCAGATATGCTTATGGATAATCATTGTTGATTGCCATTGTAGAATTGTACTCTATATATAGTGCATGTATAAGTCAGGTATGAAAGGCTGATCACCTTCATTATCATTCGGTCCAGATATATTTGTTCATGTTTAATACTTGTTCAGTCAAAAGTTTATTCGTGCTAATTCACAACTATATTGTTGAATTATAGCCAGCTTATTATTCAGATTCTTTCAATCATGATATATCCTTAAATAAATTTAAAATTGTTAGGCAACCTTTATGCTCACCCTTGCTATATCATGATAAAATATTACAGATTAAGGCGAATGCGTTGGATACAAGGAAAGGTTAAAGATAGTTCTAACTTTAAGATAATGTGTGCAGCCAGATTTGTAATAGTATTGTATGATAATAATGTTATATGTTAGACAAGTTATGAATTGTGTATAAGTTAAGGTTACTCGACCTTGGGAAAAAATGTGTAAGGTTATTGTATAAACAATTTATGTTTATATATTCCGCAAATAGTAATAGTTGTAGAGTGATTGTACCAGATCCGCGGTGATTCGGGACCGAATTCGGGGCTCTCACAGTTGGTATCAAAGCTTTAGGTTATGAACCATCGGTAGGAATACCTGAGACTAATAACCGCAGTGATTAGGATAAGTGTTAACTCAAATAGAGTTAATTGGTCGGTAAGATTCAAAGACGAATCTCGGCGAGTTATAAGATACAGAGTTCCCTAACTCTGATAATAAAGTTGAACAGTAGTGATGAATAGATCGAGTCTAAAGGACTAAAAGAACAGTGATAGGAGATCGTAAAACAAAACGATCAAGACATAGAAATGAAACATAATATATACGATGAGATCACTCCGTGATCTGATAAAGTGATAGTAGGGAAAAGAATCAATCTAATGATTGAACATTTTACAGCAAGATTACTGAGTGTCAGTTGTATTATGAATTGGTACAGATTCAGGAAATGGTTATGAATACGAGTTCAATAAAATTTGTATTGAGAAGGGAGTTAAGATTAGGTGGGGATTTCAATTAAGGACTCATGTCAGCAGCTGAGTTGTATGATTCCTTGTATGGGCGGTGAATTGTACTTGGTGTAAAAACCACTTAGTTTCTGGCAATGATAATCCTTAAAATATTTGTGTCGCGCTATTTGCTATATGCATGTTAAGAGGGTGATTCATTTCTCATGTGTATAACAGATAGATAGGTTATATGTAGAGAATATAAGGTGAAGTACGAGTTCTTAAAACTCATACTTATGTGACATTCTTGATTCATAGTTATATGAAATGTTTATGAATCCCTCAGCGAATGGACGCCAAAGGTTTGACTAGGACAAGTTCTTAAACTCATATGATTGTGGCAAGTTCATGAACTCATAAGTGTGGTTTGACAAACTGGGTATAGTTGTGTGTAATTGAAGTATTAAAGATAATAGGAATAGATAGATTATTTAAGCAAATGATAATTAGTGGAGACATAGTTGTTTTTCAAAAGTCCTAGCTATGCTAGACTTCGAAATTTTGACATCAAGCTAAATACGCACTATGTGCTTTTGAAAAAAAAATGTAGACTCGTAATCATTTTTGGAACGGTTTAAAGTATAGTATATGCTACTTATTTCGGCTAGACGCAAATGATTTGAAATATCAAAATATATTTTTATTTATCACTCATGTACTATGTAACCTGGTGCAGAGATGATAAAAGTTGATAGAGTTATAAATGTAGGAATACTTAGTGTGAATTCGATCTAAAAATCATTGTTCCACTATTGTATGATGTGTTATGACAAATTCATACGATGACGGCATCCTCAAACAAACTGTTAATACAGTACGACATCATGACGTCATTCTCAAAAATATTTTCAAAAATATTAATTTACCAACGGGGTTTGGCTACACCTAAATAATTCGATTGAATTGAATTATTGATATGAGTCTATGCTATTTGATTCAGCTAGACTAATGTTTATAAAACTCTAAGAGTTCTTTGAAATTTTTTATGAACCAAATTATTTTGGTGCGGAATCCATTAAGACTGAGGTAAAATTTTTGTGCATATAGCAGTGACGAGAAACAGATTCGACCAGTAGTACTCAATAAGTACAGGGCATATTGAGCTAATTACCCACTATGACCATAAGTTATGACGGTTAACGGATGAATTTCCATATAACCTTTGAGAAAATGATAGACAATAGTCTATATAACCCCTTAGCACAATTGAAAATTTTTAATTCTTGTGAGGAATGTATTGGGTAGCATGTAAGGCTGAGTATGAATGATGTATGGTGTATGGTGTAAGGTGTAAGGTAAATTTCGGGGACGAAATTTTTAGAAGAAGGGGTGAATGTGACAACTCGAGAATTTAGAAAATTTTTAAAATTTTAATTAATTGATTTAAGGTTCAATATTAGAACCTAGACAAGAAAATAAGTGTATGCGTTTGATATTTTTGAGAAGGAATTTTGAGGATTTCAAAATTCTGTGAAGGATTTTGGTGAATTATTCAGGATTAAGCGTATAAGAGTATATGTTCTGTGTATATGGTTATATATGTGTATAGTAAGTGGTTAAGGGTCAAGGGTTGACCAGATATACCCTAATATTATATTAAGAACGTTAACGTTCAGTTATAAAATTCTTACGATTTATAAGAAACTCTAAAATCGGTTCTGGAAACCCTAATTTTAGTTCTGAAAATTCAAAACCCTAATTTGGTAATTCAAATGCTAGTATAAGGTTTAAACATTATTAATATTAACCTAATTAGGGATAACCCTAATTGATTTAGAAATTCCTAATTTTTGGATTAGAAACCCTAATTTATAATTAGGGAAAACCTAATTGTTAATTTAATAATTTTAAGGTTAATTAGGAAACCTTAATCCTAATTTTCAAGTATTAGGAAACCTTACACCAATTAGGAAATCTAATTTCTAAATTAGAAAGATTATTTTTCTATTTAAAATCCTAATGACCAATTTTGACCCTAATTGCTAAATTAGCAATTTTAATTAGGAAATAATTATCCTAATTAGCAAGCTTGGATTATGATTATGAAATTTTAATATAATTAAAAAATTCTAATTATAATTTAGAAATATTAATTTTCTATTTTGAAAACCTAATTTGGAAATTCTAGAATTTATTTTTAAAACCTAAGGGTTCAAACCCTAAACCCTAAGGGTTAGGGCAAAAGATCATGTTGCCATTAAATTTGTGTGCAAAATGACCTTAATATCCTTATTGCATTATTTGACTTAACTTATAAATCTAGTCCTATCTTGGGTTGGTGAGCTACCCTAGCACTAGCATGAGACTTATTTGTCTAGCAATCAGCCATCTAGATCAGCCAACATGCATTGCATTAAGTCATTTATATAGATTAAGAGAGAGAAAATAGTTACTTCCATTTTCATTTTTCTCCAAGCACTTCTCTCTCTAAAATCCTAAAATGGGGAGTGGGAGAGAGTCAGATACAAAGCTAAGATCATGTGTTAGCATCCCAATATCATATCACTAAGATCAGAATCAAGGATCAAAGTTAGAAAATGTATAAACCCTAAAATTTCGAAATCAGTGATCTTATATTATATGTTGTAATTGATTGTTTAAAGTAATATATTAAGGTGTCACTTGATGATCTAGGTTGCTATATAGTGAATCCATAACATCAAAGTGCTCGAAATAGTCTTTTTTAGAAATATGGGAAAAGATGGAGAAATGGCCTGACAGTCATATGTTAGAGGCCTTAAATCTCTCTGTGTTAATGGTTAGGTGTGTTTTATGTTGTAGATCTGTTCTTTGTTGTTGGGGCTTGGATCTGAGACTTGAATCAAGCTCAGATCATGTGTTTATTGCAAGTTATGATTGGTCAAAGTGCGTTGACCGAGCACGACTTCTGGAAATCTGGGCATACCTTGATCTTGCTTGTCTTTTATGTATTATGTCACGTTGTTGTTTTGTAGTTGCAGCTTGACATGAGGACTACATGTTAAAGCCTTTAGATCACCCAGATCCATAACAGAAACGATGTTATAGACGGTCAAACAGGGGTAGACCATCATGCCGGATGAAGATTCTGGAAAACCCAAAAATCTTCAAAGGCAGTTCTTGGCATGCACTTTGACCAGCCTTTATATGTCTTATGTGATGTTGTTGTTATGATCTAATGCTATAAAATTGTTGTAAGACCCCAACTTTTATAAATAAAGACGAATTTTCTATAAATATCATTTTTGAATATTATGGAGTTAATTTGATATAATGTTATAGTTGTGGGTAATATTTATAAATTTTGTAAAGTACGCAAGTTGTTATATAATATTCGATTGGTCAGAGAATATTCGTTTTAACAGGGAATATTCGTACAACGACACAATCATTGGTGGACCCCACAACAGAATTATTGTCGGATTGAGAAAATGACAAAAATATTTTATTAAAAATAACGGCGAAAGTTTTACCATTGTTACTGTTGAACTACTCGGTAGTAAAAGTACAGTAATACGTGTGGTTGCATAGTAACACACGGTATTGATTATTAATGCTTATGTGAGAAGTCACCCAGTTTGATTCAGTTATTGTCAGTTAATAATATGAATTATTTAGCGATAATGACGTTTTGTTTTATTCGTATTATTAACGTAATAAAATAGAAACATCTTTTTATATAAAACAGAATACTTTATTAAAGTTATTCTATAAATAGAATATATTATATTTTATTTAAAAGATTTTTCTTTAAATATGGACCGTCAAATTAAAGTAATCAATCTGGACCGTTCATGGATTAGTTACTATGCATTCTATTTTTCTATAAATAGCAACTCATTCCTTCATTAGTTCTTACGAATTCACTGAACTCTGGAGAGAGAAACTATAGAGAGAGAGAAGAAGAGTGTTCTGCTACTTAACTACTTCCTTATTTCAGCTCTTCTTTAAAACGGTAAGGGATATTATTTGTTGTACTCGTAAGGGGTGTTATTCTTTCTTATTCATGAAGAGAACTGTTGTTATTCCATTTCTTATTATTCTGTTGGAATAACCTGTATATGCGGTCTACCCTATACTTGGTGACATTCTTCTATTATTCTGTTGGAACATCCTGTCTGTGTGTTTTACACCGGACCTGGTTCCGTTTTTATTATTATTCTGTTGGAACATCCTGTCTGTGTGTTTTACACCGGACCTGGTTCCGTTTTTATTATTATTCTGTTGGAACATCCTGTCTGTTTGTTTTACACCGGACCTGGTTCCGTCTTGTTATTATTCTGTTGGAACATCCTGTCTGTGTGTTTTACACCGGACCTGGTTCCATTATTTATTATTCTGTCGGAATATCTTGTCTGTGCGTTTACGCCGGACCTGGTTCCATTATTTATTATTCTGTTGGAATAACCTGTCTGTGCGGTCTATCGGATGCATGGTGATTTCTTTTGTTATTCCATTATTTATTATACTCAGTTGGTTAAGTTTTGACTTCTATACTCCATGAAATTTATGGAATATCCTTGATAATTGCGTTTCATCCAGTATCTTTTCATGAAAATATTCTTCTAAGCATTCTTGAATTTTACTCCACAAAGCAGTATCATGTTGACAATTTGGACGTTGTTAATTCTTGGATAAATTAATTCTTGAACTTGTTTTATTGAATTCTTATATCATTGTCATCATCCTCATGTTTATAGAATGTTAAAAGTCATCTGTGACCTGTAGTGCATAGATGGACTTGGTATGATTATGACCAGGGATTATTCGGTATAATCATGACCGTAATGTTACAATTGATGTGGTAAAAGTCTTCATTGGCCCGTAGTGCGTTGATGGACTGTTGTTGGCATGATCATGACCATTAATGAATACACGAATATCCTTGGCCGTAGTGCAGGGGTGATTCGATGATGTGGATTATTTTATTAAGCTGAGTTCCAACGATAACAGTGTTGAAAAACCTTTTAAATCATAAAAGATAGTAGAGTTTATTTTCTACTTGACTCTTTTAATGGATTGCTTGTTCCGCTGCAGTTAAACTTGATGTCTATTATATTTTATCAGTGTAACACTGTTGAAGGCTAATGATAAATTATTCTGCATTATCTTAGTCATAATATTTCTTACTGGGCTAGTTGAGCTCACCCTTTCTTTCACTGTTCTCTTCAGGAAATGAGAACGTAGCTGGGGCAAGTCGGGGAACGGAGTGATGGTCCGAATGATAGTATTAGTTAGTAGTCCTCACTATTCTATGTAATAGTGTGTTATTAAATGTAATGATGACTGCTTTTGAGTATAAATACTCTCTAGAAGATAATATTTGTATTCAAACTCACAGTTTATGTTTTATCGTATTGTACACGACAGTTGTATTAGTAAGTTGTATTTGTATTCTGTACTATGTATTTGACGACCCGAGATGGGTGATGTATACCTAATTTTGGGGGCGTCACAGTTGGTATCAGAGCTTAGGGATATGATCCCTGGCTAAGATGTGAGAATAGAACTAGGAGGGGAGAGACGGAGAATTCCTTCGCTAGTATGACCTACCTAAGTTTATTTACATGACATTTAATTGGTCGGTCAGAATATAAGGATAATATATGACATATCAATTAACTTATATTTTGTGGCAGTATCTGAAAATGGCATCTGAGAATGTTGAGATTAGCAATGGAGCACAGGCGACTGTTGATTCGCCACATATCAATAATCAGGATAATGTGCATCAGGAAGGTGACAATCCTCTTGCAAACAACAACACTGACCAGATGATGAATGATGGAATGTTCAGAAACTTTATGCAGTTCATGCAACAGCAGGCGAGAGCGGCTCCTGTCCAAAATATAGGTGGAAACACTGAAAACTCTCGTACGGTCACCGCTAAACAGTTCAAGGAGCTGGGACCACCAGAGTTTAAGGGAGAGCCAAAACCACTTATATCGGAAACATAGATAAAGTAGATTACCAAGATATTTAATGTCTTGGGATGCTCCGAGGAGCAAAAGGTTCCCTTTGCCGCCTTTATGTTGCGAGGAGAGGCAGACTACTGGTGGGAATCGATTAAGCGTACTCAACCTGCCGCACTGAAGATGTCTTGGGAGAAGTTCCAAGAGCTGTTCAATGACAAATACTTTTTCGAAAGTGTTTGTCACATGAAGGAGGTGGAGTTCATCAAATTGGAGCAGAATAATATGACCGTGTCGCAGTATGAGGCTAAATTTGCTGAGTTGTCCCGGTTTGCGTCCCACTTGGTGGATAATGAAGAGCGAATGACGCGAATGTTTTTGCGAGGTTTGAAACCTGAGATACGTCAACATCTTATTTCTCATAAACTGTGTTTGTATTCAGATGTTGTGAATAGGCCTCAGTTAGTGGAGCGCGATAACGAGTCAACGCAACCAAAAGAGAGTAGTCGGTAAAATGATAATACTAGTGAGAGCAGTCATCGAAGCGGTGACAACAAGCGTGGAGGGAATCAACAGGCCAGAAATGGTAACCACTTCGGTGGTAATCAGGGCCAAAACAATAAGAATGGTCATTTCAAGAAGAGGAGATTCAACAATGATGGAAAGACGTCAGCACCAGCACCCGTTGTTAAGGAAGGAGAACGATCACCTATCATATGTTTCAAATGCGGAGGGGAGGGGCACATCAGTCCAAACTGCGCGATGCTGTCTAAAGCATGTTATAATTGTGGGAGAGAAGGTCATTTAGCTCGATTTTGTCGTTTACCAAAAACAAGTTCAGCCAAGATGGAGACACCAAAGGCCGTCCCAGAAAAGTCAAAATCGGCAGTGCAAGGGAGAGCGTTTGTTGTGACCTCCCAGAAAGCAAGGAACTCGAATGAGGTTATCACGGGTAAGCTTATCATAAACTCTAACGAAGTCTATACTTTATTTGATACCGGTTCTACCCATTCATTTATTTCTCCTACTTGCGCTCATCGATTAAATTTGACTCCGGAGAAATTAGACTTTGATTTATCTGTTGAAACTCCATTGGAAGAAACCTTCATTACATCCACGGTTTATAAGTCTTGTTGGTTCAAGTTGGTACCCAAACATTACCTGTCGATCTTATTTCATTAAAAATACTTGCATTTGACGTGATTCTAGGGATTGATTGGTTAACTACTCATCATGCAAAAATTGATTGTTTTCGTAAGGTTGTTAGCTTTCATATTCCTAATCGACCTATTTTGCGAATTCAAGCAACCAAACCATTAAAATCAATCGCTGTCATCTCAAGCCATAAAGCTATTCGTTTATTGAAAAACGGATGTCAAGCTTTCTTAGCTCATGTCACGGATCTAAAAAAAAATACGTCAGTTTTGAATGATATTTCTATTGTTAATAAATTCCCTGACGTATTCCCTGAAGAACTTCCTGGCCTACCCCCAGAGCGTGAAATTGAATTTTGTATCGACCTTAAACCCGGTACAAAACCCATTTTTAAAGCCCCATATCGAATGGCTCCTATTGAACTTCAGGAGTTAAAGATCCAACTGCAGAAATTGTTAGACATTGGCTTTATTCGTCCTAGTACTTCTCCTTGGGGTGCTCCTGTGCTATTCGTGAAGAAGAAAGATGGAAGTATGCGACTTTGTATTGATTATCGGGAGTTGAATCATGTCACCATCAAAAACAGGTACCCATTGCCACGTATTGATGACCTGTTTGACCAGTTGCAAGGAGCACAATTCTTTTCAAAGATCGATCTTCGTTCTGGATATCATCAGCTGAAGGTTAGAACTGAGGATATTCCAAAGACGGCTTTCAAAACTCGGTACGGGCATTATGAATTCCTAGTCATGTCCTTTGGATTGACTAATGCTCCTGCTGCCTTCATGGATATGATGAACCGGGTATTCAAGGAATATTTGGATCACTTTGTGGTCGTCTTTATTGATGACATCCTTATTTATTCCAAAAGCCGTGAAGATCATGAGCAACACTTGAGGCTGATACTCCAAAAGCTTCGTGAATACAAGCTTTATGCCAAGTTGAAGAAGTGCGAGTTCTGGCTGGAGGAGGTAGCATTTCTTGGGCACGTAGTATCAAGTCGTGGAATATCTGTTGACCCGACAAAGATTGAAGCTATTCAAAGCTGGGAGCAACCTAAATCAGTGACCGAAGTACGTAGCTTTCTTGGTTTAGCTGGTTATTATCGGAGATTCGTGGAAGGATTTTCTCAAATCGCTAATCCATTAACTCAGCTGACTCGGAAAGATACAAAGTTCGGTTGGAGCGAAGAATGTGAGAAGAGTTTTCAAGAACTCAAGAGGAGACTCATTTCAGCACCTGTTCTAACAATACCATCTGGTTCGGAGGGATTTGTCATCTACAGTGATGCTTCGAGCAAAGGGTTGGGATGCGTCCTCATGCAACATGGAAAAGTCATAGCCTATGCATCAAGACAACTCAAGGAATATGAGAGGAATTATCCTACTCATGATCTAGAGTTGGCAGCTGTTGTCTTTGCACTTAAAATTTGGAGGCATTACTTGTATGAGGAGAAGGTGAAGATCTTTACGGATCATAAAAGCCTCAAATATTTCTTCACTCAAAAGGAACTCAACATGCGACAACGACGTTGGCTTGAACTGTTGAAAGATTATGATCATACCATTCAATACCATCCTGGAAAAGCGAACGTGGTAGCTGACGCATTGAGTAGAAGATCATATGCAAGTACGAGTGCGATATTGTCAACACAAAGGCCCATTTTGTGTGACTTGCAAAGGATGGAGATAGAGTTAAAGACTCCAGGGACCCATGTGATGATGGCAAATATACGAGTAGAACCAACTTTAATCGAAAGAGTTAAAGTTGCTCAAGCTACAGACCTGGAGCTGATGCATATGAGGAAGAAAGTGCAAGAATCGATGAAGAAGGAATACTTCGAGTCAACTCCAGACTTTGTGTTCCTAACAACCCTGATTTAAAGTATGAAATCATGATGGAGGTGCACAACACACCGTTTACAATCCATCCTGGAAGTACCAAAATGTATCATGATCTTCGTCATACATTTTGGTGGAGTAATATGAAGAGAGAGATAGCGCTGTTTATCTCAAGGTGTTTAACTTGTCAACGAGTCAAAGCGGAGCATCAAATACCAAAAGGTCCATTGCAACCACTTGAAATTCCAAAATGAAAGTGGGAGCACATTACCATGGATTTCGTTACCGGTCTTCCTAGGGTGTCTCAAGGTATTGATGCGATTTGGGTCATTGTTGATAGATTGACCAAGTCTGCTTATTTCTTACCGATACGAGAAACTTATACACTTGAATGTCTTGCTCGTATGTACATAAACGAGATTGTAAGACTGCATGGTATGCCAGTATCCATAGTTTCTGACCGAGACCCAAGATTCACTTCACGATTTTGGGTTAGTTTACAAAAAGCTATGGGCACGGATTTACGATTTAGTTCAGCATATCATCCTCAGACGGACGGACAATCAGAGAGGACTATTCAAACTCTAGAAGATTTATTAAGACTCTGTGTCTTTGACTTCAAGGGAAGTTGGGACAAGTTCTTACCATTGGTGGAGTTTTCCTACAACAACAGTTATCAAACAAGTATTGGCATGGCTCCATTCGAAGCATTGTATGGAAGAAAATGCCGTTCTCCAATATGCTGGGATGAGGTGGGTGAAGCAACGTTGTTGGGACCGGAGTTGGTACGTATGACTACAGAAAAGATTCAAACGATCCGACAATGTATAAAAACCTCACAAGATCGACAAAAGAGTTATGCTGATCTTCATCGAAAGGACGTGGAATTTGATATAGGAGATCATGTGTTCTTACGTGTTGCTCCATGGAAAGGAGTTACGAGATTTGGAAAGAGAGGAAAGCTCAATCCTCGATTCATCGGTCCATTTTTAATCCTCGATCGAGTAGGAACTGTGGCTTATAGACTCGCTTTACCGCCAAGTATATCTCGTGTTTATAACGTTTTTCACATATCCATGTTACGTAAATATGTGGAAGACCCGAACCACATTATTGAGTTAGAACTGGACGAAATAGCGGAGGATTTGACGTATGAAGAAGTTCCTGTTCAAATCTTGGATAAGAAGGATCATATTCTACGCTCCAAGGTTATACCTCAAGTCAAAGTTTTGTGGAGAAACCACGATGTTGAGGAAATGACTTGGGAGTTAGAATCTGAAATGAAATCAAGGTATCCTTACCTCTTTGACATACCAGGTACGTACCCTAATTTCGAGGGCGAAATTTCATAAAAAGGGGAGTTTGTAAGACCTCAACTTTTATAAATAAAGACGAATTTTCTATAAATATCATTTTTGAATATTATGGAGTTAATTTGATATAATGTTATAGTTGTGGGTAATATTTATAAATTTTGTAAAGTACGCAAGTTGTTATATAATATTCGATTGATCGGGGAATATTCGTTTTAACAGGGAATATTCGTACAACGACACAATCATTGGTGGACCCCACAACGGAATTATTGTCGGATTGAGAAAACGACAAAAATATTTTATTAAAAATAAAGACGGAAGTTTTACCATTGTTACTGTTAAACTACTCGGTGGTAAAAGTACAGTAATACGTGTGGTTGCATAGTAACACACGGTATTGATTATTAATGCTTATGTGAGAAGTCACTCAGTTTGATTCAATTATTGTCAGTTAATAATATGAATTATTTAGCGATAATGACGTTTTGTTTTATTCGTATTATTAACGTAATAAAACAGAAACATCTTTTTATATAAAACAGAATACTTTATTAAAGTTATTCTATAAATAGAATATATTATATTTTATTTAAAAGGTTTTTCTTTAAATATGGACCGTCAAATTAAAGTAATCAATCTGGACCGTTCATGGATTAGTTACTATGCATTCTATTTTTCTATAAATAGCAACTCATTCCTTCATTAGTTCTTACGAATTCACTGAACTCTGGAGAGAGAAACTATAGAGAGAGAGAAGAAGAGTGTTCTGCTACTTAACTACTTCCTTATTTCAGCTCTTCTTTAAAACGGTAAGGGATATTATTTGTTGTACTCGTAAGGGGTGTTATTCTTTCTTATTCATGAAGAGAACTGTTGTTATTCCATTTCTTATTATTCTGTTGGAATAACCTGTATATGCGGTCTACCCTATACTTGGTGACATTCTTCTATTATTCTGTTGGAACATCCTGTCTGTGTGTTTTACACCGGACCTGGTTCCGTTTTTATTATTATTCTGTTGGAACATCCTGTCTGTGTGTTTTACATCGGACCTGGTTCCGTTTTTATTATTATTCTGTTGGAACATCCTGTCTGTGTGTTTTACACCGGACCTGGTTCCATCTTGTTATTATTCTGTTGGAACATCCTGTCTGTGTATTTTACACCGGACCTGGTTCCATTATTTATTATTCTGTCGGAATATCCTGTCTGTGCGTTTACGCCGGACCTGGTTCCATTATTTATTATTCTGTTGGAATAACCTGTCTGTGCGGTCTATCGGATGCATGGTGATTTCTTTTGTTATTCCATTATTTATTATACTCAGTTGGTTAAGTTTTGACTTCTATACTCCATGAAATTTATGGAATATCCTTGATAATTGCGTTTCATCCAGTATCTTTTCATGAAAATATTCTTCTAAGCATTCTTGAATTTTACTCCACAAAGCAGTATCATGTTGACAATTTGGACGTTGTTAATTCTTGGATAAATTAATTCTTGAACTTGTTTTATTGAATTCTTATATCATTGTCATCATCCTCATGTTTATAGAATGTTAAAAGTCATCTGTGACCTGTAGTGTATAGATGGACTTGGTATGATTATGACCAGGGATTATTCGGTATAATCATGACCGTATGTTACAATTGATGTGGTAAAAGTCTTCATTGGCCCGTAGTGCGTTGATGAACTGTTGTTGGCATGATCATGACCATTAATGAATACACGAATATCCTTGGCCGTAGTGCAGGGGTGATTCGATGATGTGGATTATTTTATTAAGCTGAGTTCCAACGATAACAGTGTTGAAAAACCTTTTAAATCATAAAAGATAGTAGAGTTTATTTTCTACTTGACTCTTTTAATGGATTGCTTGTTCCGCTGCAGTTAAACTTGATGTCTATTATATTTTATCAGTGTAACACTGTTGAAGGCTAATGATAAATTATTCTGCATTATCTTAGTCATAATATTTCTTACTGGGCTAGTTGAGCTCACCCTTTCTTTCACTGTTCTCTTCAGGAAATGAGAACGTAGCTGGGGCAAGTCGGGGAACGGAGTGATGGTCCGAATGATAGTATTAGTTAGTAGTCCTCACTATTCTATGTAATAGTGTGTTAATAAATGTAATGAGGACTCCTTTTGAGTATGAATACTCTCTAGAAGATAATATTTGTATTCAAACTCACAGTTTATGTTTTATCGTATTGTACACGACAGTTGTATTAGTAAGTTGTATTTGTATTCTGTACTATGTATTTGACGACCCAAGATGGGTGATGTATACCTAATTTTGGGGGCGTCACAATTGTACACTAACATCAATACTACATGACTGAATCAATAAAACACCCTAACCAAGCCGGGGACGTGGAGATTAAAAGGACCATAGTAGCACCTACGTCTATTTTTCATTTTCTGGAAAACCTAGAAATGAAGAACATCGTTGTCAGATTTTTTAGAGGCTCAGATCTTCTAAGTGTAAAGTTGTATGGCCTTAAACTTAGTTTTTAGTTTTTGTATTACATGAGTACTACAATTATAACTCATTAGAAAATCCAGAAGAGTGATAACCCATAATCTAGAACTTGTCAAACAAGACACCTTGTCTACTGACATGCGTTTCTGGGTTTGATGAAGAACACGCCAAGAACACCTATAGCGACGGGTCTGTCGCTAGAGGGCCATTTTAGTAATTATTAATTTTTAAAATTGATTATTTTAATTAAATAAATAGAAATAAATAGTTTTTAATTATTAAAAATACAAAATAAATTCCTAAAAATTATTTTAAAGTCTGAAAATTAGTTTTTAATTATTTTGAGTATATTTCATAAATATTTAATATTTTTGGAATATAAATGGTATTTAATTTATTTAATTATAATATTAAATAAATTATTTCAAAATGAGTTTAATACATGAAAAATTATATTATGGTAAAAAAATATATTTTAAGTGACTTTTAATATTTTGTGATGAATTTTATTAATTAATTAATATTAATGATAATTAATTTATTTAAAAACTATATTAAATAAATTATAGAAAAATAGAATTAATGATTTAAAAATCATATAAAAATGATTTAAGTGTTATAAAAATATTTGAAGTTATAAAATATAGCTTTTGATATTTTGTCATAAAAATATTAATATTAATAGCAATTATCAGATAATGAATTTAATTGTTTAAAATCATATAAAGGTGATTTTAAAGTATTAAAAATACTTTGTGAAATTATAAATATATTATAATATTATGACATGTATTTCATTAATATTTGATAATAAATATTAACGATAAAGGAATTATGTGGTATTTAATTCGTATAGATACGTTTTTAATGATTGAAAATTCACGATAAATAATAATAATTATTTGAAAATTATTACGAGCTTATGAAAAATATTTTGACTGGTAATATAATTATCTAAGTTAATTGTTAAGTGTTAGGCACAATTTAATTGAACTTAAACTCGAAATTTTATCCGACTAGATCGTCGGGATGTTAGAATGTTGCCGAATTCAATTCAGAATGAAATAGTTTGACTTGAGGATTGGTTTTATGTGTGTTATGGACTGATAGGATTATGTGATAATGTGTTTAAATTATTTTAAATACTGTGATGATATTATTCTAATTGGTATATCGATATTATTTATATATTAGGTTCAGACAAAGCTTATTAAATTGCATAGCGGTAATCTACGGTTCAGGCAAGTTTTACTTAACTCTACTTAGAGTTGTTTCATTCAGATATGCTTATGGATAATCATTGTTGATTGCCATTGTAGAATTGTATTATGTACATATTGCATGTATAAGTCAGGTATGAAAGGCTGATCACCTTCTTTACCATTCGGTCCAGATATATTTTTTCATGTTTAATACTTGTTCAGCCAAAAGTTTGTTCGTGCTAATTCACAACTATATTGTTGAATTATAGCCAGCTTATTATTCAGATTCTTTCAATCATGATATATCCTTAAATAAATTTAAACTTGTTGGGCAACCTTCATGCTCACCCTTGCTATATCATGATAAAACATTGTAGATTAAAGCGAATGCGTTGGATACAAAGAAAGGTTAAAAAAAGTTCCAGCTTTAAGATAATGTGTGCAGCTAGATTTGTAATAGTATTGTATGATAATAATGTTATATGTTAGACAAGTTATGAATTATGTATAAGTTAAGGTTATTCGACTTTGGGGAAAAATGTGTAAGGTTATTGTATAAACAATTTATGTTTATATCTTCCGCAATAGTTATAGAATGATTGTACCAGATCCGCGGTGATTTAGGACCCGGATTTGGGGCTGTCACACGCGCCGATTCAAAGAACAAATGTAGCGCGCCCGCGCCCTACCTGCAGAACTTTAGAAATTTTCAAAGTGTTCAAGTTTTGAAAACGTGTTTTTAAAACCTTATGTAATTAACATGAATACATGTCAAGCATATAATAATATGTTAATTAACTTATGTTATGTGATTAATTAATAAAACTTAAAAGTCCAATAACATATTCAAATACTAATGTTGGGATTCGATAGGTATATCAAACTATTGATTAATGGATATTGTGAATGTATTGATATGTAGGATTTAATAAAGAACGTTAATTAATCGTAGCTTGTGCAAGAGGCAAGTTTCTAAACCTTACTTTTATATTGAGCAAATATTCTATTTCTAAATTATTATTTTTAAGCCAGTTCCTTAAATTCTAAATTACTCATTGATCAAGTCTTATAATTGTATTTTATATCGAGTAACACTACAAGAAAATGGTCTATCAGTGACCGCTTAATAGCGACCGCATGTAGTCGCAGATAGCTATCAGCGACCGCGTGCAGTCGCTGAAATGCACATCAGCGACCCCTATTAGCGACCGACCCATCGGCGACCGGTATTCGCGACCGAAATGATAAATTCGGTCGCTAAGCTGAGTCAGCAGGGTCCAGGGCCAAAGCTTACGTGGTCCACGTGGCAGCGACCACCATCAGCGACTGCATGCGGTCGCTGAGACTCTCAATATGTCAGTAGTCGCTAATAACTTCAGCGACCGCATGCGGTCGCTGATATGAAAAAAAATAAAAAAATAGATTTTTGTTGTTTTGCAGAATTCCCAAAAACCTGTACCTGTTTTGTACCTGCTTTATCCCAACACACAATCACAACAATATAAATAGCATTCACAACAATATAAACATCATTCATTGTCCACCAACATACACCAAACTAGTATTTAAACCTTTAGAACCCAATATGAATTGAATAAATATAATAACATTTCAAAACTTGTTTAAATAACATACAAACATCCAAATAATGAATATACAAGTACAAGCTTATACTATAACTACAAAACTGATCTAAAGTAGGTACGTCAATCATCATCGCCTCCTTGATCACCCTGTAATTAATAAAATAATAAAACAAGTTACAAATATAGTAACTGTGTTGATACTGATATATATTACGACAATATATACAACAAATTGATTTTATACCTCGTCGCCATCCCTATGCTGTCCTGTTGTTGCTGTCGCTACTGCTTCAGCTAACTCCTCAGGATCAAGAGCCTCAGAAGCCCAAAAGTATCTTCAAAAGATTTTGATCTCGACATATAGCTCTCACACAGTCAGTCGGAGTGTGAACAGCTGGATGACTCGATGACTATGAAGACCGGGTAGCAGAGCTGCCTGAGCCACTGAAGGATGGGCGTCATCATTGTCCTTGACCTTTAATGTAGTTCTTCTTCACAACTGACGCCCTCTCCCACAGCTTTTGATCAATAGTCGGACGTGGAGTGTCTTCAGGATAGCGCTAATTCAATAAACGCTTATAAGTATCATGTCATCATGTTAACAATTAAACAGTTAAAAATAAATTCTGTAAGAACTTGGCAACCAGCTCTAAATTCACCTGTAGCACCTATCTGGGCACTTGACTTTCGTCGTGCCATCCAACTATGGTCTGAATAGAGGTTCATGATACCACGGTACCTACTACAGACAATATTATAAATGTTAACATATGACTTGAGCATATATACTTGTAACCATATGACTTGAGCATACTTGTAAGCATGCATATGATTAACATTTAAGCATACTTGTAAGCATATGACTTGAGCATACTTGTAACCATATGACTTGAGCATACTTGTAAGCATATGAGAAACTTTAAATGTTATTAAATTTAGTATGAGAAACTAAGTAAATGATACTTAGTTTAAGAGTTATATTATATCATGTTATTTTATTTTAATTTGTTTTAAATTTGTTTTTATTGTTTATCGTAAGTGAATACGTAAGGTATTTCATTCATGCTAGCTTTATATCAGAGTTAAAGTATCTCATTTGTACAAGGCTTCACGCTAAGAATTGAAGACTACCACCATCTAAGGCTTCACGCCAAGAATTGAAGAGTCCATCTAAGGCCTCGGCTAACATATTTTAAGATTATACCCCTCACGGTCCCTTTCTACAATCTTTTATGTTTTAGGATAGTCACAACTTGGTTGAGCAATTTATAACTTCTATAACATTTTTGTAGCTTTATTCTTGTATATATAAGTGTTAAATATCCTTGTTTTTCTGTTATAGCAAAAACAGTCTCTTTATTGACCAAGTGTGTCTAGTTACCTTCTCTGTTGCACTAACAGTTATCACTGCCTATTTTGGCTTAACAGCTCCCCAATAGTTTACCATGCTGACAACCAAGCTTGGCTTGGCCCCGTGAGGCTTGGCTAAGCTTGGCGTGGCCTCGTGTGGCCTCGCGGCCCCAAGCCCAACCCATCAGGTTCAACAGTCCCTTAATAGGCTCTAGTGGATCACCAATATAGTTATATCCAATTGATAACCAATAATGGGCATAGCTTTCCTATAACCAAAAGCTATTATATATTTTAAACCTAAAACTGTTCACAATAAAAGAGGTAAAAAAATTTCAACTACAAACTTATACTTATAATACTTAAGAAAATTTTGCCAGAGTCTCCCCTACAATATGGACTAGCCACATACACGACGGCATGCATATATGGACATTTCTAGGCACCCAAGACATAAACCAAGAGAAATATACAAATTTCCAATACAATAAGACCAAAATAATAACGATTGAAGTGCACTGTTCATTATAATGATAAGTAGTCGATTTGGAGAATTACTATCAAGTTTTAATGCATTACACTGAGGGTTAAAGATGCAAGTTCATGTGCAGCCACATAATTATCTATATTATAGACAAACACAAACGAAAAAGGGGAATTTTTTAAACAAAGAACCAACAATAATTTTTGAAAAGAAAACAATGCTGTTTAGTAGCTCAATCAACCTAACAATATCCAAAGAAAATAGTCAGAATATTCATGGACTTTATATGATTATGTCAAATACAAGAACCTTTCTATGCAAGAACAATGGTAAGCAAGCAATAATAATCAAATTCTATTTGTATGGAGTAATTGTGATACTAAAAACAAATTACAACAAAAACCTAAACGAATTACCTAATACCCAGATTAGGGTTACCAGATTTGATAACAAAAACCTATTTTAAAACAAAAATAAATTACCCAATTCGATAGGTGACTAAACGAATTACCCAATACACGGTGTATTCATGCACAGAATCGCCAAATCCAAAAAATTCACATACAATTTCAAACACGAATCAAGAAATTACAATGAATTAAGATAAATACCTGTTTAATTAGAAGATTTGCTCAAACTCGTTTGAAAACAGTCTCTCTCCTTAGGCAGGTGGTAGGTGGCCGGTGTTAGGTGGCCGGTGGCAGGTGGTAGGTGGCAAGTGGCGGCAACGACGACCGAACTCCTCTTCCACTCCCCCCTTTCTCCCTCTTCTCTCTATTTCGGAGCTCCCTCTTTTTTTTCCTTCTCTGTTCTGCGTCGAGCGAATGCCTGATACTGATTTCATTTAGGTTGATCAGCGACCGCTATCTGCGACCACATGCGGTCGTTGATTTTTAATGACATGGACTTATCAGCGACCGCATGCGGTCGCTGATTATAAGTGGTCTCAAAAAACCTACGCGCCAACATTTCCAGCCAAATTTTGGGTGGGAAATTTGTTCTAGCGACCGATCCGCGACCGCGTGCGATCACTGATATAACTTAATGACTAGATTATATATTGGTCGCTGATATCGGTCGCTATTATGAATATCAGCGACCGTATATGTGGTCGCTGATAGAATTGGTTGCTGATAGACCTTTTTCTTGTAGTGTAAGCTCTTGTTCTTAATTGTTCAAGTTCAAGACTTCATATTAGATGTTATAATTCTTTTAAAGCATGAATTCAATTATACAATACTTATTTTGATTGTATATTTTTTTGAATTTTATTCAATTGAATATCAGTTATTGTTGAACCATGTAAGACTAGCGAACCCTTATTGATTCGACTAGTCCATAGTTGATGAACGTTCTAAATTTCAGAAACCTTATTGAATTTATCCAAACCAAACTTCCTTTGGTGTGGACTCTAATGTCAAACTGAGATGAACAACCCTGTATAGGGGATTACTTATGCTTTAGCGTTAGGATATTGTGCACAGTATGGTATTAAGGGTTGATCCCCCTAAGTACGAGTAGAAGAGTCCATAGTCTTATGACTATTAAAAGTTTCAAGTGTAACCCTTGACAACCTATGACATAGTTCAAGGTCTTATTACCCTCAGAAGTTCTTTTGATTCTTGTTATTCATTCTTGATTCAAAAGTTAAGTTCCTTATTTCAGAAGTCTTTGATTCACTCGCATGTTATTATTTGTTGTTACATTATTGTACTTGTGGGCAATCGTGCTCACTCTTGTATAATAATAACATTGCAGTTAAGAACAAAAGGTCCGACGAGCCTTCTACTAGCAAAGACAAGGGCAAGATCAACAAGTGATGAAGACTTGTTGTTTATTTGTTATGTTACATTTTAGACTTATGACAATATTGTGTAAGACTTAATATTTGTTTATGTTTCCGCAATTGAGATTTAAGGTTAGTATGACTTGGGATTGATGTATTTATTTCAGATGATGTAACTCCTTAAGGAGCGGATTTATTTCTATCTAATTTACAATTTCATTTATTATGGGTAGATAGACATATGATGTTTGTATAGTGAACACCAAATCACGTGGGAATTGAAGTACCCGGATTTGGGGGTGTCACATTGCCAGATTAGAAGCCATCAGGATATTCTTTGCCTTTGCTGCTCACATGAAATTCAAAGTCTTTCATATGGATGTAAAAAGTGCATTCCTGAATGGTGAACTTCAAGAAGAAGTATATGGGGAGCAACCTCAAGGTTTCATCAATCCAACTCTCTCTAATTATGTCTATAGATTAGACAAAGCCTTATATGGTCTTAAACAAGCACCTAGAGCATGGTAGGAAACACTAACTAACTTTCCTATTGAAAATAGTTTCACTAGAGGTAGAGTAGATACCACATTATTTCTTAGAAATCATAAATACAAAGTCTTATTAGTTCAAATATATGTTGATGACATTATCTTTGGCTCTACTGATGAAAAATTGTGTAAGAGATTTGCTAAGCTTATGCAGAGCAAGTTCGAAATGAGTATGATGGGTGAGTTGAATTTCTTCTTTGGATTGCAAGTAAAGCAGACTGATGAAGGAATCTTCATAAACTAAGCCAAATACATTAAAGACTTCAAAAGTATGGCATGAAATCAGCCTCTCCCATGAAAACACCAATTGCTCCACCAACCAAGCTTGACAAAAATGAGAAAGGTAAAAGTATTGATATAACTCAATACAGTGGTATGATAGGCTCTCTTCTATATCTAACCGCTAGTAGACCAGACATAATATTTGCAACATGCATATGTGCTAGATTTCAAGCTAATCCTAAGGAATCATACTTAACTACTATAAAAAGGATTTTCAAGTATCTTAAAGGTATACCTCACTTGGGACTTTGGTATCCCAAGGAGTCCTCCTTTGAACTGACAGGATATACAGATGCTGATTTTGCATGCTGCAAAATAGATAAAAAAGTACCAGTGGCACCTGTCAGTTGCTATGAAACAGACTTGTGTCCTGGTTTAGCAAGAAGCAAAACTCAGTATCTACTTCAACTGTAGAAGCTAAATACATTGTTGTTGGCACCTGTTGTGCTCAAATCTTATGGATAAAAAATCAGCTAGCAGACTATGGGTTTGATTTCAAATCTATACATGTTCATTGTGATAACACAAGTGTCATAACAATAACACACAATCCTGTCATGCATTCTAGGACTAAGCATATAGAAATAAGATATCATTTTATTAGGGATCATGTTCAAAATAGAACTATATCTTTACAATACATCTGTAAGACCCCAAATTATTATAAATAAAATCAAATTTCCTCTTTTATTATTGTGAATAATAAGGTATTAATTTGATATAATACTTTGGTTATGGGTGAAATGTGCAAAATTTTCAAAATAAGCAAGTGGTTATAAAATATTCATTTGTTGGGGAATATTCGTTTAGTCGTGGAATATTCTTTCTGTCGGGGAATATTCGTACGACGGCGCAGCCATTTGTGGGCCCCATAACAGATAACGGTCGGATGAAGAAAACGATAAAAATTTAATAACGGCGTAGTTGTTATCGTTAACACTGTTGGAATACCCAGTGGTTAAAATACAGTAATACGCGTGGTTGCATAGTAGCACACGGCATTACACAGTATTGTTGAATTATTGATTCTTATGTAAGAAGGCACTACTCAATAATTGTTACAGTAATTATTGTTCAATATTTTATTTTATTGATTCAATAATTGTTGCGTTGATATTTTATATTATTGTTTCTCAATAATTGTCACTGCACATCATCTCCATTATCAGATCAATAATTCATATTATTTGGAATAATATTATTAGATAGCATTATTTGTAATGTCTAGAAAGTTCTGTCAATGAGAGGTTTGGTCACCTAATTGCGCGCCAGTAAGGAGAAATCCTTATTGGAAAGCCCCCTCTTTCTTGGGAACTGCCTGGTTGTCATAATTGTGATTCTGTAATATTATTTATGAATAATTAATTATTGATTTATATGATAAGGAAATATTTATTTTATGTGGATATAAATGATGGATATATTTATTTTATGTGGATAAAAATGAAGGAATTAATGCTGAGGTGTTTTATCAATATTTTGTCGGATTGAAAGTATTAAAAATCATCCGTTTGTGGATTTCGGATATTTTCTGATTGGAATTTGGAAAAACTATCTTCTACAAAGTTGTAGAAAATTAAATTTTCTATGAAAAACACATGAGATTTGAATTTTTCTGATAAAAGGGCTATTTATTATAAATTTAATTTTTGAAGTTTCGAAAAATTAAATGATTTTTATTAAAACATGGGTGGGCCCCACTTTTGGTTGGTGAAAATATGCTAAGATTTTTATTCAAATGTGGTAGGCTTGAATAGTAGCAGGTAAAGCCATCAGGTAGTAGGTTAGTCTTCTATGGCGTTCTAAGCATTTTTCTATAAATAGGGTGCTTAGTTAGAATTGAAAATCACACCAGAATTCATAAGTTTTCATAGTTAGTACTTTGAGTATTGCTATACGGTGCAAGTTCCTTCAGCACTATATCCTGTATTCCAGTCAGAAGTACTATCTTTGCGAGGTAAGGGATGTTATTTTCTTCGTAAATGATATTATTTCTTCAATATCATTATGCCGAAATATTGGTTTGAACTTTTTATCAAATTTAGAACTTTTTATACGGTACTATTCACGTATATGGTACTATTCACGAATACGGCACTATTCACCGAAAAAAATGAAATTTTCTTCTTTTTGTTCAAGATGTCTATTATGGTTACTATCTTTGATTGTATCAATGTTTTAATCTTTATTTTTGAATTCTTCTTCAAAATTGGTTATTATGGAGTATTATTGAACTTGGATAAACTGTAATACGAATCCCTAATATTTGTTCTTTTATCTCACTGGATTTGTTTTTTAAAGATAATTTTCATCATCCTCAGTTCTAAATGATGATATTACTGAATATCTTTGGCCTGTAGTGCAAAGATGAATGATTACCTAATGAATATTTTTGTCCCGTAGTGCAAAGATGAACAGGTGTTGAGACGAACATGACCAACTGGTGATACAAATGAATATCTTTGGCCTATAGTGCAAAGATGAATATTTGATTCAAGATGTATATTGATTGATGTTACAGGGATAAAACATTGATGATGGACTTTTAAATCTTAGAAGATAGTAGAATTCTTTCTCTACTTGACTCTTCTAATGGATTACTGTTTCCGCTGCAGTTATTGATCTAAAACTTGTTGTCTATTATATTTTATCAGATTTTCTCTGATGAAGACTAATGATAATTTGTTGTATATTATCTTAGTCATAATATTCTTTACTGGGCTAGTTGAGCTCACCCTTTTCCTTTTTGTTCCATTGTTCTTCTCAAGAAGAGAGAATTTAGCAGGAACTAGCCGGGGTATGGAGTGATGATTCAAGATAGTTGTTTAGCAGTCCTCACTATTTTTGTAAAAGAGTGTATCAATAATTGTAATGAGGACTCCTTTTGAGTTTGTATACTCTCTTGTATACAATATTTGTATTCAAACTCACAGTATATGTGTTGTCGTATTTTACACGACAATTATATTACTGAAGTTGTATTTGTTTCTGTACCATGTATCTGGTGACTCAAGATGGGTGATGTATACCTATTTTGGGGGCATCACAACATCCCTACTAAAAATCAACTTGTTGATGTCTTTACAAAGCCTCTAGATTGTCAAGAATCTTCTTCAGAACCAAGTCATGTTGTTTAAACTGCCATAGCCGGACTTTTTTGTTATAGGATCTGGCGATCCTTTGCTGATATAGCTGACCATGGAAGATAGCCGCGGTTCGCCTTTCGTCTATCAGAGACAATTGGTGATACCTGTCTTGTACCCATTGGTTTTCATCCAGCTGAGCGTCGATCAACACTCTGAGAGATTCCATCTCAACTTCTATGGGGAGCACTGCTTCCATCCCATAGGTTAAAGCGTAGGGGGTTGCCCCAGTTGAAGTACGCATTGTGGTCCTGTAGGCTAATAGAGTTAGAGGCAACAGGTCAGGCCAATCTTTGTGGTTGGCTGACATTTTTTTGCATAATCTTCTTGATATTTTTGTTAGCCGCCTCAACATCACCGTTCATCTTCGGACGATAGATGACATAGTTAAGATGTTTGATGTGGAATTTACGGCATAACTCCTCCATCATTTTGTTGTTGAGATTTTTGGCATTGTCTGACACAATCACCTCTGGTTGTCCATATCGACAAATGACATTGTTTCTGATGAAAGCAATGATGACTTCTTTACTGACCCTAGGGAAAGAGGCTGCTTCTATCCACTTGGTGAAGTAGTCGATCATGGTGAAGATAAATCGGTGACCATTACTGGCTTTAGGCTCAACGGGCCCAATAACGTCCATTCCCCACATTGAGAAGGGCCAAGGCGAACTCATATTGTGGAGCTCCCGTGGAGGGGCGTGTATAGCATTCCCATGAATCTGGCACTGATATCATCTTTTGACGTGGTCATGGCAATCAGCCTTAAGAGATAGCCAATAATGTCCCGTCCTGAGGACTTTCTTGACAAGGAGGGGGCCACTCATGTGGGGGCCACAGACTCCGCCATGGATTTCATCCATAAGCCTTTGGGCTTGATCTTTGTCTAGACACCTGAGGAGACCTAGTCCTGCATCTCTTTTATAGAGCGCAACACCACTCAAGTAGAACTTCATAGCAAGTCGATGGATCCACCTTTTCTCAGTCAGGCTTGCCTCAGCGGGTATAGATTTATCTCACAGATATTCCTTGATATGCTGATACCAAGGAGGTTGGATGAGAGGTAGCTCATCCGATACTTCTCCAACGTAATTCCCATAAGCTGGGGCCTTGTGCAGGGAAATTGTGACGCTTGGCAAATGTTCCTTGTCTGATATGCGAATCAAGGAGGCCAAAGTTGCTAATGCGTCCGCGAAATCATTCCTATTATGAGGAATGTGTAGAAAGGAGATTTCTTCGAACTCCAAAGCCATCTTCAAAACCTGCCGATGGTAAGGCAGCAAATGTAATTCCTTGGTTTGATAAACTCCGGTGGATTGTCTGATTACCAACTCTGAATCTCCAAGGACAGTTAACCGCCTGATGCCCATTGAACGGGCAAGTTTTAGCCCCATGAGACAACCTTCATACTCAGCCGTATTGTTGGTGCTGACAAACTATAATTTGACGGCAACGGGATACTGCTCCCCCGTATCAGATACTAGAATGGCTCCAGCTCCAGAACCTTCCATGTTAACAGCTCCATCAAAATACATCTTCCATGATTGGCGTGTATTATACTGATGGTGTTGCTGCACTGTCATTACTCCTTCATCGGGGAAATATATTTCCAAGGGTTTGAAATCCCCTGAAGGTGCGGCGGCCAGTTGATCCGCGATTCCTTGACCTTTGATGAACTTTTGAGTAACATATACAATATCAAATTGTTGTAGGATCAACTGCCATCTGGACAGCCGGTAATTCAACATGGGTTTGTTGAACACATACTTGAGAGGATCCACGCGGGATATGAGATAGGTTGTGTGACCATGGAGGTAATGCTGTAACCTTATGGAAGCCCATGCTAAAGCACAACACGTCTTTTCGATCAGAGTGTACTTGTGTTCACTGCTACTGAACCTTTTGCTGAGGTAATAGATAGCTCGTTCTTGGCCTCTATCGTCTTTCTATCCCAGCATACAGCCCATGGCATTGTCACTTATGGAGAGGTACATAAACAGGGGAACATCATCCTTGGGTGGTACCAAGATAGGAGTTTTGACCAACTGTTTCTTGATTGTAAGGAAGGCATTCTGGCACTCATTATTCCATTTCATGGAGGAGTTCTTCCTTAATAACTTGAAGATTGGCTCACAGGTTGCTGTGAGTTGGGAGATAAACCTGCTGATGAAGTTGATCCTTCCCAAAAATCTCTGTATTTCCTTTTCTGTCTGAGGAATGGGCATTTTCGTGATGGCTTGGATTTTGGTAGGATCCAGGTCAATCCCTTTGTGGCTGACTAGAAATCCTAGCAACTTGCCTGACTTGACACCAAAGGTGCATTTAGCTGGATTCAACATCAAGTTGTACTTACGCAACCTGTTGAACAACTTTCTGAGATGGTCTAGATGGTCATCCTCCCTCCGGGACTTGACAATGATGTCATCCACGTAGATCTCAATCTCTTTATGTATTAGGTCGTGGAAAAGAGCCATCATAGCTCGTTGATAGGTAGCTCCAGCATTAATGAGACCGAATGACAACCGTCTATAGCAAAACGTTCCCCAAGGAGTGATGAAAGCAATCTTCTCACGATCTTCCTTGGCAACCATGATCTGATGGTACCCCGCAAAGCAATCAGCAAAGGAGTACATGTCGTATTGAGCAGTATTATCAATGAGAATGTGGATAAAGGGCACGGGAAAGCTGTCTTTTAAGCAAGCTTTATTCAAGTCCCGGTAATCCACGCAAACTCGTACCTTCCCTCCAGGTTTAGGTACGGGCACGATGTTGGATATCCATTCAGGATATGTAGACACCATGATGATGCCGGCTTGAAATTGTTTCACAATTTCTTCTTTCACCTTTAAACTCCACTCAGGTTTCAATCGCCTGAGCTTTTGCTTGACTGACTTAAATCCCTCTTTAATGGGAAGGCGATGAAGGACAATGTTAGTGGACAAACCCACCATGTCTTCATGAGACCATGCAAACACATCATGGAATTGGGTTAATAGAGTAACCATGTCATTCCGTTGGTTTGGGGTAAGGTCTGAACCAATCTGGATTAACTTAGGGCTTTCTAAGATTCCGAGATTGAAAGAAGTGGTTTGATCAAGGTTGGGTTTGGGTTTGTCTTTGACTCATTCCTGAATTTCTGGAGGCACCTCAATGTTATCCTGGAGATCCATCAAGGCTGAATTCATCTCTACATCAAAGGTACAATCCTTGTGTAGGAGAGGAAACGTATCCGCAAGTACAGACACATCTAAATTCAGAGTCCTGAAACCAAATATGCTTTCACTTAGTATATATGAAATGCGTTGATCATACACAGTGTTAGCATATACTGGCAAAATAAACCGCTAATACTGTACAAAAAAGTAAGCATTTATTGTATCTACAGGGCAGAAAAGAATTTGTGCTCACTTTACCCTTGTCGACCAAAGCAAGGAATGCTGTTCCAATTGGTAAGGGTAAAGTCCGGGTGGACCGCAGTGATGGAGGGATTGTCATCATCCTCCTTGTCCCGAATGATGTCCATTACGTCAGGGCAATCATCGTCTGGGGTGTATTTGTTGGTATGTTCATCATGGACGATGATGCGCATGCCCGACATCATTCGGACAACGTTTTCCTTGATTCTCCACTCCTCTTCTTCGATTGCAGGATCTGGAATAATGATTTTCTTTTCTTCCACCGGTTTCGGCTTAGGAAATAACATTGCCATGACATTGGCGGGAACCTTTACTGGAGGTTGTGCGGACTCAGAGTTTGAAGGCGAGTCAAACGCCACATGGCTGAAGCTGAAGGAATCTGTTGATGCTTATGAGGATTCCTGTGACTAGAGCTGGCAGAATAGCCTAGTCCAGCTGTTCCAACTTGCTTGGTTAGTCGAATGGGGTAACGGATACCCTGGCCATCTTTACCCAACCCTTGTCCTGGCTTATGACCCAACGACATCATTTCTTGCGTGGCTGACATAACCTCATCAGAAATGTGGGGTTCTGGCAGTGGTGCTCCAATAGCGTGGTATTGGGTGTTGCTTTTTTCCAAAGCATGAAAACTGACTGGTTCTACGTCTGCATTGGCATTGATGACCGAAATATCCCCGTGCTGAGGAATCTCTGGTTCAGCATTGACCATAACCAGACTATTATTGATAATGTACTTCAGTTGTTGGTGAAGGGTGGAGGGGACTGCCCCAGCCATATGAATCCACGGTCGTCCCAAGAGCAGGTTGTATCCCGAATCTATCTTGAGCACATGGAAGGATACACAGAATGTATGAGGGCCAATTTCGATTGGCAGCTCAATTACTCCAACCGAATTACGGCGGGCTCCATCAAAAGCTTTGATGATAGTATGGCTACTCCGAATTCGGTTGAGATTGATATTCATCATCACCAAGGTGGCATACGGGCAGATATTCAGAGTGGAACCTCCATCTATTAATACTCCCGCCACCATGTATCCGGAGGACAAGACCGCGATGTGCAACGGTTTGCAATGACCGGTCCCTTCAGATGGTATGTCATCATCAGTGAAGGATATCACATTGCTGTTGAAAATGTGATCAACCATGTGTTGAAATTTTTCTGTATCCACTGATGTCGGGAGATAGGCTTCTTCTAGAACCTTTAACAAGACCTTCCGGTAATTCTCGAAAGTTAGGACCAAGTCCAAAATTGATATTTGCGGTGTAGCTTCCTTCAAGCTTAAAACCACCGAGGCTTCGTTATGACCCACAGCTCGGAGAAATTTTTCAATCTTCTCTATGGGTATTTTTTCCTTTGATTTGGTGGGGGGGTTCATCACCCGATGGGGAAGACATAGTGGATTTTCCTTCGACACTGCAGCAGTGGTATGCGAGGTGGATCCTTCACCTTCTCCATAATTCCACGGAACTTTGCGCAAGCTAACAATAGGATATTGTGCTCTGCATGGCAAGTTGATTAGCTCGGGAGCGGCCACTTTCAAGGGATTGCTTCCTCCTTTGAGCTGAATTATCGGTGTTGTGAGAACAGTAGTAATCCCTTCACCTTCAGTAGATATAACTGCTACCACACTTTTCCACTTGGTAGGGCCTGCATTCTCACTTGCACGTAATACAGTGTCGTTATCTGCCAAGCGCAGTACTCCACTGTCGATGAGATTTTGAATAAGGTGGCGGAGTGCCCAGCATTCTTCTGTGTTGTGACCGCGAGACTGGGAGTGGTATTGACATACTCCATCAGAGTTGTACCGTCCCGAACGGGGGTTGATTGGAGGTAGAAGGGAACTAATCCTTCCTTCATTGATTAACATGTGAAGGATTTCTTCCATGGGTTGACCCAAATAGGTGAATTCCCGTTTGTTGGCGAAATCCCGACGGGCTTTGGCATTTGCTCTCTTCGTCACTTTGTCTTCCAGCATTTCATTTTCTGAAAGGGACGAGGGAATATTCATGACGATTGGTAGGAGACGGGCATGCTCCTGGCTGATTAATTGTCGAGTCAGTTGATGCTGATAAGTCATCAGTTCCGCCAATTGTTCAATTTGTTTGCCAAGAGCTTTGATCTTTCATTCCATGGTGAACTGGAACTTAGCATAATCCCATCTGTCATCACTGTCTTTGATGGTCTGGGGGGAGTCACAGCTGAAGTTGGAACTCTGTCCACTGCTCCAATTAATCATGTTAACCTCTTCTTCTTTATGTTGAGGAAGAGGGTTGTCTTGTACATGAGGTTGATCGGGTTTGGTGACTACGATCTCTCCATTACCTATTAGGTCCTGGATCTTATGTTTCAAGGCCCAACAATCCTGAGTATCATGTCCAGGTGCCCTGGCATGATAAGCACATTTCCTAGCAGCATTGAAACCCCGTCCATTAGGGCTGGCTGGTGGAAGAAGATGCGTAATTTTCTTCTGTGTTGTCAGAAGATTGAGAATGTTCTCAAGTGTATCCCCTAAAGGCGTAAACACTCGATGGCATTTGACTTCTCCACCTTTTGGTACTGGAGGGTTTGCAGACTGTGCTGGAAAGGGAGTGTAGTTTCTCCTTTGAATAGGCATACTTTGATTGCCTTTTTGTCCCTGTAGTATCAGGGAAACATCTTCCTCTTTCTTTTTATGGACCCTCCGGGGGTTGTTCCCATAATTTCCAGATTGGATGTGATCAGCAACAGCTTTGAGTGCGGCTAGGTCTTGAATCTTTCCTGACTTCAACCCCATTTCAGCCATCTCCCCATGTTTAACCATTTCAAAAAATGGTTTGCCGATGCCGGCTAAAACTCTCTCATAGAAGGGAGCTTCTTGTATGTCAATGAATGTCATGACCATTTCTGATTCTGGCATGGCAGGACTAACTTGGGCAGCCAGGCGTCTCCACCTTTGGGTATACTCTCTGAAAGACTCGTTAGACTTT
Organism: Panax notoginseng; assembly: GCA_016801055.1. NCBI lineage: Eukaryota > Viridiplantae > Streptophyta > Magnoliopsida > Apiales > Araliaceae > Panax > Panax notoginseng. The sequence continues at coordinate 102,946,233 of CM029021.1, forward strand.
TTCTTGATCTTGGTAATTTAATACCGATCAGGAGCCATTTGAGTTTGAAAACTATATTGAGTGAGGAAGGCATGTGCTAGCTCTTCCCAGCTGTGAATTTTGGAGTTGTCTAATCTTGTGTACCACGAACGGGCTTCTCCAGTTAGACTTTTTTGGAACAATTGCATTCTGAGTTTTTCATCCTCTGCATAGGATCCTAGTTCTCCAATAAAGACTTTTAAATGTGTATAAGGATCCCCCAATCCGTCATATTTTTCAAAGTCAGGAGTTTTAAATTTTTTTGGATAGTGAACACCAGGAAAGATACATAAATCAGCATATGAAACACTCCCGTGTGTTCCAATTCCTTTGATAGCGCGAAGGGTCTCTTCCATTTGGAGGACTTTCTTTTTGATGTCACCATTGTCTGGATCTCCAGTGGAATGGGCAACATCCTGCGTTTTGCTGGTTGTATCCAGCTGTGGCTCTGGTATGGTAATGACCAGAATTCCTCCTTGTGTGGAGGGCTCAGTATGTATGGGTATTTTCTGATCCTGTGTAAACTGGTGTAATTCTTTTAATAGAACAACCAAATCTGTAATCTGTTTGCTTAATCCGTCGAATTCTTTGCGAGAAACTGGATTAAGTTCAGTCTGGTTGGATGACGACATGATTGACTGTAGGCCTGTTGCCTTTTTGGACTTTGACCGGGTAGTAGGTCCGATCGATTCCCTGCGAAAGACTGGCATAGTTTAGTCATTAGGGAAGGTGTATAATGACATGCTATGTGATATGTCCATTTTAGGAATTTTATCCTACAAAACGGGTGTTAGCTGTTTGTAGCATGTATGTGGACATATTGCTTCATATTTCTCATTACATGGAGATAAATATGGAATGGAATTACAAGTAATTATGTTTACAAGTAATTGAAATGAGAGCATGAAGAGACTTTCCTTCGTTTTGGGTTTATCAGAGGCTGACCTATCTTAGGTTACTCTCGCGGCTTTTTGGCATGAAGGTTCCCAAATCATCGCAATCTACTAGACGGGAAGTTAATATGGTCTTTAAATTGGAGCGAATTTGGGTTGTGCCTTTCCTGAGCCTCGGAGAATCAGGCTTTTCACGAGTCCAGTAATCAAAAACCGACGAGATAGCCTCCTGGTGGAGGGACCACACAACATACATTCACATACATTGCGTCTCACCGTATGAAATGATGACATGTGCGAAGCACTAATATCATAAGCAGTTTATAGTGCGAAGCACTAACATCACACGCAGATATGATGCGAAGCACTAATATTCAATCAAGACATGCATTCATACACATTCATTCAATGTAAATGCAACATCCACACACAAGCATATAATCAGTTTTGAAAAGATTGTAATAGCGGCTTAAGTCCTCTTACTAGAGTCCCCAGCAGAGTCGCCACCTGTCGACGTCGGGATTTTTTGATGTCCCTTTCCGTTACTTGTTCTTTGGTGTTCTCATTTTAGGTGAGATTTGTGTGAAAAAACAAGTGAAAAAGGTCCGACATGTATAATGTCGACGATGGGACTGTTAAGAGTCGCCAGTTGGTTTTTTAAATGGTTGTACCAACAAAACCGAGAAAAGGTTTGCACATTGACCCAGTGATGTGACACTGATATACGGGTCGGCGAAACCGAGATTCATTTTAGGGTCCGGGGACTTGGTTATGCGGGGGAAGGTGTTAGGCACCCCCCGACATCCGTGTTACCACGGTGACCGCCTCTTTTCATGAAACTATTATATGAGTGTGTGTGTGTGTGTGGGTCAATGTGCTGTCATATGAAAGTGGTGCGAGGCCTCGTTCGAACCTATATACACAGGATTTGAATTTATGTAAAAATTCAGTTTTAGCAAGATATGGCAATGATGTTTTATAAAAGAGGTTTTTTCAAACCCTGATGCTCAATAGTAATTGAGGCCTTTTACACTTCCATTTTTATTAAATGAACGGCTGGATTGATATATATATATAGGTATATATATATAGGTATATATATATATATATATATATATATATATATATATATATATATATATATATATATATATAAAAGCGAGTAAACGCACCAGACCGAAGTCTAGGCTCATCGAACAAAGTCCGACACACAGTTAATATATATAAGTATATATATATATATATTAAAGCAGTAAACGCTCCAGACCCAAGTGTAGGCTCAATCGAGGCATAACTCAATAATGTTAGTCAATATATATAAATATAGATATATATAATATATATATACAGACTGGAAAGAAACCACGGACCGGAGTCCGGGCAAACGCAAGCAACACGACTCTCAACGTGTAGAAGGGCGTGTGCAAAGATGAAGAGAAAGACTCTAAAGTGTGTGCAAAGGCTTACAGCTAACTAATAAAAAGGGCTTCTATATCTTTAGAGTGGGTAAACACTGGGCTTTTGTGGATACAAAAAGGGCTATATATGAGCTCACAGGTGTTTAAAAGTGGGAAAATACACTGTATGGCGAGTGCTGAGCAAATTGTGCAGGGTTTCCCCGTCTTTTTTCTCTTAAAAATCAGCACCCCAAGCCTCTTATTTATAGGTAAAAGGTGCCACAGGTGTACCTGCGGCTCAGCCGCAGGTGTACCAGAGACGGGTCGGGTTGGCCCGGTTCCGTCGGGTCGGGTTGTCTCGAAGTACGTGCACTCATGCAATGTAATGTCCACTCGGAGTTTGAGAAGTGCAATCCGGGCATCCGTTTTGAGGTATTCTGGACCTATTTCGGACTGCTGTTGTCGAGAGTTGTACGATGGCATGGGATTAGAATTTGTACGAAGTCTTTGAAGATGGGACGGTGCCCTCCAGTCTTCAAGCTTCCACTTTCATCCATTACCTCGCACAATAGTCACTTGGGATTGGTTAACCTTGTGGGACATTGTTGTGTAGAGACGAGACGTGGCATCGTGTTGGACGAGATGGCGATGTTGCCCCTCACCGGTGTTACTGCCGGATTGGGCTGATAAGCAGACGTTGCTCAGACTTCGCTGGGATTGGACTGCTGCATTTGTTGAATGTCCTCATTGTCATCTTTGAGGTGTGCCTGTCTTCCCGATGTTATTGTCGGGTTGGTATAGTGTATCTCGTTGTGAGCGCCGAGATTGAAGCTGATAGCACTTGTAGCAAGCATTTCCGGAGTTAATGCCGAAACTGTATTCCTTGGGGTTATTGCCAAGGTTGGTGGCTATTCCCATGGTTGGGACTGAGACTGGATACCTCGGGGGGTTATCTCCGAGATTAATTGGTCTTCTCCGGTGTGTGTTCCGGTATTGTATCTGCAGGTCTCAGAGTTAGATCCGAGGTTGAAACTGTTACTCCCAGATTGCGATCCGGGGTTGATGCTGAACTTCCGGTAGTATCCGGTATGGATTTGGATTGTCTTTCAGGGTTCTCTCTTAAAAGACGAATCTGTCCTTCTGCAATGTTAGTAACAGTAGCACAGAAAATTTCGAGTGTTTATAGGCAGTTTATAAGCATCATCCTACAATCAGCATTGTGTGACAAAATTAGGGATAATGAAGTAGAATCTATCAATCCCAACAAAAGGATGACCCAGCAGCTGTTTTAAAACTGGAAAAGAAATCCAGCAAAAAATATCAGAATGATGTCTGAATATAGTGGAAGGTTTGGTGAAACAAAGGAGTCTGGGATACTAGGATACATATAAGTGGTGAAGAAAACTGATAAAGAAGAAATCAATAAAGAAGAACCTATCGCTTTAGTCAGAAAAAGCAAGGGAAAAAGGAAGATGAAGGCTGTTGGGTAAAATCTAATTACGCACAACACGCAAGTATACGTGGTCAACAAGTAATATAATAGTAAGTAAAGTATCGTTCCCTCAGATACTTTAAATAGAAATCAACCCTCGCAATTACCAATTTCTTATTAATCCTAATTTTATTAAACTAGCCAAATTCAAGTTTGTAACTAAAAGTATTAAAATTACCAAACAATCAACAAACCCTAAAAACTGAATTTTCAAACAAATAATGGAGAATTAGGCTTTCGACTTCACTCTAAGCATCACTCTGATTATTACACCTTTATTCCAGTTTAATTCACTATCTCAATTTATTAATCAAGAACACGTATGTAGAACTAGCCACCTCTCGATGTACTAATACCATATTAACTTAGATCCACAATTTATATAGAAACAAGTTAAACACCTTAATTAACTAACTCACTATATCTCTATGTGAGTTATAATTAAAGAAGGTTTAAGTGCAAGTTCTTTATCTGATTACATGCGATGTCAAGCATGTCTCTACCCTAACATTCATTAAGATTCTGTTCATTCACAAAATTCAAGAACACATGCTATATTAACTAAGTCTAGACTTGTATTTCCTCTCTCGAATCCATATAAGTCCACAAAGAACCGTTGATCAAGCAGTTCATAAATTCAAGATCAATTTAATATAGATAAACTGGATAATAGCTTATTAAACTAAAAATCAAAGTTACATAATCATCGTTCCACTTAAAGATCCATCATAAGCCTAAAAAGTAATTTAGTTTATCATCAATGAAATAATAACTGAATAAATTAAAGATATCATCCTCCCAATTACAAATATAAAACTAAAGAAGAAGAATAATTCAGAACACCCTTCACTTTAGCCTTAATCCGCAATCGATATGAAAGTTTCTTCAAAATCTTCACTCCAATGCTTGATATAAAAATATTTCCTTAATATCTGTTTATTGATTTGCGTCCTGATGATCTTATTGTTTTTGATGTCGTTATATGTTCACACCCCCACAATCTGAGTGCAATCCTCCCTCGTTTAGAGTCCCAAATCCATGCAAATACTAAAGCTCATGTCCTAGCAGTGTTGGAATCAAACTAGGACAGTCATGTTTTGGGACCCCCCGCCCCAGCGGGGGTGTAAGGCCAAAATATGCCAGCCCCGGTGGGCTATGCTCCTGACTTCTGACTTTGATTAAGCTCCAAATTTGCTAAAATTTTGCCCCAATTGCATCCTTTTTGATCACTTGTCGCACCCACCAACCTACACATAAAACAATCACAAACAAGTAAAAATAAACTAGAAAACAAAGAATTAACACCGATTAAGCTTGAATTAGGAACTGATTCGCTGGTATAAAATCCACTTATCAAAATCCCTCAAACTTAAAATGTGCTAGTCCTCGAGCACAAAACAAACTACCATACTATGCAATGCAATGCAATGATATGTATTGTAACTAATCTATATGTCTACGAATTTAACAGTATCATAGAATCAAAATTATTCATCCGGCCTCAGAAAAATCAAGCAAACACTACAACACTTCATATTGAAACCAATCAATAACTTCTTATTAATCCTCGGACCTTAGACCGTCATCACTGATATAGTGTGTGTGTGAGCAACATCTATACTAACTGAAACTGATTCAAATTCAATACATAACTGATCTCTTATCAGGAATTTAACAATGCAAACTCAAATATTTCAAAAACAGACGAGTTTAAACTAAAATCAACATTCACCAAGATTAGGAGTCCAAATAGGGTATTCATGCTTTCTTTTTCAATCACGGGGGCTCTTTGCTCTTATTTCCCGTCTTTTATTTTATTTTATTTTATTTTATTTTTTATTTTTTTTATTTTATTTTTTTAGACAGATGGTTGGTGAGTGCGTTTTACACTCCATCTCACGCCTGTGTTTATGGGGAGTATTTCTTCTCAACCCACAACAAGACTCAACTAGAAATTCTGTTCTTTTTCTTTTTCTGAAGCTTATATACCCCACTTTTTCTCCCAAACTTAAATTCTTGCCTAGTTCTTCGTCTTCACTGCCTATTCTTATAATTCTCTTATTTACACTAGCATTATCCTTTAGAAACTATTTATGTATCAGTTTGAACTAATCAGTCGATACAGATGTTATTACCGTGCTACCCTTTGTATACCAGTTTCAAACAGCACAAGATCCGATTCATAATAGAACTACATCAAGGTTCTAATAATCCGTACCGTACTTATTTACTTAATCTCAACCTCATCATTGGCCACAATAAAATGAACTACAATGACTGTTGGACATATGCAAAATAACACAATTCTAACTAAAAAACATTTTCCCGATAGATGCAAACATAATATAACATAATGCAAAAAGAAATAAAAACTAACATAATGCAAAAATAAATAAAACTACTTGCTCCTAAGCTACTATGCAACTATCTTAGGTGCATAAATAGTTAATTATTTTTGTTATTTCTCGATTTTGTTATGTTATGTTTGACATATAAAATAATAATAATAATAATAATAATTTAGTTAGAATTGTATTTTTTGCATATATCCAGCAGTCATTATAGTTCATTTTATTTTGGTCAATGATGAAATTGAGATTAAGTAGACAAATACAGCACTGATTTTTAGAATCGTGATGTAGTTTTTGTTATGAATTGGATCTTGTTCTTGTTTGAACTGGTATAAAAAGGGTAGCACTCGAATAACATCTGTGTCGACTAATTAGATCAAATTGATACATAAAGAGTTTCTAAAGGATAATGCTAGTGTAAATGAGAAAAGGATAAGGATAGGCAGTGAAGACGAAGAATTGGGCAAGAACCTAAGTTTGGGGGGAATAAATGTGGGGGTACATAAGCTTTATATGCATATCTAAAAAAATTAAAAAATTAAAAAAATAAAATAAAAAATATATATATCGTGACTAGTCTTATTTCGTGGCCTTTGTTACTTGAGCAAGTACGCCCGTAGGGGTGTCTTAACACCTAGCACCCTAAGGTCTTTTATGGTCTGGGAGTCGTTGGTTAAAAGCTCGCTAAGGGGTAACACTGTTAGCCTAATGGGATGAGACATTGCACAGTCATATAAAAAAAAAGAGAGAATAAAACGGGAAAAGAGCAAAAAGCCCCTGTAAAGAAAAAGAAAAATGATAATTGTATATGTATAAAGTATAATTACCCTGTGTGAACCCTTGATAGTGGTAATTGACCAGTTTTAGTTGGAACTCATCTGCTTTTGAACTTTTTGAGTTTGCACTATATGATTCCTTCTAAGAAATTGGTTATGTATTGAATTTGTATATGTATCAGTTAGCTTGGATGTTGAACACACACACTATACCAGTAAGAATGGGTTAAGATTTAAGGATTAATAAGAATTTATCGATTGGTTTTGGTAATTAAGAGTTGTAGTGTTTGTTTGTTTTCCCTGAGGCCGGTAGAATACTTTTGAGTTTATGATACTGTTGGATTCAATGACATTTAGATTAGATGCATTACATATCATTGAATTGCATTGCATTGCATTGTATAACATGGTATTTTATTTTCTGCTCGAGGACTAGCACGGTTTAAGTTTAGGGGATTTTGATAAGTGGATTTTATATCCACGAATTGATTTCTAGTTTAAGCTTATTTGTTGTTAAATCCTTACTTTTATGTTCATTTTTACTTGTTTCTAGTTATTTTATATGTAGGATGGTTGGTGTGGTAAATGAGTGAAAAAGGAGGTATTTGGAGCATTATTTTAGCAAGTTGGGAGTTTGGCCAAAGTCAGTTTGCAGAAGGCATGCCCGTCGGGGCGGGCCTATTTAACCCTTACACCTCCGCCGGGGCGGGGGGTCTTCATGTTGGAAAGAAGTAGCCTAGCCAGTCGGGGCGAGCATTTTACAAGCCATTACCCCCGCTGGGGCGGGGGGTCTTGATTATTGTTGTCCTATTTTGATTCTAACTCTGCTGGAAGTTGAGTTGGAGTGCTTGAATTTCTTTGGGAGTCGTAATGGCATAGAATTGAGCTCATATTTCGTATGTAATTATATATCAATGCAAACACAAGATCAGAGAGATCATGCAAAACAATTAACGAAGATTGAGAACAGAATTTCATATTGAGCAACGGAGTGAAGATTTTGAAAAACGTTCATATTGGTTGCGGATTAAGGCTAAAGTGAAGGTTGTTCTGCGTTATTCTTCTTCTTTAGTTTTATATTTGTAATTGAGAAGATGTTATCTTTAATTTATTCAGTTATTATTTCATTTATGATGAGCTAAATACTTTTTAGGCTTAAGACGGATCTTTAGCTGGAACGATGATTATGTAATCTTTGATTTCAGTTTAATAAGCTATTATCAGGTTTATCTATATTAATTTGAGCTTAAATTTATGAATTGCCTGATCAACGATTCTTTGTGGACTTGTATGAACTCGAGAGATGAAATACGAGGCTAGACTTAGTTGATATAACATGTGTTCTTGAATTTTGTGAATGAACAGAATCTTGATGAAAGTGAGGGTAGAGATATGCTTGACATCGCATGTAATCGGATAAAACTTGAACTTAAACCTTCTTTAATTATAATTCACATAGAGATATAGTGAGTTAGTTGATTAAGGTGTTTAACTTAATTCTATCTTAATTGTGGATTTGAGTTGATACGGTATTAGTGCATCGAGAGGTGACTAGTTCTACAGACGTGTTCTTGATTAATAAATTGGGATAGTGAGTTATACTGGAATAAAGGTGTAATAATTAGAGTGATACTTAGAGTGAAGTCGGAAGCCTAATTCTCCATTATTCATTTGAAAATTCAGTTTTTAGACATTGTTGATTGTTTAGTGATTTTAATATTTTTAATACTTTTAGTTATAACCTAGAAATTGATTAGTTTAATAAAATTAGGATTAATAGAAAATTAGTAATTGTGAGGTTTAAATTCTATTTACAGTTTCTGAGGGAACGATACTCTACTTACTATTATATTACTTGTTGACCACGTATACTTGCGTGCTGTGCATAATTAGATTTTACCCAACACTTGTACTAAGTGCCTCGGTGTGAGTGCCTCGGTGTGAGTGCCAAGGTTGAAGCTGATTGCATGCATTTGAAACAAGCATTTCTGGGGTTATCTCCGGAACTACACTCCTTGGGGTTATCTCCAAGGTTGGTAACTGCTACTCCCAGTGTTGGGACTGAGACTGAATATCTCGGGGTTATCTCCGAGATGAATCGGCCTTCTCCGGTGGAATTTCCGGTATTGGAACTGCATGCCTCGGGGTTATCTCTGAGGTTGGAACTGATACTCCCGGTGTGTGTTTCGGGGTTGAGATTGAACTCCTGGTAGTATCCGGACTGGATATGAGCTATCTTCCAGGGTTATCTCTAAAAGACGAATCTTCCCTCCTACAATGTCAGTGACAGGTGTGCAGAAAATTTCGAGTGTCTACAGAAGGGAAGTAAGAGAGCTGAAGGAAGAGGTCCAAGAAATCCTGGAGGATAAGAATAGTATGGAATTAATGTGGGAGGAGGAGCATGACGAGAGAGTTTTAGAGAAGGACAAGGTCCACGAGCTGAAACAGGAGACCTTTGAGCTCAAGCAAGAGATAAAGGTCAAGAAGCAGAAGATTGGGAGGATGTCCTATATACATAGGAGTTCTCATGCGGATTTTTAGCAGCAAATAGCTGGGTATCCGATAGAGGCAAGGCAGACTCGACATACTATCAATCGAGATATTATTGTCGATCTTGCCAACGCAGATTTTGAGAATGCCATAAGGCAGATGTAACCTAGTAATAGTTAGAGTAAAGTTAGATATTTAAATATGATGTATCTAGTAGTGACGTAAAACCCTCTTTTATATACAAGGGTAGTCTTTTGTATATCCCAATTTTTAGAAAGCAATTACGGGATAGTAATGTAATCAGCTAAGGCTATGTAAGAACAAATGATGTAGTATTATACTACGAGAAACAAATCAATATAAGCCTTTTATGGAATATATTGTGCAATGAGTTGAAGTTATTGTTTAATAATATATAATAATAACTAACTAACAAGAAGAAAGTAATAATGATGTGTTGTTTATCTTAACAGCAAAATGCCACCAAGAAGGAGACAACAAAACCAAGAAGCTAATATGAATCAACTGGAGGGAGGCCCAGTTAATCCAATGCAAGAGTTCGTTAATTTATTAACGGATGCATTTAATAGGAACGGGGCTAATATACCCGTAAATCCTGCAGTAGTATGAGCTACTATGTTTAAGGATTTTAAAAGTTTCGGTCCACCGGAGTTCAAAGCAACTACGGACCCAGTAGAATCCTAGACTTGGGTAAAAGAAATAGAGAAGGAATTTGTTATTGTAAATGTCTAAGAGGGGCAAAAGGTTGCTTTTGCCACCTATATGATGAAAGGAGAGACCAATTTCTGGTGGGAGGTAAACTAGGTTAGGGCCGGTATAGAAAATCTTACATGGGCGCGATTTAAGGAGATTTTCTTCGAAAACTACTTTCCCACAAGTATGCAGGGAGGATGGAGATGCGGTTTCTAGAGTTGAAACAAGGGGAAATGATGGTTCCCCAATACGCTGCCAAATTCAATGAATTGGCGAGGTTTACTCCACATCAGGTAGACACTGAGGTGAGGAAGGCTAGGAGGTTTGAGCAGGGCTTGAAACCCTGGCTCTATAGCCGAATATCTGTGTTCCAAAGTAACTCTTTTGGGACTCTACTGGAGAAGGAAATTATTTGCAAAGGTGGTAATGAGGCTCAAAGCCAATACCACAAGGAGAAGAAGAACAAGGGAAAGGTAGATGGGGGAGTAAAAGTCAAAGGAGCCAGTGGTAGTGGTGACAGTCAGAAGAGAAAGGGATTTAACTCTGGGAATACCTGAGTGAAGCAAGGGGATCCTAAGAGGAGGATGGAGGCATGAAAGAACTGTGGGAAGACTCACTTAGGAGTCTATCTCAAGGGAAAGGCGGTGTGTTACAACTATGAACAGGAGGGGCACATTTCGCCGAACTACCCAAGTCCGAAGAAAAACCATGGATGTTTCGTATGTGGATCAACTAACCACATAGCGAAGAACTGCCCAAAGAAGGGGACGAACATGAATAAGGGCTCTAATAGTAGTAAGTTAGTTATTGGTGGTCTATCACAGACGGGTAGGCCGATGGCCCATACCTGTAACATGACGGTCCAAGTTGTAGTTGCATCAGGGGATGTAGTTGCAGGTATTATCCCCATCAACAATATAAATGCTTATGTGTTATTTGACTTGGGTGCTACTTGTTCTTTCATATCATGTGATTTTGCTAGACGCTTAGGATTACTTCCCAAAAGATTGCATGTACCTTTAAATATCAAGGTAGCAAACGAAGAGATAATTCATGTTAAAGATATTGATATGAGTTGTTGTGTAGATATACGAGGTTGTAAATTATCGGTAGATTTGTTACCGATAAAGTTGGGAGAATTCGATGTAATTCTCGGAATGGATTGGTTGTTTAACCATGGTGTAATAATAGATTGCCAAAAGAAATGTCTAAACATTAGAACATTGAGTTAGCCTCATATAGTGTTTTACGGTAATAAATCGTCAGGACGTTCGTGTTGTCTTACCATGACACAAATGAGGAAATTGTTAAGGAAGGGATGTGCAGGTTATTTGTGCCATGTTGTTGATACCCAAAGAATGGGAGAAACGATGGAACAAATACCTATAGTAAAAGAATTCATGGATGTATTTCCAAGTGAATTGCCAGGTCTTCCACCGGATAGGGAGACCGAGTTCGTAATAGACATCGTGCCAAGAGCGACACCAGTTTTCAGGGCACCGTATCGTATGGCGCCAGTGGAGATGAAGGAGTTGATGGTGCAGTTACAAGAACTGTTGGATAAAAAGTAAATTCAACTGAGTTTTTTGCCATGGGGAGCACCGATACTATTTGTGAAAAGAAAGATGGACCGTTAAGACTTTGTATCGACTATCGAGAGTTGAACAAGTTAACAATAAAGAATAAATACCCATTGCCCAGGATCGATGATCTCTTTGATCAGTTGAAATGGGAAAATTATTTTTCTAAGATAGATTTGCGAATGGGGTATTATCAGTTGAAGGTTAGGAAGGAGGATGTACCAAAGACGACATTCAGGACTCGTTACGGTCATTAAAAGTTCCTGGTGATGTCATTTGGGTTGACAAATGCACCAGCTGCATTTATGGATATGATGAATAGAGTGTTCAAACAATATTTGGACAAGTTCGTCGTAGTGTTTATCGATGATATTCTAGTCTATTATAAGACACTAGAAGATCATGCTGAACACTTAAGGTTATTGTTGGAAACACTAAGGAAGGAGAAGTTGTATGCAAAATTCACTAAGTGTGAATTTTGGCTAAAAAAGGCACAATTTTTAGGTCATGTTTGACTGAGACAAAATTTCAGTAGATCCAGCGAAGGTGGAAGCAGTGATGAGTTGGGAATAGCCGAAAACGTCGACTGAGGTGCGAAGTTTCCTAGGGTTAGCGGGATACTATCAAAGATTTATCCAAGATTTTTCAAAGATAGCTACTCCATTGACTAACTTGACAAGGAAGACGGTGAAGTACGTGTGGACGGAGAAGTGTGAAGATAATTTTCAAGAACTAAAGAAGAGGTTGAGTGAAGCACCTGTATTATCTTTACCCGATGATACAAGAAATTTCATAGTTTATAGCAATGCTTCGCATAGAGGACTTGGTTGCTTGCTCTTACAGCTTGGCAAGGTCAGTGCGTATGCATCACGGTAGTTGAAGGATTATGAGAAAGTTTATCCTACTCATGATCTGGAACTGGCCGCAGCAGTGTTTGCCTTGAAGATATGGAGACATTACTTATACGAGGAGAAATGTGAGATATACACGGACCATAAGAGTCTAAAATATATTTTCACACAAAAGAAGTTGAATATGAGACAAAGGAGATGGCTGGAGTTGATAAAGGATTACGACTGTGAAATCCTGTATCACCTAGGAAAAGCCAATGTAGTGGCCGATGCCTTGAATAGGAAGGGTCGGGAGAAGTTGTCTATGTTAACGGCTCTAACTGAGTTAATAACAGAGATGGCTAGGATGGAGTTAGAGGTGAAGTTACCGAGTGAATCGGGTCAGAGACTGTTTACAACTGAGATTCGATCTACCATTATAGATAGAGTCAAAGAGGTACAGCTCAGAAACGATGAGTATGACCAAATGAAGAAGCGGCTAACTAATGAAAAAGAATTAAAGTATAATATTGATAATGAGGGATTATTAAGATTTGAAGGAAGAATTTGGGTTTTGAATGAGACAAAATTAAAGGAGAAAGTGTTACAAGAAGTTCATAGTTCGAGATACTTGATTCATCTTGGTAGTACTAAGATGTATCAAGACCTTCGACAGAGTTTTTAGTGGCCAAATATGAAAAGAGAGATAGCTGAATACGTGAGTAGGTGCTTAACTTGTCAAAAAGTTAAGGCCGAACACCAATGATGAAGCGGCTTATTGCAGTCTTTGGAGATTCTGAAGTGGAAGTGGGAGCACGTCACGATGGACTTTGTGGTGGGACTTCCAATTACTCAGAAGGGGTATGACGCAATTTGGGTAAAAGTGGTCCGGTTGACGAAGTTGGCTCACTTTTCGCCAATAAGGGTTAAGTATAACTTAAACCAATTAACTAAACTTTATGTTAAGAAAATCATTTCCAGACATGGAGTACCAGTTTTGATAGTGTCAGATCGTGATCCACGATTCACATCAAACTTTTAGAGAATTCTGCAAGAACATATGGGAACGCAACTGAAGTTGAGTACGGCTTATCATCCACAAACTGATGGGCAGAGCGAGAGGACAATTCAGACGCTAGAAGATATGCTGAGATCTTGCGTCATGGATTTCAGGGGTAGTTGGGATGATCATCCACCGTTAGTAGAGTTTGCGTATAACACCAATTAACATGCGAGCATAGGCATGCCGCCTTACGAAGCTTTATACGGAAGGAAGTGCAGAATATAGTTATGTTGGGATGAAGTGGGAGAACGCCGAATGCTAGGACCAGAATTGGTGCAGCAGACAGCGGACATAGTTAAGCATTTACGAATGCGTCTAGTAGCAGCACAAGACAGACAGAAGAAATATGCCGATTCGCATCGAGTCAACAGAGAGTTTGAAGTAAGCTCGTACGTATTTCTAAAGGTATCTCCCTGGAAAGGAAATATACGCTTTGGAAAGAAGGGAAAGTTAAGTCCAAGGTTTATAGGACCTTTCGAGATATTAAAAAGGGTAGGAGAGGTAGCCTACGTGGTAGCATTACCTCCAGACCTAGAAAGGATACATAATATATTTCATGTATCTGTGTTACGTCCCTATAAGCCAGATTATAAGCACGTGATAGAATATGAACCTATTTATATTAAGAAGGACTTGACGTATGAAGAGATGCCTATTCAAAACATTGATAAAAAAGAGCAAGTTCTGAGGAACAAAGTTATACCTTCGGTAAAGGTGTTATGGAAGAACCACGATGCCGAAGAAGCAACGTGTGAACTTGAAGAAAAGATAAAGAAGAATTACCCTCAACTATTTGTTTAATGTAAGACGAGATTCTGGGGACAGAATCCTTATAAGGGGGGAAGGATGTAACGACCGAGAAATTCAGATTAATTGTAAAATAATTTTATTTGATTAAATAATGAATACAATTATAATATATGTTATTATTATGTGTTAGTAACATGAAGGTTGTTCTATAACCTAGATGTGTCAGAATATCGTAGTATTCTGGCTGCATGAAGGAATTAAAGTTTTTGAATTTCCAAGACGAAAATAAAAGCTTTCTAAGAAATTTTCAGAAAAACACTATTCACTGATTTCTGCTCGGGAATTATTTTTGAACTTCCGAGAAATACGTAACGATAGAATAATAAGGGAGGATGTGTTATGTAATAATAATTCAAGTATGGCTAACGCAGTTTTTTGCATGCGTACTAAATTTGAGAATGTTAAAGAACGTAGGATTTGAATAAATGGTGATCGTATAATAGCGAGTATTATACGAGGTAATTAATACGAGTATGATACGAAGTATTATACGAGTATATATAAAAGGTAGTATAATGTATATGATGAATGATTAAACGAATGAGTAGACGCGAAGAATACGTAGATTATACGTTATAAGCTTTAATCCTATTGCATTGGACTTGTATGATTTGTGTAAGAATTTTGCAAGCCCAATTAGTATTATGTTAAAAGCCCAATAAGGATTGTGTTAAAGCCCAACGTTAGGCCCAACGTTATTCAAACTAAAGCCCAAACTAAGAACTGAATCTGTGGATCGAACCGATGGGTCAACGGGTAAGAAAACCCATAGGGCAACCCATGTGGGCCCCATAGGTGAGTCATGGTTGACCATGTGTGGTGCCCAAGCAAAGGATAAGTTGTGTGATGACCAAGGAAGGAATAGTAAGAAGGTAGTTTAAGGAGGTGGGATGACCTTTTGACTAAAATGCCCTCACTTTGTAATTTCTATATATAGAAGAGCTTGGTTGTTTATTTCTTGCCTTTGTCAAATTCAACCAACTTAGAGCTTATATATTAAGAGAGAAAAGTAAGAGTTAGACTTATTTTATCAAGAAGAAAGAAGAAGAACCAAGCTTGATTATCAAGGGTAAGAACCTCTAGATTATTAATCTTCCATCTCTTCAATTGTAGTTTGATAGAGAAGTGTTGATTAGTGGAGCATGTATGATAAGAAATGATAAAGATGGACAATCAATGGACTTAAACCTTAATAAGTAATGTTCAAGTAATTCATACTTATTTAAGTGATGAACGAATGAAGAACTTGTAAGAATTTGTCATGTAAATGATTTAATGAAATATGTTTGGTTAGGATGTTAGAATGATGGAATGAATCCATTTTGATCGATGTAAAAATCTCAAGTAACGAAGTTATGGCAAAATTTACGAGATTAGACGATAATCGTCGAAATCGTTAATTTCTCGGAATGAAAGTCAAAATTCACTGTTTAACTCGGAAACATTGGTTTTCGATGAAGAGTAGTATCAATTAGCATTTGAGAGTTGCGGACTCGAAAATGACCAAATTTCGACTTAGAACGAAGAGACGAGCTTTGAACGTTCACGAACGTTTAACGTTTTCGTAATAATGAACTAATTGGTGAATTCCGAGTTAAAAGATTCGAAAATGAAATATTTTCTAATGAAATCATAGAACATGTGATTTGTGAGCTAACGGATTTTGAACGAGCCTGTCGAGAATAAGTATGTTAATGATATTCCTATTTACATATGATTTGATTATGATATATATGAATGAATATGCAAGTATGCTTGCATTAAGAAAAGTTGTAAAGTCCCTTGATAGATAATAGAAATATATGTACAAGGACTTAGAATGAATTGATAAAATATGTTAGGTTGATCCTACATAAGCAAAACAGCTTTGTAAAGTCCTTAAAAAGAAATGATGTACAAGGACTATAAATATAGAAAGATCAAGCATGTTAGGTTGATCTTATGATGTAATAGATAGGCTTTTCTGATCGTCAAGCACTGCACTAGAAATCGTAGTCTTCTAGGAGAGTAAAGGAAAACTCAAGAGCTATCGAGGAAGAATCGTAGTCTACAAGATAGTAGATCTCGGAGTTCGTAGACTGCCAAGAGAGACGAGGAAGGATCGTAGTGTGTCGAGTAGAACTTCCTCGTAGCCGTAGTCTGCTGAGGAAGTCATATTTAGAATCGTAGAGACAGCATGCCTACGAGCTGACCGATCATCTGCCAAAGCCAAATCAAGAATCGTAGACTACACTCAGAGTCGTAGAGTCTACTGATCATATCAGAGGCAGAGATCGTAGTTGAGCAAGATCAGATGAAGACAATGAACACAAAGTCAGAAATCGTAGAGTGTCAAGATTTGATCTTGGAGTCGTAGTGTCTACAAAGCCAAAGTTGAATTGTAGAGTGTATAACTAAGATTTCAACAGATGTGCTCATAATGCCAAGGCAGAATCGTAGAGCAAATACGATTCTCAACAAATGAGCACTCCCAGAATATCCAAAGGAACGAAGCCTCTGGTTGATACTGTAAAGATATATCCCACCTAAAGTAAACTAGAGAGCACTCAACGAATGGCATGTAAGTTTACAGAAGATCTAAGCACCAACTCAATCAACATCCAGATTAAGTTGTGAAGCCATTTGAGATGAAGTCTTCCGCAATCATAAGAAGACTTCAATAACTGACTAAGGAAAGTTAGCAAGTGTAGTAGCTGTTAAGTAAATTGAAGACGACGATCCTAAAAGCAACCAGGATCGAAGTGTTTGCCAAATAAAGAAGGAACTGATGGAGTGTACACAAAGATATTGGTCAGCCTCTGAAGAACAAGGCTAAAGTGATTAAGCATTGGGTCAGTCCATTGATGATAAGTGAACGGGAGATCACAAGGAGAAAACGAGCTGGACACGCCAAAAATCTGAAGTGTCTTGCTATTCAGAAGGGGCCAGAACAAAGAGTCAAGCCATCAGTATCTGAGAGCAGTCGAAGCAAACAGATGTGTTGAAGCACTGCACAAGAGAAGGAAGAGGTGTTCTACATTGAAGATCCAATCAACACTCTTCAAGATCGTAGTGTTGTCTCTACCTGTCAACTAGACACTACGAGCAAGTCCAAGAAGATATGCATCATAATCGTAGAGTTCAGTTGTCTGAAAGTTGAAGCATTGACAACAGTTCAATCTGAAGATTGATAGTCTAACAGAGCTTATTAAGAGCATCGATGCAAAAGGACAACCTCTAATCGAGAAATCAGAAGGAGGAACTAAAGTTGAGTACTTGCCCGAGATATCAAAGTGACATATCTGACAGGGTAGGTGAAACAGTAGACTACAGTGTCATAAAGTCAGAAAAGGGGATGTCATGTAACGTCTGAAGTCTGAACTAAATAACTCGAGATCTGCGAAGTAATCCAAAAAGCTTTTAACGGCTACTTTCCAACGGGAAGATTGGGAAGGAGTATAAATCAACAGAGCTTAAAAGATCAAGAGTTTCTGATGATTGCTATGTTACAGAATAGTTGAGTTGGTAGAATGCTAACATTGACTTTACGAGTTCTACCCGAGCTTAACAGAACAAGTCTCAGTGACAGTGAGACTACGAAGGTGGAAATGAAGCAACTTTGAAGAAGGACTTGAACATACCAAAGCTTCACTCAACAAAGATGGGAATGCCACTTGTATTGACATCTAAGTTGAGAGCCGAGAAGGACAAGAAGATAACATTCAGAAGAGTGGCAAAGCACTAGGCAGATCCTGAGAGCCACTCTACGATTCACCATGAATCTAAAGCTAAACTAGAGCAAGTGTTGAACCATGTCTGCCAACAGGTTAAGAAGGGTTCAAGAAATTGTGATGGTGCACAACTGATATTATATGAAGATGAGAAGAATAGAGAAGATCAGCTGCACCAAAGAAGATGTGGTCCAGACTCGAAGCAGAATGCAAAGAAGACCACACCAAGCTGCTAAGTACAGAAGATGTTCAGAGCTTAAAGACATCTTAGCAGCTGAGGACCAACAACAACAACAAATAACATCAACAAGAAGCCAGGGCCTGAGGGGTCCTTATTCGAAGGGACTAAATGAAGTTCCAAGCCTGCTGAGCTTGAAGAGTTCCTAGGAAACTAGAGAAGTTCCAAGGCTGCTGGCCTTGAAGAGTTCTTAGTGAATTGAAGTCCCAAGGCTGCTGGCCTTGAAGGAATCTTAGTGATTCAGGGTACTGCCCTTCCTTAGTGCAAATCCTGCTAGTTGAAAGCAGAAGAGTGGATTAGGAGCTTGAGTCTTTGAACCACTTAAAATCTCTTGTGACTTTTACTTTATGTCATTTACATTATATACATTAACTGTTATAACTGCTATGTATGTTTTAACTGCTTACAACCAAACTAACTCTAAGAACAATGTATGTATGATTTTGAATATATCAATGAAGGGGATCTTTTACTTATTCCGATGTGCTTGAAAAGATTCTTATGTTTGTCATATGCTAAATTATTAGCAATACAAAATAAACGAGATAAGTATTTGAAATTAAGAAGGATCTATTCAACCCCCCCTTCTAGATCTATATTGTGCCTACTGGGAACTAACAATTGGTATCAGAGCAGGTTCTCATGTTATATTCAAAAGCTAATCGCTTTGAGTCTGATCTTAGGCACAAACATTGTTCTAAACTTAGTTTAGTAGTAAGTCACTTGTTATAAGCAGATGAGCTCACACGCAGGAAATATTGTGTACAGGTAAATGTGTATATACACCTGAAGCTGCTCATATTGGTCCATGTTCTTGATTGCCATATTAACAAGACCAATCTCTGCTCACGGTCAATCTTGGAGTCTAAAGACCAGGTTAGGAAGCTCAAGAGACATCAACAAAAAAGAGTCAAACATCCACCAGTCAGAAAAGATGAAAAGACCATACATGCTAAGAAATGCTTATCCAGAGAAGATAGAAGAACTTCTCAAATATGTGTCCGGCCAACCAGCAGCTGGATGTAAACCTTGTGTGTTAGGTTTGTAATATTCATGAACGCAATCAAATTGCACAAATTAAGCGGAAGCATGGAAAAAATAGAGTTTTAAATTTTTACAAACCATATACCCGGATCATCCTTTATGCGCAATTATTAATTAAATGAAAAGATAAAGAACACGAATCATACCCTTGAAGATTCGAGCTTCCTCAGGTACAAGTTCACCTCCAAATCCTTTCGCGTTCAACTTGAATCCACCGGGTTTGGTTCCTTACTTTGATTAATGTTAGCCACCCAAGTGTTTGGCCTCTAGAGGTGATCCACCAAGGAGGAAGAAAGATTCAAGAAGATGGGTATTTGGCAAAACCCTATATTTTCTATCTCTCATAGAAAAGGAGCGTACTCTCCAACAATTAGAATCACGTATATCTGATATATGATATAAGACTCCTCTTATAAAGATATCAGGTAACCCTATTTAATTAAAATAAGGTATTATTTATTTAATTAAACTCTTTCAATTAAATGTGCTCCCTAATCTTTTTAGAGATAATTAATTAAACTCATTTAACTAATTTTCCATCCTAATCCTATTAGGAATAAATGAGAGTACTTATATTAAATTAATTCCTAAACTCTTTTAAAAATTAAAATAATAATAATTATAATAATATTAATAAGACTCCTCTTATTAATTTATATTTAATATTTCTAAAATATTAAATAATAAATATTAAGCTATTTAATTTATTCTATCACCATAGATTAAATTAAATATACTTAACATATTATTACGATTATGTCATTAACTTCTTAAATAATTATTCTTCTTTTTATGGTGTGACCTTTTATGTTCTCCATATTAAACCGGTTGTGAATAAATCAATTAGAACAATTCTAATCTTATTTAAATAAATAAATTAAACGATTAATTTATTTAAATAAATAATATTTATTCTACAATAGGGATAAGCCTCCCTAGCGATCAACGACTTTCTAGATAATATAGATTTCAACATTAATCATAAAAGAACCTTTGAGTTAATAGTTACCGTACAATTCAATCATTCCACCATACAATGTCTCAATTAAATATAAGATATGGAATTACTATCAAGTCTTATTTTATTTAATTGTATGTATTTTGACTCTTAAATGCATAACACCAAATAATGCAAATTAGAAACTCATTTCTAATTTCATTCTGCCTTGGCCAAGGACTAATGGGTTGTCATTTATCGAATCAAATATGACATTTCTCTTCTTTTACTAGAAGTGGTAGATTCTTTATTGATCATACATTATCTCCATGTACAACTTATTATACCCAAGCATACCCTTTGATATACCCTAAGGGTCTTAAGAAATACGTCAAAGTATAACTCATCATACACAAGGTACTATGATGATCTCAAGTCCAAGGATCACTTGTACTACTATCACTACAGGAATTCCTATTGACAGATAAGTAAAACTCCATTAGGTATTCCTTAGCGAGCCACGTTCAGTGAACTTATTCTCTAATAAGCACCTACATACTTGCTTTAGTGTCTCCACATAAATAATCATGAGATCAATCATCCTCATCCAATGAGCAAGCAACGTATGTACCAATCTATCCAGATTCACCAATCCCCAATTTAGTAATCCAACGATTGGGAACTATTTTAGTTTTAAGCTTTCTAAGAATTTAGATCTCATTAGAATGATCATCATCAGTATTCTAAAAGCATTGCTTAAAACTATGAGTTTATCACATATTATAAAGCAACATCATGTAGATAATTAAAGGCCTTTAATAAATTAATACTTTTTATTAATAAATGAATAAGATTGTTACAATGTATATGCTTTATCATCAAACATGATTGGCTTATGTGCATACTACTTTCATTATGAACTCAAGGATTTCAAAGAACTAATGTAACGACCCTAAAATCCTTATAATTTAAATCTCAACTTCGGCCGTTAACCATACATTAAATCTCTAATTTTACATCATTATTCGATATTAAAAACACTAAAATTGTGGAATATTATGTTTATACATTTCTTTCTTTTTTGCCCTGAATTGCAACCTTTACATTATATCTCTTTGATTCAATCTTATATCATGAATCGTTACAACAAAATGACTATACAAAGTCTTACATCATAACTAAATATCCATATACATTGGATAGCTCAACTTACAATTCAACAACATGTTACGTTCAAACTATGAAATACATTTCTCATAAAACATAAGTAATCTTCGTGAATATAGATCTCTAGAACTCACTTAGCACATATCTTTACCTTAAAATCTTGACCTGCAAAAGTGGTTATTTGCAAGAGTGAACTCGACAGCCCAGCAAAGTCTAACAGTTTTCATGCATTACATAGCACATAATAACATGCTCGATATACATCTCATTAAAGTAACATGGCATACATGCTTTTAATTCACATAGAAAATATAAAGATTGAGTTCCTTACTCAATACTCCTTATTTAACCAAAACAATGCTGTCATAAATTGACTTTAACATTTTATGATTTCAACATGCATAACATATCATACAATTTAAAACAGTTCATCAAGTCCAAGTAGAAAATAGGAACCGAAAGACTTGCCTTGATCGTTGTTTACCAATAACAGTTTAACAGCTTACAGTTATCTGCACTTCACGTGCCCTACACAATTATATAATCATACACATCAACTATTAGTCACATAACAACACATAGTAATTGTAATGTAAACTCTACTCTACATCTCATAATCTTTCCTATTAATTAGCACACAATGTTCAAATAGATTGTGTTAACTTTCAACTTATATCTCACTATATTTCATATTCGCATTTCATTCAAGTGCTTAAGTCTTGCTTATTAGTTTTATATTAAATCTATTCCATATCTTATAATATTCATTTCAATTGAATGAAAACACTTTTTAAGTTCATTAACACTTGGCACGGCGTTTCGACGTTCAATCGTCACACGCCCGATTTTTCTCTCTTGTGTATGCTTACTATGCTTCTATAACTTATCTAATACATTATTTATTAATGTTAAGCATCATAATATTTACTAACATACATGTTTTATAACTTAGGACATCATCTTTTATGCTCAGGAGCACTACACATGCATATGTGCATGCCCGACGCCCTCCGATTACCCCCGAAAACATAACAGTCCTACAGATGACCATGTTGAATACTGTTACAGACCTCAAATTAAAATACTTAAAGCATGAAAGTTGTAGGTCTATTCGTCCTCGTTCCGGGATCATCTTGAATCAACTCAATCGGAGTTCGTATGAGAAAGTTATGGCCGTTTTACTACAGGAGGCCAAAACTGTCTGACTCAGACTTTTGTTCTGGCACCGCGGCGCGAGAACTAAGTCATTCAGTGGCGCTGCAGCGCGAGATTGGCGCTGGGGCACGAATTTCAGTGCTGGGGCTTCATTTTTGGCGCTGGGGCGCCGAAAACTAACAGAACACAGTCCACGAAGAATAGAACAACTAAATTTCTATCTATAACTTAATTTCTAACACTAATTAACATGTATAACTTATTCTAATTACACATATACACATTACCTAACATGCATATACTAATTTAAACCACTAAACAACAATCACAGAAAACTTAATTCCTTAAAAACACTGTTTTCAACCAAAACACCATTACCGATGTTTGTTTACACAGTGAACATGGTAAACATAATTTATAAACCAATTTGATTCCTTTGAATTATGTTTCTCTGAATTTCTTACCCCGTTATCATATACAAGGTTCAATTTCATAACTTCACAATTAACATACACTAATTTTGTTATCTTACAAAAATCATATTCATGCATATGTGTTCACTGTAAAACCAATTCCCCTTACTTGTATACATAAATTAGCATACAATCTTGTCTATACGCTAAACATACAATCATATATATATATATATATATATATATATATATATATATATATGCTAGTATAACACTTACAAAAACATAGTTTTACAAGAATTTTGTAAAAACCTTCTACTCAGTGAAAAAGAAAACACAGAGACATATAAATTATATGTGTATCTAGTATTAAGGTCGTAGACATACCTTTTGTTGTTAAGAAATTCGTGTTAAACTCTTATAATAGCTTGAAGAACTCTGATCTTGTTGCTTCTCTTTCTCAGACTCTCTCAAAACTCTCATGTCTCTAAGTTTTTCTCTGACAAAACTTCTTCTCTGTTCTTACTTAGGCTTTAGCCAAATAGAATATACGTAAAATAAAAACACAAACAACGTACGATTTTTAAA
The DNA here is from genome assembly GCA_016801055.1 of Panax notoginseng. Classification (NCBI taxonomy): domain Eukaryota; kingdom Viridiplantae; phylum Streptophyta; class Magnoliopsida; order Apiales; family Araliaceae; genus Panax; species Panax notoginseng. The sequence continues at coordinate 102,969,899 of CM029021.1, forward strand.
ACGTCTAAACCGACGCTATACTTAATATACTAATAAATTATCAATTACCAAAATAATATATATATTATATTAATATTTTGTTTAATTTAATTTATATTACTAATAAATCAAATTTAAAAATCCAAAACCCATAGGGCTTTATTTGGCAAAATTATTTAAAAATTAAAGACTTAATATATTTAAGCCTTGTTTGGCAAAACTAAATTAAACTCCTTTAATTTATTTTAATAACCACTTATAATAAAGTTATTTGTCACACTTCTAATTAATTAAGTTTTCATACTTAATTTAATTAATTCTAATAACAATTCATTGCATAATATAATAATTTATTTGATCATTATAAACTCTCTAATTTAATTATTAAATTAAATTAGATTACTATTTCAAAATAATTACTTTCCTTAACTCATTAATTATTTATTAAACAAATAAATAATCAAATCACATCAAATCAATTAAACAAATACTTATTCAACGATAAATACAACCATTAAATATTTATATAATTCAATAAATATATAATTATTTAATTAAAAAATCTGGGTTGTTACAACTAAAGATGCTGAGATTCTCTTAGCTTGCATCTTCAAGACCACAACTGATTGATTGAAGGTCAACTGGAGCAACAAGCTGTCAGGAGCAAATGAGAAACTATGCACATCAATGCCTAACCCCAGTATATCTAAGATAAATGACTGCTACAAAACTGACAGCAGAAAGGTATGGTTGCTCACTAATATAATTGTGTACATCATGTTGCACCTCCTTGTGAACTATAACAGTATTCTTTCAAGGAATCATAATCTACCTAAAAAAGTGAAGAGAGAAAGTACACTGAGGGTGGAAACTCAAATGCTTACAAACTTTCTCTCCATCCAAGTTTTAGGTTGAAGATGACATCTTGAAAGAAATCTGAAAAGGGTCATAAGAACATCACATGTTAAATTAATCTTGTGGAGTAATCTTTGTTGATGGGTCAGTATGTATGTACAAACCTATGTTCTAAGTGTTTGATAACACATAGAGTATGATCAGTTCTACAAAAGTATCTTGAAGATTCATAGAAACTGATCACCTCTATGAATCAACCAGATACAAATAAGTAATAGTGTTGATTCCTACTCTGTGAACATTTAAACTGTGAACATAACCAAGCAAATGATGAAACCATCATAGGAAAAGAGTGCTTTATTAAAATGACAAATCTTACACACACTCATCATCATGCATCTCAATATGTCATATCTAAATTAGTTACATGCATGAATATGATGGTTGGTGATCAATATGATGTTAATACTAAAAAATGAGGAATAGGTATTTTGAAACTAACTTGGCAGGACCCATTTAACTATGGGTACCGAAATAGAAATATATCTAACCTGCAGGTACTTGGTTTATCTGACCACACTAAGGAATGCTGAAGCAGAGGACTTCAGTCAAGAAAGATTCAACCAGTAGAAGGCTTAAGACTATTCAGAAATGATTCTGATAAAATTCCTAAATGTCAAAGCCTGCCCTTGAAGACCTGCTGAGCTAATCAAAATGAAGCTCACATGGCTGATGATCCTTATATGAAAGAAGGCCATTCAACTAAAGATGGAAAGGGTCTTATATGCTCAATCATGTAAAGCATGTAATAAGAAAAGAATCCTCAAGGAAGCTCACCTCAGAGGAACATCAAGCATCAAACATGAGGAACTCATTACGGGAGCAGAACTCTAAGTACAAGCTAACAAAGAAGACTACGTTTGTTGTACTATCAAAGGATCACAGAATAATCAACCCTGAAGACACTCATTTCTACGATACAAGAAGATTTGATGACTTCAGCCAGAATGAGATATGCATGGCTACCTTCTGTTACACATGAAGAAGAAGAACTTATGTCTTTGTGAGAAGACAATATCAACTATGGGGGAGCAATGATCTGCTAACAGAACAGCAGCTCTAAAATATTAGAGATATACTATGAAGCAATATACCAGTTACAGAGTCCCAAAACTTTGTGGCTGACGAACCAAATGAAGATCCATAGTCAGTAGGAACGTCTCAAAACGTACTGCTGATAACCTATCAGCCACCCAACTCAAAATCGTGGAGTGCCTACGATCAGACATCTGATCGTAGTGTAAGAGTAGGAGGACACCACGATTACAGCAAATGCAATTGTCTAAAGTTGGTAGAGGACCTCCCCAGCAGAAAATGTCAAATGAGATATTAGTACAAATCATTTCTAAAGTATTTCATCTGGAAAACGACTCAGGGACAAACCTGACCCTTAGCTCACTCTAAGAGGTTGGCCCTTCCTGAGCTTCCTTAACCCAGAAGGATTGCTTAGTTAAGTTCATCTCAAGGACCAAGATAGTCAACGATCGTAGAGTAGAGTTTGAAGTGAACTCAACAATCGTGGTGCAACCTCAACAATCGTAGAAGCAGACTCAACGATGGCAGTCCTACCAGAATACACTAGCTCATGGTGAGCTCAGAAAAACTAAACAATTGCTCAACCATTCAGAGTATTAGGAGATAAGGTCCAATACTGGTTGGAAAGATGTCCTGAAGATTTATCTCAGAAGTAGAGTCCCCAACCATTCATAAAGTACATCAATGGTTAAGCCATGCAGTTTCAAAATGAGGAGTAATGTCAAAACCATCCACTGCAGCATCTCTCAAAAGATGATCGTTAAGTCAACAAAGGAAAATGTAGAGTCCATAGCTACCTTACCATACTACACTACGAACCAAAATGGTCAACGGTTAATCCACGTCATTGATGCCTATTTATTTTAAAAAGGGACATTAATCTGAAGAGTTAATGGGGGAGTTACAGCTCATTACTGGGCATCGTACAACCAATGGTTGGTTGACACATCACTGCTTATGCAGAGACATAAGGAACTGCCATAAAGACAAATTCAAAATTTGCAAATAGTTATCAGAAACTATCGAACCTCTCTCCCTCCCATTTTCAAACCCTAGAATCCTCTTCTAAGCCAAAATCAATTAAACCTCTAGAGCCTTGATCATAATCAGCTATCTCTCATAAATCTTTCTGAATCAAAAACCCATATTCCTCGACTATTCAAATGGAAGATTGGCGAGTAATCAATGACATTCAGCTCGGATCCAAGTCGTTTAAGAAATCTGAAAAGAAGTTTAGAGACATTCTTGAACTTGTGAAGAAAGCTGGATTCTTAGAATGTCTTGAGGCAAGCACTCGAGTATATGCTGAACTGGTTAAGGATTTCTACTCAAATACATCCATAAATTTCGAAACCCTTTCTACCAAGGTCAAAGGTTAGTCTCTAAAGCTAAAATCATCTGATATCAATCAATGCTTAGGCTTTCCTGACCTAGGACTGAAAAGCCTTGATGAGATCGACACTGAACAAGTGAAGAAGATTATGGGGTACCAAGGAAACCCTAGTCTGAAGGACATGAAGAAGAAGGATTTTCCTGAGAAATTCGAGTTCCTTGCTGAGATAGTGGGAAAATGTATACTATGTAAGGATACGACACATGACACTGTGCTTGATCAGCAGTTGAAGATTATGTCTACAATAGTTCTGAAGAAGCGAATAAACTTTGGAGCTATCTTGTTCGATTAGATCTATAAATGGGTGGAAAGGGCTGAGATAAAGAAGTCTACAGATAGACCCATGACTAAGGTCTTTCATGGAAGACTGCTGAGTATTGTGATGAAGAAGAAATTGGGAGGCAAGATCAAGGATGATGAAGGAGAGCCTCTGAATGTTCATAAAGTAATGTCTCCACAACTATTTGTGAACTGGAAGAAAAACCCAAAGGAAAACAGGAGGTTAACAACAACTGGGAGCAGCAGAAAGAACTCTGCGAAAAAGAGAAAGGTGAAAGAGGTGGAAAGCTCTGAATCTGGTGAATCTGTACCAATAGCAACCTCACCAGTAAGGAAGAGATCTAGGGGTGTGAAGAAAATAGAGGCTCCACCAAGAAGTCTCTCCATTCAAGACAAAGATGAAGGTGAAAAGGTCTTAACTGCACTAGAGACCACAAAGAAAAGAAGCAACAGACTACTTCAAGGGCCATCAAGAAAGAAAGCTAAGGTGGTAAACAAGCCAGCCCTAGGTTCCCAAGAAAGTACATCTGACGAAGAAGAGGACGTAGAGTTAGAAGAAGAGAAGGGAACTGATGGTCTCAAGACTGAGTCTCCAAAGAACAAATCCAGCGATGAAGGTGGAGCTGGATTCATAAAAGAAAATATAAACCCTGCTGTTGAAAAAGAATATGCAAGCCCTATGGCTAACACTCAGAGTATTCACTCTGATGATAAAGAAAAGCTACAAGATGACCCAACTGCATCTCCAAATGCAAATGCTCCAATAAGCCCAGATGATGGGTCAAATGATGTTGATTCAGAAGAAGAAGGACCTACCCCTGCCAATGCTGGACATCAAGGAAGTTTGCTTGATGATTCAAAGGCCTCAGAGTCTGAAGAGGAAGAAGAGTCTGACTCTCCTATAGCTGAACCTCCAAGGAGAAGAAAGAGCTACATATTACTTGCTAAATTTGCCCCCAAGAAGAAAAGTGATCACTCTACTGCAGTCATTGAAGTAAATGATGATGAATCTGAATCAAAAGAAGCAAGTGCTGAAGATGGGACTAGTAATGAAGAAGATGAATCCAAGGAAGATTTTGCTGAAAAAGGTTCTGGTAATGAAATTCAGCAAGAAGAATTCACTGATGACCCTGATGAAAGGAGTCAGCAATATTCAAGCTCAAAAAGTGAAGAATTGGAGAAAGATTCTGGTTTTGCAAATCAGGAATCAGAGGAACCAGCAGACTATCATGTCCTCTCTCCAGCAAGAATCAGCAAAAGAATAGTGGTAGAAGTTTTTGATGAACCAGCAGAACTACCAGCAGAAAGATGGGTAAGATATGGCAATGAACAGCTCAAGGTTGTAAGGATGACTGCACATGATGTGTTCAAAAATTGGAACAATATGGAGTTAGACTGTACGACTATCCTCTACAATCCTGATGATCTATTAATGAGATGATTTTTCCAATGGATGCCTTGGTTAAAGGCGCATACTGAAAGCGATGAAAGATACTTCAGCTGGTGCTACTCTCAGTTTCCAAGCATGGAGCTGGTGGCAAAGAACTTCCTAAGGGTGAAGAGATTTGCAACAATAATGATCAAAGACGTGCCCCACTACAAAGTCTACAGACATGTGGGCAACCACTATATTCCCTATTATTATAGAGTGGACTCTGAAGGCAGAAGGATTATGGCCAAGGAGATAATCATAGAGTCTGTTCACTCTACCACTGATGGTGTTAAAGTCTAAAATGAGAAGCCTCCATCTGCCCAAACACAGCTATCTGACATTCCTTCATCCTCCAATAACGATTGGTATTCAACAATTTTTTAGATTCTCAATACTTTCGAAAATCTGTCCAAGGATGAATATCGTAGAGTCCAATCTGGTGTTTAACAAGAGGCTGCCCAACCAGATGACCAAATTCCTATGGAGCAGGAGCTGTTGAAGAATTCTGATGAGCTGGTTGAGAAGATATCTCTAATCAATAAAGAGTCAAAGATGTTGACAGCAACAGAAGATAACTCAGTTCAAGACAGACTCCAAGCCACTATGGTTGATGTATCTCTCAAAATCAAAGAGAGAGATCACATATATCTGAAGGCAATAAATGATCAGAAGGCAAAAGCTCTACGAGCACAGAAGGCTAATGAAGAACAACTCCAAGTCCTCTCTGACAAGATTGACAACATAAATTAGTCTTTCTCTCTATAACTTGAGCTGAGCCAACAAGAACTCAAGATTGAAGTTGTTAACTCTTCTTACCTGATGGAGCAACTAATGTCCAACATGGAGCAGCTCTCCCAAGTGATTAATGACAAAAAGGGGAAGAAAAAGAGGCATAGTAAGAGGCATTCAAGAAAGAGCAAGGAGAGCAGAAGGAAAGAAGAGAAGAAGACAAAGAAGAAGACAGCAGAAGAAGTAGTTGAGTAATCATCTGAGGGGGAGCCAAAGGATGATGATCATGTGTTTGCAGAGGCTGAGGGGGAGCCAAAAGAAGAAGAAGAGGAGCATACATCTGAGGGGGAGCAGACAAAAGAAATGAAGTCCACATCCCAAGGGGAGCAAGAGCAAAAAGGTCAAACAGATGAATATCTGATCAATAGACATCCTAGAAACATACATGGAGCCAAAGAGGTACATCTCTTACTAGTTAGGTATGTTCTGGATCCAGGATGTAAAATGTCACAGTGTATTAAATTCCATATTATTATAAATGACATTCATGATTATCTATTTTAGAAATACAGTTACTCAGTGTATATAAGATTCATTCATAACATGCATATGCACTTATTATTTTTGTCATAATCAAATAGGGGGAGATTGTCAGGAATAAGCATGTGAATGATATTCCTATTTATATATGATTTGATTATGATATATATGAATGAATATGCAAGTATGCTTGCATTAAGAAAAGTTGTAAAGTCCCTTGATAGATAATAGAAACATATGTACAAGGACTTAGAATGAATTGATCAAATATGTTAGGTTGATCCTACATAAGCAAAACAGCTTTGTAAAGTCCTTAAAAAGAAATTATGTACAAGGACTATAAATATAGAAAGATCAAGCATGTTAGGTTGATCTTATGATGTAATAGATAGGCTTGTCTGATCGTCGAGCACTGCACCAGAAATAGTAGTCTTCCAGGAGAGTCAAGAAAAACTCGAGAGCTATCGAGGTAGAATCGTAGTCTACAAGATAGTAGATCTCGGAGTTTGTAGACTACCAAGATAGACGAGGAAGGATCGTAGTGTCACTACAAAAAAATAGGTCATTGGCAACGGCATCTTTAGCGACGGCAGTAACCCCGTCGCCAATAACCTCAATCTCGATGGCGTAGCCGTCGCCAATGAAGCCCGTCTATAATGACCTCCCCGGGTCTAATTTTGGTGGGATTTTTTTGGCGGGCGTGGGAAAAGGCCATAGGCGACGGCATTGGCTGTCCGTATTGAGTGTCGTCGCTAATGGGTTAATATTAACTTACAGTAGCGTAATTTTTTTGCACTTCTCTTCTTCTTTTTTCTCCCCCTTCTTCCTCGTGCCGCCGCCGGCTTCCCTTTCCCGTCGCCCACTGCCCTGTTCTTCCCGTCGCCGTCGCCGTCTCTCTTCCGTCGTCGTCCCTCGTTCTCTCCCTCTCGACTGCAAGGTAATCCCAATTTTAGTTTCCCCCAAATATAACCTAGCTAATAATATTTGCAAGTTTTTCTCAATTCTTATGGCTTTGTATGACAATGCTAACTGATATTAATGCGATGATATGAATTGGGTACTCACTAGCCCACTCTAAATCTTCTTCTCAGTTCTTGCATAGCTAATTTTTAATTTTATTTGCTTCCCTTTGAATACCCTGTATTTAGACATTTGCGATTTGTTGTGTTTTTATTTTGTGGTAATATATGCAACTGAAATGACTAAAAATTAAATGGGGAATGGAGGGTTGAAATGATTGGAGTTTGTTGTTTGTATGGATTTGACAATAGGTTTGAAGATTGGGAGAAGTGAGAAACCAGTTTTTCAGTGGTTGAATCCTTATCAACTGTAAAATAACCTACAATAGTTTAACATTGTAAACACTCAACAACACTTGAAGAACACAAACAAAACTAATTTAAATATGCTCTATTTTCGAATTCGTTATTAATATTTTAATTTTGTAGGGTCTTGTTGATGAGACTTCAGTGGGTGGAGGCTGCGGCACGGGTGATGCCCGTGGTGGAGATGGTGATGACCGCCGGGCTGATGCTGATGAGACTATTGAGGGTGAGACCGGCAGTCAGACCGGAGGTGGGACCGGCGGTGGGACCATAGGTGGGACCGACAGTGGGACTAGCGGCGATGATGATACCGACGACATTCCTGATCTTGGGTTGTAGTACCCATTATGTTTATATTTTGACCTTCATATATGTATATTTATACAGCTTTTGAGTTGTACAGACTAGAGTTTAGTATCTAGTTAGGTTGATGGTATATGTATCTAACTATATTGATTGTTTATGATTACATTTTGTATTTACATCGTACGACTTTTATTTATAAGTCATTACGTTGTTTACATATTTGATGGTTGATATAGCAAAAGCTATTATTGTTATTGATATGCGTTTGTGAAGAATTCTTTATTTTTCTTTAGTTTATTACAGGTATAATTATGTATATGTAAATGAACAGGGGTATTTTGATATTCAAAAAAAAAAATTTAAAAACCTCATTGGCAACGGGGTGTTGAGGGTCATAGGCGACGGCTATGCCGTCGGCAATGACTATTTTTAATTTTTTAGTGGTAACCATTACTGACGGTTTGTTCGTCGCCACGGCCGTCGCCAATACATCATTATCGACGGTGTGCCGTCACCACTGACCACGTCGGGAATGACTATCTTTACGACGGCGAGCGACGGGAGACAGGGGCGACGACCCATATGGCGACGGGAAGGGCGACGGACTCTGCCGTCGCCAATGACATCATTGCCGACGGCAATGAATTCATTGGCGATGGCAGAGTCCGTCGGCAATGACCTGTTTTTTTGTAGTGTGTGTCGAGTAGAACTTCCTCGTAGCCCTAGTCTACTGAGGAAGTCATGTTCAGAATCGTAGAGACAGCCTGCCTACGAGCCGACCGAGCATCTATCGAAGCCAAGTTAAGAATCGTAGACGACACTCAGAGTCATAGAGTCTACTGATCATATCAGAGGCAGAGATCGTAGTCGAGCAAGATCAGATGAAGACAACGAACACAAAGTCAGAAATCATAGAGTGTCAAGATCTGATCTCGGAGTCGTAGTGTCTACACAGCCGAAGCTGAATTGTAGAGTGTAGAACTAAGACTTCAATAGATGTGCTCACAATGCCAAGACAGAATCATAGGGAAAATACGATTTTCAACAAATGAGCACTTCCAGAATATCCAAAGGAATGAAGCCTCTAGTTGGTACTGCAAAGATACATCCCACCTAAAGTAAACCAGAGAGCACTCAATGAATGGCATGTAAGCTAAATGAAGATCTAAGTAATAACTCAATCAACATCCAGATTGAGTTTTGAATCCATTCGAGATGAAGTCTTCCGCAAGTTGATTAAAAGAAGACTTCAGTAACTAACTAAGGAAAGTCATCAAGTGTAGTAACTGTCAAGTAAATTGAAGACGATGATCTTGAAAGCAACCAAGATCGTAGTGTTTTCCAAACAAAGAAAGAATTGATGGAGTGTACACAAAGAAATTGGTCAACCTCTGAAGAACAAGGCTAAAGTGATTAAGCATTGGGTCAGTCCATTGATGATAAGTGAACGAGAGATAACAAGGAGAAAGCGAGCTGGACACGGCATAAAATTGAAGTGTCTTGCTATGCAGAAGGGGCCAGAACAAAGAGTTAAACCATCAGTATCTGAGAACAGTCGAAGTAAACAAATGTGTTGAAGAACTGCATAAGAGAAGGAAGAGGTGTTCTACATTGAAGATCAAATCAACACTCTTCAAGATTGTAGTGTTGTCTCTACCTGTCAACTAGACACTAATATTAAGTCCAAGAAGATATGCATCAGAATCATAGAGTTCGGTCGTCTAAAGGTTGAAGCATTGGCAACGGTTCAATCTGAAGACTTATAGTCGAACAGAGCTTATTGAGAGCATCGATGCAAAAGGACAACCTATGATCGAGAAATTAGAAGGAGGAAATAAAGTTGACTACCTGCCCGAGACATCAAAGTGACATCTCTGATAGGGTAGGTGAAACAGTAGACTGCAGTGTCAAAAAGTCAGAAAAGGGGATGTCATGTCATATCTGTAGTCTACACCAAATAACTCGAGATCTGCGAAGCAATTCAAAAAGCTTTTAACGGTAACTTTCCAACGGGAAGATTGGGAAGGATTATTGTGACGCCCCCAAAACAGGTATACATCACCTATTCTGAGTCGCCAAATACATGGTACAAAATACAAATACAACTTAATTATACAGCTGTCATTCAAAGTACGACAAAACATAGGCTGTGAGTTTTAATACAAATATTATCGTCTAGACAATATATAAACTCAAATTCAATATTATTACATTTATTTTCCCACTATTTCACTGAATAGTGAGGACTACTAATACTATCATCTGGTCCGTCACTCCGTTCCCCGACTAGTCCCTGCTACGTTCTCATTTCCTGAAGAGAACAATGAAAGTAAAAGGGTGAGCTCAACTAGCCCAATAGAAAATATTATGACTAAGATAATGCAGAATATATTATCATTAGCCTTCAACAGTGTTAAACTGATATAATATAACAACCATCAAGTTTAACTACAGCGGAACAAGCAATCCATTAAAAGAGTCAAGTAGAGAATAAAATCTACTATCTTTTATGATTTAAAATGTTTTTCATCACTTTTATCGCTGGGACTCAGCTTAATAAATAATCCACATCACTGAATGACCCCTGCACTACGGCCAATGATATTCTTTAGTATCACGACCACAATTATCCATGCACTACGGGCCAAGAATATTTATGTATTCATTAATGGTCATGATCATGCCAACAACTGTCCATCAATGCACTACGGGCCAATGAGGACTTTTACCACATCATTTGTAACATTGCGGTTATGATTACACCGAATAATCTCTGGTCATAATCATACCAAGTCTATCTATGCACTACAGGCCACATATGACTTTCAACAAAATATAAACATGAGGATGATGACAATGATATAAGAATTCAATAAAACAAGTTCAAGAATTATTTTATCCAGGAATCAATAACGTCCAAATTGTCAACATGATACTACGTTGTGGAGTAAAATTCAAGAATGCTCAAAAGAATATTTCAATGAAAAGATACTGGATGAAGCACAAATATCAGGATATTCCACTAATTTCATGGATTATAGAAGTCAAAACTTTAACCAACTGAGTATAACAAGGAATGGAATAACAAAAGAAATCACCAGGCATGCGATAGACATCACAGGCAGGTTATTCCAACAGAATAATAAATAACGGAATCAGGTCCGGCGTAAAACGCACAGACAGGATATTCCAATAGAATAATAAAGACGGAATCAGGTCTGACGTAAAATGCACAGACAGGATATTCCAACAGAATAATAAAGACGGAACCAGGTCCGGCGTAGAACGCACAGACATGATGTTCCAACATAATGATAAATAATGAAACCAGGTCCGGCGTAAACGCACAGACAGGATGTTCAAACAAAATGATAAAGAATGGAATAACAGAAGAATTTCACCAAGTATAGGGTAGCCCGCGTATATAGGTTATTCCAATAGAATAATAAAGAATAGAATAACAAAAGTTCTCTTCACGGAAAAGAAAGAAATAATACTCCTTACCTTAGAAAATAATGCCGACTTCCTCATGGGTATGTAAACCATCTGAGGAAATATAGACATCACAGAATAATTTACAAGTTGCTTACAGCTGAAAATGTCCATCACGGGAACCGAATCTAGATCTAATGGGATAAATCTATGATCACATGATTCCTAGGCGCACAAGATATTGCTATTTGTATGAAAGCAATAAGCATGTTTATATATAAAAGCGGTAAATATATATATATACAAAAAAGATCACCAACCACGAAGTACATCCATGGGGGATCAGAAATGTAAATAAAGCTGTAAATACGGTCAACTGCCACGAAGTAAACTCCAGGCAGGACGGAATGTAAATAAAGCTATAAATGCGGTTAACTGCCACGAAGTAAACTCCAGGCAGAACGAAATGTAAATAAAACTATAAATGCGGTCAACTGCCACGAAGTAAACTCCAGGCAGGACGGAATGTAAATATATATATATATATATATATATATATATATATATATATATATATATATATATATATATATATATATATATATATATATATATATATGAAAGCGGGTAAACGCACCAGACCGAAGTCTAGGCTCATCGAACAAAGTCCGACATACAGTTGATATATATAATATATATATATATATATATATATATATATATATATATATATACATATATGAAAGCAATAAACGCTCCAGACCGAAGTCTAGGCTCATCGAACAAAGTTCGACACACAATTGATATATATAAGTATATATATATATTGATGAAAGCAGTAAACGCTCCAGACCGAAGTCTAGGCTCATCGAACAAAGTCCGACACACAGTTGATATATATATATATATATATATATATATATATATATATATATATATATATATGAAAGCAGTAAACGCTCCAGACCGAAGTCTAGGCTCAATCGAGGCAAAACTCGATAATGTTAGTCAATATATATATATATATAAATATAGATATATATATATATATATATATATATATATATATATATATATATATATATATACAGACTGGAAAGAAACCACGGACCGAAGTCCGGGCAAATGCAAGCAACACGACTCTCAACGTGTAGAAGGGTGTGTGCAAAGATGAAGAGAAAGATTCTAAAGTGTGTGAGAAGGCTTACAGCTGACTGATAAAGAGGCTTCTATATCTTTAGAGTGGGTAAACACTGGAATTTTGTGGATACAAAAAGGGTTGTATATGAGCTCACAGGTGTTTGAAAGTGGGAAAATACACTGTATGGCGAGTGCAGAGAAAATTGTGCAGGGTTTCCCCGTCTTTTTTCTCTTAAAAATCAGCACCCCAAGCCTCTTATTTATAGGCAAAGGGTGCCGCAGGTGTACCTGCGGCTCAGTCGCAGGTGTACCAGAGGTGGGTCGGGTCGGCCCAGTTCCGTCGGGTCGGGTCGTCTCAAAGTACATGCACTCATGCAATGTAATGTCCACTCGGAGTTTGAGAAGTGCAATCCGGGCATTCGTTTTGAGGTATTCTGGAATTATTTCGGACCGCCGTTGTCGAGAGTTGTACGATGGCATGGGATTAGAGTTTGTACGAAGTCTTTGAAGATGGGACGGTGCCCTCCGGTCTTCAAGCTTCCACTTTCATCCATTACCTCGCACAATAGTCACTCGGGAATTGTTAACCTTGTGGGACATTGTTGTGTAGAGACGAGACGTGGCATCGTGTTGGACGAGATGGCGATGTTGTCCCTCACCGGTGTTACTGTCGGATTGGGCTGATACGCAGACGTTGCTCAGGCTTCACTGAGATTGGACTGCTGCATTTGTTGAAGGTCCTCATTATCATCTTTGAGGTGTGCCTATCTTCCCAATGTTATTGCCGGGTTGGTACAGTGTATCTCGTTGTGAGCGTCGAGATTTAAGCTGATAGCACTTGTAGCAAGCATTTCCGGGGTTAATGCCGAAACTGCATTCCTTGGGGTTATTGCCAAGGTTGGTGGCTATTCCCATGGTTGGGACTGAGACTGGATACCTCGGGGGGGGGGGGGGGGTTATCTCCAAGATTAATCGGTCTTCTCCGGTGTGTGTTTCGGTATTGTATCTGCAGGTCTCAGAGTTAGATCCGAGGTTGAAACTGTTACTCCCAGATTGCGATCCGGGGTTGATGCTGAACTTCCGGTAGTATCCGGTATGGATTTGGATTGTCTTTCAGGGTTCTCTCTTAAAAGACGAATCTGTCCTCCTGCAAGGTTAGTAACAGTAGTACAGAAAATTTCGAGTGTCTATAGTTTCCCCTCTTTATCATACTCATGCATGGCGATGCATGGGTAGGATAAAGAATCCTAGACACTTGAAACGCAACAAGATAAACATGGTACTATGGATAACAACATGATGCAAAGGTATGATGCATGTGTACGGGGTTGTGGCCCAACATGCTGGGGATGATTGCTGGTTCCCTGTTGCTTCAACTGGGGATTGGCAATATTGACCAGATCTGATGTGCAAGCCGAATCTGGTAGGATATTGGTGTTGGAGTTATCACCAAATTCATGTGCTCTTGATAATGACTTGACGCTGAAGGGGTATCTCTTATGTGCAAGAGACCTGTAGGGATAAAGCTTGATCTGTTTGAGGATGTGTATAACATATTCCATCATCTGTCTTCTTTGATAATATTGACCTCTCCTGGTTAGTATCGCTAGAATATGCCATGATTCTGTTGGATTTACTACCAACAACAAATGCTGTCAGGGATGCCTGACCTTCGTTGACTTGTGAATCAACGGTTGAAACTCTGTGAGGAGATTGTCAAGGTTGCTTGACATTTGCTGACGTGTAGATCAATAGAGCATTGCGTTGTGACCCCCGCCGGGGATCTGCTGGGGAATATGAGCAGCTGGGTGTGAGAACCTTGAACAGCTCTATGGCTCTGACAGGTTTAAACGCTATCGGCTGAAATGATGTCAAGGTTGCTTAACCTTCGTTGATATGTGTGTCAACGGCTGAACGTGTTGTAACCCCCACCGGGGATATACGTTGTAACCCCCGCCGGGGACTAACTAGGGACACATGAGTCTGTGACATCAGACGGTTCCCAATGCTTCGATGGGTTTACCTGCCATCGGCTGAAATAACGTCAAGACTGCTTGACCTTCGTTGATGGACATGTCAACGGATGAACGTGTTGTAACCCCCACTGGGGATATACGTTGTAACCCTCGTCGGGGACTCACTGGGGACGCATGAGTCTGCGACATCAGACGGTTCCCAATGCTTCGATGGGTTTACCTGCCATCGGCTGAAATAATGTCAAGGCTGCTTGACCTTTGTTGATGGACATGTCAACGGATGAACGTGTTGTAACCCCCACCGGGGATATACGTTGTAACCCCCGTCGGGGACTCACGTAGGGTAGCGACCTGGAGTTGGCGGCATCGGACCTATATAAGGTATTGCCGAATGTGCTTTGCGACAACTGAGGTCATTGGAAGAGTATACCTTATGATCAGCGTCCTATTGCTGTACTTACCCGTCAGGTGTGTTTACTGGGAGTTCGGTCATGCTATATGTGTGGTTTATGTCACAGTTTTGACCGGTTGGTACCCTTAGACGGCACGAGTATTATTTTTCCCATGATGTGGCTATGTCATACTCCTTTCAACCATCGGAGTGTACATATGCTCAGTCCTGGTCCGCATTTTTGGCAGATATCAGAGATTCGTTTAGCCTATTGCTGTGCTCGGGGCTTTGCTCACCATACAGCTTCATTACTCATGCTCCGGACATGGATTTCCTCCCTTTGGCTGGCTTAAGGGGCGTGACGACTTATCATCCATTGGCCGTGATGTCGCAGTTTGACCAGTTCCAGGATTTTCATCATTTCGAGGGGGCGGCATGTCAGCGCTCGGCTTCTCGATACCTCTCAGCCGAGGACCGATCTCGTGTATACGCTTGCTGGGATCAGCGTGAGCTAGCTACTTTTTCTGCCAGTCGTCCCGGTTATTCCGTAGAGTACTCTGCATGGATAGAGATGGAGGTTTTATTGGCTGCAACAATATTTACAGTACCGGAGATTGAATCAGACGATGTAGGGCCTACGGAGGACATTGATATCTACATCGAGGAGGAGCCCGCTGCTGTGTTTCCAGCATTTCTTCTGGATTCTCCTAGTATTAGTACTTTTGTGATCCAGCACTCAGCACCGTATTTAGAGCAGAGTCTTCACCTGATGACCTTTGAGAGAGACTAGATTCGATCTATGATGTCGACTGCTCTTGATGTGAGGGACGCCGCCCTATTCGAGAGAGGCGAGGCATTAGCTCGTAGAGATGCCGCTGTTGTTGAGCAGGATGAGGCCAGGTCAGATAGAGATGCAGTGATAGTTGAGCGGGATAGTGCTGTATCTGCCCGGGATGTGGCAGTCATAGATAGTACTGAAGCGACGTCCCTTACCGCTGGTATGATCACAGAGATGAGTGCTTACATTGATGAGCACATGGTCATCATGCAGATGGCTACAGATCTGTTGGATCGTGTGGATATTCTTATCCAGGAGACTACAGTTCTACCTCCTTCATCTGAGAGGGACGCCATGTTAGCTTTGTTAGCTCGCATGTACCCCTATTCGTAGATGAGCTTGTATTTACCTGTACAGACTAGCTTAGCCATTTTGTCATGTACAGTTCACATTGTATATATATCAAACACCATTATATATGACAGGGAAATATATTTTTGGATCACTTCCCTTTTTAGATATGCCTTGCTATTTGCTTGATATTTTGCCTGCTGCTTCAGGGTTTGTGATCTCGATGAATTCTGAATTCTTCCTTGGTGGATGGACATTGAGCTGTCTCTGTATAGTTCAGAATGGATCATTGATCTATGTATATCCCTACCATCTTTGGTGTCTTGGGACTTGTTTCTGAATGGGAATGTGGAGAGGAATGTGGCTTTCCTCTCTGAGATTTACCGCACCACAGATGGTCGCCAGTACTTCTATTCAGGAGAAGCCTAGTTAATTCCACCTCTTATGGTTTAGTATTGCTCTTCGAGGTATGACCGCAGCTTAGATGGTCGCCGAATCTCCTATTTGGGAGGAGTTCAGGAAATTCCATCCCTTTGGTCTGAAGCCGCATGAAATGTAGTGGAGCGAAAGAGAATTCCAATACCCGTTGACAATGGTTTATATTTTGGTAGGGGGTGAGACCGCACCATGAATGGCTGCCTACGTACTCCTATTGAAGAGGAGATCAGGTCTGCGTAGTTCGAACCTAGTATAAGAGGTTCAACGCTGTATGTCTGATATGGTGTAGGAATATTTTTGGTTGTTTTTGTTTTTGTAAGGAGAAGAGGATAGAGATGTTTTTGTTATTTTTGTTTTATTGCGACCGGGCCATGTAACATGGTTGCCTACGTACTCCTATTAAAGAGGAGATCAGGTCGACGCAGTTCGCCCCTCAGGGCGAGAAGAGAAGGCGTAATCCCATGTGCAGGTCCGAGTGCGGGGAGGAGAAAGTTTAACCCTAGGTTGAGGATAAACTGTAGGTACGAGAAGTCTGATCCCATGTATGGGTAGCCAAACTACAAGTGCAAGAGGTTCGATCCACGGTGGGATGACCTATGAGTGCAAAAGAGAAAGCCAGGCTGCTGGCTTGAAGAGTACGATTCCCTGAGAGGAAAGTGTAGAAAAGTTATAGGTGGTAAAGGGTTAAAGAACCAGAATGACTGATGACCTGATGATGACACACCAGGGTGTTTGCTGGTTACTTCAGACATAATACCGTTTCACTGTGTCTGAGTTGATGAGTTGTGGAAATTCATCGCCGTCCATTTCTTGCAATCTGAGAGCGCCTCCTGTCAATACTTCTTTGACAATAAACGGGCCTTCCCAGTTAGGAGCGAATTTTCCTTTGGCCTGATCTTGATTGTCAAGAATCTTCTTCAGAACCAAGTCATGTTGTTTAAACTGCCGTAGCTGGACTTTTTTGTTGTAGGATCCGGCGATCCTTTGCTGATATAGCTGACCATGGAAGATAGCCGCGGTTCGCCTTTCGTCTATTAGAGACAATTGGTGATACATGTCTTGTACCCATTGATTTTCATCCAGCTGAGCGTCGATCAACACTCTGAGAGATTCTATCTCAACTTCTATGGGGAGCACTGCTTCCATCCCATAGGTTAAAGCGTAGGGGGTTGCCCCAGTTGAAATACGCATTGTGGTCCTGTAGGCTAATAGAGTCAGAGGCAACAGGTCAGGCCAATCTTTGTGGTTGACTGACGTCTTTTGCATATTCTTCTTGATATTTTTGTTAGCCGCTTCAATAGCACCGTTCATCTTCTGACGATAGATGACAGAGTTAAGATGTTTGATGTGGAATTTACGGCATAACTCCTCCATCATTTTGTTGTTGAGGTTTTTGGCATTGTCTAACACAATCACCTCTGGTTGTCCATATCGACAAACGACATTGTTTCTGATGAAAGCAATGATGACTTCTTTAGTGACCCTGGGGAAAGAGGCTGCTTCTACCCACTTGGTGAAGTAGTCGATCATGGTGAATATAAATCAGTGACCATTACTGGCTTTAGGCTCAATGGGCCCAATAACGTCCATTCCCCACATTGAGAAGGGCCAAGGCGAACTCATATTGTGGAGCTCCCGTGGAGGGGCGTGTATAACATTCCCATGAATCTGGCACTGATAGCATCTTTTGACGTGGTCATGGCAATCAGCCTTAAGAGATAGCCAATAATGTCCCGTCGTGAGGACTTTCTTGACAAGGAGGGGGCCACTCATGTGGGGGCCACAGACTCCGTCATGGATTTCATCCATAAGCCTTTGGGCTTGATCTTTGTCTAAACACCTGAGGAGACCTAGTCCTGCATCTCTTTTATAGAGCGCATCTCCACTCAAGTAGAACTTCATAGCAAGTTGATGGATCCGCCTTTTCTCAGTCAGGCTCGCCTCAGCGGGTGTAGATTTATCTCGCAGATATTCCTGTATATGTTGATACCAAGGAGGTTGGATGGGAGGTAGCTCATCCGATACTTCTCCAACGTAATTCCTATAAGCTGGGGCCTTGTGTAGGGAAATTGTGACGCTTGGCAAGTGTTCCTTGTCTGATATGCGAATCAAGGAGGCCAAAGTTGCTAATTCGTCCGCGAAATCATTCCTATTACAAGGAATGTGTAGAAAGGAGATTTCTTCGAACTCCAAAGCCATCTTCAAAACCTGCCGATGGTAAGGCAACAAATATAGTTCCTTGGTTTGATAGACTCCGGTGGATTGTCTGATTACCAACTCCGAATCTCCAAGGACAGTTAACCGCCTGATGCCCATTAAACGGGCAAGTTTTAGCCCCATGAGACAGCCTTCATACTCAGCCGTATTGTTGGTGCTGTCAAACTGTAATTTGACGGCAACGGGATACTTCTCCCCCGTATCAGATACTAGAATGGCTCCAGCTCCAGAACCTTCCATGTTAACAGCTCCATCAAAATACATCTTCCATGATTGGCGTGTATTGTACGGATGGTGTTGCTGCACTGTCATTACTCCTTCATCGGGGAAATATGTTTCCAAGGGTTTGAAATCCCCTGAAGGTGCGGCGGCCAGTTGATCTGCGATTCCTTGACCTTTGATGGACTTTTGAGTCACATATACAATATCAAATTGTTGTAGGATCAACTGCCATCTGGACAGCCGGTAATTCAACATAGGTTTGTTGAACACATACTTGAGAGGATCCACGCGGGATATGAGATGGGTTGTGTGACCATGGAGGTAATGTTGTAACCTCATGGAAGCCCATGCTAAAGCACAACACGTCTTTTCGATCAGAGTGTACTTGTGTTCACTGCTGCTGAACCTTTTGCTGAGGTAATAGATAGCTCGTTCTTGGCCTCTATCGTTTTTCTGTCCCAGCATACAGCCCATGGCATTGTCACTTATGGATAGGTACATAAACAGGGGAACATCATCCCTAGGTGGTACCAAGATAGGAGTTTTGACCAACTATTTCTTGATTGTAAGGAAGGCATTCTGGAACTCATTATTCCATTTCATGGAGGAGTTCTTCCTTAATAACTTGAAGATTGGCTCACAGGTTGCTGTGAGTTGGGAGATAAACCTGCTGATGAAGTTGATCCTTCCCAAAAATCCCCGTATTTCCTTTTCTGTCTGAGGAATGGGCATTTCCGCGATGGCTTGGATTTTGGTAGGATCCAGCTCAATCCCTTTGTGGCTGACTAGAAATCCTAGCAACTTGCCTGACTTGACTCCAAAGGCGCATTTAGCTGGATTCAACTTCAAGTTGTACTTACGCAACCTGTTGAACAACTTTCTGAGATGGTCTAGATGGTCATCCTCCCTCCGGGACTTGACAATGATGTCATCCACGTAGATCTCAATCTCTTTATGTATTAGGTCGTGGAAAAGAGCCATCATAGCTCGTTGATAGGTAGCTCCAGCATTAATGAGACCGAATGACAACCGTCTATAGCAAAACGTTCCCCAAGGAGTGATGAAAGCAATCTTCTCACGATCTTCCTTGGCAACCATGATCTGATGGTACCCCGCAAAGCAATCAGCAAAGGAGTACATGTCGTATTGAGCAGTATTGTCAATGAGAATGTGGATAAAGGGCACGGGAAAGCTGTCTTTTAAGCAAGCTTTATTCAAGTCCCGGTAATCCACGCAAACTCGTACCTTCCCTCCAGGTTTAGGTACGGGCACGATGTTGGATATCCATTCAGGATATGTAGACACCATGATGATGCCGGCTTGAAATTGTTTCACAATTTCTTCTTTCACCTTTAAACTCCACTCAGGTTTCAATCGCCTGAGCTTTTGCTTGACCGACTTAAATCCCTCTTTAATGGGAAGGCGATGAAGGACAATGTCACCGGACAAACCCACCATGTCTTCATGAGTCCATGCAAACACATCATGGAATTAGGTTAATAGAGTAACCATGTCATTCCGTTGGTTTGGGGTAAGGTCTGAACCAATCTGGATTAACTTAGGGCTTTCTAAGGTTCCGAGATTGAAAGAAGTGGTTTGATCAAGGTTGGGTTTGGGTTTGTCTTTGACTCATTCCTGAATTTCTGGAGGCACCTCAATGTTATCCTGGAGATCCATCAAGGCTGAATTCATCTCTACATCAAAGGTACAATCCTTGTGTAGGAGAGGCAACGTATCCGCAAGTACAGGCACATCTAAATTCAGAGTCCTGAAACAAAATATGCTTTCACTTAGTATATATGAAATGCGTTGATCATACACAGTGTTAGCATATACTGGCAAAATAAACCGCTAATACTGTACAGAAAAGTAAGCAGTTATTGTATCTACAGGGCAGAAAAGAATTTCTGCCCGCTTTACCCTTGTCGACCAAAGCAAGGAATGCTGTTCCAATTGGTAAGGGTAAAGTCCGGGTGGACCGCAGTGATGGAGGGATTATCATCTTCCTCCTTGTCCCGAATGATGGCCATTACGTCAGGGCAATCATCGTCTGGGGTGTATTTGTTGGTATGTTCATCATGGACGATAATGCGCATGCCCGACATTATTCGGACAACGTTTTCCTTGATTCTCCGCTCCTCTTCTTCGATTGCGGGATCTGGAATAATGATTTTCTTTTCTTCCACCGGTTTCGGCTTAGGAAATAACATGGCCATGATATTGGCGGGCACCTTTACTGGAGGTTGTGTGGACTCAGAGTTTGAAGGCGAAGCCAAACGACACATGGTTGAAGCTGAAGGAATCTGTTGATGCTTATGAGGATTCCTGTGACTAGAGCAGACAGAATAGCCTAGTTCAGCTGTTCCAACTTGCTTAGTTAGTCGAATGGGGTAATAGATACCCTGGCCATCTTTACCCAACCCTTGTCCTGGCTTATAACCCAACGACATCATTTCTTACGTGGCTGACATAACCTCATCAGAAATGTGGGGTTCTGGCAGTGGTGCTCCAATAGCGTGGTATTGGGTATTGTTTATTTCCAAATCATGAAAACTGACTGGTTCTACGTCTGCATTGGCATTGATGACCGGAATATCCCCGTGCTAAGGAATCTCTGGTTCAGCATTGACCGTGACCAGACTATTGTTGATAATATACTTCAGTTGTTGGTGATGGGTGGAGGGGACTGCCCCAGCCATATGGATCCACGGTCGTCCCAAGAGCAGGTTGTATCCCGAATCTATCTTGAGCACATGGAAGGATACGCAGAATGTATGAGGGCCAATTTCGATTGGCAGTTCAATTACTCCAACCGAATTACGGCGGGCTCCATCAAATGCTTTGATGATAGTATGGCTACTCCGAATTCGATTGAGATTGATATTCATCTTCACCAAGGTGGCATATGGGCAGATATTCAGGGAGGAACCTCCATCTATTAATACTCCCGCCACCATGTATCCGGAGGACAAGACCGCGATGTGCAACGGTTTGCAATGACCGGTCCCTTCAGATGGTATGTCGTCATCAGTGAAGGATATCACATTGTTGTTGAAAATGTGATCAACCATGTGTTGAAATTTTTCTGTATCCACTGATGTCGGGAGATAGGCTTCTTCTAGAACCTTTAACAAGACCTTCCGGTAATTCTCGAAAGTTAGGACCAAGTCCAAAATTGATATTTGCGGTGGAGCTTCCTTCAAGCTTAAAACCACCGAGGCTTCGTTATGACCCACAGCTCGGAGAAATTTTTCAATCTTCTCTATGGGTATTTTTTCCTTTGATTTGGTGGGGGGGTTCATCACCCGATGGGGAAGACACAGTGGATTTTCCTTCGACACTGCAGCAGTGGTATGCGAGGTGGATCCTTCACCTTCTCCATAATTCCATGGAACTTTGCGCAAGCTAACAATAGGATATTGTGTTCTGCATGGCAAGTTGATTGGCTCGGGAGCGGCCACTTTCAAAGGATTGCTTCCTCCTTTGAGCTGAGTTATCGGTGTTGTGAGAATAGTATTAATCCCTTCACCTTCAGTAGATATAACTGCTACCACACTTTTCTACTTGGTAGGGCCTGCATTCTCACTTGCACGTAATACAGTGTCTTTATCTGCCAAGCGCAGTACTCCACTGTCGATGAGATTTTGAATAAGGTGGCGGAGTGCGGAGCATTCTTCTGTGCTATGACCGCGAGATTGGGAGTGGTATTGACATACTCCATCAGAGTTGTACCGTCCCGAACGGGGGTTGATTGGAGGTAGAAGGGAACTGATTCTTCCTTCATTGATTAACATTTGAAGGATTTCTTCCATGGGTTGACCCAAATAGGTGAATTCCCGTTTGTTGGCAAAATCCCGACGGGCTTTGGCATTTGCTCTCTTCGTCACTTTGTCTTCCATCATTTCATTTTCTGAAAGGGACGAGGGAATATTCATGACGATTGGTAGGAGACTCGAATGCTCCTGGCTGATCAATTGTCGAGTCACTTGATGCTGATAAGTCACCAGTTCCGCCAATTGTTCAATTTGTTTGCCAAGAGCTTTGATCTTTCGTTCCATGGTGAACTGGAACTTAGCATAATCCCATCTGTCATCACCGTCTTTGATGGTCTGGGGGGAGTCACAGCTGAAGTTGGAACTCTGTCCACTGCTCCAATTAATCATGTTAACCTCTTCTTCTTTGTGTTGAGGAAGAGGGTTGTCTTGTACATGAGGTTGATCGGGTTTGGTGACTACGATCTCTCCATTATCTATTAGGTCCTGGATCTTGTGTTTCAAGGCCCAACAATCCTGAGTATCATATCCAGGTGCCCCGGCATGATAAGCACATTTCCTAGCAGCATTGAAACCCCGTCCATTAGGGCTGGCTGGTGGAAGAAGATGCGTAATTTTCTTCTGTGTTGTCAGAAGATTGAGAATGTTCTCAAGTGTATCCCCTAAGGGCGTAAACACTCGATGGCGTTTGACTTCTCCACCTTTTGGTACTGGAGGGTTTGCAGACTGAGCTGGAAAGGGAGTGTAGTTTCTCCTTTGAATAGGCATACTTTGATTGCCTTTTTGTCCCTGTAGTATCAGGGAAACGTCTTCCTCTTTCTTTTTATGGACCCTCCGGGGGTTGTTCCCATAATTTCCAGATTGGATGTGATCAACAACAGCTTTGAGTGCGGCTAGGTTTTGAATCTTTCCTGACTTTAACCCCATTTCAGCCATCTCCCCATGTTTAACCATTTCAGAAAAAGGTTTGCCGATGCCTGCTAAAACTCTCTCATAGAAGGGAGCTTCTTGTATGTCTGTAAATGTCATGACCATTTCTGATTCTGGCATGGCAGGACTAACTTAGGCAGCCAGGCGTCTCCACCTTTGAGCATACTCTCTGAAAGACTCGTTGGACTTTTTCTTGATCTTGATAATTTGATACCGATCAGGAGCCATTTGAGTTTAAAAACTGTATTGAGTGAGGAAGGCATGTGCTAGCGTTTCCCAGCTGTGGATTTTGGAGTTGTCTAATCTTGTGTACCACGAACGGGCTTCTCCAGTTAGACTTTTTTGGAACAATTGCATTCTGAGTTTTTCATCCTCTGCATAGGATCCTAGTTCTCCAATAAAGACTTTTAAATGTGTATAAGGATCCCCCAACCCGTCATATTTTTTAAAGTCAGGAGTTTTAAATTTTTCTGGATAGTGAACACCAGGAAAGATACATAGATCAGCATATGAAACACTCCCGTGTGTTCCAATTCCTTTGATAGCGCGAAGGGTCTCTTCCATTTGGAGGACTTTCTTTTTGATGTCACCATTGTCTGGGTCTCCAGTGGAATGGCCAGCATCTTGCGTTTTGCTAGTTGTATTCAGCTGTGGCTCTAGTATGGTAATGACCGGAATTCCTCTTTGTGTGGAGGGCTCGGTATGTATGGGTATTTTCTAACCCTGTGTAGACTGGTGTAATTCTTTTAATAGAACAGCCAAATCTGTAATCTGTTTGCTTAATCCGTCGAATTCTTTACGAGAAACTGGATTAAGTTCAGTCTGGTCGGATGACGACATGATTGACTGTAGGTCTGTTACCTTTTTGGACTTTGACCGGGTAGTAGGTCTGATTGATTCCCTGCGAAAGATTGGCATAGTTTAGTCCTTAGGGAAGGTGTATAATGACATGCTCTGTGATGTGTCCATTTTAGGAATTTTATCCTGCAAAACGGGTGTTAGCTGTTTGTAGCATGTATGTGGACATATTGCTTCATATTTCTCATTACATGGAGATAAATATGGAATGGAATTACAAGTAATTATGTTTACAAGTAATTGAAATGAGAGCATGAAAAGACTTTCCTACATTTTGGGTTTATCAGAGGCTGACCTATCTTAGGTTACTCTCGCGGCTTTTTGGCATGAAGGTTCCCAAATCATCGCAATCTACTAGACGTGGAGTTAATCCGGTCTTTCAACTGGAGCGAATTTGGGTGGTGCCTTTCCTGAGCCTCGGAGAATCAGGCTTCTCACGAGTCCAGTAATCAAACACCGACGGGATAGCCTCCTGGTGGAGGGACCACACAACATACATTCACATACATCGCGTCTCACCGTATAAAATGATGACATGTGCGAAGCACTAATATCATAAGCAGTTTATAGTGCGAAGCACTAACATCACACGCAGATATGATGCGAAGCACTAATATTCAATCAAGACATGCATTCGTACACATTCATTCAATGTAAATGCAACATCCACACACAAGTATATAATCAGTTTTGAAAAGATTGTAGTAGCGGCTTTTGTCCTCTTACTGGAGTCCCCAGCAGAGTCGCCACCTGTCGACGTCGGGATTTTTGGGTGTCCCTTTCTGTTACTTGTTCTTTGGTGTTCTCATTTTAGGTGAGATTTGTGTGAAAAAACAAGTGAAAAAGGTCCGACATGTATAATGTCGACGATGGGACTGTTAAGAGTCACCAGTTGGTTTTTTAAATGGTTGTACCAACACAACCGAGAAAAGGTTTGCAGATTGACCCAGTGATGTGACAGTGATAAACGGGTCGGCACAACCGACTTGGTTATGCGGGGGGAAGGTGTTAGGCACCCCCCGACATCCGTGTTACCACGGTGACCGCCTCTTTTTAAGAAACTATTATATGAGTGTGTGTGTGTGTGTGGGTCAATGTGCTGTCATATGAAGGTGGTACGAGGCCTCGTTCGAACCTATATACACAAGATTTGAATTTATGTAAAAATTCAGTTTTTAACAAGATATGGCAATGATGTTTTATAAAAGAGGTTTTTCAAACCCTGATGCTCAATAGTAATTGAGGCCTTTTACACTTCCATTTTTATTAAATGAACGGCTGGATTGATTTTATTTGACGAATGCGAGGCATCCGTATGAAAAAATAATATATATACACACACACACACACACACACACACACACACACACATATATATATATATATATATATATATATATATATATATATATACACACACACACACACACACACACACAAAAATAATGTCGACTTCCTCGTGGGTATGTAAACCATCTGGGGAAATACAGACATCACAAAATAATTTACAAGCTGCTTGCAGCTGAAAATGTCCATCACGGGAACCGAATCTAGATCCAATGAGATGAATCTGTGATCACATGATTCCTAGGCGCACAAGATATTGCAATTTGTATGAAAGCAATAAGCATGTATATATATAAAAGCGGTAAATATATATATACAGACAAGATCACCAACCACGAAGTACATCCATGGGGGATCAGAAATGTAAATAAAGCTGTAAATACGGTCAACTGCCACGAAGTAAACTCCAGGCAGGACGGAATGTAAATAAAGCTATAAATGCGGTCAACTGCCACGAAGTAAACTCCAGGCCGGACGGAATGTAAATAAAGCTGTAAATGCGGTCAACTGCCACGAAGTAAACTCCAGGCAGGACGGAATGTAAATATATATATATATATCAACTGTATGCCGAACTATGTTCGATAAGCCTGGATTTCACCAGATGTGAAATCCAGGCTTATCGAACATAGTTCGGCATACAGTTGATATATATATAGGTATATATATATATATATATATATATATATATATATATATATATATATATATATATATATGAAAGCGGGTAAACGCACCAGACCGAAGTCTAGGCTCATCGAACAAAGTCCGACATACAGTTGATATATATAAGTATATATATATATATATATATATATATATATATATATATATATATATATATATATATGAAAGCAATAAACGCTCCAGACCGAAGTCTAGGCTCATCGAACAAAGTCCGACACACAGTTGATATATATAAGTATATATATATATATATATATATATATATATATATATATATATATATATATATATATATATATATATATTTAAGCAGTAAACGCTCCAGACCGAAGTCTAGGCTCATCAAACAAAGTCCGACACACAGTTGATATATATAAGTATATATATATATATATATATGAAAGCAGTAAACGCTCCAGACCGAAGTCTAGGCTCAATCGAGGCATAACTCGATAATGTTAGTCAATATATATATAAATATAGATATATACAATATATATATACAGGCTAGAAAGAAACCACGAACCGAAGTCCGGGCAAATGCAAGCAACACGACTCTCAACGTGTAGAAGGGTGTGTGCAAAGATGAAGAGAAAGACTCTAAAGTGTGTGAGAAGGCTTACAGTTGACTGATAAAAAGGCTTCTATATCTTTAGAGTGGATAAACACTGGGCTTTTGTGGATACAAAAAGGGCTATATAAGAGCTCACAGGTGTTTGAAAGTGGGAAAATACATTGTATGGCGAGTGCAGAGCAAATTGTGCAGGGTTTCCCCGTCTTTTTTCTCTTAAAAATCAGCACCCCAAGCCTCTTATTTATAGGCAAAGGGTGCCGCAGGTGTACCTGCGGCTCAGTCGCAGGTGTACCAGAGGGGGTCGGGTCGGCCCGATTCTGTCGGGTCGGGTCGTCTCGAAGTACGTGCACTCATGCAATGTAATGTCCACTCGGAGTTTGAGAAGTGCAATCTGGGCATCCGTTTTGAGGTATTCTGGACCTATTTCGGGCCGCCGTTGTCGAGAGTTGTACGATGGCATGGGATTAGAGTTTGTACGAAGTCTTTGAAGATGGGACGGTGCCCTCCGGTCTTCAAGCTTCCACTTTCATCTATTACCTCGCACAATAGTCACTCGGGATTGGTTAACCTTGTGGGACATTGTTGTGTAGAGACGAGATGTGGCATCGTGTTGGACGAGATGGCGATGTTTCCCCTCACCGGTGTTACTGCCGGATTGGGCTGATAAGCAGACGTTGCTTAGGCTTCGCTGAAATTGGACTGCTGCATTTGTTGAAGGTCCTCATTGTCATCTTTGAGGTGTGCCTATCTTCCCGATGTTATTGCCGGGTTGGTACAGTGTATCTCGTTGTGAGCGCCGAGATTGAAGCTGATAGCACTTGTAGCAAGCATTTCCGAGGTTAATGCCGAAACTGCATTCCTTGGGGTTATTGCCAAGGTTGGTGGCTATTCCCATGGTTGGGACTGAGACTGGATACCTCGGGGGTTTATCTCCGAGATTAATCGGTCTTCTCCGGTGTGTGTTCCGGTATTGTATCTGCAGGTCTCGGAGTTAGATCCGAGGTTGAAACTGTTACTCCTAGATTGCGATCCGGGGTTGATGCTGAACTTTCGGTAGTATCCGGTATGGATTTGGATTGTCTTTCAGGGTTCTCTCTTAAAAGACGAATCTGTCCTCCTGCAAGGTTATTAACAGTAGCACAGAAAATTTCGAGTGTCTGCAGGGCTCAAAAAATTACAGTACAATACCTCCAACTTTTCTTTCATTTTTAATTTAGTCCTGCAAGTATTATCAAACTTGCACCAACTCTCCTAATAGTAAATAATGTGATTCAATAGTACACACATGTGATCAAATAGTTATATAATCATGTGAATTAGTGGCAATTAATTGCTCATTTATACGATAAATTACCCGATTTATCAATATAACCCCCAGACATTAATTATCATCGAAATAGATGTCGATTTCCACTAACACTAATAATCCCAACACGATGGAACTATCAAAATTCATTTTTAATTAACACAACTTATTCATCATTAATATTATAACTCACAATATTTAACAATCAGGTCGTTCCCAGGAAAGAGGGGGCTTTCCGATAAGGATTTCTCCTTATTGGCGCGCAATTAGGTGACCAAACCTCTCCTTGACAGAACTTCTAGACATTGCCAATATTGCAAATAATAATATGAATAACTTTGTCGTCTCAATTATTGATTTAATAATAATAAATATTATGCAGATGATACTGTGACAATAATTGAATCAATAATATGAGAGATATGATGCAGCAATTACTGTAGCAATAATTGAGTATAACTGAGTGACTTCTCACGTAAGCCTCAATAATCAATACTGTGTGCTACTATGCAACCACGCGTATTACTGTACTTTTAACACCGGGTGTTTCAACAGTTAACGGTAAAACTTCCGCCGTTATTTTCATAAAGTATTTTTGTCGTTTTCTCAATCCGACAATAATTCCGTTGTGGGGGTCCACCAATGATTGTGTCGTTGTACGAATATTCCCTGTTAAAACGAATATTCCCTGACCAATCGAATATTATATAACAACTTGCGTACTTTGCAAAATTTTGTAAATATTACCCACAACTATAACATTATATCAAATCCACACCATAATATTCAAAAATATATTTCGAGAAAATTTAATCTTTATTCAAAAAGTTGGGGTCTTACAACCTCCCCTTCTTATGAAATTTCGTCCTCAAAATTAGGGTGCGTACCTGGTATGTCGAAGAGGTGAGGATACTTTGATTTCATCTTAGATTCTAACTCCCAGGTCATTTCTTCCACATCGTGGTTTCTCCACAAAACTTTGACTTGAGGTATAACCTTGGAGCGTAGAATATGATCATTTTTATCCAAGATTTTAACAGGTAACTCTTTATACGTTAAATCTTCCTCTATCTCGTCTGGTTCTAATTCAATAATGTGGTTCGGGTCTTTCACATATTTACGTAACATAGATATATGAAAAACGTTATGAACACGAGACTTACATGGCGGTAAAGCGAGTCTATACGCCACAGTTCCTACTCGATCGAGGATTAAAAATAGGCCAATGAATCGAGGGTTGAGCTTTCCTCTCTTTTCAAATCTTGTAACTCCTTTCCGTGGAGCAACACGTAACAACACATGATCTCCAATATCGAATTCTACGTCCTTTCGATGAAGATCAGCATAACTCTTTTGTCGATCTTGTGAGGTTTTTATATGTTGTCGGATCGTTTGTATCTTTTCTGTAGTCATATGCACCAACTCCGGTCCCAACAACGTTGCTTCACCCACTTCATCCCAGCATACTGGAGAACGACACTTTCTTCCATACAACGCCTCAAATGGAGCCATGCCAATACTTTCTTGATAACTGTTGTTGTAGGAAAACTCCACCAATGGTAGGAACTTATCCCAACTTCCCTTGAAGTTAAGGACACAGAGTCTTAATAGATCTTCAAGAGTTTGAATGGTCCTCTCCAACTGCCTGTCCGTCTAAGGATGATATGCCGAGCTAAATCGTAAATTCGTGCCCATAGCTTTTTGCAAACTAACCCAAAATCTTGAAGTGAATCTTGGGTCTCGATCAGAAACTATGGATACTGGCATACTATGCAGTCTTATAATCTCGTTTATGTACATATGAGTAAGACGTTCAAGTGTATAAGTTTCTCGTATAGGTAGGAAATGAGCAGACTTGGTCAATCTATCAACAATGACCCAAATTGCATCTATGCCTTGAGAAACCTTGGGAAGACCAGTAACGAAATCCATGGTAATGTGTTCCCACTTCCATTCTGGAATTTCAAGTGGTTGCAATGGACCTTTTGGTACTTGATGCTCAGCCTTGACTCGTTTACAAGTTAAACACCTTGAGATAAACTCTACTATCTCTCTCTTCATATTGCTCCACCAAAATGTATGACGAAGATCACGATACATTTTTGTACTCCCAGGATGGATTGCAAACGGTGTGTTGTGCGCCTCTCCATCATGATTTTATACTTTAAATCAGGGTCGTTAGGAACACAAAGTCTGGAGTTGACTCGAAGTATTCCTTCCTCATCGATTCTTGCTTCCGGCATAGCACCTTCTTGCACTTTCTTCTTCATACGCATTAGCTCCAGGTCTGTAGCTTGAGCAGCTTTAACTTTATCGATTAAAGTCGGTTCTACTCGTATATTCGCCATCATCACATTGGTCCCTGGAGTCTTTAACTCTATCTCCATCCTTTACAAGTCACACAAAATGGGCCTTTGCGTTGACAATATTGCACTCGTACCCGCATATGATCTTCTACTCAGTACGTCAGCTACCACGTTCGTTTTTCCAGGATGGTATTGGATAGTATGATCATAATCTTTTAACAGTTCAAGCCAACGTCGTTGCCGCATGTTGAGTTCCTTTTGAGTGAAGAAATATTTAAGGCTTTTATGATCCGTATATAGATCTCCACTTTCTCCCCATACAGGTAAGGCCTCCAAATTTTAAGCGCAAAAACGACAGTTGCCAACTCCAGATCATGAGTAGGATAATTCCTCTCATATTCTTTGAGTTGCCGTGGGGCATAGGCTATGACTTTCCCATGTTGCATGAGAACACATCCTAACCCTTTGCCCGAAGCATCACTATAGATGACAAATCCCTCCGAGCTAGATGGTATTGTCAGAACAGGTGCTGAAATGAGTCTCCTCTTGAGTTCTCGAAAACTCTTCTCACATTCCACGCTCCAACTGAATTTTGTATCTTTTTGAGTCAGCTGAGTTAATGGAGTAGTGATTCGGGAAAACCCTTCTACGAATCTCCGATAATAACCAGCTAAGCCGAGAAAGCTACGTAATTCGGTTACTGATTTAGGTTGCTCCCATCTTTGAATTGCTTCAATCTTTGATGGGTCAACAGATATTCCATGACTTGATATCACGTGCCCAAGGAATGCTACTTCCTCAAGCCAGAACTCACATTTCTTTAACTTGGCATAAAGCTTATTTTCACGAAGCTTTTGGAGTATCAACCTCAAGTGTTGCTCATGATCTTCACGGCTTTTGGAATATATGAGGATGTCATCAATAAAGACGACCACAAAATGATCCAAATATTCCTTGAATACTCGGTTTATCATATCCATGAAGGCAGCAGGAGCATTAGTCAATCCAAAGGACATGACTAGGAATTCATAATGCCCGTACCGAGTTCTAAAAGCATCTTTGGAATGTCATCGGTTCTAATCTTCAATTGATGATATCCTGAACGAAGATCAATCTTTGAAAAGAATTTGGTGCCTTACAACTGGTCAAACAGGTCATCAATACGTGGCAATGGGTACCTATTTTTGATGGTGACATGATTCAACTCCCGATAGTCAATACAAAGTCGCATACTCCCATCTTTTTTCTTCACGAATAGAACATGAGCACCCCAAGGAGACGTACTAGGACGAATGAAACCAATGTCTAACAATTCCTGCAACTGGGTCTTTAACTCCTGAAGTTCAATAGGAGCCATTCGATATAGGGCTTTGGAAATGGGTTTTGTACCGGGTTCAAGGTCGATACAAAATTCAATTTCATGCTCTGGGGGTAGGCCAGGAAGTTCTTCGGGGAATACGTCAGGAAATTTATTAACAACAGAAATATCATTCAAAACTGACGTATTTTTGTTTAGATCTGTGACATGAGCTAAGAAAGCTTGACATCCGTTTTTCAATAAACGAATAACTTTATGGCTTGAAATGACATTGATTGATTTTAATGGTTTAGTTGTTTGAATTCGCATAATAGGTTGGTTAGGAATATGAAAGCTAACAACCTTACGAAAACAATCAATTTTTACATGATGAGTAGTTAACCAATCAATCCCTAGAATCACGTCAAATGAAAGTATTTTTAATGAAATAAGATCGACAGGTAATGTGAGGGTACCAATTTGAACCAAACAAGACTTATAAACAGTGGATGTAATGAAGGTTTCTCCCAAAGGAGTTTCAACAGATAAATCAAAGTCTAATTTCTCAGGAGTCAAATTTAATCGTTGAGCGCAAGTGGGAGAAATAAAAGAATGGGTAGAACCGGTATCAAATAAGGTATAGACTTGGCTAGAGTTTATGATAAGCTTACCCGTGATGACCTCGTTTGGGTTCCTTACTTTCTGGAAGGTCACAACAAATGCTCTCCCTTGCACCACCGGCTTTGACTTTTCTGGGACGACCTTTGTTGCCTCCATCCTAGCTGAACTTGTCTTCGGTGAATGACAAAATCGGGCTAGGTGACCTTCTCTTCCACAATTATAACACGCTTTAGATGGCATCGCACAGTTTGGACTGATGTGTCCCTCCCCTCCGCATTTGAAACATATGATAGGTGGTCGTTCTCCTTCCTTGACAACGGGTGTTGGTGCTGACGTCTTTCCATCATTGTTGAATCTCCTCTTCTTGAAATGTCCATTTTTACTGTCTTGGCCATGATTACCACCGAAGTGGTTACCCTTTCTGGCATGTTGATTCCCTCCACGTTTGTTGTCACCGCTTCGATGACTGATACCACTGGTATTTTCATGCTGACGGCTGCTTTCTCTTAGTTGCGTTGACTCGTTACCGCACTCCAATAATTGAGCCCTATTTACAACATCTGAGTACAAACATAGTTTATAAGAAATAAGATATTGACGTATCTCTGGTTTCAAACCTCTTAAAAACATTTGCGTCATTCGCTCCTCATTATCGACCAAATGGGATGCAAACCGGGATAACTCCGCAAATTTAGCCTCGTATTACGACACGGTCATATTGTTTTGTTCCAACTTGATAAACTCCACCTCCTTCATGTGACGAATACTTTCGGAAAAGTACTTGTCGTTGAACAGCTCTTGGAACTTCTCCCAAGACATCTTGAGTACGTCAGGCTGGGTACGTTTTACAGATTCCCACCAGTAATCTGCCTCTTCACGCAACATGAAGGTGGCGAAGGGAACCTTTTGCTCCTCGGAGCATCCCAAAACATCAAATATCTGGGTGATCTACTTTATCCACGCTTCCACCTTAAGTGGTTTTGGCTCTCCAATAAACTCGGGTGGTCCCAACTCCTTGAACTATTTAGCGGTGACCGTCCGAGAGTTTTCAGTGTTTCCACCTGCATTTTGAACAGGAGCCACTCTCGCCTGATGTTTGCATAAAGCCTCTGAACATTCCATCGTTCATCATTTGGTCAGTGTTGTTGTTTGCATGAGGATTGTCACCTTCCTGATGCACATTATTCTGATTGTTGATCTGTGGAGACTCAACGGTCTCTTGTGCTCCATTGCTATTCTCAATATTATCGGATGCCATTTTTAAATACTGCCACAAAACAAGGGTTAATTGACATGCAACATATTATCTCTATACTCTGACCAACCAATTAAATACAAAAAATTAGGTAGGTCATACTAGCGAAGGAATTTCCCGTCTCTCCCCTCCTAGTTCTAGTCTCACATCTTAGCCAGGGATCATATCCCTAAGCTTTGATACCAACTGTGACGCCCCCAAAACAGGTATACATCACCTATTCTGAGTCGCCAAATACATGGTACAGAATATAAATACAACTTAATTATACAGCTATCGTTCAAAGTACGACAAAACATAAGCTGTGAGTTTTATTACAAATATTGTCATCTAGACAATATACAAACTCAAATTCAATATTATTAAATTTATTTTCCCACTATTTCACTGAATAGTGAGGACTACTAATACTATCATCTGGTCCGTCACTCCGTTCCCCGACTAGTCCCTGCTACGTTCTCATTTCCTGAAGAGAACAATGAAAGTGAAAGGGTGAGCTCAACTAGCCCAGTAGGAAATATTATGACTAAGATAATGCAGAATATATTATCATTAGCCTTCAACAGTGTTAAACTGATATAATATAACAACCATCAAGTTTAACTGCAGCGGAACAAGCAATCCATTAAAAGAGTCAAGTAGAGAATAAAATCTACTATCTTTTATGATTTAAAAGGTTTTTCATCACTTTTATCGCTGGGACTCAGCTTAATAAATAATCCACATCATCGAATCACCCCTACACTATGGACATGGATATTCTTTAGTATCACGACCACAATTATCCATGCACTACGGGCCAAGAATATTTATGTATTCATTAATGGTCATGATCATGCCAACAACTGTCCATCAATGCACTACGGGCCAATGAGGACTTTTACCACATCATTTGTAACATTGCGGTTATGATTACACCGAATAATCTCTGGTCATAATCATACCAAGTCCATCTATGCACTACAGGCCACAGATGACTTTCAACAAAATATAAACATGAGGATGATGACAATGATATAAGAATTCAATAAAAACAAGTTCAAGAATTATTTTATCCACGAATCAATAACGTCCAAATTGTCAACATGATACTGCTTTGTGGAGTAAAATTTAAGAATGCTCAGAAGAATATTTCAATGAAAAGATACTGGATGAAGCGCAAATATCAAGGATATTCTACTAATTTCATGGAGTATAGAAGTCAAAACTTTAACTAACTGAGTATAACAAGGAATGGAATAACAAAAGAAATCACCAGGCATGTGATAGACCGCACATGCAGGTTATTCCAACAGAATAATAAATAACGGAATCAGATTCGACGTAAAATGCACAGACAGGATATTCCAACAGAATAATAAAGACGGAATCAGGTCCGACATAAAATGCACAGACAGGATATTCCAACAGAATAATAAAGACGGAACCAGGTCCGGCATAGAACGCACAGATAGGATGTTCCAACAGAATGATAAATAATGGAACAAGGTCCGACGTAAACGCACAGACAGGATGTTCCAACAGAATGATAAAGAATGGAATAATAGAAGAATTTCACCAAGTATAGGGTTGCCCGCGTATACAGGTTATTCCAATAGAATAATAAAGAATGGAATAACAGAAGTTCTCTTCATGGAAAAGAAAGAAATAATACTCCCTACCTTAGAAAAACTGGATACTGGAATAGTGAGGTAGCAGACTTTTCTTCTTCTTTTTCTCAATAATTTCTCTCTATAATAATCGCTCTAAAGTTTTTGTGAATTGGTGAGAAATGAATGAAGAATGAGCTTCTATTTATAGGAAAATATAGTTTCGATAATTGCACATTTTGGGGCTCAAAAAATTACAGTACAATACCTCCAACTTTTCTTTCATTTTTAATTTAGCCTGCAAGTACTATCAAACTTGCACCAATTCCCCTAATAGTAAATAATGTGATTCAATAGTACACACATGTGAACAAATAGTTATATAAGCATGTGAATTAGTAGCAATTAATTGCTCATTTATCCGATAAATTACCCGATTTATCAATATAACCCTCAGACATCAATTATCATCGGAATAGATGTCGATTTCCACTAACACTAATAATCCCAACACAATGGAACTATCAAAATTCATTTTTAATCAACACAACTTATTCATCATTAATATTATAACTCACAATATTTAACAACCAGGTCGTTCCCAGGAAAGAGGGGACTTTCCGATAAGGATTTCTCCTTTTTGGCGCGCAATTAGTTGACCAAACCTCTCCTTGACAGAACTTCTAGACATTGTCAATATTGCAAATAATAATATGAATAACTTTGTCGTCTCAATTATTGATTTAATAATAATAAATATTATGCAGATGATACTTTGACAATAATTGAATTAATAATATGAGAGATATGATGCATCAATTACTGTAGCAATAATTGAGTATAACTGAGTGACTTCTCACGTAAGCCTCAATAATCAATACCGTGTGCTACTATGCAACCACGCGTATTACTGCACTTTTAACACCGGGTGTTTCAACAGTTAACGGTAAAACTTTCGCTGTTATTTTCATAAAGTATTTTTGTCGTTTTCTCAATCCGACAATAATTCTGTTGTGGGGGTCCACCAATGATATTGTCGTTGTACGAATATTCCCTGTTAAAACGAATATTCCCCGACCAATCGAATATTATATAACAACTTACGTACTTTTCAAAATTTTGTAAATATTACCCACAAATATAACATTATATCAAATCCACACCATAATATTCAAAAATATATTTTGAGAAAATTTAATCTTTATTCAAAAAGTTGGGGTCTTACAATTATAAATCAACAGAGCTTCAAAGATCAAGAGTTGATGATGATTGCTATATTGCATAATAGTTAAGTTGGTAGAATGCTAACGTTGACTCTACGATTTCCACCTGAGCTTAACAGAACAAGGCTCAGTGACAATGAGACTACGAAGGTGGAAGTGAAGCAGCTTTGAAGAAGGACTTGAATAGACCAAAGCTTCACTCAACAAAGATGAGAATGCCACTTGAATTGGCATCTAAGCTGAGAGCCGAGAAGGACAAGAAAACAACATTCAGAAGAGTGGCAAAGCACAAGGCAAATCCTGAGAGCCACTCT
Source organism: Panax notoginseng (assembly GCA_016801055.1). Lineage (NCBI taxonomy): Eukaryota > Viridiplantae > Streptophyta > Magnoliopsida > Apiales > Araliaceae > Panax > Panax notoginseng. The sequence goes on from CM029021.1 coordinate 103,006,857, forward strand.
ATGATTCACCATGAACCTAAAGTTAAACCAGAGCAAGTGCAGAACCATGTCTGCCAACAGGTTAAGAAGGGTTCAGGAAATGGTGATGGTGCACAGCTGATATTATATGAATATGAGCAGAATAGAAGAAGATCAGTTGCACCAAAGAAGATGTGGTCCAGACTCGAGGAAGAATGCAAAGAGGACCACACCAAGTTGCTAAGTACATAAGATGTTTAGAGCTTAAAGATATCTTAACAGCTGAGCACCAACAACAATAACAAATAACATTAATAAGAAGCCAGGGCCTGAGGGGTCCTTGTCCGAAGGGACTAAATGAAGTTCCTAGCTTGCAAGGCTTGAAGAGTTCCTAGGGAACTAGAGAAGTTCCAAGGCTGCTGTCCTTAAAGAGTTCTTAGTGAACTGAAGTCCCAAGGCTACTGGCCTTGAAGGAATCTTAGTAATTCAGGGTGCTGCCCTTCCTTAGTGGAAATCCTGCTAGTTGAAAGCTGAAGAGTGGATTAGGAGCCTGAGTCTCTGAACCACTTAAAATCACTTGTGTCATTTACTGTATATTCTTTACATTATGTACATTAATTGCTATAACTGCTATGTATATTTTAACGGCTTACAACCGAACTAACTCTAAGAACAATGTATATATTATTATGAATATATCAATGAAGGTGATCTTTTACTTATTCCGTTGTTCTTGAAAAGATTCTTATATTTGTCATAATCTAAATCATTAGCAATACAAAATAAACGAGAAAAGTATTTGAAATTAAAAAAGATCTATTCAACGCCCCCTTCTAGATCTATATTGTGTCTACTGGGAACTAACAGAGCCAATTTGAACTTATAACGAATAAGTTATTAGGCCGAAAAGTTCACAAAGAAAGGAAGTCTGTCAAATTTTTCTAAGGCTTAGGGTCGGCGCCGCAGCGCCGCCCAAAGCATTGTCCTTGGCGTCGCAGCACCAGACTTGACCATCAGCTACTACAAAGTGGCACCGCAGCGCGGATGGTAACGAAGGAACTCATGCCGCAGCACCGAGTCCAGGACCTAGACACTGTAAACTCGCGTCGCAACGTAAGTTGAATGTAGAAAGCTGGCGCCGCAGTGCCAGCACTAGGAAGAGCACAGAGAAGAATGCTTATGAACATAAAGAGTAAGGAAATGAATGTAGAAGGTAAGTAAAGGTAAATTATAACTTAATGAACCTAAAGTAACATCCTTAGGGATGATAATAACTGTAAGGATTGCAACTAAAAGTTGACGAACAATTATGTAAATGTAAGAACAATGTAATACGATAAATCGTAAAGAATGATAAAACAATCTAAGGAATGATTAGATTCACAAGAAGGGTAAGATATAATAGTAACCATACTTGATTATATATGACCTAATGTGGTATGTTATGTGATCATATATTGTAGAATCTTTAAAGACACAAAGGGAATTTGTATTAACTGTAGAAGACGCTAAAGGCAAGTATTCTGACCCTTCTCTATATTCTTTTGGACAAGCGTTGTAATTCATGTACCTTATGCATGAATTGATGTATAATGAAGTCGAAGCCAATTCTTTCGGCTAGACTTAATGTGTTTTGTGGATTTCTAGTTAATCTATCAAACCATTGTCAATGTTGTTATCTTTTGCCAAACTAATTTGGTATTGATTTCAAAGAAAGATTGAGTATGATAAACAAATGTTTTATCGTCAAACGACATGCACGTGAGGTTGCCAAAACTTAAAGGTACATACGTTCAAAAAAAGTAGTGTTATACAACATAGAGTAATATAGGCCGATCACCTAGACGTGCTCGTACGATATGTCAGACTTACGGACTTGGTGTCGAGTTTTCCTTTTCAAAGAAAGAATGAAATGATCAAGGTCTTGGACCAATATTGATGTTTAATGAATGTTGTTCATTGTGAAACTTTTTAAAGAAAAGAGAAGTTTTATTTTGAATTATCGATAGTACTTCATAACTATTGCTCCAGTTATTGAAGATATCTACAATTTATATGATTCAAGCCTCTTGTTTAAATGAAATTATCATACTTGCTGAGCTAGTTATGCTCATTCTTGCTTGAACCATATGAATGCAACTTAGACCGAACGGACTGAAGGATCCGGTAAAGATAAAGGGAAGGCTAAGGCTAACCAATAGGTTGCCTTTGTAATAGTATTGGATGAATGTTGTTATTATTTGATATTATGACAAAGAATATATGTAATGGTTATAAAGAACATGGGTATGGTAATATTGTTTTGGAATATATAGAATATATTTTCACTCTTTTAAGGTATTTTAATTGAATGATTGTGTGAACTGTAGCACCATGTAGCACCATCTGTCGGGTTGGAAGATACTCGGATTTGGGGACGTCACATCCATCATAACATCTTGAGGTCATACATTAATAAACTTCAATTTTTTGTGTTGGCACTTTTAAGGTTTGTATAAAAGAACTAAATAATTGACCCATTCTGGCAGTACGGTTAATACACAGCGTCTGTAGTTTAATATTGTGGACACTAATTTAAGGATTAAAACGACGTCGTACATTATTAACAGTGAAAGGTTTGAACAACGCCGTATGGCTTCTTAAGTCTGAAAGCTCACATCCACAATTTAATAATGTGAACGCTAGGTATACAATATGAGGCCATTTTAAGATGACGCTGAAGATATTAACCGTTCAGAGTTTAATGGTTCCGCTTGTCGTGGCAGTTACCGGATAGAGACATGCAGTTACCGAGAGTTACATACATACAGAGACAAATCATAAGTAAACAATAACACTTTATTTGTATAAAAACTAGGTATACAATACGAGGTCATTTTAAGATGACGCTGAAGATATTAACCATTCGGAGTTTAAAGTCTCCTTTTATCGTGGCATTTACCAAATAGAGACATGCAGTTACCGAGAGTTACATACATACAAAGATAAATCATAAGCAAACAATAACACTTTATTTGTATAAAAATGACATAATAACTCGAAATAAATGAAATTATGTTGATTCAGGACTTTTCAACCCTAAAGCTTTATAGTGGTTCCGCTTTATTGTGGTTTGTAAAGATTCCATATATTACACATTTTTGAAGTTGTTTTTGGCCTGACAATTGTTCGACAACACTCTTTATCCGTGCTACTTTTTTCGACCTTTTGTTTACAAACATATTGGATCAAACACAGGATCATTGGAAGCAGTTGCATCATCATACTCATCGTCATCGGGAAATTCCATATCGGCCCCATTATTGATAATAGGTTGCACATTCTCGTTTGGTCTTACTTTCACACCTTCTGCAGGGAAGGTAAGAACAATTTTATGCTCACGATCTAGCACTTGGAGAACATAATATGTGGCTTCTTTAGAAGATGAAGCATCCAACATAAACAAATCGAATCGTTTGCGTATGTGATTGAACCGACCAGTTTATGTCTCAACATAATCTTTTGCAAATGGGAGAATGTATGGGGCCATAACGCTCGTTTTATTAGCATCTTGAGTCCATCGCTTATGTATCAATTCTTCAGGTATCTTAACCAAGTTCTTTAAACTTAGAAGCCTGAGAATGTGATGGCATATTGTACCAGAATGTTCAAATTGTTTACAATGACATTTTTCTATCCCGGTATCGATATATTGTACAATTGTGAAATACCTACGGTCAGATTCAGGATCCATTACTTTGAACACCAAATAGGTTTTTGAATCAGGAGTTGACAACTCACGCACCTTTTTTGAAGTTAACTTGTGCAATTTTGTTAGTGTTATTTGGAAACGACGGAACATCTCCTTGGTATATATCTTAGCTACATGCATCTCTAATGGATCTCCAAACAGGAATTTTCTTGCATGACTGACCGTCAGATAATCATCTTGTTTTTCTCTTATGTATTGCTTCTCAATGGCTTTTTGGGACTTGAAAACAAAATGTCTAATCCCCGTGGAAGTGTTTACAAATTTGTCAAAAAAAATTGTTCATACTTTCACTCTGAGATGTCGTCGTCATTCCTGCTATGAAGAATTTTTTTAAATACACCTAAATCCATTTCTCTTTTACTTCATACATATTTCAACCATTCTTGATGTTATAGACCGTAACCCTCAAGCCAAAAATTCCATATGTCCTCAAATTCTTGGATAGTCAAAGACTTAAACACATAATAGTTAAAGTCTGACTTAAAAGTCAGATGCGAGGAATAGATATGCCCAAGTTTTTCGGGGAATTTTTGCTAATGTGTCAAGTACACAAGGCATGATGTGTATTAGGAAAAACCATAATGATCGCATTCGACATAGCATGATCTTGATCAGTGACAATGGTTAATATGTTTGGTATTCATTGCTTCAAGAAACTGCTCAAATAACCATATAAATGTATCCTCAGTCTCATCGCTTAATAGTGCACACCCAAGCACTATTGAATGATAATGATGATTTACACCCGTGAAAGGAGCAAATGGCATGGAATACTTGTTTGTTCGGTATGTGGCATCAAACGTAACAACGTCACCAAAATTTTGATAAGAAACTATTGAATGATAATCTACCCACATAATACATTCAATACGATTATCCATGCCTGGTTTTATACTAAAATAAAATATGCTCGGGCTCTCTATCCGCAACTTTCTCAAGTAATCTATTGCAGACTGTGCGTCATTCGCAACGATATTATCACATCTAATATCTCTAACTATATTTTGCACATCCATTTTAGAGAACCCAACAGTGCTCATACCTCCTCCCAATTAGCTAAGCACATTCATCATCCTACTTGGACCAATCCCAACATTATTAAGGGTTTCAATCAAATCCTTAGCAACTATTGAAATATTTTTGTGTGTTTGAATCTGTGAAACTTTGCTTGGGGACAAAAATTCATCATTGTGATTCAGTTCAAGAGTGGAGACAAACCATTTATCTTTACTCATATCATGCACAACATAAAATCTTGTTCTACATTCTGTTCTATCAATTGAGTCCCTCCTCCCCTTGCCCTTAACCACATTATTATCTTTGTCATCAGTGACAATCTCTTTTTTCTTAACAACCATACTCCCAGCTTTATGACACTGATACAATCTAGAACAAAATTATTCAGATCTAACATGTTTTCTGCTAGTTTTTGTAAGACCCCAACTTTTTGAATAAAGATTAAATTTTCTCGAAATATATTTTTGAATATTATGGTGTGGATTTGATATAATGTTATAGTTGTGGATAATATTTACAAAATTTTGCAAAGTACACAAGTTGTTATATAATATTCGATTGGTCGGGGAATATTCGTTTTAATAGGGAATATTCGTACAACGGCACAATCATTGGTGGACCCCCACAACGGAATTATTGTCGGATTGAGAAAACGACAAAAATACTTTATTAAAATAACGGCGGAAGTTTTACCGTTAACTGTTGAAACACCCGGTGTTAAAAGTACAGTAATACGCGTGGTTGCATAGTAGCACACGGTATTGATTATTGAGGCTTACGTGAGAAGTCACTCAGTTATACTCAATTATTGCTACAGTAATTGCTGCATCATATCTCTCATATTATTGATTCAATTATTGTCACAGTATCATCTGCATAATATTTATTATTATTAAATCAATAATTGAGACGACAAAGTTATTCATATTATTATTTGCAATATTGACAATGTCTAGAAGTTCTGTCAAGGAGAGGTTTGGTCACCTAATTGTGCGCCAATAAGGAGAAATCCTTATCGGAAAGCCCCCTCTTTTCTGGGAACGACCTGGTTGTTAAATATTGTGAGTTATAATATTAATGATGAATAAGTTGTGTTGATTAAAAATGAATTTTGATAGTTCCATTGTGTTGGGATTATTAGTGTTAGTGGAAATCGACATCTATTCCGATGATAATTGATGTCTGGGGGGTTATATTGATAAATCGGGTAATTTATCGGATAAATGAGCAATTAATTGCTACTAATTCACATGCTTATATAACTATTTGTTCACATGTGTGTACTATTGAATCACATTATTTACTATTAGGGGAGTTGGTGCAAGATTGATAATACTTGCATGATTAAGTTAAAAATGGAGGTATAGATGGAGGTATTATACTGTAATTCGTATTTTTCACATGATTATACTATTGATTCACATGATTGAACTATTGATTCACATTATTTACTATTAGGGGAGGTGGTGCAAGTTTGATAATACTTGCAGGACTAAATTAAAAATGAAAGAAAAGTTGGAGGTATTGTACTGTGATTTTTTTAGCCCCAAAACGTGCAATTATCAAAACTATATTTTCCTATAAATAGAAGCTCATTCTTCCTTCATTTCTCATCAATTCACAAAAACTTTAGAGACATTATTATAGAGAGAAAGAAGAAGAGAAGTATGCTACCTCACTATTCCAGTATCCAATTTTTCTAAGGTAGGGAGTATTATTTCTTTCTTTTCCATGAAGAGAACTTCTGTTATTCCATTCTTTATTATTCTATTGGAAAAACATGTACGCGGGCTACCCTATACTTGGTGAAATTCTTCTATTATTCCATTCTTTATCATTCTGTTGGAACATCCCGTCTGTGCATTTACGCCAGACCTGGTTCCATTATTTATCATTCTGTTGGAACATCATGTCTGTGCATTCTACGCCGGACCTGGTTTCGTCTTTATTATTCTGTTGGAATATCCTGTCTGTGCATTTTACGCCGGACCTTATTCCGTCTTTATTATTCTGTTGGAATATCCTGTCTATGCGTTTTACTCCGGACTTGATTCCGTTATTTATTATTCTGTTGGAATAACCTGCCTGTGCAGTCTATCGCATGCCTGGTGATTTCTTTTGTTATTCCATTCCTTGTTATACTCAGTTGGTTAAAGTTTTGACTTCTATACTCCATGAAATTAGTGGAATATCCTTGATATTTGCGTTTCATCCAGTATCTTTTCATTGAAATATTCTTCTGAGCATTCTTGAATTTTACTCCACAAAGCAGTATCATGTTGACAATTTGGACGTTATTAATTACTGGATAAAATAATTCTTGAACTTGTTTTATTGAATTCTTATATCATTGTCATCATCCTCATGTTTATATTTTGTTGAAAGTTATCTGTGGCCTGTAGTCCATAGATGGACTTGGTATGATTATGACCAGAGATTATTCAATGTAATCATAACCGTAATGTTACAAATGATGTGGTAAAAGTCCTCATTGGTCCGTAGTGCATTGATGGACAGTTGTTAGCATGATCAAGACCATTAATGAATACACAAATATTCTTGGCCCATAGTGCATGTATAATTGTGGTCGTGATACTAAAGAATATCATTGGCCGTAGTGCAGGGGTGAATCGGTGATGTGGATTATTTATTAAACTGAGTCCCAACGATAAAAGTGATGAAAAACCTTTTAAATCATAAAAGATAGTAGATTTTATTATCTACTTAACTCTTTTAATGGATTGCTTGTTCCGCTGCAGTTAAACTTGATGGTTGTTATATTATATCAGTTTAACACTGTTTTAGGCTAACGATAATATATTCTGCATTATCTTAGTCATAATATTTCCTACTGGGCTATTTGAGCTCACCCTTTTACTTTCATTGTTCTCTTCAGGAAATGAGAACGTAGCAGGGACTAGTCGGGGAACGGAGTGACGTACCAGATGATAGTATTAGTAGTCCTCACTATTCAGTGAAATAGTGGGAAAATAAATTTAATAATATTGAATTTGAGTTTGTATATTGTCTAGACGACAACATTTGTATTAAAACTCACAACTTATGTTTTGCCGTACTTTGAACGACAGCTGTATAATTAAGTTGTATTTGAATTCTGCACCATGTATTTGGCAACTCAGAATAGGTGATGTATACCTGTTTTGGGGGCGTCACAGTTGGTATCAAAGCTTAGGGATATGATCCCTGGCTAAGATGTGAGACTAGAACTAGGAGGGGAGAGACGGGGAATTCCTTCGCTAGTATGACCTACCTAATTTTTTGTATTTAATTGGTTGGTCAGAGTATAGAGATAATATGTTGCATGTCAATTAACTCTTGTTTTGTGGCAGTATTTGAAAATGGCATCCGAGAATATTGAGAATAGCAATAGAGCACAAGAGATCGTTGAGTCTCCACAAATCAACAATCAGAATAATGTGCATCAGGAAGGCGACAATCCTCATGCAAACAACAACACTGACCAAATGATGAACGATGGAATGTTCAGAGGCTTTATGCAACATCAGGCGAGAGCGGCTCCTGTTCAAAATACAAGTGGAAACACTGAAAACTCTCGGACGGTCACCGCTAAACAGTTCAAGGAGCTGGGACCACCCGAGTTTATTGGAGAGCCAAAACCACTTAAGGCGGAAGCGTGGATAAAGCAGATCAACAAGATATTTGATGTCTTGGGATGCTCCGAGGAGTAAAAGGTTCCCTTCGCGACCTTCATGTTGCGTAAAGAGACAGATTACTGGTGGGAAACTGTAAAACGTACCCAGCCTGACGCACTCAAGATGTCTTGGGAGAAGTTCCAAGAGTTGTTCAACGACAAGTACTTTTCTGAAAGTATTCGTCACATGAAGGAGGTGGAGTTTATCAAGTTGGAACAAAACAATATGACCGTGTCGCAATACGAGGCTAAATTTGCGGAGTTATCCCGGTTTGCATCCCATTTGGTCGATAATGAGGAGCGAATGACGCGAATGTTTTAAGAGGTTTGAAACCGGAGATACGTCAATATCTTATTTCTCATAAACTGTGTTTGTACTCAGATGTTGTAAATAGGGCTCAGTTATTGGAGCACGGTAACGAGTCAACGCAACCAAGAGAAAGCAGCCGGCAGCGTGAAAATACCAGTGGTATCAGTCATCGAAGCGGTGACAACAAACGTGGAAGGAATCAACATGCCAAAAATGGTAACCACTTCGGTGGAAATCATGGCCAAGACAGTAAAAATGGACATTTAAAGAAGAGGAGATTCAACAATGATGGAAAGACGTCAGCACCAACACCCGTTGTCAAGGAAGGAGAACGACCACCTATCATATGCTTTAAATGCGGAGGGGAGGGACACATCAGTCCAAACTGCGCGATGCCATCTAAAGCGTGTTATAATTGTGGAAGAGAAGGTCACCTAGCCCGATTTTGTCGTTCACCGAAGACAATTTCAGCTAGGATGGATGCACCAAAGGCCGTCCCAGAAAAGTCAAAGCCGGTGGTGCAAGGGAGAGCATTTGTTGTGACCTCCCAGAAAGCAAGGAACCCGAACGAGGTCATCACGGGTAAGCTTATCATAAACTCTAGCGAAGTCTATACCTTATTTGATACCGGTTCTACCCATTCTTTTATTTCTCCCACTTGCGCTCAACGATTAAATTTGACTCCGGAGAAATTAGACTTTGACTTATCTGTTGAAACTTCGTTGGGAGAAACCTTCATTACATCCACTGTTTATAAGTCTTGTTTGGTTCAAATTGGTACCCTCACATTACCTGTCGATCTTATTTTATTGAAAATACTTGCATTTGACGTGACAACTAAACCATTAAAATCAATCAATGTCATTTCAAGCCATAAAGCTATTCATTTATTGAAAAACGGATGTCAAGCTTTCTTAGCTCATGTCACGGATCTAAACAAAAATACATCAGTTTTGAATGATATTTCTGTTGTTAATAAATTTCCTGACGTATTCTCCGAAGAACTTCCTGGCCTACCCCCAGAGCGTGAAATTGAATTTTGTATCGACCTTGAACCCGGTATAAAACCCATTTCCAAAGTCCCATATCGAATGGCTCCTATTGAACTTCAGGAGTTAAAGACCCAGTTGCAGGAATTGTTAGACATTGGTTTCATTCGTCCTAGTACGTCTCCTTGGGTTGCTCATGTTCTATTCGTGAAGAAGAAAGATGGGAGTATGCGACTTTGTATTGACTCTCGGGAGTTGAATCATGTCACCATCAAAAATAGGTACCCATTGCCACGTATTGATGACCTGTTTGTGTAGCGCCCCTAAATCCGGGTATCTTCCAACCCGACAGATGGTGCTATACTGTACAACATTCATGCATTCATTCAATTGAAAAGTCTCAAAGAACGAACATAACTCCTATATATTTAACTTAATATTTACATTTTCCAAGTTCTAAACCCGTTACAAAAGGTTCTTTGTCATAATATCAGTTAAATTACAACAATAGACCTATACTATTACAAGACAGCTTAGTAATCTGCCTTAGCTTTTCCCTTATCCTTTTTCGATCCTTCGGGTCGTTTAGTCTTAGCTGCATTCATATGGTTCAAGCAAGAGTGAACATAACTAGCTCAGCAAGTATAACAATTTAATAACAACATGCTTGACATATATGAATCGTATATCTTCAATAACTGAACAATAGTTATGAAGTACTATTGATAATTCAAAATAGCACTTCATCTTCCTTTGAAAATATTTTTACAATAACAACCATTTTTAGTAAAAACATTCACTCCAGTCAAAGACCTCGATTATTCATTCTTTATTTGAAAAAGGACAACCCGGAAACAAGTCCGTAAGCCTGATATCACTTACGAGCACTTTTAGGTGATCAGCCTATTGTACTCTATGTTGATCAACACTACATCCATTAAACGTATGCACGTTTAATCATTTGGCAACCTCGCGTGCCTGTCGTTTTACCGACAAAACATTTGTTTAACATTTCAGTCTTCTTTTGAAAACCATATCAATTAGTTGACAAAAGATAGCAACATTTGATAATACAAGAGAAGATTATCAAGTCGAGCCAAAGGGATTGACTTTAACTTCAACATACTTCAATTCATGCAAAAGAATACATGAACTTCAAAAACTTGTTCAAATTGAACTGAGACAAGAGTTAGAATACTTGCCTTTAGCGTCTGCTACAGTATTTTAGCTTTATATTCAAGTCGTTCAAGTCTCTACAATACATGATCACATAATGCCTTACATTAGGTCACATACAATCAAGTATGTAATGACTATATCATACCCTTCTTTTTAATCTAATTGTATATTAGATTCCGTTAATATTCGTTCCGGTTTATCATTACCATTGCATTTATCCTTGACTAGGCTATCTTAACCTTTACATTACATTCCCTAAGGTTTAACAAAGTTTAACAATGTTACATCATCTTCCTTGAGTTATGATTACTTTCAATCAATTAAGTATTCCTTTCCTTTATACTTAGAAACTTTCTTCTCTATCTTTGTTCTGAGACTGGCGTTGCGGCGCCAGCTTTCTATATACATCTCGCGCTGGGGCGCGAGCCTTATTACATCTCTGACCCGGACTTGGCGCTGCGGCGCCATATTATATACAATAGTTCGCACCGCGGCGAACTGTTACAGTGTGCTCGGTTACTGTTCCGCGCTGCGGCGCGGCTCTTTTTGCCTAGGGTTGGCGCCGCGGCGCCAACTCTGTGCACCAGATAAAAAATTCAGTTTGTGAATTTTGTGAACTTCCCGGACGCATAACTTCTTCGTTATAAGTCCGAATTGGCTCGTTCAAAAGCCTACAGTTCACAAATTACGTAATCTACATGATCATTCAAGAGTTTTATCTATTTGTCTTTGTTTGCTAAAATTTCATCTATTGGTTCATTTTTAACGTAAACGATAAACGTTCGTGAACGTTCAACAATCGTTTCTTCGTTCTAAGTCGGAATCCGGTCATTTTTGAGTCCGCAACTCTTAAATGCCATTTATGACTTGTCTCGATTGGAAACCAATGGTTCCAAGCTTAAACACAAAATTTGACTTCCATTCCGAGAATTTTACGAATTCGACGATTATCGTCCAATCGTGCAATTTCCGGCAAATCTTCATTCTTATGATTTGTTCAACCTTACAAATGAACTTCATTCATCATGTGAACATCTTAACATACTTAATACAACAACTTATATTCATTGTTGGATTTTGAACTTATTCTTCATGAGTTTATAACTTGTAAATTTATAAACTCATTATGATTTCATATTAATGACTTATGACAATTAAGGTTTCCTAAACATCATTTCTTATATGTTCTCATCATACAACTTATCTTAGGTATACATGATTCATAAGATAAGACAAGTTCTTTACTTTCCTTTTCCTAACCTCACTACAACATTCTTATTTTCATTCTTAACATTCAAGGTTAACTCATAATAAGTTTATAAATTATATAAGTTCAAATGACTTATTGCCAACTTATGTGGCTTAAGTCCATGACTTATTCATTCTTCTTACTTCTTGACATTCAAGTTTCTTAACCCAACTTTTCTTATCATCCTATCATGAATAGAGATAGAAGATAAATGGAGAAGAAGTCTTACTCTTGAAGTCTTGGATATGTAGCTTCTTCTTTTCTTGGCTTATGGAAGTGACTTATTGCTAGCTTATTCTCTCTAACACTTAAGCACTTTAGAAGTTGTTAGTTTAATTGATCAACCAACAAATGGCTTACAAAGCTCTTCCATTTATAGACTTTACAAGGTTAGGGCATTTTAGTTATTAAGGCATCCCACCTCCTTACTATTCATTACTTGGCTTGCACAACATTAATCCTACACTTGGTCATCACTTATACTTGACCACCACTTATCTTGGTCACCACACATACTTGGTCATTACTTCACTTGGTTACCACACTTACCATATTAATATGGTCTTGCTCCATGGGTCAACCAAGTCATGGATTTTAGTTTGGGCTTGGATTAATTAATCCTTGGGCCTTACATTAACAAACACTAGTTGGTTCCTTAATTAATGGTTCGACTTCTCTCTTTAATTCACTTGGGCTTGTATATAATTGTTAACCAATCATCCAAGTTCATTAACATTTCTTAATACCCATACATATAGTTTATGCATTATTCTTGTATTCTAATTCATATAGAATTTGTATACCGTATTTCATCCTTCATACAAACTCGTATAATACTTTGTATTATACTCATTTCCATTACTTTGTACAATACCCAAGGTATCATACATTATTACTCATTACATACTATTCCATCTTCTTTAATGTTTACAATTTAAGTCCACAAGCGAAATATCGCATTTTCCATAACTAGATTATTATTACATAATCCATCTTAACTTGTTATTTCATCATTACTTATTTCTCGGAAACTCAAAATTATATTCCGAGCGAATACCGATGAATAGTGTTTTTCGGAAAATTTCTCAGAAAACTTTTATTTTCGTCTTAGAAATTCAAACACTTTAATTCATCCACGTAGCTCAAATACTACGACATTCTAACCTCAATAGGTTATATAACGACAATCATCTTGATAACACATAGAATAGGATTTTATTATTATTTAATTTAATAAAATCATTTTACAATAGGATCCGAATTTCTCGGTCGTTACAGTTTGACCAGTTGCAAGGCGCCAAATTCTTTTCAAAGATTGATCTTCGTTCAGGATATCATCAATTGAAGATTAAAACCGATGACATTCCAAAGACAGCTTTCAGAACTCGGTACAGGCATTATGAATTCCTAGTCATGTCCTTTGGATTGACTAATGCTCCTGCTGCCTTTATGGATATGATGAATCGAGTATTCAAGGAATATTTGGATCATTTTGTGGTCGTCTTTATTGATGACATCCTCATATATTCCAAAAGCCGTGAAGATCATAAGCAACACTTAAGGCTGATACTCCAAAAGCTTTGTGAAAATAAGTTTTATGCCAAGTTGAAGAAATACGAGTTCTGGCTTGAGGAAGTAGCATTCCTTGGGCACGTGATATCAAGTCATGGAATATCTGTTGACCCAGCAAAGATTGAAGCAATTCAAAGCTGGGAGCAACCTAAATTAGTAACCAAAGTACGTAGCTTTCTCGGCTTAGCTGGTTATTATCGAAAATTCGTAGAAGGGTTTTCCCGAATCGCTACTCCATTAACTCAGCTGACTCGAAAAGATACAAAATTCAGTTGGAGCGTGGAATGTGAAAAGAGTTTTTAAGAACTTAAGAGGAGACTCATTTCAGCACCTGTTCTGACAATACCATCTGGCTCGGAGGGATTTGTCATCTATAGTGATGCTTCGGGCAAAGGGTTAGGATATGTTCTCATGCAGCATGGAAAATTCATAGCCTATGCCTCACGACAACTCAAAGAATATGAGAGAAATTATCCTACTCATGATCTAGAGTAGGCAGCTGTCGTTTTTGTGCTTAAAATTTGGAGGCATTACCTGTATAGGGAGAAAGTGGAGATCTATACGGATCATAAAAGCCTCAAATATTTCTTCACTCAAAAGAAACTCAACATGCGGCAACGACGTTGGCTCGAATTGTTGAAAGATTATGATCATACTATCTAATACCATCCTGGAAAAGCGAACGTGGTAGCTGACGCACTGAGTAGAAAATCATATGTGGGTACGAGTGCAATATTATCAACGCAAAGGCCCATTTTATGTGACTTGCAAAGGATGGAGATAGAGTTAAAGACTCCAGGGACCAATGTGATGATGGCGAATATACGAGTAGAACCGACTTTAATCGATAAAGTTAAAGCTGCTCAAGCTACAGACTTGGAGCTAATGCGTATGAAGAAGAAAGTGCAAGAAGGTGCTATGCTAGAAGCAAGAATCGATGAGGAAGGAATACTTCGAGTCAACTCCAAACTTTGTGTTCCTAATGACCCTGATTTAAAGTATAAAATCATGATGGAGGCGCACAACACACCGTTTGCAATCCATCCTGAGAGTACCAAAATGTATCGTGATCTTCGACATACATTTTGGTGGAGCAATATGAAGAGAGAGATAGCAGAGTTTATCTCAAGGTGTTTAACTTGTCAACGAGTCAAGGCGGAGCATCAAGTACCAAAAGGTCCATTGCAACCACTTAAAATTCCAGAATGGAAGTGGGAACACGTTACCATGGATTTCGTTACTGGTCTTCCCAAGGTTTCTTAAGGCATAGATGCAATTTGGGTCATTGTTCATAGATTGACCAAGTCTGCTCATTTCCTATCTATACGAGAAACTTATACACTTGAACGTCTTGCTCGTATGTACATAAACGAGATTGTAAGACTGCATGGTATGCCAGTATCTATAGTTTCTGATCGAGACCCAAGATTCACTTCAAGATTTTGGGTTAGTTTGCAAAAAGTTATGGGCACGAATTTATGATTTAGCTCGGCATATCATCCTCAGACGGACGGGCAGTCGGAGAGGACCATTCAAACTCTTAAAGATCTATTAAGACTCTGTGTCCTTGACTTCAAGGGAAGTTGGGATAAGTTCCTACCATTGGTAGAGTTTTCCTACAACAACAGTTATCAAGCAAGTATTGGCATGGCTCCATTTGAGGCGTTGTATGGAAGAAAGTGTCGTTCTCCAGTATGCTGGGATGAGGTGGGTGAAGCAACGTTATTGGGACCGGAGTTGGTGCGTATGACTATGGAAAAGATACAAACGATCCGACAACGTATAAAAACCTCACAAGATCGACAAAAGAGTTATACTGATCTTCATCGAAAGGACGTAGAATTCGACATTGGAGATCATGTGTTGTTACGTGTTGCTCCATGGAAAGGAGTTACAAGATTTGGAAATAGAGGAAAGCTCAACCCTCGATTCATTGGCCCATTTTTAATCCTCGATCGAGTAGGAACTGTGGCGTATAGACTCTCTTTACCGCCATGTATGTCTCGTGTTCATAATGTTTTTCACATATCTATGTTACGTAAATATATGAAAGACCCGAACCACATTATTGAATTAGAACCAGACGAGATAAAGGAAGATTTAATGTATGAAGAGTTACCTGTTAAAATCTTGGATAAAAAGGATCATATTCTACGCTTCAAGGTTATACCTCAAGTCAAAGTTTTGTGGAGAAACCACGATGTGGAAGAAATGACCTGGGAGTTAGAATCTAAGATGAAATCAAAGTATCCTCACCTCTTCGACATACCAGGTACGCACCCTAATTTCAAGGATGAAATTTCATAAGAAGGGGAGGTTGTAAGACCCCAACTTTTTGAATAGAGATTAAATTTTCTCGAAATATATTTTTGAATATTATGGTGTGGATTTGATATAATGTTATAGTTGTGGGTAATATTTACAAATTTTGCAAAGTACGCAAGTTGTTATATAATATTTGATTGGTCGGAGAATATTCGTTTTAACAGGGAATAATCGTACAACGGCACAATCATTGGTGGACCCCCACAACGAAATTATTGTCGGATTGAGAAAATGACAAAAATACTTTATGAAAATAACGCCGGAAGTTTTACCGTTAACTGTTGAAACACCCGGTGTTAAAAGTACAGTAATACGCGTGGTTGCATAGTAGTACACGATATTGATTATTGAGGCTTACGTGAGAAGTCACTCAGTTATACTCAATTATTGCTACAGTAATTGATGCATCATATCTCTCATATTATTAATTCAATTATTGTCACAGTATCATCTGCATAATATTTATTATTATTAAATCAATAATTGAGACGACAAAGTTATTCATATTATTATTTACAATATTGACAATGTCTAGAAGTTCTGTCAAGGAGAGGTTTGGTCACCTAATTGTGCGCCAATAAGGAGAAATCCTTATCGGAAAGCCCCCTCTTTTCTGGGAACGACCTGGTTGTTAAATATTGTGAGTTATAATATTAATGATGAATAAGTTGTGTTGATTAAAAATGAATTTTGATAGTTCCATTGTGTTGGGATTATTAGTGTTAGTGAAAATCGACATCTATTCCGATGATAATTGATGTCTGGGGGGTTATATTGATAAATCGGGTAATTTATCGAATAAATGAGCAATTAATTGCTACTAATTCACATGCTTATATAACTATTTGTTCACATGTGTGTACTATTGAATCACATTATTTACTATTAGGGGAGTTAGTGCAAGATTGATAATACTTGCATGACTAAGTTAAAAATGGAGGATAGATGGAGGTACTATACTGTAATTCATATTTTTCACATGATTATACTATTGATTCATATGATTGAACTATTGATTCACATTATTTACTATTAGGGGAGGTGGTGCAAGTTTGATAATACTTACAGGACTAAATTAAAAATGAAAAAAAAGTTGGAGGTATTGTACTATAATTTTTTGAGCCCCAAAATGTGCAATTGTCGAAACTATATTTTCCTATAAATAGAAGCTCATTCTTCCTTTATTTCTCACCAATTCCCAAAAACTTTAGAGCGATTATTATAGAGAGAAATTATAAGAGAGAAAGAAGAAGAGAAGTCTGCTACCTCACTATTCCAGTATCCAATTTTTCTAAGGTAGGGAGTATTATTTCTTTCTTTTCCATGAAGAGAACTTTTGTTATTCCATTCTTTATTATTCTATTGGAATAACATGTACGCGAGCTACCTTATACTTGGTGAAATTCTTCTATTATTCCATTCTTTATCATTCTGTTGGAACATCCTGTCTGTGCGTTTATGCCGGACCTGGTTCTATTATTTATCATTCTGCTGGAACATCCTTTCTGTGCGTTCTACGCCGGACCTGGTTCCGTCTTTATTATTCTGTTGGAATATCATGTCTGTGCATTTTACGTCGGACCTGATTCCGTTTTTATTATTCTGTTGGAATATACTGTCTGTGCGTTTTACGCTGAACTTGATTCCGTTATTTATTATTCTGTTGGAATAACCTTCTTGTGCGGTCTATCGCATGCCTGGTGATTTTTTTTGTTATTCCATTCCTTGTTATACTCAGTTGGTTAAAGTTTTGACTTCTATACTCCATGAAATTAGTGGAATATCCTTAATATTTGCGCTTCATCCAGTATCTTTTCATTGAAATATTCTTTTGAGCATTCTTGAATTTTACTCCACAACGTAGTACCATGTTGACAATTTGGACGTTATTGATTCCTGGATAAAATAATTCTTGAACTTGTTTTATTGAATTCTTATATCATTATCATCATCCTCATGTTTATATTTTGTTGAAAGTCATATGTGGCCTGTAGTGCATAGATAGACTTGGTATGATTATGACCAGAGATTATTCGGTGTAATCATAACCGCAATGTTACAAATGATGTGGTAAAAGTCCTCATTGGCCCGTAGTGCATTGATGGACAGTTGTTGGCATGATCATGAACATTAATAAATACACAAATATTCTTGCCCCATAGTGCATGGATAATTGTGGTCGTGATACTAAAGAATATCATTGGCCGTAGTGCAGGGGTGATTCGATGATGTGGATTATTTATTAAGCTGAGTCCAGCGATAAAAGTGATGAAAACCCTTTTAAATCATAAAAGATAGTAGATTTTATTCTCTACTTGACTCTTTTAATGGATTGCTTGTTCCGCTGCAGTTAAAGTTGATGGTTGTTATATTATATCAGTTTAACACTGTTGAAGGCTAACGATAATATATTCTGCATTATCTTAGTCATAATATTTCCTACTGGGCTAATTGAGCTCACCCTTTTACTTTCATTGTTCTCTTCAGGAAATGAGAACGTAGCAGGGACTAGTCGGGGAACGGAGTGACGGACCAAATGATAGTATTAGTAGTCCTCACTATTCAGTGAAATAGTGGGAAAATAAATGTAATAATATTAAATTTGAGTTTGTATATTATCTAGACGACAATATTTGTATTAAAACTCACAGCTTATGTTTTGTCGTACTTTGAACGATAGCTATATAATTAAGTTGTATTTGTATTCTGTACCATGTATTTGGCGACTCAGAATAGGTGATGTATACCTGTTTTTGGGGTCGTCACAGTTTTTATTCTTACTTCAAAACCAACACGTTTCGCATATTTTCTGTAAAAAATTTTGGCATCTTCCAACGTATAAAATATTTAACCAACATAATCACATAAACTTGTTACATCATTCAAATCATACAATTTTCTAAAGTGTTTGAAAGTGAAATGAAATGATTATTCAGTAAATAAATCCTTGATAAAACAAATAAATCAATAATTAGCAGCTAAATTAGAGCTTTCCGATGATAGGGTTGTGTGCAGGTATGGTTGCTTAGTAGCAAGATATGCCCTCTTAAGCTGATTGACCCCTTGAACGATGTAAGAGAGTATCTGGGCCTCGTATGCAATTAGGGTTTTAATAGTCAGCAAACGCAGTTTAGTTCTGCGGACATACGTAGTACTTACAAATGTCACCGTTTTATCCAGAACAAAAGTAAGTTAAAGCTTAAAATCATATAGTTCTATTGTAAACTCTTTCAGTCATCGTTTGTAACAACCAAACACCCCTCTATATTAAAAATGGCATTGTATCCCATTATTGAAAATGACGCCTTTCGACTGTCGCTTCAATATCCAAACGTCTGACTTACCGATAATGGCCTCGTATTGAATACCTAGCGTCCCCAGTATCAAACTGTGGACGGGACCTTTCATTGTTAATAATGCACGGCGCCTTTTAATCCTTGAATTAGTGTCCGCAATATTAAACTGCGGATGCTATACACTAACCGTACTGCCATAATGGGTCAATTATTTAGTTCTTCTATGCAAACCCTGGAAGTGGCAGCACAACAAATTGAGGTTTATTGATGTATGACCTTAAGATGTTGTGATGGACACTCCAAGGTTTGCATAGAAGAACTAAACAATTAACCCATCCTGATAGTATATTTTTTGAGACATCTAGACGTTAAAAATAAGTTTATAAAGCTAAAAATCATCTATTTCTGTTGCATATTCTTGCTGGTAGTTACATATTCAAGTGATTTGGGATGATGAGAAACACACATAGTAACCAAAATTTGAAGGTTTGATAAAAAGATTCGGTTGGATGAAGCTTCAGATTTAGAACAAATTAAGGGCTTCCAGATGTTGTGCCTTCCAAAAATGGTGTTGTCGACGTCGGGATTTTTATTTGTCCTTTTCTGTTCTTGTTCTTTGGTCTTCTCATGTTAGGTGAGATTTATTTGAAAAAAACAAGTTGTGAAAAGGTCTGACATTTATATGTCGACGATTGGACTAAGAGTCGTCAGTTGGTTTCTTATATGGTTATACCAACACAACCGAGAAAATGTTTGCACATTGACCCAGTAATGTGACCCTACTAAACGGGTCTGTGAAACCGAGATTCATTAGTGTTCGGGGGCTTGATTATGCGAAGGGAAGGTTTTAGGCACCCCCCCGACATCCGTGTTACCACAGTGACCGCCACTTTTCAAGAAACTTTTATATGAATATGTGTGTGTATGTGGGTCAATGTGCTATTTATATGGAAGTAGTGTGAGGCCTCGTTTGCACCTATATACACAGGGTTTGAATTTGTGTAAAAATTTAATTTTAAACAAGATATGGTAGTGAAGTTTTGTAAGAAAAAGGTTTTTTAAACCCTTGTGCTCAATAGTAATTGAGACCTTTTACACTTCTATTTTTTATTAAGTGTTCGGCTTGATTGCTTTTAATTTTCGAGATACGAAGCATCTTCGAGAAAATAATGTACAAAGAAGTGCCGAACTCCTCGTAGGCATGAAAACCATCTGAGGAAATCCAAACACCGTGAATAAATATACAAGTTGCTTACAACTGAAAATGCCCATCACATGAACTGAATCTAGATCCAGTAGACTGAATCTGTGATCACATGATTCCTAGGCTCACATAATGTTGCAATTGATATGAAAGCAGTAAGCAATTATATATATATAAAAGCTATAAATATATATATATACAGATATGATCAGCCACCACGAAGCACCTCCATGGGGGATCAGAAATGTAAGTAAAACTGCAAAAGCAATCAACCGCCACGAAGTAAGCTCCAGGCGGAACGAAAACGTAAATATATATATATATATATATATATATATATATATATATACGAAAGCAAGTAAACGCTCCTAACATAAGTCTAGGCTCAATCGAGGCATAATTCGATAATTTTAGTCCATATGTAAAAATATATATAAGTATGTATATATATATATATATATATATATATATATAAACTGAAATGAAACCACGGACCGAAGTCTGAGCATACACACGTAACACGACTCTCAACGTGAAGAATGGTGTGTGCAAAGATGAAGAGAAAGGCTTTAAAGTGTGTAAGAAGGCTTACAGTGGGCTGCCAAAGAAGACCACAAATGTTTAAAATGATAAAGCACTCAGTTTAGGGTGTGTACAGAGCAAATTTGACAGGGCCTCCTCGCCTTTTTCTTTTACAAAATGGCCACCCTAAGCCCTCTATTTATATAGGGGGGGAGCCGTAGGTGTACCTGTGGCTAGCCGCAGATGTACCTACGGCTTCCCGGGGTGCCCCGGGCTCTGCGGTCCTGCTTTCTCGAAGTATGTGCACGCATGCACGGTGATGTTTGCTCGAACTTTTAGAATTTTAATATGGGATTCCGACTAAGGTATGTAAGACCTATTTTGGACCGCCGTTATCGAGAGTTACGCAATGACATGGGATTAGAGGTTGTACGAAGTCAGGAAGATGGGACCATGCTCTCCGGTCTTCAAGCTTCAAATTCTATCAGTTGCCCTGTGTAGTAGTCACTCGGGATTGGACCTCCTTGGTTCTTGTGGAACATTTCTATGTAGAAATGTATGTATGAAATATTGAGACGGTGCGATGTGGCATCAAGGTGGCAAGATGACGACTTTGCCCATCATCGAGGTTATCTCCGATTTGGGCTGATAAAGCAGACGTTGCTCAGGGTTATCTCTGAGATTGGACTGCTGCAAGTGTTGAAGGTCCTCAGTGTCATCTCTGAGGTGTGCCAGTCTTCCCGGTGTTATCTCTGGGTCTTGTACTGAGTGCGTCGATGTAAGTGCCGAGGTTAAAGTTGATTGCATTCATTTGAAACAAGCATTTCTGGGGTTATCTCTGGAACTGTAACTGCACTCCTTCGGGTTATCTCCAAGGTTAGAACTGCTACTCCTAGTGTTATTTCTAGGACTGAGACTGAATATCTCGGGGTTATCTCCGAGATGAATCGACCTTCTCCGGTGGAATTTCCGGTATTTGAACTGCATGACTCGGGGTTATCTCCGAGGTTGGAACTGATACTACATGTGTGTGTTCTGGGGTTGAGACTGAACTTCCGATAGTATCCGGACTAGATATGACCTGTCTTTCAGGGTTATCTCTAAAAGACGAATCTGCCATCCTGCAAAGTCAGTGACAGGTGTGCAAAAAATTTCGAGTGTCTACAGATGCACCTCTTTATCATATTCATGCAATGCAATGGCATGGATAGGATAAAGAATCCTAGACACTTGAAAATGAAACAAGATAAACATGATGCCATGTGCAGTAACATGATGCAAATGCATGATGCATGTGGATTGTTGGATTTCTCACCAACATGATGGGATGATTGTCGGCTCCGTGCTGCTTCTGCTTGGGATCGGCAATGATGACAAACTTGGACGTGTGATCCAAATCTTTTAGGATGTTGACGTTGGGGTTATCACCAAAGTCCTTAATCCTTGATACAGACTTTATTCCGAAGATGTGCCTCTCTTGTACAAAAGATCTGTGGGGATAAAGCTTTGTCTATTTGAGGATATGTATAACATATTTCATCATCGATCCTCGCTGATGATGTTTATCCTACCTGGTTTGTATCGCCAGGACATATCAATGTTCTGTTGGATTTAATGCCTACAGTATGTGTTGTCAGGGCTGCATGACCTTCGCTGACATGTACGTCACCAGATAAAACCCCTGTTGGGCATACTGTAAAGGTTGCTTGACCTTTGCTGATGTGTGAATCAACGAATAAACACGCGTTATAACCCCCGATGGGGACTGGCTTGATCCTCGCTGAAGCGTGCATCAACGAAAATTGCGTGATACCCCCGCCGGTGATTTCTGTATTTGGACAGATGAAAATGCGTGATACCCCCACCGGGGATTTAATTGAGAATGCGTGATTCCCCCACCGGGGATTTGATTGACAATGTGTGATGCCCCTGCCGGGGATTTACTTGAGAATTAGGGTGACGACCTTGAATTAACGGCATTGGACCCGCGTAAGGTATTGCCGAGTGTGACTTGTAACATTTGAGATCATCGGCATAGTGTTCCCTGTGCTTGGGTGAATACCAATGAGTAATGTGTAGACCCACGGTTCAGTCTGAGAAAACCAGGATTGTAAGTTATTCTGCTCAATCGTGTAGCACTTTTATTCCTGATTTAGCTTTTTTAGCTTGTGAAAACTCCTTTGCAACTCGAACTGAACCGCGCCGGAGGGGTGGGTGGTACCATCATTTTGATGATTATGGCGGAGACGCTGAGGTCGGCCACATTTTGCAGCACTTACCCTGCAGAGGTATTCACAGGCAGTTCGGTCATGCTCTATGTGTGGTTTATGTCACACCTGAGACCGATTGGGACCTTCCTCCGATACGGGTATTGCTTTACCCATGATATAGTCACGTCCTACTCCTTTCAGCCATCGGAGTGTATAGACGCTATGTCTTGGTCGGTATTTTTGGCGGAGATCATAGATCCATTTGTCATTCTGCCGTGCACATGGCTTAGCTCACCCTACAGCATTATTACTCATGCTCCAGGCATGGACTATCTCCCTCTGGATGGTTTGAGGGGCATGATGTTAGAGTTTATGCCCTAGAGGCCAATTGTTTGATATAATTGCTTCACATTTTGATATTATATTTGATTAAATAAATGAATGATTTTATTATGGTTTTATTTACTGCGTTATATAAATGTTAGCATAATAAAATTTCTCAGAATAGTGATACAATTTATATAGTTTCAAGTATGTGACTTGAACATGAGATTATATAATTGCAATTAGTAGTATTGCTCTTAAATGTCCCTAGTTGAGTACCATTGTTGATAGGACAACAATGATGCATTGAGACTAGTATGTGGATTGACTGATGACCAAATCTCATTGGTCACAAATATATGAGATATTAAGTCAATGCATAGGTATGTGTTAGAGAACGATGTACTGGACAGACCCACCATGTGAATTCTATGTGGAGCATCGAAGTGTCATTAACGATTCTCATAGTGACAATGATGTAATGGTCCTCCGACCTGAAATCACTATATTTCTACACGAGAATTTATGTACTTTGATATCATCAAATGTCACCTTTAATAGGTTGGACTATAAAGGTGATTATTGGATACATCATGAATCGTGTGAGGAATATGAGTGATCTAGATGAAATTTAACCATCCTATATATTAGGGGTGATATCCATAGGCCTCTTGATTGAGTAGGACTATGAAATGCATGGTCATGCTCAAATATTGATTTGTTTTATATAGTCTACTCATTGATCAAGAAAACTCAGATTAAATTATGAAGAGTATGACACATTCCATGACTCGAATTTAATCGAGGATATTAAGGTTAAAAGGATTAAATTACATTGAAACATTGGTCACGAAAAGGTTGCATCGAATCATCGATCTTATTATTACTTGGGTAGCAATGATGCATTACTAGATGTCGCTCACTATTTATAATTTTATAATATGATTTTAAAATTATTGCCAACGTAATAATAACCTATAGGGTCACACACAAAGAACGTTATTAAAAGGGAATTAATTTAAATTGTAAGGATTTAAATATATCAATATGATTGATAGTATTTAAATCATGAATTTAAATTAAAAAGGATGCCTTGTATATGTATATATATTAATTAAGTAAGACTTAATTAAGATAATATATATATATATATATATATATATATATATATAAATTTGGATTTTATTTTAATTAGATTAGGGTTTTGATTAATTCCTATTTATTGCTATATATATGATATATCAGCGTCTTTGGAAAGTTAATCAAAACAAAAAACCCTAGCCGCTCTTAGAGAGAGACTAGAGAAAACAGTTTCGTAAATCCTCATCCTTGGTGGCTAGTACCGCGATTCCTTCTTCTGCAGATCGTAGGACGATTCGTGGAGCGTTCGTGTGGATACCGTAGAGACGCAGTTCGTTCGAATTGCGTTGGAGATTCGACCGCATCGTTTAATCGCTTTCTTAATCGGTATAATTTCTAACCACTGAATTAACTGTTTTTCGCATGGATCCTGTTTAGGGTTTCGAATTTGGTTTAAATTGTTCTATTTCCGCAATACGTTTCTGTGTCGAAACCCTACAGTGGTATCAAAGCTACTTGCGAAAAGATTAATTCAGATTACGTGTTTTAATTGTATTTGATATATATGATATATGATGATGCATGTTTACCGATAAGAAATTGAATATATGATATTCTATTGTATGTGTATTCTGGTAATATATATGATGATACTGATAATCGTATCTTTAATCAGTGGAATAACAATATAACTGTTCTAATCGGATTAGAAGCATGAAGAATCGTTTAATATGATTAATCGAAACTGGAAATATATGATAAATTCTGGGTGTACTGTTATTCGTTTTAATATGATTAAATCGAAACTGGACATATATGATTTGTTATTATGGGTGTTTTGGTGGATTAAAATGTATGATTCTGAAACTGTTTCAGAGATTCATGTGGAAAAAATTCTGCAATAAAGAATGTAGTTTGAAAAAGACCACCGCCAAGGGGGGAGACCCCCTTTGACCCCCCCCCCCCCCCGTCGTTGCGCACGATGGTCGTGACCCCAATATGTTATATATAGTTTTCTTTAATTATATATAAATTGTTATGTGCTTATTGTGATATGCATGGTGCACAGTTGTGGCCTTTTGACCCATAGGTTAGTGGTTTTTGGTTTTGAAATACGGCTTGCATGTCGTGCCTTTCTATAAATTCTAATGTAATATTCTCTTCTCATCTAAATCCCCTCGAATGTAACTCGAGGTTTCTTTATGTCATGTAATAATCTGTAATCGATGAAGATGACAAGATGGAGAACACGATGGAAAGATGATGATGGAGAGGAGGCACATGCATGATGAAGATCCAAGGAAGCTATTTATTTTAAGATCTTTTACCACCTTAGATTAACCTTCAATCTTTCATTAGCTTGAAAAGATTGACAGTGGATTGGGCCATAACCGTGACACATTTAATTTCGCACTTTATTTATGCTTGTATGTTATATGATATGATGAATAATGTGCATGTTTAATAAGATTATAATTGGTGAGATCTAAATTAATTTATAAAATCCCTCAATAAAATATTAAGTCTAAATAAGATGCCTTCCAATGAATAACACTCATCAAGACCTTGATCAATAGATGTAGGTTTGCCAAAGCAAAGTACCCTATTTATCTAGGTAAGATGCGATAGGATAATTGTGATATCCAAACTGTTAAAATCATTGGGCCCGACTTAACTAAGTTATCTCAATAGGATTGTGGACTTAGAGGCATAGAGTTTGGTTGGTACCATTAGATGGACTAGAAACAAATGTTGTTTACCAAACTATCCAAGAGTTATATATGATATAATTGACAAAAGGGTTGTCTACCTAAATAATTGTGTTTTAAGAGATTAGCCAAAGCTAACTTAAGTCATAATGAAATATGGATCTTGGCTCACTAGAAAGATTTAATAGAAAATGCTTTCCGAATTAATGGTGAGGGCTATTAATTTGAGTAAAATAGTGGGAGGTATATTTTGAATGTACTATTATCAATTACATAATATCAACTCTGCAATTTGACTTATTATTTTTGCACTTATAAATTGTAGATATCAATGGCAAACAACAACAACACAAATAGTCTTTCATTACGATCAGTCCTTGAAAAGGACAAGCTGAGTGGAATTAATTTCCTTGACTGGCATAGGAACTTGAGGATTGTCCTCAAACAAGAGCGCAAGCTATATGTCCTTGATGGGCCCATTCCTACAGCACTAGCTGTCACTGCACCACGTGCGAAGCATAATGCTTACAAGAAGCATCAAGATGATGCTCTGGATGTGAGTTGTGTCATGCTAGCAACCATGAACGCTGAGTTGTGTCTTGATGGATGCTTATGAGATGATCGAGCATCTCAAGAAATTGTTTGAAGGGCATGCTCGACAGGAGATGTATGATACAAGCAAGGCGTTGTATCACTGCAAAATGGGTGAATGTGATCCAGTTGGTCCACATATACTGAAAATAATTGGGTATATTGAGTACCTTGATAGGTTGGGTTTTCCAATCACTCCGGAAGCCCAAAATGATCTTGTTTTGCAATCTTTGAACAACAGCTACTCTCAATTTGTTATAAACTATCTTATGAATGAAATTGAGAAACCCCTTACTGAGTTATTGAGCATGTTAAGAACTGCCGAGAACAACATGAAAAAGGCAGGACCCGCTCCCATAATGATGGTGCAAAAGGGGAATGCTACAGGAAATTGGAAAGGCAAGAAGAAGATAGGATCTAAATCTTTTGCCAAACCCAATTCCAAAATCAAATAGGCTTTAAAACCTAAAGGTGGGGTGGCTAAAGAAGGTGAGTGTCACTTCTATGGAAAACCTGGACACTGGAAAAGGAACTGTCATGCTTATTTGGAAGAAGTGAAGAAAAGGAAAGGAAGTATGACTTCAGATTCAGGTATATATGTTATAGAAGTTAACTTGTCTACTTCTACATCATGAGTATTGGATACTGGATATGGTTCTCACATTTGTGTTAATGTGCAGGGACTCCGAAGGAGTAGGACTTTGGCGAAAGGAGAGGTTGATCTACGAGTTGGGAATGGAGCAAAAGTTGTTGCACTGGCCGTAGGAATTTATCATTTATCTTTGCCCACTGGGCTAGTTTTAGAATTAGAAGATTGTTATTTTGTGCCTGCTATAAGCAAAAACATTATTTCTGTTTCTTGTTTGGACAAGAAAGATTTTTCATTTATAATAAAGAGCAATCGTTGTTTGTTTTACTTAAATGATATTTGTTATGGTGTTGCACAATTGTTTAACGGTCTCTATATTCTTGATTTAGAAATGCCAATCTATAACATAAATATAAAACAATTTAAATCAAATGATTCAAATCCGACATATCTCTGGCATTGTCGTTTAGGCCATATAAATGAGAAACGCATATCCAAACTCCATAAAGATGGGTTCTTGGATTTATTTGATTTTGAATCATATGAGAAATGCGAGTCTTGTTTATTAGGCAAGATGACTAAAGCCCCTTTCACTAGACACAGTGAACGGGCTAGCGATGTATTGGGACTTATACATAGTGATGTATGTGGACCCATGAGTTCGTTAGCAAGAGGTAGGTTTTATTACTTCATTACATTTACTGACGACTTTAGTAGATATGGATATGTGTATCTTATAAGACACAAATCTGAATCCTTTGAAAAGTTCAAGGAATTCAAGAATAAAGTTCAAAACCAATTTAGCAAAAGCATAAAAGCCCTTCGATCTAATTGAGGAGGTGAATACTTAAGCCAAGACTTTGATGACCTTCTAAAGGAGTGTGATATTATATCACAGCTCACTCCACCTAGAACACCACAATGGAATGGTGTATCTGAGAGGAGGAATCGAACCTTGTTGGACATGGTACGATCAATGATGAGTCATGCAGATCTTCCAATAAGTTTCTGGGGTCATGCCCTAGAGACAGATGCATTCACACTTAACCGTGTTCCTACAAAGACGGTTCAGAAGACACCATATGAGATGTGGACTGGGAAACATCCTAGTATGTCGTTCATGAATATTTGGGGTTGCGAGGCGTTCGTAAAACGTCTGGATTCTGACAAGCTCGGACCCAAATATGACAAATGTAATTTTGTGGGATACCCAAAGGAAACAAACGGGTATTATTTCTACAAACCTTCTGAGAACAAAGTGGTTGTTTCTCGAACTGGTATTTTTCTAGAAAGAGAATTTGTCTCTAAAGGAAACAGTGGGAGGAAAGTAGAACTCGAAGAAATTCGAGAACCACAAAATATCATTAAACCTGAGTTGGAACGTGAGCAGGAACCACAAGATATTGTGGAAAGTGAACCTGCTCAAATTACACAAGGCATTCGTAGATTTGGTAGGACACGCCAAGAGCCTGAGAGATATTATGGATATCTTGTGACTCAAAACGGCGATGTAATGCTCATAGATCAAGATGAGCCTGCTTCCTACCAAGAAGCTATGAATGGACCAGATTCTGAGAAATTGCTTGAAGCCATGAAATCTGAGATGCTCTCCATGTATACTAACCAAGTATGGACTCTGGTTGATCCACCCGAAGGGGTAAAACCAATCGGGTGCAAGTGGGTTTTCAAGAAGAAAACCGACATGGATGGTAATGTACAAACCTATAAAGGCCGACTGGTAGCAAAAGGTTTCAAACAAATTCAAGGTGTTGACTATGATGAAACCTTCTCTCCAGTGGCAATGGTTAAATCCATCAAGATCTTACTTACTATTGCAGCTTTTTATGATTACGAAATCTAGCAGATGGATGTCAAAACTGCTTTCCTTAATGAAAATCTCCTTGAGGATGTGTATATGACACAACCTGAGGGTTTTGTCACTCCAAAGAGTGCTGGAAAGGTATGTAAGCTGCAGCGATCCATTTATGGATTGAAGCAAGCCTCTCAGAGTTGGAATCTTCGATTTGATGAAGCAGTCAAAGAATTTGGCTTTATTAAAAATGAAGATGAACCTTGTGTATATAAGAAGGTTAGTGGGAGTTACATTGTATTCCTAGTATTATATGTTGATGACATATTAATTATTGGGAATGACATTCCTTCCTTACAGGCTGTAAAAACATGGTTAGGAAAATGTTTTTCCATGAAAGATTTGGGCGATGTTGCCTATATTTTAGGTATCAAGATCTATAGAGATAGATCGAGAAAAAAGCTCGGCCTAAGTTAAAGTACATATATTGATAAAGTGTTAAAACGGTTCAACATGCAAGAGGCGAAAAGAGGAAACTTACCCGTGACCCATGATGTAAAGATCTCTAAGGCCCAATGTCCTAAATCACAAGATGATGAGGAGCGTATGAGAAAGACCGCTTATGCTTCAGCAATTGAATCTATCATGTATGCAATGATATGTACTCGTCCGGATGTCTCGTATGCTTTGAGCATGACGAGCAAATACCAGTCGAATCCAGGTGAAGGTCACTGGACAACAGTCAAGAATATCCTCAAGTACCTGAAAAGGACTAAGGATTCATTCTTGGTATATGGAGGTGAAGACGAACTGGTAGTAAAGGGTTACACAGATGCTAGTTTCCAGACTGACAATGATGACTATAAGTCTCAATTAGGTTTTGTGTTTTGCCTTAATGGTGGTGCTATTAGCTGGAAAAGTTCAAAGCAAAAGACAGTAGCTGATTCTACAACAGAGGCTGAGTATATTGCTGCTTCTAGTGCAGCCAAAGAGGCTGTATGGATTAAAAAGTTCATCACTGAACTTGGTGTTGTTCCAACCATTGTTGATCTGGTTGCTCTATACTGTGATAATAATGGAGCCATTGCACAGGCTAAGGAACCCAGATCTCACCAACGATCCAAGCATATACTTAGGCAGTACCATCTCATCCGTGAAATCATTGATAGAGGAGATGTACATATAGGAAGAGTGCCAACAGATGATAATGTTGCAGATCCACTGACCAAGGCTTTGTCGCAGCAGAAGCATGATGGTCACACTAGTTCCATGGGTATTAGATACATGAGTGATTGACTCTAGTGCAAGTGGGAGACTGTTAGAGTTTATGCCCTAGAGGCCAATTATTTGATATAATTGCTTAACATTTTGATATTATATTTGATTAAATAAATGAATGATTTTATTATGGTTTAATTTACTGCGTTATATAAATGTTAACATAATAAAATTCCTTAGAATAGTGATACAATTTATATAGTTTCAAGTATGTGACTTGAACATGAGATTATATAATTACAATTAGTATCATTGTTCTTAAATGTCCCTAGTCGAGTACCATTGTTGATAAGACAACAATGATGCATTGAGACTAGTATGTGACGCCCCCAAAATAGGTCCAATTCCACCAACCTATTCTGAGTAGCCAATAACATGGTACAGAAAACAACTACAACTTTATTACAATAATTGTCGTGCAAAATACAACAACACATATACTGTGAGTTTGTATACAAATATATATCAACTGTGACTCATGTCCCAACCGTGGACAGCACCTCATAATGACACCTTACATAAAGGTATAGTCAAAAACTGTTTTAGAAGTTAGAATCTTTGGAAAGTGCTCAAGGAAACCTTCGTACATGGAAGGCCATACGTCTAGGTTATGATAGATATCATATGGCCACAGAATTATCCTTGGTTGACCCAATAGACCCAAAGACAAACGAAAAGATTACTATCATATTCTTCCCAATGGTGAGTCTTCTCTTGACATATCATTATCTCCACTATCTCTAATTGGGAATTATACTCCAAACAAACACCAAGATTATATAGGTAGTGCTTGTAAAAATACTCAACAAGTGGATGAGCACAACCCTGTCTTATGATGACACGAGGTTGTATGTCATTAGACATCTTGTATGATAGTGGCAAAACACCCTTCCAAGTTAAATTCACCTCACCCTCAACATCTATAGACCACCGTTCTATTCCCCTGTTATTCCCCGCTTGTCCCAGCTACACTTTTATTACCTGAAAAGAATTGTGAAGCAAAAGGGTGAGCACAACTAGCTCAGTAAAGAATATTATGACTAAAGATAATTACATTATCAATAGACTTCATCAATAATAAATCAGAGATTTAGAACATATGGTAGATAATAAAACTTTTCAACCATAGTTGCAGCAGAACGATCATGGTTATATCAAAGATCATGGTTATATCAAATCACAGTTCCTGTTCATAATCATACTGACAATTTCATCTTTGCACTACGGCCAAAGATATTCATCAACAGACCATCTTTGCACTACAGGTCAAAGATATTCAACAACATGTCATCTTTACACTACGGGCCAAAGATATTCATCAACTGACCATCTTTGCACTCCAGGCCAAAGATATTCAACAACAGGTCATCTTTGCACTCCAGGCCAAAGATATTCAACAACAGGTCATCTTTGCACTACGGGCCAAAGATATTCCTCAACAATTCATCTTTGCACTACAGGTCAAAGATATTCCTCAACAGTTCATATTTGCACTACATGCCAAATATATTCATCAACAATTCATCTTTGCACTATAGGCCAAAGATATTCAACAACAAGTCATCTTTGCGTTACGAGTCAAAGATATTCATCAATAATTCACCTTTGCACTTAAGCTAAAGATATTCAACAACATGTCATCTTTGCACTACGGGCCAAAGATATTCATCAATAATTGATCTTTGCACTACAGGCCAAAGATATTCATATCTCAAAGAAATACATAATCATTTCAGAATTTATATAAACCATAATTATAACCATATATGTTGATCAATTCACCTTTGCACTTAAGCTAAAGATATTCAATTATAAATTCAATGGTCATGATCATACCAGTCAACAATTTAACTTTGTACTACTGGCCAAAGAGAACCTATAGTCACGATCATATCAATAATCTACCCATCTTTACACTCAAATCAAAGAGAAATATCATCATTAAGGTTATAAGAATGTTACATATGATAATAAAAATAATATAATCAACATATCGATTTAATCTCAAGAGTAAGATTCATAAATCAATGATCTCATAACACCTTAATCAAAATATTATAAATCACTTAATAATCTCATAATCTAATATTATTAATACTACCACAATATTTTAATCATTTCTTAAACTTATAAACAATTTATTTTAATTGTTTACACTTTACTAATAAATGCATTTAATCATCCTAAAATGCCAAACTCATAAGATTTCATCACCAATAATCAAAACCCTCATCAAAAATCTGCATATACCTCATATATGATTCTCAAGCCATAAAATCATATTTTCCAATTTTCTTACTTCACATAACATATTTAATTCATTTACTCATAACTAGAATATTTTCATGAAAAATACCAAATCAGTTCCAAAAATATTTCTTTTCTGAGATTTAACATAATATAGTCCCATATTAAGCATATATTTTTCTCGGAATTTTTAAAATTCATTTAATATTTTTCATATGGCCAAAACTACCGAATATTTACATATTTATCATAAATTATACTTTTGTCCAAAAATTTTGAAATTTACACAGTATACTTCTGTTATATAAATGTACTCCCAATAAAAATTTTATCAATTTTAGAATTAACCACAAGGAGTTATAAGCGGTTACTTTTAAAATAGTCTTTTCTCATAAAATCCATAACTCCTAATCTATACATCCAAAAATCGTCATTTTTGGACACAATCTACAAAACTCATCAAAATATCATTTCAAATGTTTCCAGAATTTTTGAAGGTTCAGAAAAATTTTGAAATTGGAAAACATAATAACCCTTACATACTAACGACAATATCCCTTACCTCAAAAGAGCAGTACTTCTGACTGGAATAACGCTGAACGAACTTGCACCGTATAGCAACACTCAAGATATCAAAATACTCACAAGAATACACTCTATAATATAGAGAGAGAAATAGAGAGAAAACTTCAGTTTCTGGTATGATTTTCAATTCTAACCTAAGCACCTATTTATTGGAAATTGCTTAGAACACCAAAACAGAAAATTTAATATAATAATAATATATATATAAAATTTTCCTTAGTCCACCTTGACCATCTGAATTCAGCATCTAACATGTGCAAGTGGGGCCCACAACAATGATAAAAATGTTTTTCTTTTAAAACATAAATAAAACTTCCAAAAATCAATTATTTCGGAACTTTGGAACTTCAATAATTCATAATAAATAGCCCTTTTATCAGAAAATTTGAATCTCGCGACTTTTTATAGGAAATTCAATTCTCTACAACTTTACAAAAGAAAGTTTTTTCAAATTCCAAATGAAAATTGAATGAAATCCACAAACGGACGATTTTACAGGCTATATTCAAATTTCAGTCAAGAAATGGGGTCCACCGACACACAAAACATGTGTTAATCATTTAATGCAAAATACTCTTCCTCCTCATATACTCATATATCCCACATTCATTATAAAAAAATATCATCATTATTATATTATAATAATATAATAAAATATTATTTTATCAGAAAAGATAAAATATCAATTTTCAACAATTGTCACTTTAAAAGTTTTTTCCATCTATATCCACATAAAATGAATATTTTTCTCATCATATAAATTAATAATTAATTATTCACAAATAATATTACATAATCACAATAATGACAACCAGGCAGTTCCCAAGAAAGAGGGGGCTTTTCAATAAGGATTTTTCCTTACTGGCGCGCAATTAGATGACCAAACCTCTCCTTGACAGAACTTTCTAGACATTGCCAATAATGTTATCTAATAATATTATCCAAATAATATGAATTATTGATCCGATAATGGGAAATACTGTGCCGTGATAATTATTGAAACAACAACAATATAAAATATCAACGTAGCAATTATTGAATCAATAAAATAAAATATTGAACAGTAATTACTGTAACAATTATTGAGTAATGCCTTCTTACAAAAAAAATATCATGCTTCATGAATAGTAATTAAAAAAATTGAATACTTTTATTTCATAAAATTTGGGGTCTTACAATCTCCCCTCCTTATGAAATTTCGTCCTTGAAATTTACGTACCTGGTATTTCAAAGAGTTGAGAATACCTTACTTTTATTTCAGATTTCATCTTCCCTGTCATCATGATTTATCCATTGCTCATCTCCTGTATTTCAGATATCATTCTAGAATACAGCTTCAAAACAAGGGTTAATTGAATAAATTAACATATCACATAATATCCCGATATTATGACTGACCAACAAATAAGCTTAGGTAGGACACACTAGCGAAGGATTTACTCATCTCTACCCTCCTAGTTCTATTCTCCGATCTCCGCCAGAGATCATATCCCTAAGCTCTGATACCAACTGTGACGCCCCCAAAATAGGTCCAATCCCACCAACCTATTCTGAGTCGCCAATAACATGGTACAGAAAATAACTACAACTTTATTACAACAATTGTCGTGCAAAATACAACAACATATATACTGTGAGTTTGTATACAAATATATATCAACTGTGACTCATGTCCTAACCGTGGAAAGCACCTCATAATGACACCTTACATAAAGGTATTGTCGAAAACTGTTTTAGAAGTTAAAATCTTTGGAAAGTGCTCAAGAAAACCTTCGTACATGGGAGGCCATGCGTCTAGGTTATGATAGATATCATATGGCCACAGAATTATCCTTGGTTGACCCAATAGACCCAAAGACAAACGAGAAGATTACTATCATATTATTCTCAATGGTGAGTCTTCTCTTGACATATCATTATCTCCACTATCTCTAATTGGGAATTATACTCCAAACAAACACCAAGATTATATAGGTAGTGCTTGTAAAAATACTCAGCAAGTGGATGAGCACAACTCTGTCTTATGATGACACGAGGTTGTATGTCATTAGACTTCTTGTATGATAGTGGCAAAACACCCTTCCAAGTTAAATTCACCTCACCCTCAACATCTATAGACCACCGTTCTATTCCCCTGTTATTCCCTGCTTGTCCCAGCTACACTTTTATTACCTGAAAAGAATTGTGAAGCAAAAGGGTGAGCACAACTAGCTCAGTAAAGAATATTATGACTAAAGATAATTACATTATCAATAGACTTCATCAGTAATAAATCAGAGATTTAGAACATATGGTAGATAATAAAACTTTTCAACCATAGTTGCAGCGGAACGAGTAATTCATTTGAAGAGTCAAATAGACCATAAAGTCTATTATCTTTTCCACATCAAAAGTCTACCAACAATATTTTATCCATGTAACATCAATCAACCGTTCCTTTCCACAATCATATGAATAACTCATAATCATAATTGTGATTCTAAATTCCTCTTCGCATCCAAGACGAAGATAATTTTCATCACATGTCTTTACCAGAAATATCAAAGATCATGGTTATATCAAATCACAGTTCCTGTTCATAATCATACTAACAATTTCATCTTTGCACTATGGCCAAAGATATTCATCAACAGACCATCTTTGCACTACAGGCCAAAGATATTCAACAACATGTCATCTTTGCACTACGGGCCAAAGATATTCATCAACAGACCATCTTTGCACTCCAGGCCAAAGATATTCAACAACAGGTCATCTTTGCACTCCAGGCCAAAGATATTCAACAACAGGTCATCTTTGCACTACGGGCCAAAGATATTCCTCAACAATTCATCTTTGCACTACAGGCCAAAGATATTCCTCAACAGTTCATATTTGCACTACATGCCAAATATATTCATCAACAATTCATCTTTGCACTATAGGCCAAAGATATTCAACAACAAGTCATCTTTGCGTTACGAGCCAAAGATATTCATCAATAATTCACATTTGCACTTAAGCTAAAGATATTCAACAACATGTCATCTTTGCACTACGGACCAAAGATATTCATCAATAATTAATCTCTGCACTACAGGCCAAAGATATTCATATCTCAAAGAAATACATAATCATTTCAGAATTTATATAAACCATAATTATTGTGACGCCCCCAAAATAGGTATACAACACCCATTCTGAGTCGCCAAAATACATGGTACAGAAATAACTACATCTTTACTGTTACAACATAAGAACTGTGAGTTTAAATACAAATATTGTCATCTAGACAATATCCACACTTAAATAAGTCCTCATCACAATTATTGATACATTATTTCACAAAAATGGTGAGGACTACTAAAATAACTTCTAGAACCATCATTCCATACCCCGACTAGTACTCGCTACATTCTCGCCTCCTGAGAAAAATGGAACAAAAAGGGAAAGGGTGAGCTCAACTAGCCCAGTAAAGAACATTATGACTAAGATAATACATAACAAATTATCGTTAGTCTTCAACAGGAAAAAATCTAATAGAATACAATAGACAACAAGTTTTAAATCAATAACTGCAGCGGAAACAACAAACCATTAGAAGAGTCAAGTAGAGAATGAGTTCTACTATCTTCTAAGATTTAAAAGTCCATCATCAATATTTTATCCCTGTAACAACAATCAATAACCATCTTTAATCAAATATTCATCTTTGCACTACAGGCCAAAGATATTCATTTGTATCACCAGTCGGTCATGTTCATCTCAACACCTGTTCATCTTTGCACTACGGGCCAAAGATATTCATTAGTTAATCATTCATCTTTGCTCTACAGGCCAAAGATATTCAGTAATATCATCATTTAGGACTGAGGATGATGAAAAAATATCTTAAAGAAAACGAATCCAGTGAAACAAAATAACAAATATTAAGGATTCGTATTTCGATTTATCCATGTCCAAAAATACCTTATAATTATTCATAGTGAAGTAAAATTCAAGAATGATCAAAACATGGATACAATCAAAGCTAGTACCCAGAATAGATATTTTGGACGAAAAGAAGAAAATTTCATTTTCGGTGAATAGTAACTCGTGAATAGTAACTCGTGAATAGTAACTCATGAATAGTAACCCCGACGTGAAAAGTTCCAAATTTGATAAAAATTTCTAACCAATATTTTGGCATAATGATATTGAAGAAATAATATCATTTTCGAATAAAATAACATCCCTTACCTCGTAAAGACAGTATTTCTGGTCGGAATACCGGTATAAGGCTGAAAGAAACTTGCTCTGATGAATAGAAACTCTTAAAGTATCTAAATACTCACAAAATACACTCAATAATCTAGAGAGAGAAAGAGAGAAAACTTGTTTCTGGTGTGATTTTCAATTCTAACTTAAGCACCTATTTATAGGAAAATACTAGAACGCCAAAGGAGACTAAATAATAAAATATTATAATTACAAAACTCATTTCTACGCATGCCAATTCAGCCACCAGCCATCCTTGACCCAAATTAGTAGCCCACATGTGTTAGAATAAAAGTGGGTCCCACCCATAATTAATAAAAATCATTTTATTTTCCAAAACTTTAATAATTCATAGAAAATAACCCTTTTATCAGAAAATTCAAATCTCGCGACTTTTTATAGGAAATTCAATTCTCTACAACTTTACAGAAGAAAGTTTTTCCAAATTCCAAACAGAAGTTGACCGAAATCCATAAAAGGGCGATTTTACAGGCTATAATCAAATTTCAGTCAAGAAATGGGGTCTACCGACACACAAAACATGTGTTAATCATTTAATACAAAAAAAAATACTCTTCCTCCTCATATACTCATATATCCCACATTCATTGTAAAACTATCACCATTATTATATTATTAAATAAATTATTTTATCAGAAACGATAAAATATCATTTTTTATTTTATTTTTTTAATAATTGTCACTTAAAAATTTTCTCCATCTATATCCACATAAAATTAATATTTTCCTCATCATATAAATTAATAATTAATTATTCACAAATAATATTACAGAATCACAGTACTGGCAACCAGGCAATTCCCAGGAAAGAGGGGGCTTTCCAATAAGGATTTCTCCTTACTGGCGCGCAATTAGATGACCAAACCTCTCCTTAGACAGAACTTTCTAGACATTACCAATAATGTTATCTAATAATATTATTCAAATAATATGAATTATTGATCTGATAATGGGAAATACTGTGTAGTGACAATTAATAAAACAACAGTAATATAAAATATCAACGCAGCAATTATTGAATCAATAAAATAAAATACTGAACAGTAATTACTGTAACCATTATTGAGTAGTGCCTTCTTACGTAAGAATCAATAATTGGTGCAATACAGTGTGCTACTGTGCAACAACGCGTATTACTGTGTTTTAACCACCGGGTATTCCAACAGTATTAACGGTAACAACTACGCCGTTATTTATAAACAACTTATACTTGTCGTTTTCTTCATCCAATCGCTTTCCGTTATGGGGCCCACAAAAGACTGCGCCGTCGTACGAATATTCCCCGACAGAAAGAATATTCCACGACCAAACGAATATTTCCCGACAACAATGAATATTTTATAACCACCTGCTTATTTAAAATATTTGCGCATTTTACCCATAACTAACCTCGTTAATCAATTTAACCCTTACTATTTTAAAATAATAAATAGAGGGAATTTAAATTTCATTTAATAATAATTTGGGGTCTTACAACCTCCCCTCCTTATGAAATTTCGTCCTCGAAATTGACGTACGTACCTGGTGTTTCGAAAAGATGAGGATACCTCGCTTTCATTTTTGTTTCTAACTCCCAGGTCATTTCCTCAATAGTATGGTTTCTCCACAAAACTTTTACTTGTGGTATGACCTTCGTGCGTAGGACATGCTCCTTTCTATCTAAAATCTTGACAGGTACCTCCTCGTACGTTAAGTCTTCAGCTATCTCGTCCGGTTCTAACTCAATAACGTGGTCTGGGTCTTTCACATATTTACGTAACATAGATATATGAAAAACATTATGAACACGAGACATACTTGGAGGTAACGCGAGTCTATAGGCCACATTTCCTATTCGGTCAAGAATCTGAAATGGACCAATAAATCGTGGATTGAGCTTTCCTCTCTTCCCAAATCTTGTAACTCCTTTCCATGGAGCCACACGCAACAATACATGATCCCCAATGTTAAATTCCACGTCCTTTCGATGAAGATCTGCATAACTCTTTTGTCGATCATGTGCCGTTTGTATACGTTGTCGAATCGTTTGGATCTTCTCTGTAGTCATTCGTACCAACTCTGGTCCTAGCAACGTTGCTTCTCCTACCTCATCCCAACATACTGGAGAGCGACACTTTCGTCCATATAATGCTTCAAATGGGGCCACACCTATACTTGCCTGATAACTATTATTGTAGGAGAATTCCACCAATGGTAGGTACTTATCCCAACTCCCTTTGAAATCTAGGACACAAAGTCTTAATAGATCTTCAAGGGTTTGAATAGTCCTCTCTGATTGTCCGTCCGTTTGAGGATGGTATGCTGAACTAAATCGTAAATCTGTGCCCATAGCTTTTTGCAAGCTAACCCAAAATCTTGAAGTAAATCTTGGGTCACGATCCGAAACTATGGATACTGGCATGCCATGCAGTCTCACAATCTCATCTACGTATATACGAGCAAGACGTTCAAGGGAATAAGTCTCCCGTATCGGCAAGAAATGAGCAGACTTAGTTAATCTATCAACAATAACCCAAATAGCATTTATGCCTTGAGAAACCGTGGGAAGACCCGTAACGAAATCCATGGTAATGTGTTCCCACTTCCATTTCGGAATCTCAAGTGGTTGCAATGGACCCTTTGGCACTTGATGTTCCGCCTTTACACGTTGACAAGTTAAACACCTCGATATAAACTTTGCAATCTCTCTCTTCATATTATTCCACCAAAATGTATGTCGAAGATCACGATACATTTTGGTACTTCCAGGATGGATTGCAAATGGTGTATTGTGTGCTTCCATCATGATCTTGTACTTCAAATCAGAATCGTTAGGAACACAAAGTCTGGAGTGGACTCGAAGTATTCCTTCTTCATCGATTCTTGCTTCTGGAATAGCACCTTCTTGCACTTTCTTCTTCATACGCATCAGCTCCGGGTCTGTGGTTTGAGCAACTTTAACTTTATCAATTAAAGTTGGTTCTATGCGTATACTTGACATCATCGTACTCGTTCCTGTATAAGATCTTCTGCTCAACGCGTCAGCTACCACGTTTGCTTTTTCAGGATGGTATTGAATAGTGTGGTCGTAATCTTTCAACAGCTCGAGCCAACGTCGTTGCCGCATGTTGAGTTCTTTTTGAGTGAAGAAATATTTGAGACTTTTATGGTCTGAATAAATCTCCACTTTCTCCCCATATAGATAGTGCCTCCAGATCTTTAGCGCGAAAACGACTGCTGCCAACTCTAGATCATGAGTAGGATAATTTCTCTCATATTCTTTAAGTTGTCGCGAGGCATAGGCTATAACTTTTCCACGTTGCATGAGAACACATCCTAGCCCTTTGCCTGAAGCATCGCTGTAGATAACAAATCCATCCGAACCAGATGGCATGGTCAAAACAGGTGCCGAAATGAGTCTCCTCTTAAGCTCTTGAAAACTCTTCTCGCATTCCTCGCTCCATACGAATTTGATATCTTTCTGAGTTAGCTGAGTTAACGGGGTAGCGATTCGAGAAAACCCTTCCACGAATCTCCGATAATAACCAGCTAAGCCTAGAAAGCTACGTACTTCCGTCACCGTCTTTGGTTGCTCCCAACTTTGTATTGCTTCAATCTTCACCGGGTCAATAGATACTCCATGTTTTGACACCACGTGCCCTAGGAATGCTACTTCCTCAAGCCAGAACTCGCATTTCTTCAACTTAGCATATAACTTGTTTTCACGCAGCCTTTGGAGTACCAGCTTCAAATGATGCTCATGATCTTCACGGCTTTTGGAATATATGAGGATGTCATCAATAAAGACAACAACAAACTGATCCAAATAATCCTTGAATACTCGGTTCATCATATCCATGAAAGCCGCAGGAGCATTAGTCAATCCAAAAGACATGACTAGGAATTCATAATGCCCGTACCGAGTTCTAAAGGCAGTCTTTGGAATATCCTCAATTTTAACCTTCAGCTGATGATATCCAGAACGAAGATCGATCTTTGAAAAGAATTGTGCTCCTTGTAACTGGTCAAACAGGTCATCAATACGAGGTAGCGGATACCTATTCTTAATAGTGACATGGTTTAACTCTCGGTAATCAATACAAAGTCGCATACTCCCATCTTTCTTCTTTACAAATAAAACAGGAGCACCCCAAGGAGATGTACTAGGACGAATGAAACCGATGTCCAACAATTCTTGTAGTTGGACCTTTAACTCCTGAAGTTCAATAGGAGCCATTCGATATGGGGTTTTAGAAATGGGCTTTGTACCAGGTTCAAGATCAATAAAGAATTTAATTTCACGTTCCGGAGGTAGACCGGGAAGTTCTTCAGGAAATACGTCAGGAAAGTCAATAACAACAGGAATATTACTCAAATTTGACGTGTCTTTATTCAAATCCATAACATGGGCTAAGAAAGCATGACATCCGTTTTTTAATAAACGAATGGCTTTATGGCTTGATATAACAGTGATTGATTTTAATGGCTTAGTTGCTTGAATTCATACAACAGGTTGGTTAGGAATATGAAAACTAACAACCTTACGAAAATAATCAATTTTAGCATGATGAGTAGTTAACCAATCAATCCCTAAAATCACATCAAAAGCAAGTATCTTTAAAGAGATAAGGTCAACAGGTAATGTGATGGTGCCAACTTGGATCAAACAAGATTTATAAACAGTGGATGTGATGAAAGTTTCTCCTAACGGAGTCTCCACAGATAAATCAAAGTCTAACTTCTCCGGAGTCAAGTTTAAACATTGAGCACAAGCAGGAGAGATAAAAGAATGGGTAAAACCGGTATCTAATAAGGTATAAACTTCGCATGAATTTATGATTAGCTTACCCGTGATCACCTCGTTTGGGTTCCTCGCATGTTGACCAGTCACGACAAACGCTCTTCCAGGCACCGTTGACTTTATCTTTTCTGGGGCAGCTTTTTGAGTCACCATCCCCGCTGGACTTGGTTTTGCTACAGTGCAATCTCGAGCGATATGTCCTTCCTTTCCACAATTATAACATACCTAAAACTGTTGTGGGCAGTTTGGGCTGATATGTCCTTCTTTTTCGCACTTATAGCATATAACCGGTGGTCGTTCTCCTCCCTTGGAACCAGTTGCTGCTGGTGCTGACGTCTTCGTATTGTCATTGTTGAATCTCCTCTTTTTAAAATCTCCTCCCGACTCGCTTCTTCTATTTTCATAGCCACGATTACCACCAGAGTGGTTGCCGTTCTTGTCTGTATTTTTCTTTCTCCGCTGGTTATCATTGTTCTGATGACTGCTGTCACCGATATGATCCTGGTTGTGGTCCCTTAGTTGACCGTACTCGTTATCTCGTTCTAATAATTGAGCCCTGTTGACAACATCTGAATAAAGAGAAAATTTATGAGAAATGAGATATTGACGTATGCCGGGTTTCAAACCTCTCAAAAACATCCTCGTCATAGATTCCTCATTCTCCACCAAATGAGGTGCAAACCTAGACAACTCTGCAAACTTCGCCTCGTAC
Organism: Panax notoginseng; assembly: GCA_016801055.1. Classification (NCBI taxonomy): domain Eukaryota; kingdom Viridiplantae; phylum Streptophyta; class Magnoliopsida; order Apiales; family Araliaceae; genus Panax; species Panax notoginseng. The sequence continues at coordinate 103,050,074 of CM029021.1, forward strand.
TGAGATACCGTCATATTATTCTGCTCTAGTTTAATAAACTCTACCTCCTTCATATGACGAATACTTTCAGGAAAGTACTTATCATTGAACAGTTTCTGAAATGTCTCCCAAGACATGCTAAGTGCGGCTGGATGGGTACGCTTCACAGACTCCCACCAGTAGTCTGCCTCGCCACGGAACATAAAGGTGGCGAATGGAACCTTCTGTTCCTCCGTGCATCCCAAGACATCGAATATCTTGGTAATTTGCTTAACCCACGTTTCCGCCATGATCGGATCTGGCTTTCCCTTAAATTCTGGTGGTCCCAATTCTTTAAACTGTTTGGCTGTGACAAACCGTGAATTGCTATCATTTTCTCCTGTATTTTGAACACGAGTCTCCCTCGTCTGGTTTTGCATGAATTGCAAAAAACTTCTAAACATTTCATCGTTCATCATCTGCTCATTGGTGTTGTTCACAGGAGGAACATTGCCAGCCTGTTGCACGTTCTCCTCGTTGGTAAGCACCGGTGTCTCCATACTCTCATTTACTCCACTATTAACATTCTCAGTCGACATTCTCAAATACTGCCATAAAAACAGGGTTAATTAAATAAATTAACAAATCACATAATACCCCTATATTATGACTGACCAATAAATAAGCTTAGGTAGGACACACTAGCGAAGGATTTATTCGTCTCTCCCCTCCTAGTTCTATTCTCCAATCTCCGCCAGAGATCATATCCCTAAGCTCTGATACTAACTGTGACGCCCCCAAAATAGGTATACAACACCCATTCTGAGTCGCCAAAATGCATGGTACAGAAACAACTACATCTTTACTGTTACAACATAAGAACTGTGAGTTTAAATACAAATATTGTCATCTAGACAATATCCACACTCAAATAAGTCCTCATCACAATTATTGATACATTATTTCACAAAAATGGTGAGGACTACTAAAATAACTTCTAGAACCATCATTCCATACCCCGACTAGTACTCGCTACATTCTCGCCTCCTGAGAAAAATGGAACAAAAAGGGAAAGGGTGAGCTCAACTAGCCCAGTAAAGAACATTATGACTAAGATAATACATAACAAATTATCGTTAGTCTTCAACAGGGAAAAATTTAATAGAATACAATAGACAACAAGTTTTAAATCAATAACTGCAGCGGAAACAACAAACCATTAGAAGAGTCAAGTAGAGAATGAGTTCTACTATCTTCTAAGATTTAAAAGTCCATCATCAATATTTTATCCCTGTAACAACAATCAATAACCATCTTTAATCAAATATTCATCTTTGCACTACAGGCCAAAGATATTCATTTGTATCACCAGTCGGTCATGTTCATCTCAACACCTGTTCATCTTTGCACTACGGGCCAAAGATATTCATTAGTTAATCATTCATCTTTGCTCTACAGGCCAAAGATATTCAGTAATATCATCATTTAGGACTGAGGATGATGAAAAAATATCTTAAAGAAAACGAATCCAGTGAAACAAAATAACAAATATTAAGGATTCGTATTTCGATTTATCCATGTCCAAAAATACCTTATAATTATTCATAGTGAAGTAAAATTCAAGAATGATCAAAACATGGATACAATCAAAGCTAGTACCCAGAATAGATATTTTGGACGAAAAGAAGAAAATTTTATTTTCGGTGAATAGTAACTCGTGAATAGTAACTCGTGAATAGTAACTCATGAATAGTAACTCATGAATAGTAACCCCGACGTGAAAAGTTCCAAATTTGATAAAAATTTCTAACCAATATTTTGGCATAATGATATTGAAGAAATAATATCATTTTCGAATAAAATAACATCCCTTACCTCGTAAAGACAGTACTTTTGGTCGGAATACCGGTATAAGGCTGAAAGAAACTTGCTCTGATGAATAGAAACTCTCAAAGTATCTAAATACTCACAAAATACACTCAACAATCTAGAGAGAGAAAGAGAGAAAACTTGTTTCTGGTGTGATTTTCAATTCTAACTTAAGCACCTATTTATAGGAAAATGCTAGAACGCCAAAGGAGACTAAATAATAAAATATTATAATTACAAAACTCATTTCTACGCATGCCAATTCAGCCACCAGCCATCCTTGACCCAAATTAGCAGCCCACATGTGTTAGAATAAAAGTGGGTCCCACCCATAATTAATAAAAATCATTTTATTTTTCAAAACTTTAATAATTCATAGAAAATAACCCTTTTATCAGAAAATTCAAATCCTGCGAATTTTTATAGGAAATTCAATTCTCTACAACTTTGCAGAAGAAAGTTTTTCCAAATTCCAAACAGAAGTTGACCGAAATCCATAAACGGGCGATTTTACAGGCTATAATCAAATTTCAGTCAAGAAATGGGGTCTACCGACACACAAAACATGTGTTAATCATTTAATACAAAAAAAATACTCTTCCTCCTCATATACTCATATATCCCACATTCATTGTAAAACTATCACCATTATTATATTATTAAATAAATTATTTTATCAGAAACGATAAAATATTATTTTTTATTTTATTTTTTTAATAATTGTCACTTAAAAATTTTCTCCATCTATATCCACATAAAATTAATATTTTCCTCATCATATAAATCAATAATTAATTATTCACAAATAATATTACAGAATCACAGTACTGGCAACCAGGCAATTCCCAGGAAAGAGGGGGCTTTCCAATAAGGATTTCTCCTTACTGGCGCGCAATTAGATGACCAAACCTCTCCTTAGACAGAACTTTCTAGACATTGCCAATAATGTTATCTAATAATATTATTCAAATAATATGAATTATTGATCTGATAATGGGAAATACTGTGTAGTGACAATTATTAAAACAACAGTAATATAAAATATCAACGCAGCAATTATTAAATCAATAAAATAAAATACTGAACAGTAATTACTGTAACCATTATTGAGTAGTGCCTTCTTACGTAAGAATCAATAATTGGTGCAATACAGTGTGCTACTGTGCAACAACGCGTATTACTGTGTTTTAACCACCGGGTATTCCGATAGTATTAACGGTAACAACTACGCCGTTATTTATAAACAACTTATACTTGTCGTTTTCTTCATCCAATCGCTTTCCGTTATGGGGCCTACAAAAGACTGCGCCATCGTACGAATATTCCCCGACAGAAAGAATATTCCACGACCAAACGAATATTCCCCGACAACAATGAATATTTTATAACCACCTGCTTATTTAAAATATTTGCGCATTTTACCCATAACTAACCTCGTTAATCAATTTAACCCTTACTATTTTAAAATAATAAATAGATGGAATTTAAATTTCATTTAATAATAATTTGGGGTCTTACAATTATAACCATATATGTTGATCAATTCACCTTTGCACTTAAGCTAAAGATATTCAATTATAAATTCAATGGTCATGATCATACCAGTCAACAATTTAACTTTGTACTACTGGCCAAAGAGAACCTATAGTCACGATTATATCAATAATCTACCCATCTTTACACTCAAATCAAAGAGAAATATCATCATTAAGGTTATAAGAATGTTATATATGATAATAAAAACAATATAATCAACATATCGATTTAATCTCAAGAGTAAGATTCATAAATCAATGATCTCATAACACCTTAATCAAAATATTATAAATCACTTAATAATCTCATAATCTAATATTATTAATACTACCACAATATTTTAATCATTTCTTAAACTTATAAACAATTTATTTTAATTGTTTATACTTTACTAATAAATACATTTAATCATCCTAAAATGCCAAACTCATAAGATTTCATCACCAATAACCAAAACCCTCATCAAAAATCTGCATATACCTCATATATGATTCTCAAGCCATAAAATCATATTTTCCAATTTTTTTACTTCACATAACATATTTAATTCATTTACTCATAACTAGAATATTTTTATGAAAATACCTAATCAGTTCTAAAAATATTTCTTTTATGGGGTTTAGCATAGTATAGTCTCATATTAAGCATATATTTTTCTCGAAATTTTTAAAATTCATTTAATATTTTTTATATGGCCAAAACTACCGAATATTTACACATTTATCATAAATTGTACTTTTGTCCAAAACTTTTGAAATTTACACGGTGTACTTCTGTTGTATATATGTACTCCCAATAAAAATTTCATCAATTTTAGAATTAACCACAAGGAGTTATAAGCGGTTACTTTTAAAATAGTCTTTTCTCATAAAATCCATAACTCCTAATCTATACATCCAAAAATTGTCATTTTTGGACACAATCTTCAAAACTCATCAAAATATCATTTCAAATTTTTTCAGAATTTTTGAAGGTTCAAAAAAATTTCGAAATTGGAAAACATAATAACCCTTACATACTAACGACAATATCCCTTACCTCAAAAGAGCATTACTTCTGACTAAAATAACGCTGAACGAACTTGCACCGTATAGCAACACTCAAGATATCAAAATACTCACAAGAATACACTCTATAATATAGAGAGAGAAATAGAGAGAAAACTTCAGTTTCTGGTGTACTTTTCAATTCTAACCTAAGCACCTATTTATAGGAAATTGCTTAGAACACCAAAGCAGAAAATTTAATATAATATATATATATATATATATATATATATATATATATATATATATATATATATATATAAAATTTTCCTTAGCCCACCTTGACCATCTGAATTCAGCATCTAACATGTGCAAGTGGGGCCCACAACAATGATAAAAACGTTTTTCTTTTAAAACATAAATAAAACTTCCAAAAATCAATTATTTCAGAACTTCGGAACTTCAATAATTCATAATAAATAGCCCTTTAATCAGAAAATTAGAATCTCGCGGCTGTTTATAGGAAATTTAATTCTCTACAACTTTGCAAAAGACAGTTTTTCCAAATTCCAAACGGAAATTGACCGAAATCCACAAACGGACGATTTTGTAGGCTATAATCAAATTTCAGTCAAGAAATGGGGTCCACCTGTAAGACCCCAACTTTTATAAATAAAGATGAATTTTTTTTTTAAATATCATTTTTGAATATTATGGAGTTAATTTGATATAATGTTATAGTTGTGGGTAATATTTATAAATTTTGCAAAGTACGCAAGTTGTTATATAATATTCGATTGGTCGGGGAATATTCGTTTTAACAGGGAATATTCGTACAACGACACAATTATTGGTGGACCCCACAACGGAATTATTGTCGGATTGAGAAAACGACAAAAAATATTTTATTAAAAATAACGGCGGAAATTTTACCATTGTTGCTGTTGAACTACTCGGTAGTAAAAGTACAGTAATACGTGTGGTTGCATAGTAGCACACGGTATTGATTATTAATGCTTATGTGAGAAGTCACTCAGTTTGATTCTATTATTGTCAGTTAATAATATGAATTATTTAGCGATAATGACGTTTTGTTTTATTCGTATTATTAACGTAATAAAACAGAAACATCTTTTTATATAAAACAAAATACTTTATTAAAGTTATTCTATAAATAGAATATATTTTATTTTATTTAAAAGATTTTTCTTTAAATATGGACCGTCAGATTAAAGTAATCAATCTGGACCGTTCATGGATTAGTTACTATGCATTCTATTTTTCTATAAATAGCAGCTCATTCCTTCATTATTTCTTACGAATTCACTGAACTCTAGAGAGAGAAACTATAGAGAGAAACTATAGAGAGAGAGAAGAAGAGTATTCTGCTACTACTTCCTTACTTCAGCTCTTCTTTAAAACGGTAGGGAATATTATTTCTTTTATATTCATGAAGAGAACTTCTGTTATTCCATTTGTTATTATTCTGTTGGAATAACCAGTATACGCGGTCTACCCTATACTTGGTGACATTCTTCTATTATTCTGTTGGAACATCCTGTCTGTGTGTTTTACACCGGACCTGGTTCCGTTTTATTATTATTCTGTTGGAATATCCTGTCTGTGTGTTTTACACCGGACCTGGTTCCATTATTTATTATTCTGTCGGAATATCCTGTCTGTGCGTTTACGCCGGACCTGGTTCCATTATTTATTATTCTATTGGAATAACCTGTCTGTGCGGTCTATCGCATGCATGGTGATTTCTTTTGTTATTCCATTCTTTATTGTACTCAGTTGGTTAAGTTTTGACTTCTATACTCCATGAAATTTGTGGAATATCCTTGATAGTTGCGTTTCATCCAGTATCTTTTCAAGAAAATATTCTTCTAAGCGTTCTTGAATTTTACTCCACAATGCAGTATCATGTTGACAATTTGGACGTTGTTAATTTCTGGATAAATTAATTCTTGAACTTGTTTTATTGAATTCTTATATCATTGTCATCATCCTCATGTTTATAAAATGTTGAAAGTCATCTGTGGCATGTAGTGCATAGATGGACTTGGTATGATTATGACCAGGGATTATTCGGTATAATCATGACCGTAATGTTACAAATGATGTGGTAAAAGTCCTCATTGGCCCGTAGTGCATTGATGGACAGTTGTTGGCATGATCATGACCATTAATGAATACACGAATATCCTTGGCCGTAGTGCAGGGGTGATTCGATGATTTTATTAAGCTGAGTCTCAGCGATCGCAGTGTTGAAAAACCTTTTAAATCATAAAAGATAGTAGAGTTTATTTTCTACTTGACTCTTTTAATGGATTGCTTGTTCCGCTGCAGTTAAACTTGATGTCTATTATATTTTATCAGTTTAACATTGTTGAAGGCTAATGATAATTTATTCTGCATTATCTTAGTCATAATATTTCTTACTGGGCTAGTTGAGCTCACCCTTTCTTTCACTGTTCTCTTCAGGAAATGAGAACGTAGCTGGGACAAGTCGGGGTACGGAGTGATGGTCCGAATGATAGTATTAGTTAGTAGTCCTCACTATTCTATGTAATGGTGTGTTAATAAATGTAATGAGGACTCCTTTTGAGTATGAATACTCTCTAGAAGATAATATTTGTATTCAAACTCACAGTTTATGTTTTGTCGTATTGTACACGACAGTTGTATTATTAAGTTGTATTTGTATTCTGTACTATGTATCTGACGACCCAAGATGGGTGATGTATACCTAATTTTGGGGGCGTCACAGTTGGTATCAAAGCTTAGGGATATGATCCCTGGCTAGGATGTGAGAATAGAACTAGGAGGGGAGAGACGGGGAATTCCTTCGCTAGTATGACCTACCTAAGTTTATTTGCATGGTATTTAATTGGTCGGTCATAACATAAGGATAATATATGACATATCAATTAATTTTTATTTTGTGGCAGTATCTGAAAATGGCATCCGAGAATGTTGAGAATAGCAATGGAGCACAGACGACTGTTGATTCACCACACATCAATAATCATGATAATGTGCATCAGGAAGGTGTCAATCCTCATGGAAACAACAACACTGACCAAATGATGAATGATCAAATGTTCAGAGGCTTTATGCAATTCATGCAACAACAGGTGAAAGCGGCTCCTGTCCACAACGTAGGTGGAAATACTGGAAACTCTCAGGCGGTCACCGCTAAACAGTTTAAGGAGCTGGGACCACCGGAGTTTAAGGGAGAACCCAAACCACTTGTAGCTGAAACATGGATAAAGCAGATCACCAAGATATTTGATGTCTTGGGTTGCTCCGAGGAGCAAAAGGTTCCCTTTGCCGCCTTTATGTTGCGAGGAGAGGCAGATTACTGGTGGGAATCGATAAAGCGTACTCAACCTGCCGCATTAAAGATGTCTTGGGAGAAGTTCCAAGATCTGTTTAACGACAAATACTTTCCCGAGAGTATTCGTCACATGAAGGAGGTGGAGTTCATCAAATTGGAGCAGAATAATATGACCGTGTCGCAGTACGAGGCAAAATTTGCGGAGTTATCCCGGTTTGCGTCCCACCTGGTGGATAATGAAGAAAGAATGACGCGGATGTTTTTAAGAGGTTTGAAGCCGGAGATACGTCAACATCTTGTTTCTCATAAACTGTGTTTGTATTCAGATGTTGTAAATAGGGCTCAGTTGGTGGAGCGCGATAACGAGATAACGCAACCAAAAGAGAGCAGCCGGCAAAATGATAATACCAGTGAGAGCAGTCATCGAAGCGGTGACAACAAGCGTGGAGGGAATCAACAGGCCAGAAATGGTAACCACTTCGGTGGTAATCAGGGCCAAAACAATAAGAATGGACATTTCAAGAAGAGGAGATTCAACAATGATGGAAAGACGTCAGCACCAGCACCTGTCGTTAAGGAAGGAGAACGACCACCTATCATATGTTTCAAATGCGGAGGGGAGGGGCACATCAGTCCAAACTGCGCGATGCCGTCCAAAGCATGTTATAATTGTGGAAGAGAAGGTCATTTAGCTCGATTTTGTCGTTTACCGAAGACAAATGCAGCTAGGATGGAGGCACCAAAAGCCGTCCCAGAAAAGTCAAAACCGGTTGTGCAAGGGAGAGCGTTTGTTGTGACCTCCCAGAACGCAAGGAACCCGAATGAGGTCATCACGGGTAAGCTTATCATAAACTCTAACGAAGTCTATACTTTATTTGATACCGGTTCAACCCATTCTTTTATTTCTCCTACTTGCGCTCATCGATTAAATTTGATTCCGGAGAAATTAGACTTTGACTTAGCAGTTGAAACTCCATTGGGAGAAACCTTCATTACATCCACGGTTTATAAGTCTTGTTTGGTTCAAGTTGGTACCCACACATTACCTGTCGATCTTATTTCATTAAAAATACTTACATTTGACGTGATTCTAGGGATTGATTGGTTAACTACTCATCATGCAAAAATTGATTGTTTTCGTAAGGTTGTTAGCTTTCATATTCCTAATCGACCTATTATGCGAATTCAAGCAACCAAACCATTAAAATCAATCGCTGTCATCTCAAGCCATAAAGCTATTCGTTTATTGAAAAACGGATGTCAAGCTTTCTTAGCTCATGTCACAGATCTAAACAAAAATACGTCAGCTTTGAATGATATTTCTGTTGTTAATAAATTTCCTGACGTATTTCCCGAAGAACTTCCTGGCCTACCCCCAGAGCGTGAAATTGAATTTTGTATCGACCTTGAACCTGGTACAAAACCCATTTCCAAAGCCCCATATCGAATGGCTCCTATTGAACTTCAGGAGTTAAAGACCCAACTGCAGGAATTATTAGACATTGGTTTTATTCGTCCTAGTACTTCTCCTTGGGGTGCTCCTGTTCTGTTCGTGAAGAAGAAAGATGGGAGTATGCGACTTTGTATTGATTATCGGGAGTTGAATCATGTCACCATCAAAAATAGGTACCCATTGCCACGTATTGATGACCTGTTTGACCAGTTGCAAGGAGCACAATTCTTTTCAAAGATCGATCTTCGTTCTGGATATCATCAGCTGAAGGTTAGAACTGAGGATATTCCAAAGACGGCTTTTAGAACTCGGTACGGGCATTATGAATTCTTAGTTATGTCTTTTGGATTGACTAATGCTCCTGCTGCCTTCATGGATATGATGAACAGGGTATTTAAGGAATATTTGGATCACTTTGTGGTCGTCTTTATCGATGACATCCTTGTTTATTCCAAAAGCCGTGAAGATCATGAGCAACACTTGAGGCTGGTACTCCAAAAGCTTCGTGAATACAAACTTTATGCCAAGTTGAAGAAATGCGAGTTCTGGCTGGAAGAGGTAGCATTCCTTGGGCACGTAGTATCAAGTCGTGGAATATCTGTTGACCCGGCAAAGATTGAAGCTATTCAAAGCTGGGAGCAACCTAAATCAGTGACCGAGGTACGTAGCTTTCTTGGTTTAGCTGGTTATTATCGCAGATTCGTGGAAGGATTTTCTCGAATCGCTACTCCATTAACTCAGCTGACTCGGAAAGATACAAAGTTTGGTTGGAGCGAAGAATGTGAGCAGAGTTTTCAAGAACTCAAGAGGAGACTCATTTCAGCACCTGTTCTAACAATACCATCTGGCTCGGAGGGATTTGTCATCTACAGTGATGCTTCGAGCAAAGGGTTGGGATGCGTTCTCATGCAACATGGAAAAGTCATAGCCTATGCATCAAGACAACTCAAGGAATATGAGAGGAATTATCCTACTCATGATCTAGAGTTGGCAGCTGTTGTCTTTGCACTTAAAATTTGGAGGCATTACTTGTATGGGGAGAAAGTGGAGATCTTTACGGATCATAAAAGTCTCAAATATTTCTTCACTCAAAAGGAACTCAACATGCGACAACGACGTTGGCTTGAACTGTTGAAAGATTATGATCATACCATTCAATACCATCCTGGAAAAGCGAACGTGGTAGCTGACGCATTGAGTAGAAGATCATATGCGGGTACAAATGCAATATTAACAATGCAAAGGCCCATTTTGTGTGACTTGCAAAGGATGGAGATAGAGTTGAAGACTCCAGGGACCCATGTGATGATGGCGAATATACGAGTAGAACCGACTTTAATCGATAAAGTTAAAGCTGCTCAAGCTACAGACCTGGAGCTGATGCGTATGAGGAAGAAAGTGCAAGAAGGTTCTATGCCGGAAGCAAGAATCGATGAAGAAGGAATACTTCGAGTCAACTCCAGACTCTGTGTTCCTAACAACCCTGATTTAAAGTATGAAATCATGATGGAGGCGCACAACACACCATTTGCAATCCATCCTGGAAGTACCAAAATGTATCATGATCTTCGTCATACATTTTGGTGGAGCAATATGAAGAGAGAGATAGCATTGTTTATCTCAAGGTGTCTAACTTGTCAACGAGTCAAGGCGGAGCATCAAGTACCAAAAGGTCCATTGCAACCACTTGAAATTCCAGAATGGAAGTGGGAGCACATCACCATGGATTTTGTTACCGGTCTTCCAGGGTTTCTCAAGGTATTGATGCGATTTGGGTCATTGTTGATAGATTGACCAAGTCTGCTCATTTCTTACCGATACGAGAAACTTATACACTTGAACGTCTTGCTCGTATGTATATAAACGAGATTGTAAGACTGCATGGTATGCCAGTATCCATAGTTTCTGATCGAGACCCAAGATTCACTTCACGATTTTGGGTTAGTTTACAAAAAGCTATGGGCACGGAGTTACGATTTAGTTCAGCATATCATCCTCAGACGGACGGACAATCAGAGAGGACTATTCAAACTCTTGAAGATCTATTAAGACTCTGTGTCTTTGACTTCAAGGGAAGTTGGGACAAGTTCTTACCATTGGTGGAGTTTTCCTACAACAACAGTTATCAAGCAAGTATTGGCATGGCTCCATTCGAAGCATTGTATGGAAGAAAATGTCGTTCTCCAGTATGCTGGGATGAGGTGGGCGAAGCAACGTTGTTGGGACCGGAGTTGGTACGTATGACTACAGAAAAGATTCAAACGATCCGACAACGTATAAAAACCTCACAAGATCGACAAAAGAGTTATGCTGATCTTCATCGAAAGGACGTGGAATTTGATGTAGGAGATCATGTGTTCTTACGTGTTGCTCCATGGAAAGGAGTTACAAGATTTGGAAAGAGAGGAAAGCTAAATCCTCGATTCATCGGTCCATTTTTAATCCTCGATCGAGTAGGAACTGTGGCTTATAGACTCGCTTTACCGCCAAGTATGTCTCGTGTTCATAACGTTTTCCACATATCCATGTTACGCAAATATGTGGAAGACCCGAACCACATTATTGAGTTAGAACCAGACGAAATAGCGGAGGATTTGACGTATGAAGAAGTTCCTATTCAAATCTTGGATAAGAAGGAACATATTCTACGCTCCAAGGTTATACCTCAAGTCAAAGTTTTGTGGAGAAACCACGATGTTGAGGAAATGACTTGGGAGTTAGAATCAGAAATGAAATCAAGGTATCCTTACCTCTTCGACATACCAGGTACGTACCCTAATTTCGAGGGCGAAATTTCATAAGAAGGGGAGGTTGTAAGACCCCAACTTTTATAAATAAAGATGAATTTTTTTTTTAAATATCATTTTTGAATATTATGGAGTTAATTTGATATAATGTTATAGTTGTGGGTAATATTTATAAATTTTGCAAAGTACGCAAGTTGTTATATAATATTCGATTGGTCGGGGAATATTCGTTTTAACAGGGAATATTCGTACAACGACACAATTATTGGTGGACCCCACAACGGAATTATTGTCGGATTGAGAAAACGACAAAAAATATTTTATTAAAAATAACGGCGGAAATTTTACCATTGTTGCTGTTGAACTACTCGGTAGTAAAAGTACAGTAATACGTGTGGTTGCATAGTAGCACACGGTATTGATTATTAATGCTTATGTGAGAAGTCACTCAGTTTGATTCTATTATTGTCAGTTAATAATATGAATTATTTAGCGATAATGACGTTTTGTTTTATTCGTATTATTAACGTAATAAAACAGAAACATCTTTTTATATAAAACAAAATACTTTATTAAAGTTATTCTATAAATAGAATATATTTTATTTTATTTAAAAGATTTTTCTTTAAATATGGACCGTCAGATTAAAGTAATCAATCTGGACCGTTCATGGATTAGTTACTATGCATTCTATTTTTCTATAAATAGCAGCTCATTCCTTCATTATTTCTTACGAATTCACTGAACTCTAGAGAGAGAAACTATAGAGAGAAACTATAGAGAGAGAGAAGAAGAGTATTCTGCTACTACTTCCTTACTTCAGCTCTTCTTTAAAACGGTAGGGAATATTATTTCTTTTATATTCATGAAGAGAACTTCTGTTATTCCATTTGTTATTATTCTGTTGGAATAACCAGTATACGCGGTCTACCCTATACTTGGTGACATTCTTCTATTATTCTGTTGGAACATCCTGTCTGTGTGTTTTACACCGGACCTGGTTCCGTTTTATTATTATTCTGTTGGAATATCCTGTCTGTGTGTTTTACACCGGACCTGGTTCCATTATTTATTATTCTGTCGGAATATCCTGTCTGTGCGTTTACGCCGGACCTGGTTCCATTATTTATTATTCTATTGGAATAACCTGTCTGTGCGGTCTATCGCATGCATGGTGATTTCTTTTGTTATTCCATTCTTTATTGTACTCAGTTGGTTAAGTTTTGACTTCTATACTCCATGAAATTTGTGGAATATCCTTGATAGTTGCGTTTCATCCAGTATCTTTTCAAGAAAATATTCTTCTAAGCGTTCTTGAATTTTACTCCACAATGCAGTATCATGTTGACAATTTGGACGTTGTTAATTTCTGGATAAATTAATTCTTGAACTTGTTTTATTGAATTCTTATATCATTGTCATCATCCTCATGTTTATAAAATGTTGAAAGTCATCTGTGGCATGTAGTGCATAGATGGACTTGGTATGATTATGACCAGGGATTATTCGGTATAATCATGACCGTAATGTTACAAATGATGTGGTAAAAGTCCTCATTGGCCCGTAGTGCATTGATGGACAGTTGTTGGCATGATCATGACCATTAATGAATACACGAATATCCTTGGCCGTAGTGCAGGGGTGATTCGATGATTTTATTAAGCTGAGTCTCAGCGATCGCAGTGTTGAAAAACCTTTTAAATCATAAAAGATAGTAGAGTTTATTTTCTACTTGACTCTTTTAATGGATTGCTTGTTCCGCTGCAGTTAAACTTGATGTCTATTATATTTTATCAGTTTAACATTGTTGAAGGCTAATGATAATTTATTCTGCATTATCTTAGTCATAATATTTCTTACTGGGCTAGTTGAGCTCACCCTTTCTTTCACTGTTCTCTTCAGGAAATGAGAACGTAGCTGGGACAAGTCGGGGTACGGAGTGATGGTCCGAATGATAGTATTAGTTAGTAGTCCTCACTATTCTATGTAATGGTGTGTTAATAAATGTAATGAGGACTCCTTTTGAGTATGAATACTCTCTAGAAGATAATATTTGTATTCAAACTCACAGTTTATGTTTTGTCGTATTGTACACGACAGTTGTATTATTAAGTTGTATTTGTATTCTGTACTATGTATCTGACGACCCAAGATGGGTGATGTATACCTAATTTTGGGGGCGTCACACCACCGACACACAAAACATGTGTTAATCATTTAATGCAAAATACTCTTCCTCCTCATATACTCATATATCCCACATTCATTGTTAAAAAATATCATCATTATTATATTATAATAATATAATAAAATATTATTTTATCAGAAAAGATAAAATATCAATTTTCAACAATTGTCACTTTAAAAGTTTTCTCCATCTATATCCACATAAAATGAATATTTTCCTCATCATATAAATTAATAATTAATTATTCACAAATAATATTACATAATCACAATAATGACAACCAGGCAGTTCCCAAGAAAGAGGGGGCTTTTTAATAAGAATTTTTCCTTACTGGCGCGCAATTAGATGACCAAACCTCTCCTTGACAGAACTTTCTAGACATTGCTAATAATGTTATCTAATAATATTATCCAAATAATATGAATTATTGATCCGATAATGGGAAATACTGTGCCGTGACAATTATTGAAACAACAATAATATAAAATATCAACGTAGCAATTATTGAATCAATAAAATAAAATATTGAACAGTAATTACTGTAACAATTATTGAGTAATGCCTTCTTACGAAAAAAAATATCATGCTTCATGAATACTAATTAAAAAAAATTGAATACTTTTATTTCATAAAATTCGGGGTCTTACACAGTATGTGGATTGACTGATGACCAAATCTCATTGGTCATAAATATATGAGATATTAAGTCAATGCATAGGTATGTGTTAGAGAACGATGTACTGGATAGACCCACCATGAGAATTCTATGAGGAGCATCGAAGTGTCATTAACGATTCTCATAGTGACAATGATGTAATGGTCCTCTGACCTGAAATCACTATATTTCTACACGAGGATTTATGTACTTTGATATCATCAAATGACACCTTTAATAGGGTGGACTATAAAGGTGATTATTGGGTACATCATGAATCGTGTGAGGAATATGAGTGATCCAGATGGAATTTAACCATCCTATATATTAGGGGTGATATCCATAGGCCTCTTGATTGAGTAGGACTATGAAATGCATGACCATGCTCAAATATTGATTTGTTTCATATAGTCTACTCATTGATCAAAAAAACTCAGATTAAATTATGAAGAGTATGACACATTCCATGACTCGAGTTTAATCGAGGATATTAAGGTTAAAAGGATTAAATTACATTGAAACATTGGTCACGAAAAGGTTGCATCGAATCATCGATCTTATTATTACTTGAGTAGCAGTGATGTATTACTAGATGCCGCTCACTGTTTATAATTTTATAATATGATTTTAAAATTATTGTCAACGTAATAATAACCTATAGGGTCACACACAAAGAACGTTATTAAAAGGGAATTAATTTAAATTGTAAGGATTTAAATATATAAATATGATTGATAGTATTTAAATCACGAATTTAAATTAAAAAGGATGCTTTGTATATGTATATATATTAATTAAGTAAGACTTAATTAAGATATAATATATATATATATATATATATATATATATATATATAAATTCGGATTTTATTTTAATTAGATTAGGGTTTTGATTAATTCCTATTTATTGCTATATATATGATATATCAGCGTCTTTGGAAAGTTAATCAAAACAAAAAATCCTAGCCGCTCTTAGAGAGAGACTAGAGAAAACAGTTTCATAAATCCTCATCCTTGGTGGGTAGTACTGCGATTCCTTCTTTTGCAGATCATAGGACGATTCGTGGAGCTTTCGTGTGGATACCATAGAGACGCAGTTCGTTCGAATTGCGTTGGAGATTCTACCGCATCGTTTAATCGCTTTCTTAATCGGTATAATTTCTAACCACTGAATTAACTATTTTTTGCATGGATCCTGTTTAGGGTTTCGAATTTGGTTTAAATTGTTCTATTTTCGCTGTGCGTTTCTGTGTCGAAACCATACACATGACTACCTACCACCCACTGGCTGTGATGTCACGGTTTGACCAGTTCTAGGATTTCCATCCTTTTGAGGGGGCACTAGGTCAGCGTTTAGCTTCTCGCCATCTATCAGCAGAGGACGGATCCCGGGTGTATGCATATTGGGATCAGCGTGAGTTAGCTGCTTTTTATGTTAGCTATTCGGGCTGTTCGCTAGAGTATTCTGCGTGGATGGAGACAGAGACTTCATCGGCTGCGGCAGTATCCACAGTGCCAAAGATTGATTCAGATGGTGGAGAGTCCATGGAGGACATTGGTTCCTACACCAAGGAGGAGCCATCTACTGGGTTGCCAGCAGCTCTATTAGATTCTCCCAGTACTAGCATTGTTGTGATCCAGCATTCAGCGCAGTACTTTGAGTAGAGTCTTCATCTGATGACCTTCGAGAGAGATCAGGCTAGAGCCTTGATGTTGACTGCTCTTGATGGGAGAGACACAGCTTTGTTAGAGAGAGACGAGGCATTAGCTCGTAGAGACACCGCTGTTATTGAGCGGGATAAGGCCAGATCAGCCAGAGATGTCGTGACAGCCGAGAGGGATAGCGCCATATCTGCCCGGGACATAGCAGTTATAGATAGTACTACAGTGAGGTCCCTTACCACTGGAATAATTGTAGAGATGAGCACGTACATTGATGAGCACAGAATCACAATGCAGATGGTTGTAGATCTGTTGGCTCGCGTGGATGCCCTTGTACATGAGACCACATCGTTACCTCCTTCTGCTGAGAGGGATTCCATGTTGGGCTTGATAGCTCGCATATACATCGATTTGTAGATGGGCTTGTATTTTCCTGCACAGACTAACTTAGCCATTTTGTCATGTACAGTTTATATTGTGTATATCAAACAACATTATATATATAGCAGGGAAATATATTTTTTGTCACTTCCCTTTTAGATATGTCTGGATACTTGCTTGATATTTTGCCTGCTTCTTCAGGGCTTGTGATCTTGATGTATTTTGAATTCCTCCTTGATGGATGGACATTGAGTTGTCTCTGGACAGTTCAGAATGGATCATTGATCTGTGTGTAACCCTACCATCTTTGGTGTCTTGGGACTGGTTTCTGTATAGAAATATGGAGAGGAGTGTGGCTTTCCTATCTGAGATTGACCGCACCACAGATGGTCGCCAGTACTCCGATTTAGGAGGAGCCTAGTTATTTCCATCTCTTATGGATTTGTATTGCTCTTTGAGGTACAACCGCAACTTAGATGGTTGCTGAATCTCCTATTTAGGAAGAGTTCAGGTAATTCCATCCCTTTGGTCTGAAGCCGATGAAATGTGATGGATTGAAGGATGATCCCAGTACCATTGACAAGTGTTTGTGTTTTGGCAGGGGGTGAGACCGAACCATAAATGGCTACCTACGTACTCCTATTGAAGAAGAGATTAGGTCTGCATAGTTTGAACCTGGTGTAAGAGGTTCAATGATGTTTATGGCAGAAAGGGTGTAGGAATATTTTTATTATTTTTGTTTTTGTGATGAAAAGGGTGTAGAAATATTTTTGTTATTTTTGTTTTATTGCGATCGGGCCATATAAAATGGTTGCCTACGTACTACCGTGTATCAAGGAGATCAGGTCGACGTAGTTTGCCCCTCAGGACGATTTGTAGCCGACGAAAAACTTAATCTCATGTGTAGGATAGACTGCGGGGAAAAAGAAAGTTTGATCCTAAGTTTAGGATAAACTACAGGTGTGAAAAAGTTTGATCCCATGTTTGGGACAAAATGCAAGTGTGAAAGGTTCAATCCCTAGTGGGATAACCAAAGTTGTATAAACGGAGTGAAGCCAGGTTGCTGGCTTAAAAAGTATGTTTCCCTGAGGGGAAGTTTGAAAAAGAGTTGTATGTAGTGAAGGGTTAAAGAACCGGAATGACTGGTGATCTGATGATCCAAAACCATGATGCTTGCTTGATGGCAACCTCAGACATAGTACCGTTTCATGGTGTCTGAGTTGATGAGTGGAAATTCATCGTCGTCCATTTCCTGCAATCTGAGAGTGCCTCCTGTCAATACCTCTTTGATAACAAATGGGCCTTCCCAGTTAGGAGCGAATTTCCCTTGGACTGATCTTGGCTGTCAATGATCTTCTTTAAAACAAAGTCATGTTGTTTAAACTGCCGTAGCCGGACTTTTCTGTTGTAGAATCTGGCGATCCTTTGCTGATATAACTGACCATGGAAGATAGTCGCGGTTCGCCTCTCATCTATTATAGACAATTGGTGATACATGTCTTGTACCCATTGGTCTTCATCCAGCTGAGTGTCTATCAACACTCTGAGGGATTCTATTTCCACTTCTACAGGGAGCACTACTTCCATCCCATAGGTTAATGCGTAAGGGGTTGCCCCAGTGGAAGTGTGCATTGATGTTCTGTAGGCTAATAGAGTAAGAGGTAATAAGTCAGGCCATCCTTTGTGGTTAGCGGACATCTTTTGCATGATCTTCTTGATGTTTTTGTTAGCCGCTTCAACAGCACCATTCATCTTTGGACGGTAGATGACGGAGTTAAGGTGTTTGCTGTGGAATTTACTTCATAACTCCTCCATTATTTTGTTGTAGAGGTTCTTAGCATTGTCTGATACAATTACCTCTGGTTGTCCATATCGACAAATGACATTGTTTTTGATGAAATCAATGATGACTTTTTTGGTAACCCTGGGGAAGGAGGCTGCTTCTACCCACTTAGTGAAGTAGTCGATCATGGTGAAGATAAACCGATGTCAATTACTAGCTTTGGGCTCGACGGGCCCGATCACATCCATTCCCCACATTGAGAAGGGCCAAGGTGAACTCATATTGTGGAGCTCCCTCGGAGGGGCGTGGATAGCATTCCCATGAATTTTACACTAATAACATCTCCTAACGTGGTCATCGCAGTCAGCCTTGTGAGAGAACCAATAATGTCCTGTCCTGAGGATCTTCTTAACAAGTAGGGGGGCGCTCATGTGTAGGCCACATACTCCACCATGGATCTCATCTATGAGCCTCTGAGCTTGGTCCTGGTCCAGACATCTGAGGAGACCTAGTCCTGCATCTCTTTTGTATAGTGCATCTCTGCTCAGGTAGAATTTCATAGCAAGTCGATGGATCCGCCTTTTCTCAGTCGGGCTCGCCTCAGCGGGTGTAGATCCATCTTGTAATTACTCCTTGATATGCTGATACCAAGGGTGCTAGATGGGAGGTAGCTCACCCGATACTTCTCCAACATAGTTCCCATAGGCTGGTGCCTTTTACAAGGTAAATGTGATGCTTGGTATGTGTTCCTTGTCAGGCATGTGAATCAAGGAGGCCAAAGTTGCTAACGCATCTGCAAAGTCATTCCTATTATGAGGAATGTGTAGAAAGGAGATCTCTTTAAACTCCAAAGCCATCTATAAAACTTGACGATGGTTAGGCATCAAATGTAGCTCTTTGATTTGATAGATTCTCCTGGATTGTTTGACTACCAACTCTGAATCCCCAAAGACAGTTAACCGCCTGATGCCCATTGAACGGGCAAGTTTTATCCCCATGAGACAACCTTCATACTCAGCTGTGTTGTTGGTGTTGGCAAACTACAATTCAACGGCGACGAGATACTGCTCCCACGTACCAGATACTAGAACTGCTCCAGCTCCAGAACCTTCCATATTAACAGCTCCATCGAAATACATTTTCCATGTATGGCATGTATCGTACTGATGGTGTTGCTGAATTGCCATTACCCCTTCATCAGGGAAATAGGTTTCCAAGGGTTTGAAGTCCCTTGAAGGTGTGGCGACCAGTTGATCTGAAATTCCTTGACCTCTAATAGACTTTTGAGTCACGTAGACGATGTCAAATTGTTGTAGAATCAACTGCCATCTGGACAGTCGGCAATTTAACATGGGTTTATTGAACATGTACTTGAGAGGATCCACGCGGGATATGAGATGGGTTGTGTGACCATGAAGGTAATGTTGTAACCTTATTGAAGCCCATGCTAAAGCACAACAAGTCTTCTCAATCAGAGTGTACTTGTGTGCACTGCTACTGAATCTTTTGCTGAGGTAGTAGATAGCTCGCTCTTGGCCTCTATCGTCTTTCTGTCCCAGCATACAGCCCATGGCATTATCACTTATGGACAGGTACATGAACAGGGGAACATCATCCATGGGTGGTACCAAAATGGGAGCTTTGACTGGCTGCTCTTTGATTATAAGGAAGGCTTTTTGACACTCGTCGTTCCATTTCACGGAGGAGTTCTTCCTTAATATCTTGAAGATGGGCTCACAGGTTACTGTGAGTTGAGAAATAAACCCGCTAATGAAGTTGATTCTTTCCAAAAATACCCGTATTTCCTTCTATGTCTTAGGAATGGGCATTTCTGTGATGGCCTGGATTTTGGTGGGATCCAGCTCAATCCCTTTGTGGCTAACTAGGAATCCTAGCAACTTGCCTGATTTAACGCCAAAGGCGCACTTGGCTGGATTCAACTTTAAGTTGTACTTACGCAACCTGTTGAAGAGTTTTTTGAGATGGTCTAAGTGGTCTTCCTCCCTTCGGGACTTGACAATGATGTCATCCACGTAGATCTCTATCTCTTTGTGCATTAAGTCATGGAAAAGAGCCATCATAGCTCGCTGATAGGTGGCTTCAGCATTGATGAGGCTGAATGACAACCATCTATAGCAAAAGGTTCCCCAAGGTGTGATGAATGCAGTTTTCTCACGATCCTCCTCAGTAACCATAATTTGATGGTACCCCACAAAGTTATCAGCGAAGGAGTACATACCGTATTGAGTAGTATTGTCAATGAGAATGTAGATAAATGGCACGAGAAAGCTATCTTTAAGGCAAGCTTTGTTCAGATCCCGGTAATCCACACAAACTCGCACCTTTTCTCCAGGTTTAGGTACGGGAACTATGTTGGATATCCACTCAGGATATGTGGACACCATGATAATGCCAGCTTGAAATTGTTTCACAATTTTTTCTTTCACCTTTAAACTCCACTCAGGTTTCAATCACCTGAGCTTCTACTTGACTGACTTGAATCTCTCTTTAATGGGAAGGTGATGAAGAACAATGTCAGTGGAAAAACCCACCATGTCTTCATGAGACCATGCAAACATATCCTGGAATTGGGTTAGTAGCGTAACCATGTACAGAAACAACTACTAATACTGTACAGAAACAACTACTGACAAAACAACTACTAATACTGACAACTACTGACACTTTGTAGCGTAATCATACAAAGTGTTAGCATGTACTGACAAAACAACTACTAATACTGTACAGAAAAATAAGAAATTATGATATCTACATGGCAGAAAGAGTTCATGCCCGCTTTACCCTCGTCGACCAATGCAAGGAGTGTTGCTCCAATTGTCGAGGGCAAATTCCTGGTGGACTGCAGTGATGGAGGGGCTGTCATCGTCCTCTTTATCCCAAATGATGACCATTATGTCTGGGCAATCATCGTCTGGGGTGTATCTGTTTGTATGTTCATCATGGACAATGATGCGTATGCCTGACATCATTGTGACGATGTCTTGTTTAATTCTTCGTTCTTCTTCTTCCTCTTTGGGATCTGGAACAAAGACTTCTTTCTCCTTTTCTGGTATCGTCTTGGGAAATAACATAGCCATTATGTTGGTTGGCACCTTTACCAGAGATTGTGCAGACTCATGATCTTCGGGTGAAGATAATCGACATGTGGCTGAAGATGAAGGAATCTGATGATGCTTATGAGGATTCCTATGACTGGAACTGGAATAATAGCCTAGTCCGGTTGTCCCGGTTTGACTGGACACTTGAATTGGGTGCTTAATACCCTAATGATCTTTACCTAGCCCTCGTCTAGGCTGATGACCCAAAGACATCATTTCTTGAGTAGCCGACATTACTTCGGCAAAAATCTTGGGTTTGAGAGGTGGCGCCCCAATAGGGTGGTAGTGAGTGTTGCTCACCTCCAAGGCATGAAAATTGACCGGCTTAACTTCTGAATTGAAGCTGATGAGTGGTATGTCACTTTGTTTAGGACATTCCGGCTCAACGTTAACCGTGACTAGGCTGTCATTAACGATGTATTTCAGTTGTTGATGAAGAGTGGAGGGGATGGCCCCAGCCATATGAATCCATGGTCTTCCCAATAGCAGGTTGTATTCTGAATCTATCTTGAGCACATGAAAAGATACGCAGAATGTGTGGGGACCAATCTCGATTGGCAGCTCAATCTCTCCGACTGAATTCCGGCGGGATCCATCAAATGCTTTAATAATCGTATGGCTGATTCGAATATGTTTGAGATTGACGTTCATCTTTAGCAAAGTAACATAAGGACATATATTCAGAGACGAACCTCCATCTATCAAGACTCAACCTAGTATGTATCCGGAGGACAAAACCGCAATGTGCAACGGCTTGCAATGACCAGTCCCTTCGGGTGGTATGTCATCATCAGTGAAAGATATCACATTGTTATTAAAAATGTGATCAACCAAATGTTGAAAGTTTTCCATATCCACTGATTTCGGCAAGTACACTTCTTCCAAAACCTTCAGTAAGATCTTCATGTGATCCTCGGAAGTTAAAACCAAGTCCAATATTGAAATTTGATGTAGAGCTTCTCTTAAGCTTAAAACCACCTTGGCTTCATTATGACCCATAGTACGGAGGAACTTTTCAATTTTCTCCATGGGAACTTTCCCCTTTGATTTGATGGCAGGCTTCATCACCTGTTGGGGAAGATATAGTGGATTTTCTTTTGACACTGCAGTAGTTATATGAGACGTGGATCCTTCAGCTTCTCCATAATTCCATGGGACTTTTTGTAAGCTGATAACAGGATATTGTGGTCTGAATAGAAAGTTGATTGGCTCGGGAGCAGCCACTTTTAAAGGATTGTCAACTCCTTTGAGTTGAATTACTTGTATTGTGAAAGGTTTGACAGTCCCATCAGGCTCAGCGGATATAACTGCTACCAGTCCCTTCCATTTAGTAGGACAAGTATTCTCACTCTCAAATAGCACAGTATCTTCATCTGCCAGTTGCAGGACACTGCTGTCAATTAGATTCTGAATAAGGTGGCAGAGTGCCCAGCATTCTTCCAGGATGTGACCGCGAGAATGGGAGTGATATTGACATACTCCATCAAAATAAAACCGTCTTGAACGGGGATTAATTGGAGGAAGAAGAGAAGTGATCCTTCCTTCATTGATCAACATCTGAAGTATCTCCTCCATAGGTTGGCCCAGGTATGTAAATTCCCTTCTATTGGCAAAATCCTGACAGGCTTTTGCACTTGCTCTTTTCGTCACTTTGTCTTCCCGTGTTTCATTCTCTGAAGGTGACGAGGGAGTATTCATAATAAAAGGGAGGAGACTAGCATGCTCCTAGCTGACTAATTGGCGTGTGAGTTGATGTTGATAGGTCACCAGTTCTGCCAATTGCTCAATCTGCTTACACAGAGCTTTCATCTTTCGTTCCATTAAAAATTGGAACTTTGCATAATCCCATTTGTCAACACTGTCTTTGATGGTCTGGGATGGTTCACCATTAAAATTGGAACTCTGTACACTGCTCCAATTAATCATGTTGACCTCTTCCTCTTTGTGTTGAGGAAGAGGATTGTCTTGTACATGAGGTTGATCTGGTTTGGTGACCACGATCTCACCGTTGTCTATTAAATCTTGAATCTTGTGTTTCAAGGCCCAACAATATTAAGTATCATGTCCAGGTGCACCGACATGATAAGCACATTTCTGAGCAGCATTGAAACCCCACCCATTAGGGTTGGCTGGTGGAAGAAGATGCGTAATTTTCTTCTGAGTCGTCAAAAGAGTGAGAATGTTCTCGAGTGAGTCCCCTAAGGGTGTGAACACTCGAGGTCGTTTGACTTCTCCACCTTTTGGAAATGGAGGGTTTGAAGACTGTGCTTGAAAAAGAGAGTGTAATTTCTCCTCTGGATAGGCATATTTTGATTGCCTTTTTGACCTTGTAGTATCAAGGAAATATCCTCCTCTTTCTTTTTATGGACCCTCCTAGGGTTATTTCCATAAGTTCTGGACTGGATATGCTCAGTAACAACTTTAAGGGCAACTAGGTCTTGAATCTTTCCTGACTTCAATCCTATCTCAGCCATCTCCCCGTGTTTAATCAATTCAGAAAATGGTTTACTAATGTCAGCTAAGACTCTTTCATAGAAAGGAGCTTCTTGTATGTCTATGAAGGTCATGACCATTTCTGACTCTGTCATAGAAGGAATAACTTGAGCAGCAAGGCACCTCCACCTTTGAGCATACTCTCTGAAAGACTCATTGGACTGTTTTTTGACCTTGGTAATCTGGTACCGGTCAGGAGCCATCTGAGACTAGAAGCTGTATTGGGTGAGGAAGGCGTGAGCTAGCTCCTCCCAGCTATGGATCTTTGAGTTGTCTAATCTGGTATACCAAGAACGGGCTTCTCCAGTCAGACTTTTCTGAAACAGCTGCATTCTGAGCTTCTCGTCCTCTGCATAAGATCCAAGTTCTCCAATGAACACCTTCAAATGTGTGTAAGGATCTCCTAACCCG